>CM028136.1:561715000-562377857 GCA_016271365.2 Neoceratodus forsteri | reverse complement strand
AAAAAGACCATTATGGTGACAATCTCTGTAATGGTCCTTTTTCCATGTTTCACTTTCCCCCAGTGTTCTGCCCCCTCCCTGGACCAACTCCGACCTGAAGTTGATAATCCTAAGGCCCGATGAGTACAAGGGGCAGAGCACCTCGCATGGGGGGTGTGAGGGTACAGCCCCCCACAGGAAACACTTGTAGAACAGGTGGCACAATACCTGCATTGGTATTGTGCCACCACTGTGTGGGAGGTCAGCATTTTCACTGTCAACCTCCCTTGGTGCTTCCGTGGCCAGCTGGGTCTAACATAAAGATCCCCCATGCAAAGAGGGCTGTAGTCTCCTCTCCATGGGGGGATCACACCAAAAACCATTCTGTAACTGACTTCCATGGTCAGGTGCATATGTGTCTCACCTGACCTTGGCAGAGTCCAACTCTGCTTAGGGAGACTGATTACCTCCATCTTGGAGGTCACTCCCATGGGATAGGATTCATCCCAAAAAAGTTGGGGAATGGAAGGGTCCAAGGGTGGTAAAAGGTAAAACCAACCAATAAAGGGAAAGTAGGGATAAGGGTCTTGGAGAAGGTAAACCTGTCCTCTCCCTGGCTTCCATAGCCCATCCTTATCCCTGAAGCTGGGATCAATAAAAGAAGGAAGCAGGGAACAGTTAAAATACAATATAATTAAGTATGGGCGAGGACTCACAGCCTGTTCTATGAGGAAGTAAAAGGGGGCTAGAGGACGTGAAAATGGGGAAAAAATCTTGTTAGTGAGGCAACTAGGTGTATATGCTTATAAACAGATGATAATAATAAAATAGCCATAAGAGTCCCAAAGATCATAAGTCCACTTCTAGTAGGGAGGCTTCCATTAAATCAAAATATAATCATCAATCGACATCTCTATTAAAGTAAAAAAAATGTATATCGATTTCCTCCTTTGGACTTGTTTACAAGCATTCCCCACGTAGGGATCCCCAGGTCTAGGTCCTCCCATCCCATCTCCAGCCCCAGGGTGTGGGAGGGCCATCTGCAACCCACCAACGTACTCCCAGGGCCCACCCGGCCGCAACCCCTGGGTCATCCGGTGCCCCCTGCTCCCCCAGGGAATGGAGGGAGAATCCCCCCGGCCCCCCCAGGGCACCCTCCTCCTTAAATAGTCTACTAGCCAATGTGCATTTATATACTCCTGTAGGCATGCAGCAGATGAAGGCCTCAGCTCCAAACCCAAGAGCGACCATCTTACCAGGCTGGGATCTATTGTAAGGAGTATGGTCTATTTACAAGTTCATGTCTTGCCCTGAACCATGGGAGGAAGGGCCCTGCAGGGTCCCTCATCTGTCAATGTCTGAGAGATAGACAATCTGCTTTCAAGTTAAGGTATTGATCAGTATGCTGGACTCTATCCCTCTGTTGCAGTAAGGGGTATGACCACTACCCTACTTGACACCAGCAGACCCGGTGACCCGAATTCCAATGTGTCCATGTTGGGGGGACCCCCGAGACAAGTAGGATAGTTGTGGTGAAGCTTCTTATCCCTGTGTATCAGATAAAATGAAAAGCCTTCTCCCTGTTTCTGCTCATTCTTTTATTTTATCCTCTCAATCCCTTCCAGGTCTGACTCTTAGAGTTTTACAACATTGAAGCTGCTTTTCACCTGCATGCCACCCAACAGGAGTCTGTTTGATAGTATAAAAGTAAATTAAAATGTACCATATGACCTGCTAGATACTGTAAAGGAGGGCAGCACCCCGGATGCATGGCCAGAGAGCTGCCCCCCCCCCCAGAGAAGCAGAGCAGACCCCCATCAGAACAAAGAGAGGCATCGGCTTTGGCGGAACTCCTTACCCCCCTGGCTGGAGGATGGGTGAGGCATTCCAAGAACACCCAGAAGAACCCCCCCCAGGTTACTCAGTTTTAGAGGGAAATCTGAATTGTCAGAGAATGTTCTGCTCAAGCCTCCATCGATGAAAACTGTTAGAGGAGTTTCTTGATAGAATCCAAGGCCGCTTGCTGCGATTCTAGGTTAGGTGTGGAGTATCGGTCAGAGGTGCGGTCCAAGGCTGATTTCGATGGTATAGCTGATCTAGAAGGAATAGTATATCCATGCTTCTTTAAATCCTCAGTGGCCTCCTGAGCTGATTCATAGGTATGTTGTCCAGATGGATATTGAATCACCAGTTTGGAAGGATAGGGTGTGCAGAACTTCAGTTGGTTTTGTCGTAAAACAGAGAATAATGGGATAAATTCTCTCCTGTGCTGCATCATGGCCAGGGCATAGTCATTATCGATAAAAATCTGATTGTTGCCATACAAGACTTTGCCTTGGGCCCAGGCCATTTTTAGTAAGGTTTCTTTAGTTTGATATCATAGAAAAGGTACTGTAATAGAGCGACGGCGGGCTCTGGAGTTAGCAGGTTTAGGCCCCAGTGCCCTATGAGCCCACTCCAAAAGTCTGGTGTCAAAAACAGCAAGGTATGCAGTAAAGAATCTATAAAGTCCGTCATGTTTGATCCCTCGCTATCCTCAGGGATCGAGTATATTCTTAAGTTTCTTCTCTGATGCCTGTTTTCAGAGTCCTCCTGCCTAGCTGCTGTACGCTGACAAATTTGTATGATCTGCGTTATTGTGGAGTCCTTTTTTTAAGTGTAGGGCATGGGCCGAAGTTGTCTCCATTAGCATGGCAGATTGGGTTTTCAGTTCAGAGACATCTCTCTGAAGTCTCTCCTGAGTCTCTCTGAAGGATTGGAAGTCTGCTTTAATACCCTGCAACTCTGTGAGTATTGCATCTAGCTTAGCATCCATATTTTTGTTAAGGGAACATTGGGTCTTAAATCCCTTTTGCTTAGTAGTACGAGTCGACCGATGTGAATACTCAGATGCTCCGGGGTCCGAATGTTCATGATAGGGAGCGTCCTCGTCTACCGGTAGTACTGCAAAATGTTTGGATTTCCCACTGTTTTTCTTCATAGCCATGTCTGGTATGCTTGTAATTTATTTTGAGTAGAATCCTGGTCATTAGGTCGGTGATTTATCAGATTAATCGGCACCAGGAGTGGGAGCTCAATACTTAAGTGGCCATTGTTGGTGACAGCTACACCGGAAGTCCCGTGACAATTTTTTCATTTGCAGGACAGTGTCCTATGTCCCACTAATATGTTTTTTGGCACTCTGCATTCTATCCAGGTTCATCTTGTTTGCTGTTTCAATATTTTGAAGAGTGATCTTAATCTTATCTACTTCATTTATTAGGGTGTTGAGTGGATCCATTTTATTCTTAAGTAGAATTTCAGCCAGCATAGCTTTTGCCCACCCGGGTGGATCACCATTTTGACATCCTGCAAGACTCTGGGCCTCTGTGTAATCCTGTCTGCTTTTGTTTTTAACAATAACCTCCTCTTCCTGTATAGCATTAGGTATTTGTGTTGTCTCTTTACTTTAACCCTCATTGTTTTTTCAAGAAAGGAGTGAACTTCTTGAAATACTTTGGAGTCAGAGTCAGACCTCTCTTGTTCAGCCATCTTTAATATTACACTCTTTTTATTTATTACCTTTGTTTCTTGTTTTGGGGAAGCAATGGGTGTAAGTACCTTAGGAAAGCTAGGAGAACCAAGCAAAGAAGAAGAATCAAAAAATAGGTTGATGGTTGATAGGGTTGCGTTTGTTCTATTTTTTTATTTATCCCTTCTTCCCTTATGTTTGCTTTATTCAGGTTCTGACTGTTGTCTGGGTTTTTATATTGTGTCCTTTTGTTTTGTGCCTTAGTTTAGGTTTAGTGTTTTCTTTTCCTTCTTGTTTATAGACTTTTCTTTAAGCATCAGGCTCTTTTCTTCTGGTAAACATCTGGTATTACAATGTCTTATGTCTGTCTCTTATACTACCAAAAGGTACAATGAAAAAATGTGTATGGCAATAGTTCTGATATAGTGCGCACTAACAGGGTTTGCCATTTCAATTCTACACTCTCTTTTTGTTTCCTCGTATTTGCTTTACAATTCTAATGCCTTCTTTTTATCACCCCTTTATTTTTCTATTTTATTATGACTCCTTTTCCTGTTAGGTGTATTCTCCTTTCCCCCTATTTGTGAAAGTGTTTTCAATGTATATCACCTTAAGTCACTTCTTGTTTAGATATTTGCTATTTATTTTAAGGTTTTACTTCCCTTTTTGGTCTGGTTGCTATTCCACTCCTCTCCATCACTTTTTCCTCTCTGCAGCTTCAAGGCAGCAAGTAACCATTGTGGGCCAAAGCCAAGCGCTATTAGTGGTAGTTCTTCATTGACCGACTGTTTACATTAATATTGAGACTCCTCTTCTTGCACCCAAACCTTCTCCGTCTCCCACTCATTTGATTCTCGAGTACCGGGATAATGACGAAGGGGACTTACTCACTTTTCTGAGCCCAGGGACCATCGCGTACCACACGCCACAAAACCTAGCATTGTATTTTGTCTGTGGTTGGTGGTCGGCCTTCTCCGTCTCCCACAAGATGGTTCCACATGTACCTGCATATAGACGAAAAGAGCTAAATCACTTTAATGAGCCCGGGAGCCGCCGCATATCACACACTGCAGAACACAGTGTATGGGGTTTGTCTCAAAACTGTGACTGACAGAGTGAGTGGAATAGCCCTTTGTGAAACTTAATATGCTCCAGGGATATCAAGGAAAGCACTTACAGTGTCTGCATGCTTTGGTGCACTCCTCAGCTCTGTGGGTTCACACTCAGAGGTTTAGTGAGCCTCACAAAACTCCTCCCTCCTATTCCAGCATTCCACAATCTCCAGAGTGGGATATCCCCTGGAGGACTTCTCCTGCTGTTGCTGCTCAGTGGGCAGGGGGCTGGTGGAGTGTGGCCGACTGAGAGAGAGGGAGATGGGTCACTGCCGTAGGTAGCCCTGGAGGGCTTCTCCTGATGTTGCTGTTTGGTGGGCAGGGGGCTGGTGGAGTGCAATGAACTGTAATGTCAGATGCAGGGAAGCAGCCAGAGCAGATGAAGTCAAGGAAACATTGATTTTGATGTCATGTCAATGTGCCTAGTCCTAGAGAAAAATAAATTGATAAACACAGAAAATGTATCAAATATAGGCTGAAATGTGTTTAAAACTGATGTTTTTTCTAAGTTTTCTAAGAATGTCATGTACTCTTTGAGGAACAGAGTGTAAACTATGCTATGGAGAATAGGGCCAGATATAAAGAGCAAAATGTAGCATGGGCATTAGACTAGCAAACATGAAATTTGACAGTGACATGGCAAGAGACTGTACAGATAATAAAGAATTCCTTAGCTGTATCAGAGGAAAGAGGACAGATGAGAAAGAGAGGGACAGCAAAGCACAGAACATGGGTGATGGTGGTGGCAATATCAGATGAGGAAGACTAAATAAGTACGTCATGTCAGAATTTATTAATGATATGTTGGGAGACATACCACATTTGGGCATGACAGTCATGGGATCAGCAGAGGATGCTTAAAGCACAATTAATATTAGTGCTAGCCTGACTGCTGTGCAGGTCATTATGGTAGGCTGAATAAATTACAGGGACTGGTTGATATGTGTCTGAGGGTCAAACGCACAATAGTGGATACTCTGACAATGATTTTTCAGAAGCCACTGAAACCTGGCAAGGTACCTGGGAAAAGGAGGAGGTCAAATGAGACACATCTGTTTACAAGGGGAAGTATAAATGACTAGGGAAGCTACTGGTCATTGTCCCTGACATTGATTGTGGGGAAAAATACTTGAGACAGTTAGCGATGATCATACTGTGAAAAACCTTGTGAAATTCCAGCTACTGAAGGAAATCAATATGGGTTCTTTAAGAGGAGACTGAGCTAGTTTAATTTTTACACAGTATCTTAGTAATATAGTAACTTGAGGTGGCAGGGACTCTGCGACAATCAGGACCAACCCACTTGCTTCATAAGCAAGGCATATTAAGTGTGCTGTGCAAACACATACTACTTTATAGCGATTCACCACACCCACTTCTACTCAATGTATCCCATAATTTCCTTGTGAAACAGAAATTTTTCTAGACCTGCTCTGAAAGTATATAATGCCTTCATATCCACTGTCTCTACTGGTAGGTTATTCCATAGGTTCACTGCTGTCTGGGAGAAGAAATACCTCTTAATATTAATGCTGTATTTACCACCTCCGAGCTGCACTGCTTGGCCCCGTGACCTGCTAGACAACACCAGATCAAATGGGCCATTCTGTTTTAACTTGTTAATACCCCTGAGTATGCAGAAGACTGAGATCATGTTCACTCTCGTCCTACTTTTCTCCATGGTGAGTATGTTAGGGGCTGACCACATCTCCTCATAGCTTTTGATCCTTGATACCTCGGATCAGTTTGGTGGCCCTATGTTGCACATGCTCAAGCGCCTCAGTGCCCTTTTTGTAATGAGGAGCCCAGGATTGCATACTGTACTCCAGGTGAGGCCTGATAAGGGCCCTTATAAAGTAGCAGGATTACTTTCCCTGCTCTGATGGTTACTCACTTTAATGCACACCTGCATTCTGCTGGTCCTCTTGATAGTGTCTATGCACTGCTTGCCATGCATCAGCCCCTTGTCTATTATGACCCTGAATTCTTTTTACAGCTGCCCTACCACAAGAGAAGCATCACACACTGTTTTTGTGGAGGTAACAAAGGAATTGATTGGGGGACTAGCTACTGATTAATATACATAAATTACAGTACAGCAATTGTTATTGTTCCTCATGAGAAGATGGTGCTGAAATTGTTGAAATATGGAATTAAAAGAGACAGCACAATGGCTAAAGAACAGAGTAAGAGACAGGATTTTGGTGGGAAATGACATATGAAACACTAGCATGGTAGACAAAAGTCACCAGCGAGGTTCCCGAGTGGGTACTGGGACTGGATGGGCCAAGCATTCCTTATTTGATATCAAAGTCTGTTTCTATACTGTTCATGATTTTCTATTAATTATCTCAAGTCAGAGGTTTCAGGCAAGGTCATTAAATTTGCTAATGGCATACAATTAATGAAGGTGGTAGATTCTAGGAAAGAAGACAGTTTGAAGAGATTTAAATATATTGGGGGGAATGGGACAGTAAGTGGCAAATGAAATTCAATGTGGATAAGTGCAAGGTTCTTCACAAATAATTCTGATTGCAGGTACATGTTAAATAGTAAACAACTAGCAGCAATGGATCATGAAAAAGGCGTGGGCATCATCACTGATGGGAAACTGAAGCTGTCACAGCAATGTGCAGGGACAGTAGGACAGGCAAATCGAATGCTGGGATGCATTCAAGGAAAACACAGGATACTACAAAATGGCAGCAGTTGCCAGGTAGAAATGTCCAATTAGGGCTTTTATCATTAAAGTAAAACTTTTCAGTATCTGTTCAATAAGTTAATCTCCAAGACCTCCACCCACCATCATGTCAACTAAGCTGCCCATTCAGAGCACTGACACGGATGCCTTTAATAGGTGCATGCATTAGCATGTGCATGAGCATCATTGCATGTGGCTCGGCCCAATGGGGAGAGGGGGAAGAAAGGTTGAAAAAGTATAAGCACCAGCCGCCATGAATGACAGCACCAATGCCCTTGGGTACCACTGCATGTGGATGAGCACTGATATGACGATGGAGGTTGGAGTGGCAGATGAGACTTGAGGTGCTGGAAAAAGCCTGAAGCAGGTGTGAGACAGTGGCAAGGGGGCCAAACTACATAAGAACAAACAAAAAAAAGGATTTAAGTTTGATGTGAAGAGCAGCACTTTACCAGGAGACTGGACATGCTTGAAAACATAGAAACATAGAAAGGTGATGGCAGAAGGAGACCAAAGGTCCATCAAGTCTGCCCTTGAGATCCCGAGATCCTAGGTGATCCTGGACTGTAGCTGGTAGACTCTCTTGCTGATTTGATTCCAGTGCACTCCTTATCCCACCCCCTTTTGAAAGCTGATACAATCCTAACTCCAACCACCTCAACAGGTAGTTTGTTGCAATGCTCCACAATCCTTTCCGAGAAATAATGCTTCCTAAGATCCCTACTGAAACTCCCATGCCTCAGTTTTCATCCATGCCCCCTCATATTTGAGTTAGGAGCCTTGGTGAATAGTTCAGCATAGGGTACTGAATTTAAACCCCTCATACCCTTAAACGTTTCTATCATATCCCCCCTTTCTTTCCTAGATTCAAGGGAGTACATGTTTAATGCCTCCACCTGCTCCTCGTACAGCAGTCCTTGAAGCCCCTTCATTTTGGTTGCCCTTCTCTGGATGGTCTCTATCCTGTCTCTATCCTTCTTAAGGTATGGTCTCCAAAACTGTACACAGTATTCCAAATGGTGTCTCACCATAGATCTGGACGGTGGAAGTATCACCTCCCTGTGCCTACTGTCAAGTCCTCTCCCTATGCATCCCAGCATTTTGTTGGCCCTGCTATATGCTGCATGGCATTGGCTGGTTTGCTTGACGGTGTCACTAATAATAATTCCTAGATCCCTTTCCACTTTTGAGTCACTGAGTTTGACCCTGTTTAGCCAATAGGTTGTTTTAGGGTTATTATGCATCATTTTACATTTCTTGGCATTAAATGTCAGCTTCCAGATAATAGACCATTGTTCTAACCTTTAAAATCATTTTGTACGATTCTCACTGCTTCTTCATTGTCCACACTTTCTCCTAATTTAGCGTCATTCACAAATAGTGCAGTCTTTCCCTGGGTACCTTCTGCTATGTCACTGATGAACCCATTAAACAGGATGCGGGACCCCTCATCACTTCTCCCTCCTCTGACATCTTCCCATTAATCACCACCTTTTGCCTCCTTCCATCCAACCAGTTTCCCACCCACTTAATGATGCAGCTTGCTATGCCCAGATCCTCTAGCTTCTTCAGCAAGCATTTGTGTGGAGTTGAATTAAAGGCCTTGCTGAAGTCAAAATAGAGGAGGTCCACTGGCCAGCCACTGTCCACTTCCCTAGATACCCAATCAAAAAAAGCAATCAGGTTTGTCTGGCATGATCTGCCTGTAAAAAAAACATGTTGTTTGTCATCCTATGGCCATGCTTATCCAAGTAGACTACTAGATATTGTTTAATCAGGGCATCCATTTGCCTTCCTACCACTGATGTGAGGCTGACTGGCCTGTAGTTATTGGGCTCTTCCCTGCTACCACCCTTATGCAGAGGCACCACGTCAGCTCTTTTCCAGTCATTTGGCACGACTCCTGTCTGGAGCGAATAGTTAAACAGGTGTGCTAATGGGTCTGCTAACTTACTCGCTAATTCTTTAATTATCCTCAGATGTATTCCATCTGGACGAGGAGATCTGTTGATATTTAAATGCCCAATCACCTCTCTGACCCTGTCTGTAGTAATACATGGTGTTTCAATTTTTGGCACTCCCCTGCAGTGTGCTATAATGCTGCAGTCAGACATTGGGCCACTGTGTTCTTTGATGAACACTGAACAGAAGTATTTGTTCAGAGGGGTGGCCTTCTGCCTGTCCTCTTCCACTATTCTGTCCCCATCCCTGATTTTAACTACTCCTCCACCGTTCTTTCTCTTTTCTTGCAAATATCTGAAAAACTGTCTGTTCCCCTCCAACACCTTTAGCTATATGAAGTTTCACAGCCACCTTTGCTTGTCTCACTGCTGGCTTAGTCTCCTTATTCTTTAGTATGTATCCCTTCCATAGATCATTACCCAGCTTACTTTTGAAGTTGCAGAATGCTTCCCTCTTGACCTTAATGGCTGTCCTAACTTGACTTGTGAACCAAATGTTACTTTTGGTCACTGTCCTTGTACATGCCTTTGTGGCCTCTGTGATGGTTTGTTTAATCATTCCCCAAATGTCTTCTACTACAAAATGTTGGTGAATCTTAGTTAGTTTTTCTCTTACTAGTTCCCTCATTTTATTGAAATGTTCGTTCCTCTTCATAGCTTATCGGCACTGTGACCTGTTTTACTGGGACTTAAAAACTGCTGTATCTTGCAACAGATGATTAGTTCTTCTTGGTGAGTTGTAACGTCACAAACAGTGAAGTCATGAGGCTGATGCTGTATGAAGAGAAAAATAACTAGCTATGTCAGCCGCCAGATAGAGTGCCATTCCACATGTAACACCAAGTACTGTCAAGTAATGTCAGGTAGAAAATCTTCTAATTAGTAAAAAGGAAAAGAAAACATACTTCAGATATAAGAAGTAACTGTTCACAACTTTTGAAAGTTAATATTAATTTCAGGCAGTATACTAGCTCTTTAAGGAGGTAGAGTTTAGGTAATGTGAGGAAGCATTTGTCACCTAGAGAGGGGTAACCTATGGACCCAGCTCCCAAAGGAATCAGTGCATGTGAGGAGTGTCATATCTTTTAAACTCAAGATGTATCAGGTCCTCATGGAGAATCACATTAGTGGGTACAATGTTTAATTCATTGGGGAAGGGAGGGTTCCCAGAGGATTCCAAATGTTTATACAATATTGAATGCTACAGTTGGCTGGTTGCCAGGAGTTGAACACAATAGATCCTTGGTCTTTTTTCATCTGGCACTTTCTATAGCTGGTATTTGATCTTGGAAAACTGATTGTCAAAAGGTATCAAAGAGCCTGTGGAGAATCATGGGGGATATAAAAAGTGTGCCCACTTCAAAACAGTTGTAACTAGCCTTGTCATTTTGTTCATATGAACTCCCAGTTTTTCGTGATAGGCATTATCGTAAATAATGGAATGACAACCATTTTCATCTAGACATTGCCTGTTTTCATATGAAAAAATGTCAAGGTTTTTAAGGGAAACCAGCAATTAAATGAAAGGTGGGTTTTGTTATTTGGAAATGGCAATTTTTGCAAAAAGAAATACCTGTGAAAACAATTTTCATAACATACACAAGGTAATGTCTCCCAGTTCTAGTGTTAACTCTTACACAATGTCATCTACTATAACTGTTACAAACATGTTTTTAAAAAATCAATGCCAAACTTTCCTAGGGCTAAACTGAAGTTGTAAATTATTATAACAAAATCCTGATCATGAAGAAGTATGGTTGCTGATATACAGTACCATATCCCACATTATTAAAGATCTTGACATTTTGGAGATCCACTACTGGTCAAATATGTTTTCGATTCAAAATCTATTGGCTGGCTTTGCTCCTCTGCCAGCTCCCAGCTCCATCTATTTATATATGAGAGTGAGAGTGAGAGAGAGAAAGAAAGAGAGAGAACGAACAACTGCCTTTCTGGATTCATTGGAATCATGACTGAATGGCTGAGTAGAAGAACTGGCTAGAGCTAGAGGAATTTTATCTTCTATCAGTGGAATGCAGATGAAATGCTGATTTTGCTTCTGTGAAATTTTGCAAAATGTCCATGAAAATTTCACAAAAGCTTCTCAACATTATGATTTTAGTTATTTCCATCTAATTTAAAAAGTATTTCTTCACATTTTACCACATTTTGGTACTTTGACTCCTCCAATGGCTATACTGAGGTGTGCCAAGTTTCAGATCTCTGTCTTTAAAGATGACTGACTTATATGCCTCTAAATATTCAGACATTTTAAAATTAGAGTAAACAACTACGTAAACTAAAAGTTTGTGTCCAAATTTCACCAAATTTGGTATGTTGATGTTACCATGTCACATATATATGTTTACCAAGTGTCAGATCTCTAGCTTTAAATGTGTCTGGGTTATCCGCCTCCACACTTTTCAGAATTTTAAAATTACATTTTGCAATTATGTAAACTGCAGAAGTTTAACCCCTAACAGTTTAAAACTAGAGAACAGCATATCACCAATGTTGTTAGGTTCATTGACTCTAAATATTAGGCTTTAAGGCAACTCCCATGACTAAGCATCAGAGTGTCATGCTGCCATGATAATGACTGGTGTTTGGAAGCAAGCTCGGGAAGTCATATCGGGATGGAGGCCATAGCTAAAACATACAATTTACATAACCATTACTTCTCTATCTAGCAGTTTCTATGACTCTTACAAGAAATTATGCATCAACACTTTCAATTATCTAACTCCAAAGGTGGCTAAGTTGTAAGCATATCAATATTCTCAGATATTTTCACATGAATATTAAATTGCCAGACTCTGAGACCCTATTACATCTCCACTCTTCATCCATATGTTATGAAACTTGGCATGCTTTTAAGGCCCCATACCCGAAAATATATGCCAAATTTCAGACCTCTAGCTGTGATATGGACAGGCTGAGTAATGGCCAATGAATGAATTTCAGAAAATTCCAAAAAACTTTGCAGAATTTCACAAGATTTCACAGAAGTTTGCAAACATTCTGCAAATTCGGAATTTGCTAATTTCATGCAGCTCTAGAACTGCCCATATCAATATCAGAGTCCCAACAAATATACCATTTTGGGAATAGTACCCTTAATTTATCTACAAAACCTTTACATTTACTCCATAAACAGTACAGGATGCCAAATTACAGGTATTATAGTCAGAATTTATAACAATTACATTAGAATGAAGTACAACAGACCTACCTCATGGCCAATTTCTCCAATAGGACCAGCATCACCTTGTTGTCCTCTTGGGCCCTAACACAACAATTGTTGGGAACATGACATTCAATTAGGTTTTAAAAAAAAACTTTCTCAAACAGAAACAAGATTAGCTGGAGTCTACCAGGATTGCATATACCTCTTCTATGACTAGTTCATCTCTTTGTATTTTGGTGCCTTTCTTTTATGTGTGTAATTTTTCCATCCTGATCCTGTTCCCATCTGCCCCCAGATGATCCCTTAGCCTTGGTGTGGCCCTCACCTTCCAGCTTCTTGGCTTGTACTCCAAGATGGAACCGGATCAAGACAGATTCCCCCTCACTGGAGCACCTAAGGGTAGTGAGGGGTACAGTGGTGTGGAAAAGGTCCAGATGCACCAGGCATCAGGCTGCAGGCCAGGGAATTTTATCCACTTTTGTCCCCTGTGGACACATACAGGATAGGGCTCCACTGTATGCAAGCATGCACCTTGCATGCAACCACTTGGAGCCATTAGGCATCTGCCCTTCCCTTCAACTCTGCTTGGACTTCCAGCTGTGTTCACAATGGTGGCAGTGCTGCAGTGGAGACTAGCTTAAACACTCCCTGGAAAAAAAGAGCATCCTCTGGGATGTTGATCCTCCTCCACCCCCACCAGTCCTCTGATGATCCAGGCTTGGAATACAAACCTGAGTCTCCAGCTGGTAGCAGCCCTGCCACTGCTGTTCTTTACCAACTTCTGATAGCTAATAATGCCCTAGCAATTCTGTTGTAATGTTATTGCCACACTGGTAAAGCTGTAGTGGTCAATCAGTCCTACACATTTTGGGAACAGAAAATTCTAAGTTATAATACTATACATTATAAAACTTACAGGGACACAGTCCCGCAATTAGACAGGCTTGGGCAGAATGGATGGGCTGCAAGGCCATTATCTTCCATCATTTGCCATCTATTATATTTTAATTTGATTTTACAATAATAAAACAATATTTCTTCTGTGTGATGGACTGTGGAAATAACATGTTAAGAAT
The DNA here is from genome assembly GCA_016271365.2 of Neoceratodus forsteri. NCBI lineage: Eukaryota > Metazoa > Chordata > Ceratodontiformes > Ceratodontidae > Neoceratodus > Neoceratodus forsteri. Next base: position 562,364,330 of record CM028136.1, on the reverse strand, counting down.
CTAGCAGGTCTGTTAAATGTTTGCTAGAGAGTATGGTGTTGTAGTATTTACCAGACAAGAATCTCCATAGTTTTTTTTAAAGGCTATGGGAATAATCACTAGAGAATTTAACATTTTCTGCCAGATTCCAGTTGCCCCTGACCAATTGCATCAAGTGTTCTTACTTATCTTGATGGGCATCATGTTCCAGTTTACTCATTACAAGACAGAACTTACATTCCACATCTGGTATTGTTGTTTAAAAGATACTCCACCATGGATGTCTAATTTGCGTTTTAACAGTGACTGCAAATCCCTGCTGTTAGTTGAATTGTAGAGTAATTGGGTTAGGGGTCAGGATATTGATATATTCAAAAGCAAATGCCTTGGCAATGCCACATTGTTGCCAGATTTAAGTAAGTGTGCATTGATAATGCATAATAGTAAAACATTATGTATTCTAAACTAAACAGAACTGTATTGAGCACTGGACTGTATCACCTATCAGAACCAAATAGATTCTAGAGGTTTTACTTGCTCAGTGCTGGACTGACAGTTTTTGCAGGAGGACTGCTTGGTACCCATTTCTGTTCAGTTACAAAGGCAGCTAATAAAAAAATGTATTTTCCACAGACAAAGCCCTAACAGTAGAGCAGTGTGGAATGGGGGAATTCTGCTGGTAGAATTCTAGTGGAGTCGCAATTTCTCTTCTGAAAAGCTTGGCAGAAATCTGTGGTGAATCATGAAGAATTCTGCTAAGTGAAGTGTGATTTTGTTTTATGTTAATCATAGGTTTTTGATGTGAACCATGCTTTTGTATGTTAAAGGGACACCGTCAATCCCCTTAGTCCACAAAGTGCCCCTAGTTAAAAAAAAACATGCTATTATTATTCACATTCTATAGAGGCTGCTGATGCAACTGGTAGTATGATTCTGTTTTTTTTCCTTTTAAAAAGTGAAAAACACACTGCCCATCAAATGGTGTTACCACACAAAACATGTCTGTTTACATTCCCTTGATCAACTCCCACTGCAACCTTCCTTGACTTGGGAACACCCCCAACAAAGGCTAGCCACTTGTTATGCAGTGGGAGGACAGGGGACAACTGCATCATGAGTAGTTGCACTGTTTGGGGAGTTTTTAATGTTTAGGAAATATGCAATAAGAGTAGATCAAGGATTTGAAACAATACTAGGTTGGGCATAACTATACATTAGCCTTCATTTTAGTTCTACTAAGAAAGGAGGCAGATAATCAGGCTGGCAGTATAGCCTAGAGGTTAGAATAACGAGCTGTGAATGAGCTTGGTACATCCAGCAGACCAGACCTGGGTTTGATTCTCATAGCCTCCACTTGCATACTGTGTGACTCTGAGCAAGTCACTTAACCGCCCAGTGCTCCCAGGTCGCCCCTGAAAACAGGCACTTGTGCCTAGTGGGCCTTACCCGGTTACCAAAGACTAAAATAACAAATAAATAAAGATAAAACAACTAGCAACATCACTGAATTTAAGAGTAGGTAAGCAATCATAAAATGTGGGGTTTTAACTAGAAATACTATAATGCCAAGAAGGCTGACAGTGTCCCTTTAAATCATGGAAACATGCTCTGGGGAAGAACTGCAGAATTGTGCCTTTTTTAATTTCTTTTGCACCTCCTTGCTGACTGTCCCCCATCCACCAGACCCCCCAGTCCCAACACCCTGGCATCCTCATGGATTCTCCTTGTCCAGCTTCTACCCCCAGGGCTTGCCCCCTGGATCTGGATGTTGTCAGGTCATGCCCAGATAGCTGGGTGTGGGCCCGCAGGAGACTGGTGTCATCCTACTGGTCAACAGTTTTTCCTGTTGTTCTTCCTCTAGTGTGGAGAAAGTGATATGCAATGGCTCCAATGGTGGTGCCACACATGGTCCTGTGTACGGCACACTGGGCCTCTACCGCGCCTCCACCCCTGCCATTGGGTAGTGGCAGTGTGTTAACCCCCAGCCACTGCTAGGTGCCAGGCTAATACTGGCCCCTGATCCTCTCCCTCCCCAGAGGAGGAGAGCAGTCCTTGGGACACTGATCCCCCGCTGATCCTCTGATTCCTGAGGTCATTCCCGACCTGGGATCATTGGCGCGTGAAGCAGTAGCGCTACTACTATGCCAGTGAGTGGGCCATGATTGTGCCATTTTCTGTGGAATTTTGCATTTAGTCTTGAAATTCCACATTCTCCATGATTCTGCACAGTAGAAAAGGTTTACAATGTTCTGCTTCAGGCAGAATTCCTGAGAGATTCTGAAATTCTGCAGAATTCAGATGGAAGCAGAATTCTGTGATTCTGCAATTCTGCAAAATATTGCCTCACAGCAGATCCTTTTCTCAGAGATTGTTTGGCTCAGAAAGTTTAAAACTCAGGCCTTGCATTGTCATAGTAAATAATCAAGACCCTCTGAATTGCGTGGCTCTGCTACCACAGCACCAATTGCAGAACAAATGTAAGGCCACACTGCTCATCATATGTAGTGTTTTTCATTTAAAAACACTAGGTTTCCACAGTTCCAAGCTTTGTTTCCATTCTTTATTTGTCCTTAAGCCCCTCCCCCATGATCAGCAGGAAAAAAAAAACGTAGACCATAATGGCAGAAAAACAGCATTGGTCCATCTAGTCAGCCCATGTTACCTTGTCATACGTAAGGGCCTTTTTTTCTGTAGAGTATTAACTTATTCTACTCCTCTTTTGTTCTCATGTTTCCACCTCCCTCATCCTGTGGAGTAGCTACTGTTCCCTTGTTTCTATCTCAGCCTTGTTTGAGGCCATTCATGACTCTGGCATCCATCACATCTGACGGCAGATCATTTCATAGCTCAACTACTCTTTCTGTAAAATACTTCTTTCTCAGATCCTTTTTAAACCTTCCCCCCAATAACCTCCACTTGTGACCTCATTTCCTAGCTTCTCTGTTTCAGGTAAACAGCTCTTCACAGTTCCCCTTGTTTATTTCTTTCAGGAACTTGAAGGTCTCTCTCTTATCTCCCCCTCTTGTCTGCTTTCGAGTCAATACATTTTCATCACCTTTAGCCGATCCTCATATGATCTGCCCTCCTGGCCCTGAATCATCTTGGTCACCCTGCATTGTACCTTCTCTAGCCTGTCCCTGTCCTTTTTCAGGTGGGGACTCCAGAACTGGGCAAAGTACTCCAGGTGTGGCTGCACCAGTGATCTAGATGGAGGTAACAGTACCTCCTCTTTCCTACTGTTGAACCCCTCCCCAATGCAGCCTAGCATCCTGTTAATCTTGCTAAAGGCTTTGTTACAATTGGCTGGTTAGTTTAAGTTAGTCACTAAGGATGACTCCTAGGTCCCTTTGATTTGATGTTGTGTCCAGATAAACCCATCACATCAAATATACTGTTTGGGGGGAGGGGAGTTGTTCCCTACGTGCAACACTTCACACTTCTTGGCATTGAATTTTGGTTGCCATACTCTGGACCAGTTTCCCAGCCATTGAAGGTCTTTTCACAATTCCCTTATCCCCTCCATGTTTTCAATCCCATCACAGAATTTAGTGTCATGTGGGAATAGACACAACCTGCCCTGGATTCCCTCTCCTATTCGCTGAAGAACATATTGAAGAGGAGTGGGCCCAGGACGCATCCCTATGGTGCTCCGCTGGTGACCTCTCCTTCCACTAATCTGACTGTATTCACCACAACTGTCTGCTGCCTCCACATCAACCAATGCCCTATCAACTTTACTATTTCCTTAGCTGTTCCCAGATCCCTCATCTTCTTTAGCAGCCTTCTGTGTGGCACCAAACTGAATGCTTTGCTAAAGTTGAAACAGAGTCTACTGTGTGCCCCTTATCAACTTCCCTGGTTATTCAGCCAAAGGACACTATCAGGTTGGTCTAACAAGACCTCCCTGTCATGAATCCATGCTGCGTACTGTCCTAAAGCCAATTTTTTCTCCAGGTGTTCCATTAGGTCTTCATTGACTAGTGTCTCCGTCAGTTTCATTACCACAGAGGTAAAGCTGATGGGTCTATAGTTTCATGTTTGCTCCTTGCCATTCCCTTGTGCAAGCTGCAAAGATCTATTGAATTGCGCCACTAGGGGGTGCTGTTACACTGATGACAGTTCCCTTAGTACCTTCTTATGCACCTGATCTGGCCCTGGAGTCTTGTATACCTTGAGGGCTGCTAACCCTTTTTAAACTCTTTCACTGTATTTCTGAAGCCTAATTTCTGAGACCCCTCTATCAGATGCTTTTATCCCACTCTGTGGCAAGAGTATGTTGTTCTCCCTAATGAATACGGAGCCAAAGTAGTCATTCAGCTCAACTGCTTTCTGCCTGTCTACCTCAATTACCCTGCCCCCTCATTTAGCTTGACAATTTCACCTCCTGTCTTTTTTCTTTATATATTTAAAAAAAAAATTTTTCAATTCCCTTGACCCCCTCAGCAACATGCAGTTCTGTGCCTTCCTTTACCATCTTTACTTCCCCCTTGGCCTCTCTAATTTTCTCCTGATACTAGTCTTCTTCTTTGTCCCCCTGTTTTTCTTTGTACTTTATACGTGCCTTCGTTTTCACCCTCACTACCTCCATGACCTTTGCAGAGACCCAAAATGGTCTTGCATGCTTGTTTGTCTTCATAACTGTTCTTGTGCATGTTTTTGATACCTCAAGAATGGCACCTTTTATAACCACCCATCATTCTTCCACTCTCCTGATGCTGTCTATCCCAGCTAACTTGCCCAGGACTAACTCATTCATTTGGTTGAAATCCACCCTTCTGAAGTATAGCACCTCAGCCTTAGACAGGGACTTACTGGTGCCCAGGTCCAACTCCAAATATAGTACTGTGGTTGCTGGACTCAAGTGATTCCCCAACCTGCTATCCACTTACTCTTTTCGAGTTGGTGAGTACCATATCGAGAATGGCAGACTGTCTAGTGGGTTCTCTGACCTGCTAAGCAAGAATGCAGTCCTGCAAAGTATCAAGCAGGGCCTGGCTTCTGGTGCTGCCCAACATATGTTAGGTTCAGTATCAGATTATTATTATTTAGTTTTTATTGTCCGGAAGGAGGACTAGACAATGTTTTTGCCTATTTTCAGCCTCGTCCGGGGTTGGGGGTGGGGTGGGGAGGGGGATACAGATGTATGCCAACTGAAATTTAACCAAGATTTAAGCTTTTGGTATTTTGTTAGTGAATGGGGAAATTTGGCCAGGACACCGGGGAATCCCCCCGCTTTTTTCTAGAAGTGCCATGGGATCTTTAACATCCACCTGAACTATCGCCAGAACAGGCGGATGAGACCTTGGTTTAACATCTCATCTGAAAGGCGGCACCTCAGGAGTGCAGCACCCCCCTCATGCTGCACTACAGTGTTAGTATTGGCATTTAACCCAAGTGCCTGGGGTGGGGATAGACCCCACAGCGTTCTGATCTTCCAGCCTCAGAAGTGAGTGTGCAACCTGCTGAGCCACTGACACTGCCATCAATTTCATCACATTGTATGTAAGTCAATGGCTGGATAGAAATTTGGCACAGAAACAATTCCAACATGGATAAAAAGCAAATGTGCCACAGAGGTTTAGGATCTCTGCTACAGAGCTAAGGTGGAAGTGTGGCAGGTACAGTTTCTAAAGGCCCTTCCATTAATCAATGAGTTTATGTACTAAGACTTCAGATTTAAAACAGTTTTTAACCAACTTTTTCTCATCTTCCACTCCCCACTGGTATCCCCCAGTCCCCTCATTAACCTTCTTTTTTATACTTTAGTTTTATTCATAGAGATTAAACAGAGACATTTAGTTAATATAAATACATTCTGAAATACATTACATTTAGTAACTCGTTAACTAGATATAGTGCAAAAAATGTTTTTTTTTGGGGGGGGTTAAAAGAAAATATTTAAAGTTTAATACAAAAGCTCCCAAATTGTTAAGTCTTATAATATAGACAGTAGAAGAGCTGAATGCCTAATCATCCATTTTGTTATGTCTCAGCCCTAATATAAACCAAGTTACTGTGAGCGTTTATTAAAAAAAAAAACACACACCATATTTCAGATCACCCTGAGCAAGAGCTCAACAAAGCAGAAAAAATAAGCCATAAAGTAGGAGGGGGGAAATTCAAAACACAACCACAGATCAAGCCAATTGTCCAGTAATCACAGATGATAATCAGTTGCATGAGCTTCGTCTTCTTCAAAGTCTGATCCCATTTCAATAGGAAGCTGACCATTTGCCTCAAAGAAATCTCTGGCATGATCAGGGTCCTCAAAAAATAAATCTTTGCCTTGAAATATTACTCTCAGTCTAGCAGGTGCAAGTAAAGCAACAGGTACTCCAGCATCTCTGTATTCTGACAAAATTGCAAGGAATCTTTTCCTCCTATGTTGTGTACGCAGAGAGATGTCCGGATAGAGGTGAAGCCCTACATCTGAATAGAAAATCTTTTTCTTCTGTCTGACAGACTGGAGGATCTTATTTTTCCTGGCAAAGTTCTAGATGTTAATATAACATATCTTGCAGCACTGACCTGTCCAGATGTCTCCAAAGCAGTGTTCACTTCCCCTGATGTTTTTTTCCTTGATTTTGGTCAAAAGACTGAATTCAGTTGTAATAGCAGATTCCAAGGAGAAAACCACATTCAAAGCAGTCTATACTTCAGCTTTTAAACCCACATCAGGTGTAAATGGACCTTAGATTTTTCAAAAGCAGCATATTTTCCAGCAATTCCACCTTGGCAGCTTATGCAAGTTGTTCACTTACAACTATATTTACCGTGTCTTCCACTGTCAAGGCACTTGCACTTATTGCTTTGACCTCTGCTTTGTTTGTTTTCACCTCCTTCTCGAAAGGTTCCATTCTGACTTCCAGAGCTGCACATTGCTTAGAGATTTCCTCATTCTTTGTTTCCATTCTCTGGGATGACAGGTGCACTTTGGCTAGGAACTCTGTCAGAAGCATCTAAATGGACAAAAGTGTTGACTTGGCTTGTTTAGACTTAGCACTCACTTATGGGCAAGCTGCAGCCCACAAGACCCCTGCACTGACCACACTGAGGGGGTCTGCAGGCCCCTGGGGTTGAAGAACCTTTCCCAGTAGGTTTGGAGAAATATATTTTCCATAATTCACAGAGGAAAAGTCACTTTAAAGGATTTGAATCAACTTTTTTAACTCTAAGATTTCCAAAGTTCTTTAGCGTGTGTCCGATCAGCTCAATAGGCCTTTCTTGTCTAGTGTGTGTACCCGGTAAACAAAAGATAATAAATAAATAAATAAATATTCAACAGCAACCCTGTCATTGACCTTCTTATGGATTTACTGGTCATCAACCACTAGGCTGGGGCCACAATAATGGTAGATGGCCTGCCATGTTGATCATGCGTGAGCCTGATGACATGCTGGCACAGTGGCAGACCAGGGCTTTATCCTCCAGTTCCTATTTTTCTCACCAGGGCTGCTAGCTTGCAAGGACATGCACAGACATGGCGACATGCATGTGTGCCACTGGTATCTGGCAGCTGCCCCTTCCCTCTGTTGTGATCGTGTTGTGCTGCCTCCTGGCTACAAGCTATAGGTGCAGGATCATGCATCAGTAATCTAGTATATCATACAGCACCAACATATTCAAAATTTGTAATTAGCAATCCTAATCCCCACCACCTCTCCCCTTCTCTACCCGCATGACCCAAGGTTAAGCTATAGGTCCATTGCTGTGCTACAAAGCTTTGCTGTTTTTTGTAAGTCATTGAAGGTCCAGTGCAAAGTTACACAGTTGCCACACCATTGTATGCTTATTAATGCATGGTGTTATGGACCCACTGTATAGTATTGCATATTTAAAAGCAATATCTTGTCTTATATATTGCCTAGTACAATGTGTACTATCCACTTGTAACTTGTTTTATACACCTACAAGACCTTCTGTAAAATAGTATACATGTCGCAAACATGTAACTTGCTTTGATGATTTTTAAGGTGTTCTAAAGAAAGTAAGCCTTGAAGCAAGACACTAACCCTGGGACTTTGCATTCATAGCATCATGCTAGGAACACAAAGTTCCAGGGTTAGTGTCATGTTCCAAGGCTCCTGAATTAAACTTTGGATTGCAATACTTGCCTGTGCATCCTCTTGCCTGTTTAGCCTTTTATTTTCTCAAAGGATTTTTCTTTATTGCCTGTGTGTGAGGCCTTCGTGGTGTCTCAATATTGCTCAGTTTGGTTAGCACCAGCTGGCTTTAGTAATTTATTTTGTGGCTGATTTAAAAAAAGTCAGTCATGAGATAAAAACATTTTGTTTTTAGCTATATATTTTGGATATTTTTTTTATTCTGGTTTGTGCATATGCAAATTTTAAAATGTAAATATCTAAAAAACAAAACATAAACTGTATTTTTAAACCCCTCAAAGGCACTTCCTTGGACTTAGTTGTAATACACCTGCAAGGTTCATCATTTAACCCCTTCAATGCTGGCCTCTTGTATGCATCATTCAATGACTTGATGACAGGCAGAATAAACTATGCTCTCAAACTAAAAAGGGTTAAATCTGCATTGTTTTTCCTGTAGCTGAAGCCCCCCCACCCCCCAAGGTAGATTCATGTAATTTTATTAACTAATACCTTCTGAACTACCAAACCAATTTGCACCAAACTTGCCAGACAATTAGCTCCTAGATCTTGGAACTAGCACACCAAGTGTTGCAGTTCTCAGGGCTAAGCTTGTCAAGATATAAGCTGTCAAAATATACATAATACAGTGGTGCCAGCCAAGATGCAATGCAGTAATGCTGCAGTATATCCCAAATGCTGCAGGATCCTGTAAGCAACAATGTAATTCAATGGCAGTTAAGCCCTTTTTTACTGCAGTATTTTGCGACATGTAATTTACTGAAAGTTACTGTGTTGCACTGTGCTAGCTCCACTATATATATATATATATATATATATATATATATATATATATATATATGTGTGTGTGTGTGTGTGTATATACATATATATATATATATATATATATATATGTATATATGTGTGTGTGTGTGTGTGTATATATATATATATATATATATATATATATATATACACACACACACACATACATACATATAAATGGCTTCTCAACCCTAACTATATGGAGAGATGCAATAGGCTGACTATATATATATATGTAACAGACATTCCACTATAGGGCAGTACGGTCATACTCTGATATATTCATGCCTTTGCATGTATTGCCTCATGAATCAGGGACAAGGCTTAAAAAAATCAGGGAGAAAGATCCAAAATCAGGGACACACCTTAAAAATTGGTACTACTCACACAGAAAGTTGTTAGAATAAAGGGATGTATGTTAAGATGCATTTTCTGAAGAAGAACAAGTCTATAACTTTAATGTTTGACATTATTTTGTGATTTTAATCCCCACTGTTCTGTCACAAAAACACAAATTTTACAAGGGACAGAGGAAAATGTTGAGGCAAAATCAGGGACGTCCCTGAAAATCAGGGACAGTTGAGGGGTATGGGCATGAGTATATCAGAGCACAACTGCATGCCCTGTAGTGTAGTGGATTATCTGTCTTATAAAATGGCCAAAATTGTTTTTTTTTGGGGGGGGGGGATGAATAATAGAAAGAAGTGCAGGCCTATGGTAATTGTGAGATAGCACAATGTCATGTGGTGTGCTTCATCCAATCAGGAGACAGCATTTTTTATGGAATGTTGTCACCCATATTACACATATATCTATATCTATGCAATAGGTGTAGACTCAGAATGCTTCTGATAAATCTGTTTATCAGAGCAACTATATTAATAAATTTGTGACCACAGATTTACTAGTATGGTACTGTCATCTTCACCAATTTATTAGTATAGTACTGTCATCAACAAGCTCCCCCTCACCTGTCCACCCGCTGACTCGACTTCTTTCTCATTTACTCACCCACTGTACTATATTACAACTCTGCTAACTGAAGCTCCCGCTCCATTCCAGCATATACAAATAGTTATCTTTTCTTTTTTTAAAAGATCTAAACTGCTGAATTGAAGTCTTCATCCTTCCCCTTCTTTAGAGCCATTTGCTCTTACCATAGCTGTATGTTTATGCCCCTGCTCCCAGTCTCACTCTCTCAGCTGCTCCATTATCACTCACTCCAACTGTGTGCCGATGTACTCACTCCCTCTCTTTAAACAGAATTTCTCCTCAGAACATATTTGCATCTAAAAATTAAACTAATGTCTCAGCAACTGTGCCAGCAACTTAATTTCATGCTGAAACTCCTCACCAGCAATCACTGCACTCTCTTGCTAAGACCAGACAACATTTTTTTTAGTAGTTTCTGTGGCGAGACTTGCTCCACCACTAAATGAGCACATTGGAGCATCAGGATGCCAGAGCATCCATGACAACCAATAGCAACCACTGGGTCCAGCGTAGGGACACTCTGCTTCCCCACTAAAAGTCCTCTACATTTCCATTTATTAAAAAAAAATCAAATGGCAATTAAACATTACTTTATCATGGCCACCCTAACCTATTCCTGTTGCATAAATGTAATATGCCATGGGGGACAGTTAGATACATGATTTATGTGTATCCATGTAGTTTGCCCATAGCCACCTCACTTGTGGATTAAGCCACTTGTGAGGTTACCCAAGGTCAAACTGCACTCATATAGATAAATCATTTACCTGTATCTAACTGCCCCCCCTTGCACATCTCATATATAGATAGATATAGCTATATCAAGAATGGTATGTTTATTATTAAATATGATAGGAATGACCCAGAAAGCAGAACTCCTGGCTGGGCATATTAGAAACTTGTCTGAAGCCTGTCTTAGAGGGCTATTAAGCAACACATTAGTATCAATATTTGGTTGGAAACCTTCTGATGGACACTCACTGGCATTCTAGGACTAGGGCTCTTCTGAGGCATATTCATAGGACTGTGCAAGGATGCACCCTGAAGTGCTTTAAAGATTGAATACAATCCAAACCAAAGTCCCACTGCCTGAACGTAAGCCAAACCAAATTCAAAAGTGGCTTGATTTCTGGAAAAATAGACAATCATTCATTACTGCACCAAACTGATGTCTTGCTCAAAATATGAATATTTCTGTTACTGTAAGTTTTTCTTGTAAGTAAATGTTTATCAGTTGTACATTGCATTCCATTTCAATAATAACCACATAAAAATCTACATGTGGCATTCTTAGCTATGAAAGCAAGCAAAGCAAATGCTTTGGCTGCAGAGCACAGCTGAGGTTTATTAAACAAATCCGTTTGGTTTGCATTAGAGCATTGACTTGCCAAGTTCTTGTGGGTGAACAATGATTACCCCGTCTAGTACAAGATGTAACTGAAAACTGGGAGGAAGCCACTGGTGTATTTCATCTCTAACTGTGCATACTGTACATGATGCTGTATAATAGTATATGTCTGAGCAATGTGTTTACAAAGTCAGTTTATTTGATATTAATTCTGTACTCACATGATGGTAGCCTGGTCATTCAATTAATCATGCCCACAGAGTGCAGAAAGGCTGGTGGAACAACATACGACGTGCACAATTTAAATCTTAAAAATGCCATTATAAAAGCCAAACTGGGAGGATATAAACTTACTGGCTCTCCTGGTGGTCCTTGGTCTCCAGCATTTCCAGGAAGACCCTGTAAGCCCTTGAAAGATATAACACTAGTGAGAAATGGCAATTTTAAATTCAATGCAAAACCAAATATTTTCTTTCTTAGCAAAAAATTATTTCATATAAATAGCTTTGAAAATAAGTGGTCAATGACTTGTTTGCATGGAGTTAATAATATAATACTGTTGGTCACTGTGTCACTGGGTGATAAGCTTTCATTGATAGAAGTAATGAATATAAGGCCAGCTATTCAGAGGTTTAGTGCCATACAAACCGACACTGAGCTGCACAAAATGAGGTTTGCTCCTAGAGTCTGGACTTTGCACCGAGCTTCCTATAGTCAAAGCATCCATTTGCTGGGTGGCACAAAGTTTGTGATTACACAAATTCAAATGAGTTGGGGCACTACAGTACATCTACAAAAAAAATATGTTCCATAGCTGATGTACCCCATCAGAAAACAATTACTGAAAAACAGAAAAACTGGCACCATCCACGAAGTTTCAGCTAATTCATTTATTAATGCAAAATTACAAAGTGAAAAAACTTGCAGTCCAAACAGTGAGACACCAAGGGAGATCAAAAGCTGTGACCAGTTTGGCACATTTAGTGCATTTTGTCAGGGAAAAATTCTGGGAAGCAACTCCTGTCTTGTTCTTATTTACTGTTCCAACTCCACACCGTCAAGGGTCACCATACAATTGAAAAGTGTATGTCAGCTTTCACTTTGCAATTTTACATTAATAAATCAATTAGCTGATACTTGGTGGATAGTTACAGTTCTTCTGTTCTTTAGAAGGGGTCTGCATGCAGTGTGCATACAGTGTGCTAAGCTATATTGGAAGCATTGTAAAGGTGCTAAGGGCACAATATTTTGTTTTACTGGCATACATTGTTTACCATTGTTGTCCTACCCTTTGATGTAACTGTATTAGTTGTTTACTGTAGCCATATACAATACATGTTCCAAACTTGTAAACAGTGTCTTGCACTGCCAGTGTAATGCTCTCTCTTGGTCACCCCTGAAAAGGGACTGTCTCAGTGGGTTCACCCGGTTAGCAAAATTCAATAAATAAATACATACATAACTTCTGAGACTCAGAATGCATAAAAAGAGCATAGATAAAAGTTGGTATGTAATACGGTTTGTAGGATGCTTGTGTAACCGGAGGTTGAACAAACAATTTTTTGTGTGTGTTGATGTCCACATTTCATGTGGCTATGGTACCACAAACTCCAGTCATACTCATACTACATGCATCAATAAACATAAATGATTCAAAGTTTGAAGCACAAAAGTAGTGGTATTATAGTACTAGCTTACTTAGTACTGTACTGTACCATACTGTACTGTACTGTGCTGAACTGCAGCTCCCATCTGTTAACATTAGGCTTTGGCCTAGCCTCCCTAATCCGAGATGCAAAATACTGTTAATGAGCTAGAAATGACCACATAATGAACAGGTAATGATCCCTTAGTGCTTTGATTGGAGAATGGGCTTATTTGCATGGGGGCATTTGATTTTAGTACATTTCAACAATAGCACTAACCCACTTTGGATGTGCTAATGGAAACAGTGTGCTTGGGTGACCTGCTCTCTATCCAGTGTCATTCCCTTCATTGGCCAGCAGGATACTGTGCTTTGGGACAGGCAAACCTGTTCATGCCTTGCTTTGTGCTGTGCTCTGGAGGTATATCCAAACATACTTTGGGCACCCTCAGTGTGCTCTGTCCTTGTACAAATATAACATCTTTTGCACGTCAGGTACAATAGCACTAGCAGAAGGGATTTTGTGAGGGGCTAACCCCAGCCTTCGAATATGGGGTCCATAGTCTTGCTGGTAAAGTAGTATTTGGTCTAAACTGCTTTATGGCCCATACTATAAGCTGCTTTAAAAACATATTGAGACAGATGCCCAAAACTTGAACAGTGGCAGGCAAAAATGAATGCCAGAAACCATCAGATGGAATGGCGGCCTAAACTACAAAGGAAAAATATGTATCTGTTGTGAAGCATTACCAGCAGAAATCTCAGTCGAGTCCTTATGCAGTTTCTCACTCTTAGCATGTTGACTTGCTTTTTAACAAAAGCATCCAACTAAGTACCAGTGTTTTGAAATGCTGTAGCACTAAGTTAGCCTTCCCAAAGCACTGGATTTTCATACCTCTGCACAGACGCAATTGTATGCTATTCAGGCAACTTGACCACAGAACCTTAGAATGTTACTACTGTAGTTAAGGCCTTTACCTAAATACAGTAAGTAAAGAAGAGTCTTGCCAAAATTAAAAAAAGCTGTCTTTTTAGAGTTACAGTAGCTCTGCACCCTCCTAAAAATTATATTGTGGATCAGCGTGATTTACAGTAAACCAGGAAGGTACTCTCTATCTCAGATTTAAGGTTGTTTAAAATGTTTCCTGCCACAAAGCTTTATAAAGCAAAGTTGTTTTTGGTTTTTTTTATATATACAGGTATGATGATAGAGGAATATATGCATCTTTTCTAACTGGTGATCTGTTTAAATCAGATCTGGGGAGCAGCCAGATTGCCTGCATCTCTGAACCTCACTCAAGCAGGAACAGAATCACGGATTATCTGAAGGAGACTGATGGTGTGCCTATCAAGCCCTTTTCAGAACTGTAGGCAGATTTTTTCCCCATGGAGACATCATGCAAAAAAAAAAAGTCCTCAATCCTCACACATTTGCTTTGATGATTGCGTGCATGTTTGTGGATGTACACATTTGTCCTCAGGAGTACAGCACACAAGACATGTTATATTTTTAAACAAATGATGAACTATGAAGTTAAAATTAAACCACCAGATATTTTCATTAATGTCACATTACTAAAGTATGATGGCAAACTATGTTATCTGACATACCTATGAAAGGATATTATACCAGTATTACAAGCCAGCAAACAAAACTGCCCTATGTTAATAACTTTAGCATAATTTCTCATTTCATTGTTTTACGTTTTATTTTCAAAACCCATTTTCAGAAATCCATAGATTTTTATTGTCCTTGGTAACTCTTTTTGCTGCCAGATAGTTGGCCAGAAAGTCCCCAAGCAACAGTGTAAAGGCAAAAGTAAGAGAAGTAGTACTAGTTTCTAGATAAAAGCAAAAACTTCAGTTGCCTTGACTTGACAGAAAAAGACAGATGTGTCTTTGAGGTCTGTAATTTGAAGAGTAGGACATGTTAAAAGAAACAGAGGTGGAGAAGGGCACCAATGATGATATCATTCATTCACTCCTTTGAACTAGGACACAAAACGTCAAACTTTTCCATATGCCCTTCTGTAATGTCCCACTCATCTCCGTTTCCATATGTTCTAGTCCTTTCTCTGTCATATTAAGGAATTTTCTTATAAAGAAATCTAAGCAATTCTGCTAGAAAAGCAAATGTGCAATAATACAGTTTAATAACCCAGACTCGAAGAAAATAGGCTAATTTTGTCAGTTTACCAAATTGTCATGAGGCAAATTAAGTCACATTTTATAGTATAAATTTTCTTACTGTCTGAAATTTTGAATAGTACCAAAGGAATGTTGGTTTAATATCCTCTTTTGTCATTGTTCCCATGGATTCAGATTATATACAAAGGCTGAGTTTTCTTCAGGTGGTGTTAAGCTTACTATTTGATTTAATTCGAATCCATGGAATGAAAGACTTATGAAATTATGTTGAGCTTTGCTTTTGTGTGTGTACTTGATGCAGTATTTCACATTTGCATTGTGAAAATTTCTTTAAAAATATTTGTCAGAGCTGGTCCAGTGGCATGGGCAAGCTGTGTGAAGAAGGATTCGTCTTTCACAGATGGCTCTCCTCCCTTGGGGAGGAGATAAGAGATTCTGGGGGAATTTTGAGTACTGCCACTTGCCTGTCACCTGGCTCAGGCTAGGTGGCAGTCACCAAAGGACTAGCAGACATGGGAGGGGGACCCATGCTAATTAGAGATGTTGTGAAGTTTAAGTTCACTGGTGAAGTTCCAGTGAAGTCACCCACTCTGCCTCCGCAGAGCAATTCATGAATTTTCACTATTAGCTCAAAAATTCACCTATGTGACTTCACCAGGAATTTTGTCCACGAATGATGGAATTTCACCAGCGAATGATGGAATTTCACCCATGAACTGCAAAATTATGCCATTCATGATGAAATTCCAACATTTGTGGGTGAAATTCCACACTTTGCAGATTGATCTATAGTCCATGAATTGTGCTAAATTTGCAGATTAATTCAGAAAGCAAATTTTGCCCATCTTTAGTGCTGATGCATGTGTGTACATGTGTCACATGCTGATGCCCCAGAGATGAAATGGAAGATATAGTCCTGGATCACTTGGAATCCCCTGCAGGCACAAGACAACCCTGTGTGGCAGGCCACCTTCCCATATGGTTCAGTGTTATGGGTGGTACAAAAAAAATTATATAGGGGATAAGCAATGGGGACAAGTGGAATAAATGATTTATCTGCACAAGAGCAATTTGACCTCGGGTAACCTCACGAGTGGTGTAATCCATGAGTGAGGTGTCCGAGGTCAAAATGCTCAAATGCAGATAAATAATTTATTCCATGAGTTTCCCTTTGCATATCTGATTTGTGCAATAGGGATTTTTTTTGTTTAGTTATTTATGTTTTTGTTTTGTTTGCCTTTTTTTAAAATAAAATAGGGAGGATTATGTTGCAGTCTCCTGTGTGTTAATATTCTTTTTCCACAGGTTGTTAGGGCTGGATACATGGTTGTTAAGGACCCCCCATTCGTATGTTAAAAGCACATCTTGCTATAGGCTTTTAATTCTGCGTGGGATGGCTAGAGATTTTTAAAAACATGTCAGCTCCCTCTCTCACTTAACGAGAGTCAGAGGTGGTCCCTGACGTTTGGAGCCCTGTCTATTTGTGTTTTAAATTTAATACAGTGTATTGCGTTTTATTTATCTGGCTGATCCTGCTGTTCATAGTTAGCCTTTTCTCCTGCAAGCAAGTGAGCGACTGCACATGTTCATCTGTCTGGTGAGAGACAGAGAAACTCAGGTTGAAGACCGTGGCAGCAGAGGAAGTAATGTGAGCACGGTTCAGCAGCTTTTTTTTTAAATGAGAAATTCCATTTTATTTGGTGTCCAGTATGGCGTGAAGAAGAATCTGGAATGGAGAAGCAGAGTGGTTGTTTTGGTGCAGTGGTGTTTTGGGGAGGAAGCGTGAGATGAATACAGAAGCGGGAGAACAGTTCTGAAAAGTTGGCTGGTAGAGAAGAGCAGGACTCTAGTCCAGAGTGCTGCAGTGAGGAGAGAGAAGAAAAAAAAAAAAGGTACATAAAAAAATGAATTGTAGGTACACTGGTGGAAGAGAGATGAGGATGCTGCATAGATTGTTGTGCTGTGCTTTTGATTTTAAATAGCTGAATCTTGCTTTCAGGGTTAGCTGAGCTGTTACTGTTTGTGGTGTGTGAAAGTTGGAAGTAGTGCCGGGGGGAGGCGGAGGATTGACAGCTTACATTTATCTCACATATGTGGGATACATTTTGGGTGCTGAGATTTATCCCACATATGTGGAGATAAATGGATTTATGCAATGGGTTTTGGCTCCACACCGATTGCATAAATATGTTTATATATTACAGTGGCATGGTAGCGCTACTGTTGTTGGAGGCTTGAGTAGGTTGTTTAATGTTATACCCCTAACTTTGCACCTTAATAACTTTGGCACCATTTAATGGAATTGCACAGCATTTAGCATGAATGGTCTGGGGACAAGGTTTCTTGATTTGCCAAGTTACGTTCCAGTAGGATGTGCAGAGTCTAAGATCTGGATAGTGGAAAATGTAGAATTTATTTTGCTGTTTTTTTCTTTATCACCTAGCACCCAGATGGTTTGGAATTTTGGTTTGAAATTTTCATAGTAACAAGGGCTTGCCCCAGAATGGTGCCTTTCATTAGTTTGGTGAAAAAATATTATCTATTTCCAAGTCTTAAGGCTTTGAAGTTTCAGTTCTGAGCATGCTGAGTAGGGTTTTTTGGATAGTTATTTGATACAAAAGAAGAATATGGCCATATGGAAGAATATTGCTCTTCTGTGAGGTGGTAATCCTCATTCATGAAAGAAAATTCTTCTTTCTTGTGGTAGCCATCTTGTTTCCATTTTCTTCAAAACAAATTTTTTGAAACCCATAAAAATGATGCCCGTCAGAGATGCCAAGACATGAATCTAGATAAACATTGCCACTTTAGCTAGATTCTGCACTTTGTTTTTCAAAAAAATTACTCTTAAATGTGTTTTTAGATCATTTAAAAAAACCTTGTTTTGTGAGATGATTTTCTTCTTTCGTATGTCTCACAATAAGAACAATAGGGCCTTAAGAAAGAAGAATAGTGTCATACGAATGAAGAATTTGGGCTTAGTTTTTCTCACATTCTTCTTTTATGACAACTAATCACCTTTCCTGAGTTCATGAAAATCTCATGAAAGAAGAGTTCATATGAAAGAAGAATTTGGACTTATTTTGTTTTGTCACATTTTTCTTTTGTACAAAGGCATCTTCTTTCATGACCTCATAAAAATCTCATAAAAGAAGATACAGACATACAAAAGAAGAATGCTGACCTTTTTCACATGATTTTTTTTGTATGAACCACTCCTCTTTTGTAAGCTCATAAAAATCTCATGAAAAAAGATGAGTTTACATGAAAGATAAATTTGGACTTAGTTTTTTTTTACACAGTTTAACTTAAAGGAGCCATAACTCTGTCAATATTTGGAGTTGAGGGAATATGTATATATATATATATATATATATATAGAATAGGTATAGGTAGGGTTGCATAGCCACTTCTATGCTAAACCTCAAATTTTGCACTGTAATAACTTCAAAACATTTTGTCTGACTGGCCTGATATTTTGCATGTACAGTCTTCTACAACAAATCTCTGGATCTGGGAAGTTGTGTTCTGGTTGGATGTGTGGTTGTGGAGCTGCAGAGTCCCAAAAAAGTGCAAAACAAAACTTTTTTGGCAATTTTGGCAAATTCTTTGCTCGTCTCTACAGCCTGAACAGTTTGTCTGTCTGGTCTGACATTTTCAGGGTTTATGGGAACTGAGCCAGGGAAGTAACTTTGTTTTGCCATATATTTTTCCTCCTTGAGCCACCAGACTGCCTACCTAACCACTTCTGGCATCCACTTCAGGTCTCTGGCTGCCATCTCCAGGAATCTGGTGCTCCTTTGTGGGTCCTGTGGCTACCCCTGTGTCTTACCCCCACAGTGGGGTGGAGGGGAGCTTCTCCCCCTGAGCTCAACTCTCCTGAACAGGATCCAGTGCCGCATATCCACTGAGCCGACCAGTCTTCTTCACAAGGGACGGCCATCAAGCCACTGCGTCTGGTGCCCGTATTTCCTTGTTCTCCCTCCCGTCATCTATGGTGTGCAATGATGCCCAAGGACCCAAGCGCACATGCATCTACCCGCACCCTGATCCTGGCATCCTGCCACAGAATGAGCCCCATACATCCTATCCATGCTCACTGATCCCCAGCCATCACCAGGGGCCACCCAAGCACCAGCAGTAGTCCACCCCCCCTCCCCAGAGAAGGAGAGCAGTCTAATGGAGGCTTGATCCTTCTCCTCCCCTGCCAACCCCTGATGGCCCTGGATCATTCCCGAACCCGGGTCACCAGCATGGAGAGAGGTGTGGCATCCAGTGCTTCAACCCTCTGCACCACTGAGCCAGCTCAGGGAAGTACCTTTTGAAGGTTTGATGAAAAAATATTAATCCATTCAAAAGTTATTAAAGTTTCCCATTATAGCCTATGGGAAAAATATATGTTCCCATCAAAAGCACTTTACTTTCATGAAAGCACTTTTTACTTTTGCAAATGGGTTTAGTACTTTTGTGCTGCTGTCATCTTATTTTCAGTTAGCGAGATGGAAAAAGGATGTACAGTAGTTCAAAAAATGCTGCCCCTAGGTAAACACAGGCACTTGAGTTTACCTAATTAAGGCCTTAGGAACATGATCCTGGCATTAGTTTTTCACCAGGATGCCCAGAAATATGTTTTTAAAGTTTTTCTGCCATCTTAGCTGTGGAATTTTTGTGAAAGTTCTACAGACTTTCGCAAAAGTAGCATGGGTACTTTTGCGATAGTCCTGCATTTACAATGGTGGAACTTTCAGGAAAGTTCCACAGCACTTTTGTGAAAACTCCCACCTATAAACCAACAGGGCTTTTGTGAAATTCCATGGAGCATTCATTAAAGTTCCACAGTTCAACAGCCCGAAAACACCACTTTCTTTGCCACTTCATAGCAAGACAACGGTTATGACTTTTGGGCTGAAATGTGCAGTGTAGCAAGTCCTTGCACCACAGATGTGCCTTTTGCTGTTTGGTGAAACAATTTACAGTGGTTTCAGAGTTACAGCAGTCTGAATTTGCAAATCTTCCCATAGGATAACACTGTGGCTGCCTTTCAGTGTCTATATCTTGAAAACGGTTTGCGATACGGATTTTTAGCTAAGCACAGCTTAGTACACCTTTGAGTATACTAAGCATGCATGGAGGTGGCCAGGTCACTAATACAACTGTGAAGGAATGTTTTCCAAAGTTCTTATGGTTACTGAGATATTGCCGCATTTGCAGTACAAGGGTTACTTGGAATGCCTCTATGCCTGTACTATGTGTCTGTACTTATGGGTAGGTAGGAGCACAGGTCCCAGCGGGCCATGCTCCCACCTATGCATACCATTTATGCTAAAGTGGGAGCACTGGGTCCTCCTACGCTATGCCTCTACACTCATGGGTAGGTGGGAGGGGCCCTGCACTCCTACCTATGGATACCATTATGCAAAACTAAAAGCACAGGGCCCTCCTGCACTATGTCTCTATACTTATAGGTAGGTGGGAGTACAGGGTCCAGAGGGCTCTACACTCCCACCCATGGATACCATCTTGCAATGCTGGGAGCACAGGGCCATTAGGCGCTATGTCACTACACGTATGGGTGGCTGGAAGCGCAGTGCCCAGATATGCATTCCATTATGCAAAACTGAGAGCACAGGGTCCTCCTGTGCTATGCCTCTACACTGATGGGTGGGTGGGAGTGCAGGGCCCAGAGGGCCCCTGCTCCCACCTATGGATACCGTATGAGTAACATTTCACTTTCTCAAAAAGAAGAGAAATTCATTGCAAAAAACTCCATTAATGTATCAGTTAGGGTTGATTCCACACCAACAAAAGTCTGGAAATTCTATTTTAGGGTTACCAACCCTACCACCCCCCCCCCACCATCCACAGACCAGCAGATGCCGGGGTGTGCTTTGGGGTCACTGGGCCAAACTCACACCCCATTCTCCTATACTGTACCATCTCAGCTTATTTACATGGGGAATAGGGTGAGAGTTAGAGCCGATGACCCCAAGGCACACCCCAGTGCCTGTTGGTCTGTGGAATGTGGAGTGTGTGGGGGGGGGTAGGGTTAGTAACCCCAACATCGAATTCCAGACTTTTGTTGGTTTGGAATCAACCCTAACTGATGCATCAACAACATTTTTTGCAATATATATATATATATATATATATGCTGAGAGAGCGAGAGAGAAAAAACAGCCAAAAGCTTAGCTGGGAGATATTTGCAGTCATTTGTGACTAGACCTGTTACTTAACCTCTGTGAAATAGGTGTCTGAAAGGAAGGAAGGCATTTGTAGTTGATTGTTTCTGAAGGGCAGAGGTTCCTAAGTGGCAGGTTTAAATGCTTCATTGGCAAGCATTTAAACTAGCCAAGGAGGGAGGCACTGAAAAGGAGAAGGGAAAGCCTAGCCCCCCCCAAAAAATCAGGGTAGTTAGTGAGGTAAACACCAAGATAGAGCAGTCGAAAATGAGAAGGGCTGGGGTAAATGGAGAAAAAGACAAAGGCAGTAAGGACAGGGATGGGGCAAAAAGAAATAAGGCCATAAAAAAATGGAGGGTAATGAGTATCAATGCTCATAGTCAAGGTAAAAAGCTCCCCGAAATGATGGCCTTGATGAAAGAGGGATGCCTGGACATTGTGGCAGTCACAGAAACATGGTACACAGAGAACCATGACTCGGATGTCAACATATCAGGGTACACAATCTACAGGCAGAACAGGGATGGAAGAAGAGGAGGAGGAGGAGTAGCTCTCTATGTAAGGAAAGGGATCAAAGCAACAGAACTAAAGGGTAAACAGGGAGGAGAGGAGGCACTGTGGGTCACCGTGGAGATTGGAAATGGCACCACAATCCACATGAGGTTGTATACAGACCCCCATCTCAGGGGGAGGAAATGGACAAGAAAATGATAGAAGGCATCCTTAGGATGGCAGAGAAAGGGGAGATATTGCTGATGGGGGACCTGAATATGCCAGATGTTAACTGGAGCACCTTTGCTGCAGCCATATCCAAGAGCAGTGCCATGCTCGATGCCCTGCAGGGGGCATGCCTCAGACAGCTAGTTTTGGAACCCACTTGGGAGGGAGAAATCTTAGACCTGGTACTCTCAAATGGGGACAGAGAGAGGATCTCCGATCTAGAAGTGGGTAGCCATCTGGGAACAAGCGACCACCAAACAGTGTGGTTCATGATAAATTTAGCCGTAGAGTCAAGCCATATAAAAGCGAAGGTACTGGATTTCCGGATGGCTGATTTTGTCAAAATGGGAGAGTGCCTCAGAAAAGCACTAGCAAACAGACAAGAAGCTGGGGTGGAGCAACAATGGGGAAACATCAAAACTACCATCACAGAGGCAACAAGCCTTTGTGAGAAGCAAATAAACAAATCAAAACGAAAGAAAAAAACACTATGGTTCTCAAAAAAAGTGGCGGGGAAGGTGGGGAGAAAAAGATAGCATTCAGGAAGTATAAGGAAACACAGAAGGAGCAGGACAGAGAACTGTACCAGTTAAAGCAGAAGGAAGTGGGGAAGGCAGTCAGAATAGCAAAGGCCCAAACCAAGGAAAAGATAGCCAGCTCGGTTAAGAAGGGGTGTAAAACTTTTATAGGTACATAAGGGAGCAAAGAAAGACCAAGGCACGGATACTGAGGCTGAATATAAAGGAAGGTGGTTGGGCAGAGAGTGGCAGTGAAAAAGCAGAGATACTGAACAAATACTTCTGTTCAGTATTCACAATGGAAGAACAGGGAGAAGATACCTAATCCAGTCAATAGAAGCACTCTGGATGGGGGTTGATATTAGTCCTTTCACAAAAGAAAGGGTTCTGAAAGAACTCCTAAAACTGAAGATGGATAAAGCAATGGGGCCTGATGGGATTCACCCCAGAATTCTAAAAGAACTAAAGGAAGAACTAGTAACACCACTGACTACCCTTTTTAATAAATCATGGGAGGATGGTGTGGTACCTGAGGACTGGAGGAGGGCAGATGTGATTCCCCTTCACAAAAGTGGGAGCAAGACAGAGGCAGGAAACTACAGACCTGTCAGTTTGACCTCAGTGGTAGGGAAAATGATGGAATCACTTTTGAAGGAAAGAATTGTTGAGTACCTAGAGGCCAGTGGGGCACTGGACCCGAGGCAGCATGGATTCATAGCAGGAAGGTCATGTCAAACAAATCTAATTGATTTCTTTGACTGGGTGACCAAAGTAGTTGACCAAGGAGGAGCTGTGGACATTGCCTATCTAGACTTTAACAAGGCTTTTAATACAGTCCCGCACAAAAGATTAATAAACAAATTAGCCAGCCTGGGAGTGGGTCCCAGGGTGGTAGCCTGGGTAAAACACTGGCTGCACAACAGAACACAGAGAGTAATAGTAATTGGAGTCCACATTGAAGAAAGGGGGTTACTAGTGGGGTATCGCAGGGTTCAGTACTGGGTCTGGTCCTTTTTAATGTCTTTATAAGTGACATTGCAGAGGGACTGGAAGGAAAAGTATGTCTCTTTGCAGATGACACAAAGATCTGCAACAGGGTCGATACGCAAGATGGGGTGGAAAGGATGAAAAGGGACTTGGCAAGCTTGGAGGAATGGCCAAATGTATGGCAGCTTAGATTCTAAGCAAAGAAATGCAAAGTAATGCACCTGGGAAACAAAAACCCAGGGAAAGAGTACACAATGGGGGGTGAGATACTGACAACAACAAAAATGGAAAGGGACCTGGGGTAGTCATATCAGATGACCTAAAGGTGGGCCAGCAATGTGAAAAGGCAGTAAGGAGGGCTGGGGGGATACTGGGATGTATAGGGAGAGGCATCACCAGTAGAAAACAGGAAGTTGTTGTCCCTCTGTATAGACAGTTGGTAAGACCACATCTGGAGTACTGTGTACAGTTCTGGAGACCCCCATCTCTGCAAAGACATAGACAGGGTGGAGGCTGTCCAGAGGAGGGCAACCAAAATGGTGCAGGGTCTGCACCAGAAGACATTTGAAGAAAGACTAAAGGAGCTTAAGATGTATAGCCTCGAGGAAAGGAGGGAGAGGGAGGACATGATAGAAACTTTCAAATATGTCAAGAGAATCAACAAAGTCCAAGAGGGTAGCATCTTTCAGAAAAAGAGATGTGCAAGAACAAGGGAGCACAATTTGAAGATGGGGGGGACGTCTCAGAGGTAATGTGAGGAAGTATTTCTTCACAGAGAGGGTTGTAAATGCATGGAACAGCCTTCCTGAGGAGGTCGTAACATCAAAATCAGTGGGGGAATTCAAGAATGCATGGGACAGACATAAAGCAATTCTAGTGGGGGATAGGAGGACGTAGGCTGTTGGTTAACTAGGATCTGCAGCTTATCCATTAGGTAGGGAAATGGGCAGACTAGGTAGGCCAAGCAGTCCTTATCTGCCATCAGATTCTATGTTTCTATGTGTGTGTGTGTGTAAGTGTGTATATATAGATATATATAGATATATATATCTATATATATATATAAAGTTTTCAATGAGTACTACAAGTCTAACACATAATAACCCCCCCCCCAAAAGAAAATCAGAGGCCACATAAAAAACATAAAAATTAAAAAAATTTAATTCCTATAGGATAACATTACAACTTTAACAAGATGTATCTCCATCAGCCTTTTAAATGAAGGAGCAAGGTATATATCAAAAGAAAGGTCTCAATGACTACGACAAGACTAAGTCCTTAACAAATATCTACTGTAAACAGACATATTCATTCATAAAACTTTATTTTTATACAGGTACATACTGTTAGGTTACAAAATCCTGTTTTCAGCTGTAGACCTGTGTGAAGCACACATGTGCAAAACAATACAGATAATTAAAACATAAAAACAACACAGTTTACAAGACACAACACCATATCATTGTTTACAAGTCACACATACATGGTTTGATTAAATGATTCATTAAGGCTTTCTTGAAATCGAGTATGGAATGCATAGCTTGAATATTGAGAGGAATATGATTCCAAGTTTTGGCCACACATACCTGGAGGCTAATGTCTCCAAACCTTGGGCTGGTTCTTGGAACGGAAAGCCTCAATTCTGTTTGTCGAAATTGGTAACATAGATTATGTTTACTCTCAGTTTCTATTAAGTCCCTAAGAAGATATTTTGAGCCATGTTTTGTCATTTTATAAACCCATAAAGACCAAATCAGATCCCTTTTAGCTGATGGCAAGAGCCAATCTAATTGAACAAACATCTCACAGTAATGAGTTTCAAATTTGAAAGACAATGCTTATCTGGATATCTTATTATATATATCTATATCTATATTATCCATTCTTTGCAATGCTAATTGAGTTGAATATGCAGCAGTAGGTCAGAACTCTGCCAACAAAAAATGCTGCTGGCAGGAACAGCACAGGAAGAACAGCGCACACAGTAACAGCACCTGGCAGGAACAGCACCATTGACAAACAGTGCGTGCAAAAACCGCACACAGTAGTGTGAAAAAAGGATGGTGGCAGGCACACTGTTCCATACAGGGACAACAAGAGCCAGGGGAGCAGGGGAGGCACATTATACCTACAGGGATAGGTTGTACACTATGCCCTGCTGGTATTCAAATGTTGATTGAGAGTCATATTCCACCACCACAGCTGCAATCCTATTGGAGATGGACTGATAACACTGCTTGCTACTGGAAGGCACCTGCCCAGCTACCAACTGGGCATGCTTGATGTCAGTTAGGCACTGTTCATCCCTGATGCGGTCAATAAACTGCCAGATGGTGTGGTGGCAGGCCCAAATGTGTCTGCTGAAGCTGTGGTGCCACCCCCTCAACCGCATTGTTGGTTCTCAGCATGCCATCCTTAGTTCCAAGATAACAGTTCCACAGCTGCAGAGGATACACCGGTCTCCACCTGCCCGACCTGCCCACAGATCTACCCAGCCAGGTGTCCTCAAAGTAATCGATGAACGGCTACAGAAGGTCTTTGTTGTCCTGGAAGAATGCCCACTCCCTGAGCTCCTCAAATGCAGCAAGGACACCATTCATGAGCACAAACACCAGTGCAGCCACCATCCTTACATGCAGGGAAAAGCTGGCATCTGCTGTGTACCGCTCCACCACACTGTCCACCTGCTGCAGCCACCTCCACAGTGACTGACAAAAGTGGAAATGGCACCAACGCACAGCGGTGGTGATAAATACTACTGTGAAGCCTTTCATGACTGCCTGCTTGTAGTCCAACATCACTGTGCTGGGGGCAAGGTTGGCACTCAATCCCTTGAGAGCAGTGAAAGTCATCAGGGCATAGCATGCAGGCAGCATGGTACAGTACAAGATGGCATGTACTGTATACAGCTGGCTGAAGAGAGGCGGTGTGCGCTTGAATGTGCCATCCATGTACCAGTCCGGGCTCCCCTCCAGCCAGGCAAGGTTGTCATGGGTGCAGAATATCAAGATACAGCCTGCACCAGGGGCACTGTCAAAAAGGAGGAATGGTTCCCCCCCCCTCCCTCACATGGTACTCCTCTGGTACCATCAGTGATGACACAGATGTGGGCATGGCAGGGGGAAATGGGCAGTTCCATGTACCCTGCCAACTGTCCTCCAGAGCTGATCCATGGCAGGCAGCCACACTGCCATGGCTGCAGGTACATCCCTGGTGCATGCCAGCACCACCTGGCTGGCAAACTCCACAGTAGCAGCTGCCCTCCTCTTGATGTTGTACACCATCCCATGGGCAGTTATTGCAGCAGTATCAGGGACATGGTTGTGATTGTCCATGCAGTGCACCACCTCATCCCCTCTGTGTGCCACTGGGCCATGCAGCATGAGCGGTCATAATCACAACAGCTCCAATAGGTCTTTCCATGCCATTACCGCTCCTTCCTGAACAAGTGGCCCTGGTACTGCAGAAGGGAGTGTCCCTTCTGACTGGTGACAAACTGCAGGGGCATGTTGTCCATCTCCATGTCTCACTCACTCTATACCTTTCTCTGTCACACTCTCCCTCAATCACTCTCCTCTGAGTCAGTTTCAATCGCCAGCAGCTGTGTGGGGATGATGCGGCTTTTAAGCATCTGCATCTGCAGGGATTGCATACACCTGCTACACCTGCCTGTCCCCCCACACAAAACATGTTGTCTGCACCTGACACCCCGGCCCATTGGCAAGGCTGCAAAAGAGTTACTTGCCATTCCACCTGTGCCACATGTCCTATCGGTGTCTGCTCCATGTACTGCTGCAGTTGTTTTCATCTGCTGCATCTTCCATTTTCTGATTCCTGTGTGATATCCTCCTGTGGATTCAAACATGTACGGCAAGATAACTTCCTACACTAACCTGCCTACCTATGATACTACTCAGTGCTTCTACCCGCTCCTTCACATCCTCTGTGGCTGTACCTCAGGCAGGTGCTCCCCCTCCCAAACAGTGCTCTGCCCAGTATGTGGGCAGTCAGCCCCATAGTTCACAGATGCTGCCTGGTCCTACATGCCCACCCCCGTATCCACGCCCACCACGGGGCCATTCTGCCGGGGTATGACCCCGCAGCTGCGGTTTGCATTTTTTGGGGGGGTGCATGGCTATCACTAGGTACATGTGGGCTATAGCCCTCTATGGGTGGCTATGGGCAGTGGCAGGAGGGAGCTGCAATGCCGGGGGGTGCCAGTCGGGCAGGGCAGAGGTGGGGCTTTCCTCTGGATGGCTGTGTCATTGGCAATGTGTAGGGTCCTGGCCCCCGGGGCTGGCTGGGGCACTCACAGCTTGCAGCCTCCTGTGGGCTGCAGGCCCGGACATGTGGCCTCTGGTGTGTGAGTGGGTTGAGGTGCACAGTGGCCCTGCAGTAGGTACCTGTGCAGGGCATAGGTTGGCTGCATTGGCCGATGCCGTCCTAGGTGTGGGTGGATGTCCCTGGCCCGGGCCTGCTATCGTCATTTTACAGTGTCACTGCCACCTATTGGATTGCACACCTGTGCTGCCCTGCCCCTACGGGAGCCTCAGCCCCCAACCCTGGAGGCATTCCACGCAGGCGGCATGCTCACCCAGGCACTCTTTAGCCATGCACTATTCTGATCTCTCTGTTCTGCGATCGCTATTAAGGTTCCACTGTTTTGACTGGGTAGGGAATATTCAAGTACTGGAATCAAAAGCTGCTGTTCAAGTTTAGTTCTAGATACTAGGGTTAAGCATGATGATATTCTTCTAAGAGCTCCCAATTTCACATTTGATTTTTTAATCAAGTAGTCTATATGACCCACATAAGTTAACCTATTATTCACTATGACCCCTAGGTATTTATACTAGTTTGTTTTCACAACTGACTGGCCCTGTTTAAAATATATTGTTGGTTCCAAATGTTCTTTTTTTCTTTATTTTGAGATTATTTGGGGGTGAAAGATCCAAAGTAAAAAACCTTGTGTTGTTTTACCATTCATTTACAGGCCTGAACTGGTGAGCCACTCTTTCAAACTGTAAATGTTCCTCTACAATTTAGTCTACAGATTTTTATAATTATCAGCAGAAGCGACCATAACGGTGTCATCAGCATGAAGTTGTATCTCACTATCAGTTATTATATCTGGTAAGTGATTTACATGGATGATAAAAAGCAGGGGACCCAGAATGGAGCCCTGGGGCACTCCCCCTCCATTAAGACGTGGTGAAGATACAAGACATAAAAAACATAAAAATTAAAATTTCCTTAGGATAACATTGCAGATTTAACTAGCCATAACTCCATCAATAATTGCAGTTAAGGGGAAATTTAAATATCAAAATAAAATCTCAACGAGTACTATGAAACTAACACATAATACTCCCCACCCCAAAAAAAGCAAGAGCCATATAAAACATCAGCATTAAAAAATTAAAATTCCCATAGGATAAGATTGCAAATTTAACAAGCCATAACTCCATCAATATTTGGAGTTAAGGGATAATCTATGTATTAAAAAAAGGTATCAAAGAGGACTATGACAGTAACACATAATACCCTCCAAAAATGTATGGGGTATGTACTACACCCAAAAATCACTTCCAAACTTATCATGATGCTAAATCCAAATTAAATTATGGTCATCATCAAAAATGCAACATAGGTGTATCTCATCTTAGACTAGAAGCATAGCGACTTTCAGATCAACCAACAAAAATTTAGTGACTTATGGCTAAAAAACTGAAGATAAAATATTTGCCCCATACAATCAAGTGACAGGAGTTAAAAGGCACACTTACTGTATTTTTCTCTTTAAAGTGAGATCCACAAAAATCAATTACAAAAAAGCAGATAAATTGCTTTCCTGGAGGCATGGAAACACAGAGCTCAGGGGGGCCCTGCACTTCTGCAGCCAAATGGATGTGTATGGAGATCTGCATTAATGAGGATACAATTCTACTATCTCAAAAAGAAAGGAATTTCTTTGCAAAAAAAAAACAGCATTAATGCACCAGTTAGGGATCATATTGAAGAGACAAAAGTAGGGAAATGTAATGTGTTTTTAACTCTCCCACCCCAATGCCAAAGCAGCAGAAGGAAAAATTATAATGGATTTGGCCATCCTGAGTCTTGGCGAATCAGGCATGTGGTCTTCCTTGGGGTTCTCAACCCTAATGCTCACCACATTCTGATATACAATACTCTTCAAATGCACAGAACTGTGTCTCTCATGTTCCGAACAACTTGCAGGCCCTGCTTGAAGAAAACAGATCAACATCTGGACTTATCTGCTCAGAGAATGGGGTGAGCATTAGGGTTAAGAACCCCTAGGAAGACCCCACTCCTGATTCACCAAGTCTCAGGATAGCTAAAACCATAATGGTTGTCCCTTTTGCTGCTTTTGGGGTGAGGGTGGGTGTGAGGGTTGAAAACCCTAACACCACATTTTCCTACTTTTGTCACTTTAATCTGAGCCCTAACTGGTGCACTATTGGAGTGTTTAGCAAAGAATTATAATGCCATGGTTGTGACACTATAGTTATGGTTGCCTGGCCACTTCTGTGTTAAACCCCACATTTTGCACCTTAATAACTTTGGAACTGTATGATCAATTTGCCTGACATTTTGCATATGCAGTCTGGTACAACAGATCTCTGTATCTGGCAAGTTTTGTTCCAGTTGGATCTGTGGTTGTGGAGCTGCACAGTGTGCAAAAATGTGAAAACTACCACTTTTTCGGCAATTTCTTTGCTCAGGGCTACAGCTCAAATGGTTTGTCTGTTTGTTCTAGCATTTTCAGGAAATATGAGGTCTGGGTCACTGATGTGCCTTTTCAAGGTTTGGTGAAAAAATGTTAACCTGTTCAAAAGTTATTAAAGATTTAAGTTTCCCATTATGGCCTATGAGAAAAAACAATATATGTGCCGTGTGACAGTACTGTCATGCGGTGGCCATCTTGTTTTCAGTTAGCGATAGAGAAAAAAAATTATAATTCAAAAACAAATGCCCTTTGGTAAACTCTAACAGCTATGTTTACCTAATCGGGGCCCTTGGAACATGATCCTGCCTTTAGATTTCCAAAATTATAGTCAGAAATATGTTTTTCAAGTTTTTGCATTGATACTGTTGCAATTTGCAAAACTTTTGCATGTATGTCACAAATTGTGACAGCCTTTCGTGACTGCTTTTGCAAAATTTGCAAAACTGTCACAATTTCTTTGCCACTTCACAGCACCTAAATGGTTTGGACCCTTGGGCTGAAATTTTCAGAGCTGAAAGTGCTTGCCACACAGATGTGCCTTTTGCTGTTTTGACGGAAAACTTTACATTGCTTACATAGTTACAGCACTCCAAAGTTGTGAACTTTCTCACAGGATAACATTGTGGCGGCTGCGCCACCTATCAGTGGCTATATCTAGAAAATGGTTCAAGATATGGATTTTTCACTATGCATGCATGGAGATTGCCAAGTCATGATTACAACTGTGGTGGAATTTTTTCTGAAGTTCCTTTGGTTACTGAGGTATTGTCAGATTTGCACCACAAGGGTTACTTGGAATGGCTGTAGACCTGAGCTATGTCTCTATACTTATGGGTAGATGGACACTGGGCCCTGCTCTCCCACATATGGATACCATTATGCAATAAAGGGAGTTCAGAGCCCTCCATTATGCAGTGCTGGAAGTGCAGGTCCCAGAGGGCCCTTCACTCCCACAAGGAGATCAGGGTTCATTACAATGTCTCTACTCTTATGGATAGATTATAGATAGATAGCAGTGTCATTAGGAGTGCAGGGCCCTGAGGTGGATTTCTACTGCTGACATGGGGATTGGGCACCTCGATGTTGACAGAAGAATTTTAAAGAAGAAAAAATATTTCAGGACACTGGGAGTGGGCTACCCAGTGTCTTACTCTGGCAGGGAGGCCAACACAGGGATTGGGCACCCCGATGTTGGCAGAAACTTATTTTTTAAATAAAACATGCCTTGGCCTCCTTAGAGGCAGTAAAAGGAGAAAAACTCCTTTTATTAGGTAAACTGTTTACCTAAACAGGGACCGAGGAACACAAATCCAATGTTATTTGGGCCAAAAAATGCCCAGAAAAGGTTTTGGTGGGTTGTACTGGTACCAATAGGTTTTTCTCATTGAGGTAGTGCTGCAAATTGTGGCAACTTTTGTGAAACAATTTGTGGCAGTTTTCGTGCAACTGTACCATTAGTTGCGTGAAAATTGCCACAATATGCAGCACTTTCGCAAAAGAAGTGCCGCAAATTGCAGCACTGCCAACAGCCAAAATGCAGAAAATGTATTTTGGGTCAGTATTATTTAAAAGTAATGCCAGGATCGTGTTCCTTGGGCCCAGACTAGGTAAACACAAGTGT
This sequence comes from Neoceratodus forsteri, assembly GCA_016271365.2. NCBI lineage: Eukaryota > Metazoa > Chordata > Ceratodontiformes > Ceratodontidae > Neoceratodus > Neoceratodus forsteri. The sequence goes on along the minus strand of CM028136.1, from coordinate 562,332,517 downwards.
TGGTGTTTACTAAGAGGCAGTATTTTTTGAATTACAGTGTTTTTTAGCCATCGCTAACTGAAAACAAGATGGCAGTAGCATGAAAGTATGAAACCCATTTACGGCAGTGCAAAGTGCTTTTGCAAATGTAAACACTACTTTTGAGCTTGACATATATTTTTTCCCCATAGGTTATAATGGGAAACTTAAATTTTTAATAACTTTTGAACGGATTAATATTTTTTCACCAAACCTTCAAAAGGCACAGCCATAACCCAGACCCCATATATATTCATTGCAAAAAAACTGCATTAATGCACCATCTAGTGTTCAACATATTGCCACAAAAGTAGGGAAATGTGGCGTTAGAGTTTCCAACCCTAACTCACCACTCCCCCAAAGCCACAAAAGGACAACACCCCACAAGCAACCACAGACAGCCATGATCAGGTAAGACAAACAACATGTAATTGTTTCCAGGTGACAGAAATGCAGCAGCACTGATGTGCTACCTTCGTGGATTTGTGTCTGCAGCATGAAACCCACAAGACATACACACTCACTTGTCACTGCAGATACAAATACATGATACTCAAATCACAACAATGCTTCTATCTGCAGAAGCACAGGCCCTGCTGTTATAGATACAAATCTGCAATACCAAAATTACAAGAGTTACGTCTGTAGAAGCTTACACCCCTATGGGTCCAGTGTTTCTGTTGTCTGAGGAACTCATGCATATTGTAAGACATACACACATGTGATAGGCCTGAGCTTCTGCAGGCACAGGTATAAGACATACACACTGACCTCTGGCTGCAGAACCGCAGGTGCCACAAAATGCATGATAGCAAAATTATAACTCTACTTCTGTCTGCAGAAGCACGGGCTCCTGAGGGGCCTATATCTCATCAGCCACAGGTGTAAAGCATATAAACTGACTTCTGGCTCAGAAGGGCAGGCCCCTATGGTGTCTGCAGTTATGCACATCAAAGTACTGCTGCATCATGGCTATAATGGTTTGAGCAGCAGATCTAGAAATTGTTCATGAGGGTAGCAGTTTTCCAGATATGCAGATGCATATAGAAAAGCATTCAGTAATGGAGCATGCTATCTAGGGAGGTACCTCGTACATTGTGTATAAGTATAGTGGTACCACTCTTGATGCAAAACAGTAACTTGCAGTAAATACAATGTCACAAAATACTGCAATAAAGAGGGCTTAATTGCTAATGAACTACAGCATTCCCCACAGCAATCTGTAGCATTTCTATGATATACTGTAGCATTACTATGTTGCATCCTGGCTGGCACCACTGAACCTGTGGCTGCACAGGCATAGTCCCCATGGGGCCTTCTGTGTACACATACTCATGCATGCAGTACGTCATGCACACACAGGTGTGGTTACATGAGCGCAGGCCCCAGCAGGGCTAGTGCTTATGCAGCCACAGATACAAATCCATGAAGGTAGCACATCAGTGCTACTGTAATTGTGTCATCTGGAAACAGTTGCATGTTGTTTGCCTTACCTGATGATGGCTGTAAACTTTCAAACAAATCCGTTGAATTGTTGCAAACATATTAAAGTGCAAAATGTGAGGTTTAACATAGAAACCACTGCTCAACCCTAACTATAGTGGCGCTACCGTGCCACTATAATTAATGGCCTTGCCCTCATTCAACAGAATTGCACTACATTTTACATGCACAGTCTGGGGGGGGGGCAAGGTGTCTTGATATGCCAAGTTTCATTCCAGTTGGATGTGAGGATTCCAAAATCTGGATAGTGCATTGTTAGGAAAAATTGGTATGTTTTGCTTTATTTGTCATCACCTGCAGCCCAGGTAGTTTGGAATTTTGGTCTGAAATTTTCAGTGGAAATGGGGGATGACACAAAATGACACCTTTCATTAGTTTGGTGAAAAAATATGAATCCATTTCCAAATTATAAGCATTTGAAATTTTGGTTCGGAGCATGCCCAGAAGGGTCTCAAATGTCTATCCAAAAGACGCTACTGAGCATGCTCAGAACTGAAATTTCAAATCCTTATAGCATGGCAATGGATTAATATTTCTTCACTAAACCAGTGAAAGGCATATCTATGGACCAAAGCCCTTTCTACCCTGAAAGTTTCAGACCAAATTCCAAACTGTCTGAGTGCTAGATGATGGCAAAAAATGGTAATTGTTTAACTTTTTTCACTATCCAGATCATAGAATCCTGACAGGCGGCCAGAAGGAAACTTGGCAGGTCAAGAGATCTACCCCCTGAGACCATGCAGGCAACATTTTGTGCAAATCCATTGAACAGCTGCAAAGATATTAAAGTGCAAAGATGGCATCTTATGAAAAATGATTTTTTTCTCACAAAAAAGGATTGGCCCCTCAGAACAAAGAATCCTTTTTTGTGAGACCAAATCCTTTTTCCGTGTCAGGGAGCTATCCAAAAGACTGTACTGAGCATGCTCAGAGCTCAAAACTTTAAAATTAAATAACTTTGGAACGGATTAATATTTTTTCACCAAACCAGCAAAAGGCACTTCTGTGAGTCAAGCCATTTCTACCTTGAAAATTTCAGACCAAAATTCCAAACTGTCTGGGCACTGTGGGATGACAAGAAAAGCACAAAAAAACCCCAGCGATTTTATTATATTTTAGCACTACATGCAGCTCAGAATCTGCAAATCTGACTGAAACAAAACTTTGGACGTCAGTAGATCTTCCACACAGGACTGCACATGCAAACATTTGTGCAAAGTTATTATAGTGAAAATTTTGAGGTTTAACATAGAATCTCCAGCTTAACCCTAACTATAGTGGCACTACCATGCTTTATAATATATCTATATCTATATGAAGAGAGATATCTAGAATAAATGATGGGTAAGTGTGGTATACAAGAAAATAAACCCATTGAGGAAACTAACCAGATCAAAAGCCATGACCCTGAAGGACATGTGGTTTTGTGATCTGGTTAGCCCTCTTGATGGGTTTATGTCTTTGCATGCCACACTTACCATCATTTATTTTATATAATATATTTGGATAGTTCCTGGTTTAGTTGCCATTGTGTAAAGAGGATAAAGATATACAGGGAAATAACTGCTAAACACTTTCATGGGGGAAGCCCCATCCATGTATTATTTATTTATACATCTGTTTGTGTATAGCTGCATATAAATGCAGTGTGGATCTGGATTACTAGGGGGAACACATACAACTGAAGATGTTATGGTTGTAATATTGCTGATTGAAAAAATATAGTAAATACAATGCATGAAATAATTACAAGTTTTTTTTTCTTAAGAAAAAACAGCGCTACTGAAATTCAGGATAGTGGAATTTATTAACTATTGATAGTGTTGTCACTTAACTTGATCCTGTCTTAGTATTGCACTTAGTAAACTTTAATGTCAGACGGGAAAAGGTTATTTGTATCCACCCCCTCCCCTTTCATACACAGGGGAACATAAATATGCTTTGCATGCATATAGTAACTTATGTAAGAAAATGATCTATCATCTAAAGGAAAAGAACAGTTTTAGGGCTTAATTTGGGTGCAAAGGAGAGACTAACTGAACTGGTCAACAAGTGACAGTAAGCTTATTTTTCTGGCCAGAAATGTCAGACAGCGGGCAGAAACTGTTGGACTACTGACTGTCTACAACCCTAAATCAAGCAGACATCTGCATGATAAAATAATTAGTAATGAATACTAATGTGAACAGGTTTAAAAATAAATGTGTATCAGTAGCCATCCTACGATACAGCAGATACCAGAAAATAAACATATGAAAAATATAACAGTAAAAAGATAAACAGGAACTTTATGATTTGAGTGTAGTCTAACTTATCAGCTTCTGCTTGTTGACAAAAAATATGCTGCTAGAGACTTGAAAACAGGTTAGATTAAAACACTGGCTTGTGAAATCAAAGCAAAATGAGTGTGTGTATATATAGTTATTCTGTACAAGTCATTTGTTTGTGAGATTGCATTTGTGGGTTGGGGAAAAGTTAACAAACATAGCAGTGTCACAGTTGTCGACATAGACTGATATTTCTCCTCCCCCCATCTATATTGTGCTGTATAAAACCCATATGTGTGTGTGTGTGTGTGTGTGTGTGTGTGTGTGTGTGTGTGTGTGTAGGGGGTGGAGAGGAGACAGTGTATGTCAAAGCTCAGAGCAAGTGAGCCCACACTGCCTCTCCCTATCAGATGTGCTCTGGATTTAGTAATAATATACTTGGACAGTGGTGCTAGGCTGTCCATAATACAATATACTCGCAGGAGAGTGGAGTGAGCCTGGAGCCATCCCAGCTCCTATCCCACATTCTGACTGAGGACATGCTTTCAGGATAAAAACTGCCAGACAGATCCCACTGAACTGTTGAACAGCAGCACAGAAAAGAAAGAAACAGCATACACCTCGATAAGTGCAATGACAAAAAACAAGGCGATTTCTTTGCCTTGAGTATTTAAAGGTTTTCAAACCTGGAAGTCACACCATGAGATACATTTCAGTTCATATAAACTCTTCTGATACAGCCCCAGCTGTGGATTTTGACATAGAATGAGTTACAAATGAATGTTCTTGTACAAATATTTTGGTTTCTATGATCTAAGGTAGTTCAGACTCAGAATTTGTGTGTGTGTGAGCACCACTGCCACAACCACTGCCTCAGAGGTTGCCAAGTATGAAGAGCAGTTGGACCACAGTGGGTTCTGGGAGGGTGAGGGTGGTGGACCAGAGGCGAAGCCCCCTAGTTTTACCTCTACACAAATCATATGCCATTCTGGCAGAGCAAATTTCCTCTATGATGGCACCCTCAGTGGAGACCCAGAAGAATGCTGAGGACATCCACAAGGGAGACCCACAAAAGGGTAGCAAGGGACACCACAGGGGAAGGAAACAGCTTCTGATAGGGGACTCAGTTGTTAGGGGGGTAAAACTGGGGAAGGGAGTGGAGAAGAAAGTAAGGTGCCTGGCTGGTGCCATGGCTTGGAGGGACAGGAAGTGAATCCTCAGGATTGCAGAAGCAGCATCACAGGACAGGGAACTAGAAATCATTGTCCACCTTGGGACAAATGACCTAGCTAGATATGGGATCAGTGCAGTGCAGAATGAATTTGTGGAGTTGAGGAGGGGCCTCAAATGGGTAGCAAGCATGATAACCTTCTCAGAGGTGCTGCCAGTCCATGGTAGGGGTGATGCTAGGGTACTGCACACCATGCAGTTTAATGAATGGTTGCAAAACTGGTGCAGAGCACAGGGCTTTGGCTTCATTGGGGACTGGGGGTCCACCTGGAGAGATAAAGGTCTATACTGGCACAATGGTCTGCATCTGTCCATGAAGGGAACCAAGCTCCTAGGTGACAGGTTTAAATGCTTCCTTGGCAAGCTTTTAAGCTAGCCAAGGGGGGAGGTGCTGATAAGAGGCAGGAAATTTCAAGCCTCCCTCCACAAAACATGGCAGGTAGTAAGGTAAACACTGAGGTACAGAGCTCAACACAGGGCAGGACAGGGGTAAATGGAAAAATAGACAAGGGCAATACGAGCAGGGATGGGGGAAAAAAGATAAAGCCAACATTAAATGGAGGGCAATGAGTACCAATGCCCGTAGTCTGGGAAACAAGCTTCCTGATCTAGTAGCCCTGATGGAAGATGAACAATTCGATATTGTGGCAGTCACGGAAACATGGTACACAGAGAACCACGACTGGGATGTCAACATACCAGGGTACACAATCTACAGAAGGGACAGGGAAGGTAAAAGAGGAGGTGGAGTAGCTCTATACATAAGGGAAGGGATCAAAGCTACAGAACTAAAAAGTAAAGGGGGAGGACAAGATGCACTCTGGGTCACCTTGGAGACAGGGAATGGCATCACAATCCACACAGGGGTTGTATACAGACCCCCATCTCAAGGGGAGGAAATGGACAAGAAAATGATAGAGGACATTCTCAAAGTGACTGAAAAAGGGGAGATACTGTTGATGGGGGACCTGAATATGCCAGATGATAACTGGATGACATGTACTGCAGCCACATCCAAGAGCAGGGTCATTCTCGATGCCCTGCAGGGGGCAGGCCTTAGACAGCTAGTGTTGGAACCCACTCGGGAGGGAGCAATACTAGACTTGGTACTCTCAAATGGAGAGAAGATCACAAATTTAGACGTCAGTAGACATCTGTGAATAAGCAACCACTACACAGTGTGCTTCACAATGAGCACAACCATGGAGATGAGCCATACAAAAACAAGGATACTGGACTTTAGAAGGGCTGACTTTGGCAAAATGGGTGAATACCGGAAGAATGCACTAGCAAATGGCCAAAAAGGAGGGGTGGAAGAACAATGGAGAAAAATCAAAACTGCCATCTTAGAGGCAACAAGCCTTTGTGTGAAACAAATAAAGAAAACAAAGTGGAGTAAAAACACTATGGTTCTCAAAAGAGGTGGCAGGGAAGGTTAAGGAGAAAAAGGCTGCATTCAAAAAGTATAAGGAATCACAGAAGGAGCACGACAGGGAACTGTATCAATTAAAGCAGAAAGAAGTGGGGAAGGCAGTCAGAATAGCAAAGGCCCAAACCGAGGAAAAAATAGCCAACTCAGTTAAGAAGGAGGATAAAACCTTTTATATGTACATTAATGAACATAGAAAGGTTAAGGGAGGGATAGTGAAGATTAATTAAGGAGAGGGGAGGTGGGCAGAGGGAGACAGTGAAAAGGCAGAGATACTGAATGAATACTTTTGCTCAATATTCACAAAAGAAGATGAGGAGGAGTTATCTAAACCAGACAATGGAAGCACTCTGGGTAGGGGGGTTGACACCAGTCCATTCACAGAAGAAAGAGTCCTGAAAGAACTCCTAAAACTCAAGGTGGACAAAGCAATGGGGCCTGATGGGATTCACCCCAGAATCCTAAAAGAACTAAGGGAGGACCTAGTGACACCACTGACCATGCTTTTTAACAAATCATGGCAGGATGGGGTGGTACCTGAGGACTGGAGGAGGGCAGATGTGATTCCCCTTCACAAAAGTGGGAGCAAGGCAGAAGCAGGAAACTACAGAGCCGTAAGTTTGACCTCAGTGGTAAGGAAAATAACGGAATCACTTCTGAAAGAAAGAATTGTTGAGTACCTAGAGGCCAGTGGGGCACAGGACCCAAAGCAGTATGGATTTACAGCAGGAAGGTCATGTCAGACGAATCTAATAGATTTCTTTGATTGGGTGACCAAAGTAATAGACCATGGAGGGACTGTGGATATGGCCTACCTAGACTTTAGCAAGGCATTTGACACAGTCCCACACAAAAGATTGATAATCAAGTTAGCCAACCTGGGAGTGGGTCCCAGGGTGGTAGCCTGGTAGCAAACTGGCTGCACAACAGGACACAGAAGGTAATAGTGAATGGAACACATTCCAAAGAAAGGGGTTACTAGTGGAGTACCTCAGGGCTCAGTACTGGGTCCAGTCCTCTTTAACATCTTTATAGGTGACATTGCAGAGGGTCTGGAGGGAAAGGTATGCCTCTTTGCTGATGACACAAAGATCTGTAACAGAGTTGATACACAAGAGGGGTAGAAAAGATGAGAAGGGACTTGGCAAGGTTGGAGGAATGGTCAGACATATGGCAACTTAGATTCAATGCAAAGAAGTGCAAAGTAATATACCTGGGAAACAAAAACTCAGGAGAAGAGTACACAATAGCAGGGGAGGTACTAACAACAACAAAAATGGAAAGGGACCTGGGGGTAGTCATATCATATGACCTAAAGGTGGGTAAGCAATGTGAAAAGTCAGTAAGGACAGCCAGGGGATACTGGGATGCATAGGAAGGGGCTTCACAAGTAGAAAAAGGGAAGTGGTTATCCCTCTGTACAGACAGTTGGTGAGACCCCATCTGGAGTACTGTGTGCAGTTTTGGAGACCTCATCTATGCAAGGACATAGACAGGATGGAAGCAGTCCAGAGGAGGGCAACTAAAATGGTGCAGGGTCTGCAGCAGAAACCATATGAAGAGAGACTGAGAGAGCTTAATATGTATACTCTTTATGAAAGGAGGGACAGAGGGACATGACAGAAACTTTCAAGTACCTCAAGGGAATCAACAAAGTCCAGGAGGGTAGCATCTTTCAGAAAAAGAGATGTGTAAGAACAAGGGGGAACAATTTAAAGATAGAGGGGGGACGGCTCAGGGGTAATGTGAGGAAATTTTTTTCACAGAGAGAGTGGTGGATACATGGAACAGCTTCCTGAGGAGGTCATTGGGTCTAAAACAGTGGGGGAATTCAAACATGCATGGGACAGACATAAGGAAATTATAGTGGGGGGTTGCAGGAAGTAGGCTGTTGGTTAACTAGAATCTGCAGCTTATCCAGTAGGTAGGGAAATGGGCCGACTGGGTGGGCCAAGTGGTCATTATCTGCTGTCAAAGTCTATTTTTCTATGTTTCTATAAGATGTTATAAGACCAAACTCCAATACATTACAACTGAAAGGGGAATTGATTGACCTGTGTATGTTTTGGAGTAGGGAATAACCAGATTTTGCAGTTTAGAAGTGTGGGCACTTTTTTCCTTTTAGCAAGGTATATAATACTGGGTTAAATAAGATGCTTCTTAACAGTGCTACTGAACATGCTCTATGAAATCTTGCAGTGATGCATTTCTCCCAAACTCAGTATCCATTTTCCAGTCAGTTCTCTGCATTCTGTGTGGTTTGTGAAGTTGAAGCTTGACCCTACATCTAGCACTGGCAGCACCTCTTCCCATAACCCCATCCTCACCTTCTTCCTCCTACTCAGATCCAGCAGCAGATGAAGAACAGAGCAATGAGCCATGCTGCAGCCTGCAGACAATACTGCTTCTCCCCACAAGCTGCCATCCTCCTCCTCCTCTTCTTCATTGTCGACAGCCTGTAGCTCCTCATCATCACAATCCCTAGTGCCAGGCTTAGAGGCTTTTCAGCAGCAGGTGTCAGGGGCTGGGCTACAGGGAGGTGGCAGGGTAACATGTCAAGAGGTTGACCCATCAGAAGGGTGACGGAATAACAGTGCTGACAATTTGGGCAACATGGACTTGCACCCTTCCCTGAGTTATGTCCTGCCTGGAGTAGGAATCTATAGTAAGGGGGGGTGTGGGTGGCAAAGTCCCCTGAAGGTGCAGGGGCTTGAAGCCCCTCACATAAAAACACTTTCCCAGATGTCGTTGCCTTGGGGGTCTGGCGCCCTTCTGATGGGTCGCCGTTTTTTATTCACCCATATGACAAGGAACCAGTAGCAGCACAGCAGGAACAGCTGAGACCTGGGAGCGAGGAGTACACTGCAGTAGAAATAACATCAGCACCAGCAGTAGCCTTGTCAGCAGCCTGGAACTCAACTACTATCTGTATGGGCAGCAAAGGATGGAGATCATCCTTCTCAACAACCACATAAGTGGCCCAAATAATCATATACATAGATTATACATGATATCTGATGCTCCACATGCAGACATATGATGGGAGAGGAGGTACTCTGTGGGGTTCAAAGCAGCAGCCAGACCTCGAGTATTTTAAGTCAGCAGGGGTTGAGTTGAGGGAGAAAAGTTCCCTGATGAGAAAATCAATCAATATTGCTGAAAAAGTGGCCAGGGAAGATTACACAATTGGTGGGGGACATAGTAAGAACAACAAAATGGAAAGGGACCTGGGGATAATCATATCAGATGACCTTAAGGTTAGCAAGCAATTTGAGAAGGAAGTAGGGAGTGCTGAGGGATACTGGGATGTATAGGGAGAGGCATCACCAGCAGAAAACAGGAGGTTGTTATCCCTCTGTACAGACAGTTGGTGAGACTCCATCTGGAGTACTGCATCCAGTTCTGGAGACCCCATCTCCATAAGGACATAGACAGGATGGAGGTAGTCCAGAGGAGGGCAACTAAAATGGTGCAGGGTCTGCAAGAGAAGCCATATGAGGAGAGACTAAAAGAGCTTAATATGTATACCCTTGAGGAAAGGAGGGAAGGGGGAACATGATAGAAACTTTTAAGTACCTCGGTGGAATCGACAAAGTCCAAGAGGATAGCATCTTTCAGAAAAAGAGATGTGCAAGAACAAGGGGACACAATTTGAAGATAGAGGGGGGACGGCTCAAGGGCAATGTGAGGAAGTATTTTTTCACAGAGAAGGTGGTGGATGCATGGAACAGCCTTCCTGAGGAGGTTGTGAGGTCTAAAACTGTGGGAGAATTCAAGAATGCATGGGACAGACAAGGCAATTCTTGTGTGGGGTAGGAAGAAATAGACTGTTGGTGAACTAGGATCTGCAGCTTATCCTGTAGGTAGGGAAATGGGCAGTCTAGGTGGGCCAAGCGGTCCTTATCTGCCGTCAAAGTCTATGTTTCTAAATCAAAGACTGTGTATTTTACATGTGAACAAGACATCAGCAATAATAATAATATTTTTAATAATTATTTATTAATTTGTGTATTCTATGTAGTTAGCTTTGGCGTTTCGTGAAATTTACCTACAAGTGTTATACCTCCTCCGTGCTAGTGTTTGTTGCCTGTTTCCTAAAGAAAATGAAGGTTTTGTCAATCATAATGGTGCTGGGATACCTAGTCTTGATGTTTTTACTCCTTTGCTCTGTGATTTGTATATCGAGGGTCAATACAGTTTCATAGATTGTCATTAATCACAGGAGTCATGAACCAAAATACCAAGTGAGAACCAGGTTTTCTGGTTTGAGAACTAGAATTAGTAGTTTGAACCAGTTTTCCTGGTTCACAAACTAGAAAATTTTTAGTTTGAAACAAAATAATGTGTTTCAAACCAGAAATCGCGTTGGGAGAGATGTAAATGTGTGAAATGTACAGTTCTGACAAATTTCCTCACAAACAGACTATGAAATCCTGCTTAGGGAAAACAGTGTACATCAGGGATGTTTTAGCAAAATCCCTTTGCAAGTGTTTTCCAACCTCAGTGTCAACAGAAATACAGAAACAAGGTGGTGACTACTGTGAACAAAAAAAACAGCAGAAGTGGTTTGTGTGACCAGCTTTTGGTTTATGATGCATCAAATTTGTGAACCAAAAATCAGTCTCAAGAAGCAGAAATTTCTGGCTTGTATGTGTCGGCTAACTTTTAAATCCTCATAACTTAGAAAGCATTTAATATTTTTTCACCAGACCCTTGAAAGGCACTTCCACAACACAGGCCACGTGTACTCTGAAAGTTTTGTGCAGAAATTCAGTACTGTGTAGCCTGCACATGAGAGCAAAAAAGTGAAAAAAAACAGGTTAGGTACAGGAAAAAATGTGACCCTTTTACAAAATAAGGGGTACCCAGATCTCAGAAACCACACAACATACCATCATGAAATTTGACAAGTTTTGACAACTTAGCACTTCAATAGAAAATGCAGATTTGTAGCCCAGTCAGACAAACATTACCAGAGTTATTAAGGTGCAAAGTTAGGGGTTTAACACTGAACACCCTAGTAAGCCCTAACTATAGGGATGCTACTGCACCCCTATAATATAGAAAGTCTTTACAAAAAACTTTGTTAGTGCACCAGTTAGGGTAACTTAATGCCACAAAAGTTGGGAAATGGGACATTTGGGTTTCCAACCCTAATGTCCCACCCCCACCTCCCAAGCAGCAAAAGGAAAAAACATCAGGGTTTTGGATCACCAGAGTCTTGACGAATCAGTGGTGGGATCGTTCTTGGAGGTTGTCACCCCTAATGCCCACACCATTCCATGTCCAAACAACATCACATGCGATCTCTTTTCTTCATGGAGGACCCACAGGGTACAACAAATTCTCTACCTTTGAAGAGTCTGTCTTTATTATGCACTGTCTGGGAGCTGTACCTTGTGCTTCAGATTGGAGGCTATGGGCTGGGGGGGGGGAGCATTAGGGTTGACATTCACCAAGAAAAACCCCACCATTGATTCACCATGAATCTGGAGACCCAAAACCCTATTTTGTTTCCTTTTGCTGCTTGGGGGTGACCCATTAGGGTTGGAAACCCTAATGTCACATTTCACTACTTTAGTGACATTACATTATCATAACTGGTGCATTAACAAAGTTTTTGCAAAGAATTTCCTTTCTTTTTCAGACAGTGGAATTGTATCCTTATTCATGTAGGCCCCTTCAGAACATGTGTGAACAGATGCAGATGCCCTGCAGGAAGAGAAGACTCTGTCCACCTTCAGAAGTGCAGGGCCCACAAATTGCAGGCCCTGTAGTTCAGCTGAATGACAGATGTGAGGAATTCATGGGGTTGTCTGGTGGGTTGTAGAAATTCAGGGTGTTCTGGTCCCTGCACTTCTATATGGCCACAGCTACAGGTACACTGGAGAAAGAGGGCATCTGTCAGCCAATGCACATTGCCCTCTGCCATCTAAGGGGGGAGATGTGCAGGGCCCTCTGCCAAGAGGACAGTTGTCTTCACTATATGGTACCCAGGCCCATGTGGACAACCCTGCACCTTTCATTTCCTGACTGGGGCGGTGTTGCATAATAGCACCAACCCCCCACCCTCACCCCATCCAGTTGAGTCACTGAGCTCGCCCCCAAACTCAGCTCACCAGCACAGGATAACAAAGCATACCTGTTGGGGTCAAGACTGGCACTACACACAAAGTTTGTTAACAGTTATATATATTTTTTTTTTTTCAATTTTATCCCAAATTTTCAAGATACTCATTTTATGATTTGCCTTATAAGCACAACATATACCATTTATAGTATACTGGCTGAAATGTCATTTCACACCAGAATTGCAAAAACACATCTCAGCCAGGGTTTAAAAAATGACACACATCACTTTTATGAGATGATGTGGAAATATGGCTATGTTGAAAGTTTGGAGTCAAAATAGTGAAAATTAGTGAAGTTATGAGTGAACGTTGAAATACTGCAATGTTCAGTCATAACCTGGGTACATGAAATTTTCAGCATAGCCTTCTTATTATCCCATCTCATGATCCCAGTAGTGAAAATCTTTTAATCCCTGCTGAAACATGATTACGCAGCATCAAAACGTAATTCTGTGCCACAGGTGTGAAATCACATTTTGGCCAGGATTTTAAAAATGACAGCTGTCACATTCACGAGGTGGTATAAAAATGGATATGTTGGAAATTTGGAGTCAAAATATTTAAAATGACAAAAGTTATGAGCGAGCATAGTAAAATTTCAATGTGTGCACATCAGTTTGCCATTTTGACCCCATATTTTCAACATAGCTTTCTTATGACCCAACCTCATGAACAAGGGTGGTGAAAATTCTCAAATCCTACCTGAAAGGTAATTTTGCCAAGAGACTGTGAAATCACCTTTTCGCTTGATTTGCATAATTCCACTGCCATTAGTCATGAGGTGGGATCCCAAAAATGCCATTTTGAAAATGTGGGGCCAAAATATGAAAAAATGACAAAGTTCAAAACCCCATTGAAATACATTGAGATGCACTTACATTAGTTTCTCATACTGCAGTCAGCAGTTCCAGCAGCAAGACATGTCTTCGATTGGAGAAAAGAACTTCGCCTTGTGACCTGTTCAGGTAAGTGGGGGTGAACTGGGGTGTGGAGTGGTGGGTACTGAGTGGGAGGTGAGGGTATCAGATCAGTGAGGGATCATTTTCTTTCCTGAAGGTTAAAAAAAAACAACAAGCGATGGTTTTCTTTATTTCAGACTGGGATGGCGATTAGAGGGTGATGGGTGCCACTAGACACCAGAAAAGGACAAAAACATGGCAGGGATGGTGCTTAGAGTGTGAGGCATGCCACTAGACACCAGGAAAAGAGAAAAGCATCACAGGGGCAGTGATCAGAGGGTGGAACTGCCACTAGACACCAGGGAAAGAAAAATATATTACAGGGACAGTGATCAGAGGGTGAGGGCGCCACTAGTCACCAGGAAAAGGCAAACATAATATGGGGATGTGATCGGAGGGTGGGGGGGTGCCACTAGACACCAGGGAAAGACAAATATATTACAGAGATGGATGGCAATCAGAGGTTGGAGGTTCCACTAGACACCAGAAAAACAGTAAATGAATATGGGGGTGGCAACTGGAGGTTAGGGTTGCCACTAGACACCAGGGCAACATTACATACATAAAGGGATGTCAGTGGGTGGGGCACCACTAGACATGAGGGGAACGCAACTCACTGGTCTCACTGCAGCCTGTAGCATGATCTCTAGCTGCGGCTGCAGAAGTCAAGAAAGTCCCACTGTTCTCATATGGAGGACACAGGTGAATGGCTTCTGTCATTAAGCTGGGCACCCTGGATTTTGAGTGCCCAGAAAATATATTTCTGCCAGTTTTTAAAAACACAAACACCAGAATCTAGCTAAACAAATGTATTGTGGTAGGAGTTTATGTTTTGCACTTTTCCCTTATTCTTTTATGTGATTGTGAGCTCTTTGATATATTTTTCTTTGTTTACATTTTTCATATTTTTATCATCTTTTAGTAAAATCTTTTTTTCAAGATACTGCCTGGGTGTGTCTTCCAAGTTCTTTTTTTGCATGTGATGTATACGTGGTTAAGTTTGACAGCTGTTCTGAAGGGCTTGATAGTGTTACTAAACTGGGAAAAGGTAAGAATATACCTAAGGTCTCTTACAGAGTTTTAAGGGTTCATTTTGGAAGCCTGGCTTGGTGCCCCTGGTGAAAAATTGTACCGCAATCCCTGAAAAGGGTATGTATCTGAGCCTGTACATTGGGTATGCTAGCATAAGGTTCACAGTTTGAATCCCCCCAGAACCTGAGACTAAAGGTGATTCAGACCCAAAAGCAGACAGGAGGGTTACCTTGTCTGTTACCTGTTCACATTATTGCACTCTGAGGTTGGCACTGTGGGAGCAGAGGGCCTGACCTGCTGAGTGTGTTTGTGACAACCACAACCACAGGATCCAGTGCAGCCCACAAAGGAGCCCCACAGGCAGTAGAGGCAGAGGTGGTAACCGACAGAAGTATATGCTATAGACACAGGAGAAAGAAACATCTCAGAGAGAGAGACACAACCAACAGATACATATTGCCAGTGGGTGCAAGGTCCTGCTAGTACAGGTGATGATACCATGGTCCCAGCTGCGGGACTGGCTACTTGCCTTGCTGGGAGTGCTGGTTCTTCTGCAACTTTTGCAGGACTGTGAAAGTCTCCTTCTCCACATAATATGGAGCACCTGCTGTTATTCTATCTGCTGGTCCTTTAATATTATTTTTGCAGCTGTGGAAAAAATGTTATGGATTTTCAGCAGTTGCTGAATTTTGCAACTCACCTGTTTTGCAATTTTCTGCAGCTGCGTAACTTTTCTTTGTGAATATGCCGCAAACAAATTTCCACAGTGCTGCAAGCCATTTTGCCTCAACTGCAGAATTTTTGGCTCTCTCTTTGAGAATCAAGCCCATTATTTTTAAGTACTTTAAATGTCTGCAAGTTTACACAGTATAAAGAAAATGGCAGCCATACAAAAAAATGATTTTTTTCCTCATGAAAAGGGATTGGCCGCATATGAAAAAGCATCCTTTTTCATACGGGCACATTCTTTTTCATTTCAAACATCCATCCTTAAGTGCCTACTCAACATTCTGAAACCAAAAATTCAAATCCTTACAACTCTGGAACAGATTATCATTATTTTCACCAAACCAGCAGAAGACACAACCCCTGGGTCAAGTCCTCTCTACTCAGAAAATTTCAGACCAAAATTCCAAACCATCTGAACACTAGGAGCTGACAAATAAACAACACAAAACCCTGATTTGTGCACATTTTGCACTGTCCAGATCTCAGAATATGCACATCCAATCAGAACAGAACTTGGCATATCAAAAGTCCTTGGATATATGACGGAGCATGCAAAATTTCATGCAAATCCTTCAAATGGCTGCACAGTTATTAAAGTGCAAAATTAGGGTTTGCACAGCCTACTCAACCCTAACTATAGTGGTGTGACTGCACCACTGTAATATATCTAAATATTCCTTACAAAAAATGACATTAGTGCATCAGTTATAAATATAACTGATATAAGTAATAAATATAACCTACTTTGCCCACAGCAGCATGGGTTCCGGAAAAAGCACTCCACACTTACTGCCCTTGTTTATTACTCTTCCCAGCTTTATGATGCCTTAGATAATGGGTAGACAGCTGGCTCAGTCTTCATTGACCTTACGAAGGCCTTTGACTCTATTAACCACAAACTGCTCCTAAACTGTCTCCATTCAACAGGTCTATCCCCGGACACGGTACTGTGGTTCAGAAGCTACCTCACAAACAGGTTACAAAGAGTCAAAATTGGAGACACCCTATCATCTGCTAGGGATGTTTTCCTCGGGGTCCCACAGGGCTCTATTCTTGGCCCACTGCTTTTCAGCCTCTTCATCAACTCTGCATCATCTGCATGTACAGCATGCACTATTTTCTATGCTGATGATGCAGTGATATTGGTCACTGAGAAAGATCACAACTGAACTCCAAGACAGCTTTCTCAAGCTTGAATCCTGGTTCACACAAAACAAACTACTACTAAACCATAAAAAAATGAAAAGTCTACTCTTCTCTACCTCCCAAAGCAAAAAGAAATACCAGCCTTTGCTCATCCAGAACCATAATGGTGAAACACTGGAAGAAGTAACAAAGTTCAAATACTTGGGCATCTCCTTTGATAATACACTAACCTTTTCTGGCCATATAGACTCAGTCGTCAAGTCAGCGAATACAAAACTTGGGGTCCTCTACCACCATAGGCACTCTATGACAACAGATGCTCTGAAACTTGACATCAGTAGTTCAGTGATGTCCTCCATAGATTATAGGTTGCTTGTCTATGAGGCAGGCACTAAAACTACCCTAAACAGGGTCAGCACACTACTAAATAAGGCCTGTCTACTAGCCATAGGGGCTGCCCAGGACACCCACACCTGCACGCTCTACACCAACACTGGGTGGCTCCCACTCCATCTTAAAGCACAATACCAAACCCGCTTACTTCTAAAAAAAGTGCTTCTTGGGCTTTCCCCTCCTGCACTGAGCTGCCTCTTTACACTGACAGTTCCCACAAAATCAACAAGAAGCATGGCTACAGACAGATTGGTGATTCCCTTCAAAAGGACAAAACTCACCCAGAACTCCATCCTATACCAAGGACCAAAATGATGCAATGAGTTACCTGCTAACCTTACAGAATCACCCAAGATTAGTACCTTCAAATCTGGGCTCAGATCCCTTCTTGACACAAAAAAGAATTGTGCTTATCTGCACTAATATGGCAGAAAAATTTAGCCACCCAACCCTCTCCCTTTCACCCCCTCCTTTTTGTTTCATTAACCCCCCATCCCCAAACGAGGCCCACTCGGCTGACAAACCGCTCCACCACTAGACGCCATCTCTGGCTGACCCCTACCCTCTTAGCTTAGACTGACCAACCAAATAGTGAACTATACGGCTGAACCCTATTTACCCTATCCTCTTCAACCTTTAGTTGGATATATAAGATTTCTTTGGTATTTGAATGTCTGTGTAACTGTTTTCTGTTCTCTGTAAACACTGTTATATTTGTAATGTTTGTTCAGCAATGACCTGGAACCTTTGAAAATGAGTCCTGGACTCAAAGGTATTAATCCTAAACTGAAATAAAATTAAAAAAATGAGTTAGAGTTCAGGATAAAGTGACAAAAGTAGACAAATATGATGTTAGGGTTTCCAATCCTAAAACCCCTGCCCCACTCTGAAGCGAATGAGGGGTGGAGTCTTCCTTGTAGCCATCAACCCTATTTTTGTATCAGTGTGCAATAAATGTTTACTTGTGTTTAAACTCCTGTACTGAGTCTCTTTTTGAAAAGTGAAGTGCCAACTTTTAGAGCTCACAAGGTTTTTTGAGCTTTAATTTTGACAGTATTATACGTTGTTCGCCTTGGTTTGTGCACTCCAAAGTTTTGGTTTCATGTGAGACACCCTGTAGTCAGTTTTGACTTTCTCCCGCTGTCATTTCTTAGAAAGTAGCATGTCTATAGAAATTAATTTGTAAAATGGGGGAAAAAAACGAGATGGCGGAAGCACAAACAGTATTTCTCTGAGCACGAACCATAAATCCTTATCAGTTAACAGTTCAAACTGTTCATTTACCTGCCTGTCTAGTGGTTTTTACAAAAAACACTATAATTCAAAAATGGTGAGACATCTTCTCCACCACACTGTCCAAAGGCAAACCCTAGCATAGACACCATCATCCCGAAAAATCTTAAGAAATAATTTCATTCCGTCTGGGCTGTAGGTAAGGCCAAAAATTCCCATGTTAATCAATGGGAAAAAAGTTATTTTTTTCCATTGTTTACCACTCCATATCTCAAAAACCATACAAGATGCCATCATGAAACTTTCCACATCTTGAGACACTGACAGAATGACCGTGCATGCCAAATGTTGGGCTATTTCATCAAAAAAATGCCAAAGTTATTAAGGTACAAAATTCTGAATTTAACATAGAAGTACCTGAACAGTACAACCCTAATGATAGGGGCACTACCATGCCCCTATAATATATATTTGTCATTGTGGCCACCTAACTGCCCAGTGGAAAGGTTTGCTGCTGGGTTTTAAGTGATAATGGTGAGTACTTTATCTTGCCAACCACAATGACTGAGACAAAAACACCCGACGTCAAAAGAGCAATTAAAATAACATTGACTGTTGCTGCTTCCTCCATAAGCAAAAACAGCCAAAATAAGTATTTTTGTGCCCCTGCACTCTCCAAACTAAATGTAATCAACTCCAAGGGGGGGGGGTGCAGGCTTAGGGGAAAGGAACAAACAAAAATAAAGATAAATCTTTTTTATAGTGCCGGACCCGAACCTGGGTCTGCTTAATATGAGGGTGGTGGCTTACACCACTATGCTATATGGCCAGCTCAGCAGAGCTTGGCCAGACAATATCCTATATCCTGCTGTAACGAGTGTAGCTCCTTACTAAACTGGCTCTATAGGATATAGTGACCTTTTTCAGCACTCACTGTAATTGCGAAAGGTATTATTGAGTCACTCATATTAAGCAGCTCAATAATACTTGCTCACATCTCTGTACACCTGCTGCTCTTATGCAAATTGTCTGAATTCAGGATTGAGCCTCAGAGGTCAACAACTGGCTAGAGTTAGGCATGCTGTCAATGTCAGTGCTTCCTGACTCAGAGATGGGTGGCACCATGATCTGCAGGAAACACGGTTGTAGACCAGGCAGTTTTCTTGGAGCAATGTGGCTTTCCCCACATAGTATATGTGTGTGTGTACATTTGTGTGTGTGTGTGTGGCTGGAGAGACCATGGCACTGATGTGGTGGTGGGAGGAACTCTGGGGGCACAACTGTTTGATGAATATAAACCTAACACAAAATGAAACTTACAGCTAGAGAGATCCCTCACTATCATTAGAATGATCACCCTGGTACAATCGGTTCCCTTGATATGAAGTCTGCTACACCAGATCCTGAGTCTGTGGTAGTGGGTTGTTGGGGAGTGATGTCTCAGAATTCCTTATCATGTGATGTAAGCCATGAATGCTGCAGGAGAGGAAAGTGGTGTTGGAGTTGAGTGGTTACCAGAACTGGCCCAGTGGATGGGCAGCACCCAAGGGGAGAAAAGCAAAATAAAAAAAAAATGGCAGGCTAAGATCTAATGCTCTCAGTCTGGAGCAAATTATTTTGTTTCTGAAATAGATGCATAAAAGTAGAAAATGAGTTACAATCAAAATTTGTGATTGTAAATATTCCCTCTGATGTGATGTGCCAGTGAAGAAAATTAATAGCAAAAAATCTGCCAGGAACTGAACCCATCAAAATACATGAAGGGGACCATTTATGAACAGACACTGATGCATGCCCTATACTGATACTACACTGCCACCATTTTGTAGATCCTTCTGATATGAATGAGGGTGAAGCTAAACTGTGATTACCTACTATTGGGTTCTATGTATCAAAGGGGCGGACAGTACACGCGATAGGTGTGTACCCCTCCCACGCAGCTCTGCACCCGTGGCCAGGTGCACTCTGGCCGGTACTCGCTATTGCTGTCCACCTGTCCGTGCCTCCTCTCTGCTGAACCAGGGCTCTGTGGGTGTGGAGTGCAGGATGCAGACTGGCATCCAATCGGATGCCTGTCCTGGGTCCCAGAGTGGATCCCTTGCACCATGGGTGTGAGGGAGTGTGGGAAGACATGGATCCAGATCTGCAGAATGTATGAACAGTCATCTGAATATCTGTCCCCGGCCCCTCATTTGCTGTGTAGGGTGGGGCATCATGGACCGTGAGGACACCATGGTACCAACTGTACTGTCAGCTGATGTCCACCCTGCTCGCTGACCCTATGTTGGACCAAATGACAGATTGACAGAGTGCCTGCACAGACTGTCAGCCATCAGATGTGAGTCACAGAGTTAGTATTGCTGCAGAACATGGCACCGTAGTGCTGAATACCACAAAGAGGAGAGGAGAGCTGGTCTGCACATCGGAAGTGGCCAGCAGCCCAGGACAGCCAACCCGCCATACCCAGGTCGGTGGTAATGACACCTCCCAGCTTTCACCCGATGCCGTCGGTGGGTGGGCAGTGGTGTTCTGCCATCCTGCTGAGTCCATAGCTGGGCTGGACTACCACCCCCCACCCTCCCCCAATGACTGTCCTGACAATTGTGTACCAGCATCTGGCGGGCTGAACTGTATAGCATTCAGCAGTCATAGTATGCAGACACGAACCCCAGTTTGTACAGGAACAGGCTGGTTGGATGGTACTGCAGGAAATGGTAGAGGAATGCTTCTGGGTGCACAATGTGTGTTCGAGGTGTCAGTAGGTCAATGGACAGCAGGCCCATGGAGTTGGTACAGCCACAGTGTTTGTGTGGAACATTCCCCTGGTTACTCATGGACCACCTGCCCATCTGCCTATGCACGTAGAGGTAACGGGTGGCTGTTGTTGGCAACAGCACATCAGACAGGTGGTCATGTGACACGGTTGTGATCGCACCATGTTCCTGGGTGTGAGACTCCACAAACATGTCACTGGCCCCCTGAAACAACTCTGTCTGAAACATTGTTACAGGAACCTCATCCATCTGTTCGGCATTACCAGGGATTGAACTATAGGTAAGTGCATTATATTCCCCAGTGGTTGTACATAGATAAGCATGTCCACCAGTAGCACCAGCCTCTCCAGGTCAGCCCTACAACTCATGCATCAGGGATGCATAGGACAGTTATGGCAGGTCCCCCCCCACCGTAACACATGCACCCCAGCGTACAGCACTCCATGCAATTCCATGCCTTTGTGAATCACTTGGAATGCTGGCTCACCCCTTGACACTCCCTCCGGACCACCCATGGCTCATTGCTTTCCGCGCGGCCAGGGATTTGGTACATAAGTGGTTGACGCACATTTAGTGAATGCTGCCTGGGATCCGCTGGACTCCCACTGCATGGCATTCATGTGTATGGTTGCCTACATGCCTGAGATACACAATGCATAGGCGTAAATCACAGAGCCCAATGTGATTAGGCATAACTTCACCCTTAGTGACACCACATGGTTCTAAAATCATGGCAATGCAGTACTGGTATAGCACAGACTTGATCATCAATATCTCTGGACTACATCTAGCTACAGGTAAGCCCAATGCCTAATTTAAAAGAACTTTTCATGGACTTTAAAAATATGATGGGCACTGATTATAATAAATATTCTCATTTAAATATGCTAGAGTTTGGGTCTCTTTCTTACAGTTCACAACTATTCAATAACTAATAGAAAGGCTACCTTTGTGGGGTCCAATGACAATGATCCTTCCTAGAGAAATATTTTTCAACTAAATAAAATACTACAGTGATCCTTGTACAACTCTAAACAAGACAGAACGTAGAAGTAGAAGGCAGATAGTGGGGATCATATAGAAGACGGCACATCAGTTGAGCACAAGACATAGAGACACGGTTGGGGGGGAAGTCAAGGAAGCATGGAGGGTCAGTTATTTTATTTATTTATTTATTGAAATTGTTTCACCAGGAAAGGCACACTGAGCAACAAGATGCTCATCTCCCGGTGCGACCTGGGGGGAAGGGTTACAGTGGAGGCAGTTCATATAACAGACAAAAGAAATAGATTACAATGTAGGTGATGTACATAACTGGGGGGGATAAGCAGAAACAATAAAGTAGAACTATAACGCATTTAACAATAGGTGAACAGTACAGAGATCATACATGAAGGATACGGTATACATAACATGGAACATTCCAGATTAAAACATGTTTAAGTGCCAGTAGCAAAGCATGAGTGGCGGTAGCAGAACCGTAGCTAAAGCAAGGTGCAGCAATTTGACAAGTAGAAGTGGGGGGGGTAACAAGGCTGGGAGGGTGAGCAGTAGGAGTGCGTGAGGGTGAGAGCATGGATAATGGAGGAGGGTGGGAGAGAGGGGGTGGGGAGGTAAGGAGGTAACAATTAGGGGGGAGATGAAGTGGAAGGGCAGTGTATAAGCAGTGTAATATGGCGAAGGCCATGCCGCTGGTCAGGCACAAGGGAGGGATGGTGGGAGGAAGCAGAAGGGGAAAGGGTCAGGGGCAGTAGCAATTAGGTGCAAGGAAATTAGTGAGAGCCGAGGATAGGGAGTGTTTGGATGATGAAAGGCTGATCTGAGCTGGCAGATGATTCCAGAGTTTAGGGAAGAGGTAAGAGAAGGCTGACTGGCCGGTGGTGGTCCTGCGGTGAGGGTTGGCCAACAGTCTTGAATCAGGCGATCAGAGGGAGTGGTTGGGGATGGGGGGGTAGGATAAGGAGGATGTGAGGTAGGGAGGGAGGGAGCCAAGCCAAAAATTGAAAGTAAATTTGGCACAGTGAATTAAGCGCCGGTTGTTCAGGGAAGGCAGGCCCAGAGATCGATAGAGCTCACAGTGGTGAGAGCGGGGAAGGGGGAGCATTGAGGGCGAAATGGCAGAAGGCATTAAAGAGGGGGTCAAGTTTGGTTAGGGTGGTCTTGGGGGTGGAGTTATAAATGACATCACAGTAGTCAAAGGAGGGTAAGATCATTTTCTGGACTAGTTCCCTTCTGACTGGTAGAGGGAGACAGGAGCACTTGCGATAGAGGGCACCTAGTTTTGGACATAGTTTAGAAATGATGGCATCCACATGTGAGGAGAAGGTGAGGTGTCGATCCAGCCAAACACCTAGATATCTGAAGGAGGGCACATCCTTGAGGATGGAGTTACTTAGTGTATGGAAGCTGAGGTGGAGGGTGAATTTTGATAGCCGCTGTTTAGTGCCGAAAGTCATAGAGACATTTTTTTATGCGGATAGCTGGTTGAATTGAACTAATGTTGGATTTTGTCAAGTCAGTTTGGAGATTGGAGGAGACTTCTTCGTGGGTCCGGCCGGAGGTAAAGAGGACCGTGTCGTCTGCATACATATGGATTGCGGTAGAGGAGCAGGAGTTAGGTAGGTCGTTTAGAAGGATGGAGAAGAGGATGGGGCCAAGGACTGAACCTTGGGGGACACCAGTGGTGATGGGGGGGGTGGTGTGGTCGGCAATTTTAGTGGATTGGGTTCTATTGATAAGGTAGGCCCTGAACCAGTTAGTGGCAGATTCAGTTAACCCAGCACCAGATAGGTGGGATAGGAGGAGAGGGTGGGATACCGTGTCGAAAGCTTTTGCTAGGTCAATGAAGATAGCAGCAGTGATTAGTCCATTATCCATCCCGGAGAGGATGGAATCTGTAAGTTGTAGCAGGGAGGAGGTGGTCGAGTGGTGTTTTCGGAAACCAGACTGAAAAAGGGTGAAGAAGTTGGTTTCAGAGAGAAAGGCAGAGAGTTGGGAAAGCACTAGGTGTTCCTGGAGTTTGGCGAGGGTAGGGAGGAGGGAGATGGGGCGGTAGTTAGTGGTGGAGGTAGGATCACCGCCTTTTGGGAAGGGAATGACAGTGGCATGCTTCCATTCGGAGGGGAGTTCCTCAGTGGAGAAAGAAAGGTTTAGTAGGGCTTCGAGGGGAGTAGCAATGGTGGGGGCAGAAAGGAAGAGGAGTTTGTTATCCAGGCCATCAGGGGATTTGCTTTTGGAGGGGTTCAGGGAGTGAAGGGCAGCGAGAGTTTCGGCAGGGGAAATAGGTCTGAAGGAAAAGGTGTTCTTACTAGTCGGAAGGTGGGTAGGTGACTGAGGAGTGGGAGAGGTTGCTGGGGGGAGGGATTGAAGGAGGGCCTGGGCACAGGTACTAAAATAGGTATTAAACTCGGAAGTGACCAGCAGAGGGTCGGAGAGAAGAGTACCATGGGAGAGGAGGAGAGGAGGAGAGGAGGGGGGCTTGTTGTTTGGGGGGTGAAGAGGGAGTTGATGACCTTCCAGAATTTAGAGGGGCACTCAAGGTTTTCATGTATTGTTGAAGTAATCAGCCTTAGCTAAACGGGTGGCCTTAGTGTATATGTTGCGGAGTGTGCGGTAGGTAATGTAGTTATCTGGGAGGGATGAGGATTTGTAGATATGCCAGGCCTTATCACGGGCTTGTTGGCAAGCTAACAGCTCAGGGGAGATCCAGGGTAGGTGAGACCCCCGGACTCTAGTCTGGCGCAGGGGGGCATGTTTGTCCCAGATGGCAAGGAAGGTAGTTCAAAAGTGAGAGAGGGCTATATCCAGTTTGAGCAGGTAGGGCTTGGGACCCAATCTGAGTGGGCCAAGTCAGCCAGGAAGAGGGGGAGGTTAAGGGATTTGAATTTGGGTGGGGTTTTAGTTCTGTGGATCTTACGGACCAAGTAGATTAGATGGTGGTCGCTGATGGAATCAGAGAGGAGGCCAGAACTGACCACACAGTGGGGGTGGAAAGTGAGCGCCCAGTCAAGGAGGGAGTGGTTACCGGACTTATGATTAGAGCTAGTGGGTTCCACGATAATTTGACCGAGGTTTAGGGTGGTTATTTCAGTTTGGATTTTGTTGCAAGTGGGTGCTAGCCAGTTGTGGTTGAAATCACCCAGGACGTATAGTTCACCTGACTGTGTGAGAGATGAGAGCTGACCTAGTACGTTGGTGACTGTAGTGGTTGGAGTGCCTTAGCAGCAGTAAATTCCAGCCACATAGATAGGTAAAGAGGAGGGGGGCAGTTTTACCATTAGTAGCTCAAAGGCTTTGGGTTCGGCTTGAGTGAGGGAGACAGTGAAGTGTAGGGTTGATTTGATGTACATAGCCACGCCTCCACCTCTGTAGGGCCGGTCTTGCCGTGTGATGGTGTACCCTGGAATAGTGATGGAAATGTCTGGGAGGCTGGGGTTTAGACAGGTCTCAGAAAGGATGATTATGTCAGGGACATGGTGGGCTGCTAGGACCTGGAGCTGTTCAAGTTTAGGGGCTAGGCTACGAATATTTAAATGGAGAAAGCGGAGGCCAATGGGAAGATTATCAGAGCGAGAGTTGGTGGATGTCCTGGCTGAGGGGCTTGGGGTGTGGTGGTTGGGGCTTGAGGAAAGGGTAGGGCCAGGGTTAGGGTGAATATCCCCTGCTGCCAGCAGAAGTAGGGCAATAGTTAGGTGGCAGTGTAGAGTGTGGAGGGACCGGAGTTTAGCCCTGCACAGGTTGGTGGAGGAGCTGGGGCAGGGAGAGCAGAGGGGAGGGGAGGTGGGGTAGGAGAGGGAGGCCAGAAGGCAGCCAAAGGAATAGACAGAGGAGGGGGTGGGGAAGTGAGACCATGGGATGGCTGGAAGGAGGCAGAGGACTTATGGGGCTTTTGTTGGATGGGTCAGAATAGTAGGTGAAGGGAGGGAGCTGGGTAGCGCTTGGGAGATGGCGAGGAAGGGACAGTAAGACGGAGGAGAGCAGTAGAGGTAGAGGTTGTAGAAGGGTCCGATATACCAGTTTTGGGAGAAGGTGTCTGAACATAGTGACAGGGTAAGGGGGTGGTGCAGGGCAAGTGGTTTGGTTGTCCTTAGAGAGCGAGATACCACTTTGAGTAGTGGTACTGTCACCGACTCTGGTGGACAGGGACAAGGTTCAAATCTCAAGCTGGGCAGTTGGGAGAAGGCCTGGCAGAGAGAGAGGAAGCCAGATACCAAGGGGCTTACAGAGCTAGGAATTAGGGCTAGAACAGGAGTGAGAATAGTGACTCCTAGTGGACACTGTTGGTAGTGGCTGGCTAGGCTGGGTCCAGGGGGGTGGGTAACTGGACACAGGACAAGGGTAAGGAGTGGGCAGAGGTGGGAAAGGGGACAGATGTACCTAGGCAGGTAAGATAGGTATAGGAAGTAGGAGAGGGGAGGCTAAGGTGATAGAGACAGAGGGTCCCTCTAGTGGCTATCCGGTATAACCTGCTAATGGGAAAATGGGGACTTAGTAAATTTGGGAAACAGGAATCAGTTCCACACAGGCCAACACGAAGAGCCCACCCAACAAAACTTTTGCGATAGAGGACCTACTGCAAATAAATAGATACTTAAAAATAAACTTTGAAGGCCAGGACTTTGTGGCCCTTGAAGAGATTTGGGTGGGGGGGATGACTGGGGCACTAGGGTAAAGGAATACAGACAACTCTGGAGGGGTAATGTCCATAGGTGCCGGAACAGGGGGGCCAAGGGGCCATGGCCCTTCAACTTTTATAAGTGGCCCTATCACTTTTTTCATTATTACTATAGGAAAATTGACCCCTTACATCCTTGTCCCTACCACTTTTCAGCCCGCTCCGGCACCAGTGATAAGGTCATACTAGAAGTGGTAGATGGCTCTCTTTGTAAATGAAGGAGTCAATGTGGACAACTAGGCCATTATGGGGCAAACAGTGTCAGAGAGTCCACCTGGGTTGAACTGGCAGGAAAAGAGAAAACTGAATCATTCCGGAGCTGTGCCACAGGTCCCATACAGCTCAATGCAATATAATATCCAGGTGGCCAGGAAATTATGACAGCAGCAAAACTGGATGCAGTGTGATCCTGCAGTACTTTAATATTCCAGGCATATACTGGAATCTTGAGAGGACCAAAAACAGTTCTCAGACTGAATTTATAGCCACTTTCATGGACTACTTCCTAGAGCAGCATGTCCAAAAGAGTACAGGGTTTTAAGCCACCCTTGACATTGTTCTTAGAAGTGGAGATAGGGTCAACTACAGAGTAAAGTCAAGAAACTGATGGGAGATAATGACCACAACTGGGTAACCAGCTCCCTCATGACAGGAAAACTAACCAGACCTCAGCCACCAGGACCAGAGACTTTAAGAAGGCAGACTGCAATTGTGAAGGACCTGGGGCTAGATTTTCAAAGACCCCCGAAATTGGCACAGGTGGTGCAAAAACTTGGTCTGGCAGTTTAGCCTAGGGGTTAGAGTAATGAACTGTCAATGAGCTTGGTATAGCAAACAGATCAAGGGTTTGATTCCCACAACCACCACTTGCATATTGTGTGACTTTTATTGAATCATGTAGCCTCCCCAGTGCTCTGGGGATGCTCCTGAAAACAGGCATTTGTGCCTAGCAGGCCTCTTCTGGTTACCAAAAAACAAAACAAAGAAACTTGCACAAGTGGGTCTTCACTTGTGGAGCTGCAGTTTTTCCTGTATGTGCTGGATTTTCTAAAATGGAGCTGTTTTACTGCTGGTTCCATGATTTATGGCAGTTTGCAGCTATTTTTGGTGAAGCTGCACCAACATGGTATGCCTATTTGGACCAGGAGTAACATTTTCCTCAGCTGCACCTGCCGCCCATGTGGAGCACATGGTGAAAAAATAAGATTGTCTGCTGGTGCAAAGATTTTTTCCCCCACACCAGTGGACTGCAGCATGGGAATTAGTCCTAAGTCCATTATCAGGTGTTTGAAAATACAGCCCTTGGTATCCAAACATTTGGAGCAACTGCATGAGGCTAGTAATACAGAGCACATGTGGTGTTTGTTGAAGCAGGAGCTCAAAGCAGCTGCAGCGGTCTGCAGTTCTTTAATCAATTAGAGAAAAGGGCCATAAAGCATCTCGTAGGCTCAGAAGGGTCCTTACACAACTGATTCTGATGATGAAGAAGGTATATGACCAATGGATTGCTTCCAGGCCAGACAGAGGAACATCAAGACTCGAGTTCAGATAGCTGAGGAAGGGCTGGAAGGCAGCATAGCAGAAGGAGCTGTAGACAACAGCAACGGTTTCCAAGCCAGACAGGAGTTCAGAGCAGCATACAGGAACTTCAAGACTCTGGTTCAGATAGTTGAGGAAGGGCTGGAAGTCAACACAACAGAAGGAGCTGTAGACAACAGCAATTGTTTTCAGGCCAGATAGGAGTTCAGAGCAGCACACAGGAACTTCAAGACTTGGGTTCAGATAGCTGAGGAAGGGCTGGAAGTCAGCATAGGAGAAGGAGCTACAGGCAACAGCAAAGGCTTCTTTAAGTACTGTACATACTGTAAATGGAAGGAGGACAGTGAAAGATGGAACTTGGCCTCTGGAAAACGGGGGGGTATGGGACCTGTGAGAAAACCAGAGGCAATGGCTTAAATCCTTTAACAAATAGTTTACTTTAGTATTCACCAAAGAGCCTGTGGTGGAGGTGGAGGGGACTCATTGGGAGGGCTGATAACATACTATACTGTAACTCCACTGTTTGAACTGCTCTGCTATCCCCCAGTACTTGCCAACTGAGGTGCAATATGTTGCTCCTGCATTTTCCAAAATATTCCACCATGATGGGTCCACTCTCCTTGGCCTACTAAGCACCTAAGCAATGAAACTTTTTGCCGTTAAACAGCTAAAACTCTGCTACCCATATACCATACAGAACTGCTCTGACTCGCCTGATAAAAAGTGGTATGTGCTCCTGTTTCTAATACAGAATAATGGATAGGAGACTGTGTATTTACAAGGGAGTAATACCATCGAGGGGTTCCCATGTTCCCAAAACCACAAGATGGTATTACTCCCTTATGATACACAGCCTGCTATCTATTATTTTTTGCAATATATGGATCCAATTTGAAATTCTGCAGCTTTTTGTTCCTTCTACATGCTGTGAGGTGGGCCGACCTGCCGACTGCTGCACTGAAAATGCAGTTGCTCTTGGCCGACTGCCACACTGAAGACTGACTCGCTTGCCCTTTTCCCTGTGTCTGTTAACTTCTGCTCATTTAGATACGGTAGGCAGTCCTATCTTTTCACTTTTTCAGCCTTCAGCAAATGTAGGATTAACCTGATAATCTGTTAAATGTTTAAAAAAAAGGCTAAGAAATGAAGGGCACAAATTACTCTCGCTAAGCGAGAGACAGCCGCCATGTTTTTAAATTGTTCTTCCGACCCACAGAAGAAAAGCTAGCAATAAGAATGCACGCTGTCACTTTGCCTGTGCAGGAAGGGTCTTGGCACCATGGCAACTGGATTTCTGCGGGAGGCAGACTTGCTCATGAGCTGTGGTATTTCTATGATGATACTATCATTCAGAGCTCCAAACAATAGTGTTACGGGCTCTGAATGATAGTATTATTGGTCAGCAATGATAGTATTATCAATTGTGGGGTAGTGCTTTTACAAGGTTTTTTTGTATTTTTTTTATGCTATTAAAATGGCATATCTATATATTATAATATCATACTGCATCTGTCTGCACCCTGTTCTGTGCTGTAACATTTCCACTGCTTCTTCTAGGTTGTAAAGTATCTGGGCCATGGCAGAAAATAGGCATCTAATTGTCCAGTGCATTTACAGTACCTGGTCAACAAAATCTAAATGATAGATAAATCAGGGACAGACACAGTGTAACGACTGGACATCATGCCTGCACCAGTAGCTGACTACCTGGCAAAGATCAAACCAGGTTAGTCCCAAGGGTGGACAGTATACTGTACACTCCAGGATCGTAGTCAAGCTAATGGATCAACTGGTGATGCCACTTACAACAATCTTTCAGGAGTCTGTGTGGACAGGTGTGGTGCCAGAGGACTGGAAAGTGGCCAGAATGGTCCTCATTTTCAAGAAAGGGCAAGCTTGGACCAGGGAACACAAGTCATTCAGCCTGACATCAGTGCTGGGCAAGGTACAGCAGGCCATTATCAAGGATACAATTAAGGAGCACTTGACTGAGACTAAGGATTCTGCCCCTTTCAGCATGGTTCCATGAGGGGCGGATCATGCCAAACCAACCTAATCACCTTTTTAGAGGACAGACAGGGGCAGGGCCATACTGTAGATACCCTCTTTCTGGATTTCAGCAAAGTCTTTGATACTGTGGAACATGGCACACTTTTAGAAAAAGTAAACCAGTGTGGTATATGCAAAACACATACAAGGTACATTGTTAGCTGGCTTGCGGACAGAAAGCAGTGGATGTTTGTGGATGGCCACTACTCAGAGTGGAGTGGAGTACTCAACAGCATCCCTCAAGGATTGGTGCTGGGGCTATTACTCTTTAACATCTTCATTAATCACCTAAAAGCTGTGATCACCAGCGGGTTTGCCTAAGCTTACAGATGACACTGAGCTAACCAGGGTGGTGGGTCCCTTGATGATGGCGACACTTCAGGAGGACCTGAACAAGCTGGATGATTAGACTGACTCCTGGACTTTCAGATTCAGTATAGCCAAATGCAAGGCACTACACTTAGGAAGGAAAAACAGAGGCAGGACCTACATACTGTGCGGGAATCCTCTTTCTGCAGTTGAGGAGGAAAAGTACCTGAGAGTCATAACAGACAAGGGTATGAAGCAAGACAAGCAGTTTGTAGTTGGTGTAAAGAAAGCCAGCAGACTACTGAGAGGGGCATCAAAAGGGGTCAATCAGCAAAGCTGAGGAAGTAATAGTGCCACTTCACAAGGCTATGATTAGCCCCACCTAGAGTAGCATGCAATGTTTTGGTATTCTCAGTACAAAAAGGACATTGAGGCAGTTGACATTGTGCATACAGGGCTACTAGAATGATCAGTGGTATGAAGGACAAAAGCTATGAGGAGAGGCTGGAGGCATTTAACATTTTATTTTTTATTGAAATCCCAATATTATGTATTTAATGTAATGCATGTTGTGTTTTATATGAACTTCGTTATGAAGTCTGGGTTATTCCTGAAAACAGCAGAATGGATTTTCAAAGGGCCCTTGGACTGACACAAGGTGCATCAAACATCTACCTTGCATCAAATCCAGGTGCACCAAATACTGTGTGCCCAATTTTGCAAGAAAAGTGTTCTCTGTGGCAAAGTCCCGCAAAATGATGCAAGAGGTCCACTGCATCAAAAATATGATGCATGGGGCTAGAATGATGCAAGCTGGGAATGAGGCAAACTGAATCAAAAATAGGATGCATGGAGTGAAAATTATCCAAGACGAATCAAAAATACAATGCATGGAGTGAAAATGATGTAAGCTGAGTTGAACATACGATGCATCGAGTGAGAATGACACAACTGAGTCAAAAATTATGGTGGATGAAATGACCTCTAGAAGCAATATTTTACATGGTACAGTATTTGAGAATACATTACGATTAGAGATGTTGCGAAGTTAAACTTCGCCTGCGAATTTCAAACAAAGCGCCAAAAAATTCACACTTTGTGGAATTTGTGGAGATTTGGAAAAACTTCAGAACTTTGATTTGCACGATTTGCACAAAATGTTCACTGAAATTCAAAGTTTTTTACCACAAAGATCAAATTTCGCAGGTAAAATTTCACATTTTGCAGAGTAATCCACAAAATTCACGGCCTCCGCGAAATCCGCAAATTACCTCATAGAGCGAATTTCATGGACTTTGCACATCTCTAATTACGATGTCTACAATACAGGATTCTTACAGTTGAATTCCATTTATAGTACCATAGTCAGGTCTGCCCACTGGTTCTGGGCCTCTGTATATGCTCTAGAGTCAGTTAGACCAGCTCTGGCTGGTCTAACAGCAACATGCATCATAGGTACAATGACAGGACCTAGATTCTTTGAAGATTCCAAATAAGGGGATAGTACATCATTTCTGTGACACAGGCATCTCTTCTAATATGGGGCAGGTATTCTTTTTATGCAAGCATGGCACAGGCCAGTGTGGCACATGCTGCCCTGTTTTTGATGCAAGCAGCATTAGAAAATCAGAACAGACACAAATTTTGACAGATACTGCTGCTTGCTTCATTTATTTTTTTGTTGACGCAGGCACCGTGCAGCATTCTCTGGCCTTTGAAACTCTGGCCCATGATCTTATATATTGCAAAGGATTTACCTGGTGAACTAATCTAAACTAAAATAAGTAAACTATCCTAACCTTAACTGATGTATTCACCCTGGAGAAATAGATGCTGAAAGGCAATATTGAACTGGGGTACAGGAGGCCCACCTGGAAAGTTGATACTGGGGCCCAGTTGGGAAATCAGTAGAGAAAGGCCTGAGGTGACACACCCATATCAATATTCTATTTTGATCTGATACATAACTCTGTGTTTGCATTTTACATTTGCTTGCAGTACCCAAAAGACCCCATTTAATTAGAACATGGAAGATGAGTGCAAAGATTTTCAGAGTTTAGAAGGTGGGCAGGTACCCAACAGAGGGGAAGGGGGCCCACCAAGAAATTTCAAGGTATCCTGGTGGGCCAGTCTGACTCTGCTGAGAGGGGGCATGATCTTTTGCATACTGTGGGGTATCAACAAGATCTATCAGCTGGAGATGTTTGATCTGTAGTCATGCAGCTGGACTCGGACATGGCCCGAAGCTCATTGATAGTAAATTCCAGGCTAACAGTTGGATGCACATTTTCCCAGAGGGTGGTGAACCTGTGGAACAACCTACTAGCAGAGGCAATGGCTGTAAAGACAGTGAAGGCATTTAAGGTACTGTAAGCTTGGACACATTTTAGCTTACCAAATGAATCACTGGGTACCCCGGGTAGAAGAGTGAAAGGGAATGCACGTAAATCTGTATGTGCTTGCATAAAATATTTTTTTCATCCCTGCTTATGGGGGAGAGGGGGGGGCATGAAGAACCTACATACAGTTACTATGTTGCTATATTACTGTATAAGACTCACAGTAGTTTGCCACAGTACTTCAAGAACTGCTCATATGCAGCAGTGTTGAAAAATAGGCCCACAAAGGGGTGGGATAGATTTCACTTGTATGAATGTCAGTCACAATGTTTGACATTTATAGCAATGCAAAGCTACAACATGACCTGAACAATGGCTGCTTACAATCAGATTAGTTCACACTAGGTGTCACTCTTGTATTAGCAGCAATTTGAAATGTGATTATAGTACCCTTAACAGATGACTATGTAATGATGGAATATTATTTTGTATCATACAAAGACTCTGAAGTGCTAACACAATGTCTGTGTGTATGAACCATGTTGGAGTCTGATGTGAAATGCTCTGGCCAGTCTGCTTCCTTTCAAAGGATAGTTGTCATTACAATAAAATGTATTTAAAATGCTCCTGCTGTGGCTGCTAAGCATCACTGCCCTTGATGTGGTTTCTTTAAGGTGATGTGCCAGGCACATGTAGGTAACTGGTGGAAAGCTTGTGAATATATAAACCATGCCATGACTAAACCTGTTTTTGTCTGTTGTTTGTCAGCAGTTTTGGATATAATCATTCAGGACTTTACTTCAGTATTTCTTCAATAAAATAATACTATTTTGAGGTTCAAAAAGCCTGAATATCTAAACCCTTTATAAGACTAAAGGAGATATCATCACCTAGTTTTTCAGTCTGTATTATTTTGCTGTTTACCAATGCACTGTTTAACCACAGTTTTATTTTATTAGTCAGGAGGGGGTGGGAGGATTTAGTCAATGATGCAACTGCTGAAAATGAAGCATCCTGTTTGGCTGAAGGCATTTTAATCTAGTATGTTAATGGCTAGAAACTCTTGTGTACATTAAAACCATTTAAATTATAAAAAGTTTAATTTAAAAAACATCTATTTTAATAACAGCATCAAGGTGCTTCACAGTGTAGTTACCACAAATTAATGTAACTCTAACCCACAGCTATCCTGATGGGTTTCAAACATCAGTAACTTTGCCAGCCAGCAATCTGGGGTTAAGGGTTAAGAGATTCTGCTGCCATGTGCTCTGGTGCATGTGCAGGGGAATGGGCTTGGTGTGCTGTGTAAACGTTCTTTTTATTTGGGAGTTGGTGTTTTCCAAAAAATTCATTGGAAAGCTGCCTGTGCCAGAGCTACAAAAGAGGTCCCCTCATCAAAGGAGGTCCCCTCCTGCTGCTTGTGTTCCTCTTCGGACTTCTGTGAAGTGGTGGAGGCCATTGAGATTTCATCCATATTTTAAGTGTCTGTGCTGTGAATTGGCCTTGGACTTTATCTGATGGAATCTGCCAGGACTGCTTAAGACCCATGGTGCATACCACTTAAAATTATCCAAAGTGGTGCAAACAGAGAAATAGGTAAATTATTTTTCAAACTGCCTTTCTACAAAACTTGTATTTGTCTTAGAAGTTATGACTCTCCATACCAGCTGCATAGGCATCCTCATCTTCTTTTAGAGGGGTGATTATACTGGGAGACAGTATAGTGTAGTGGTTAAGGGCACCGAGCTGCAAACCTGCAGAACTGGATTTGAATCCTACAGTCACCACTCGTATTCTGTGTGACCATGAGCAAGTTGCTTAACTTTCATGTGGTCATTGGATGCACCTGGAAACAAGTCCTGGCTTAGTGTGTCTTTCCTGGCCCAAAATATTACTGTTCAGGACTTTGTCATCTAAAGCTTTGAATTTGGATTTAAGTGTTGAGTATGCCTTACACCTGCTGTCAACTTAAGTGCAAAAAAGGAACATCTAGATTCTGTGGAGGCTGTGGACCTTAACTTCTGTAACAGTTATTGCTACAACCCCTCGCCCACTTCATCGCTAGGTTAATGTTCCCCAGACCCAGATTTCTATCCATTATAAAAATTCATGGTGTGCTGCCTATCCTTGAGGGCCATGTGTCATCATTCAAAAATCTCCTAGACTGGGGAGGGGGGCTACACAGCCATAGGGGCACTTGACTTTGTCACATGCCACATGACCCCCATTGGGTTACATTAACTCATGGTAACCCAGCCCTTTTTTTCATGCCTTTTACACTTACAGTAACTGTATTACTGTCCAGTTCATTTCTGGATAGATTGGAAGGGGTGTTGATCCTCCACATTAAAATTCGCATAAATGTAACAGTGGGCAGCAAAAAGGATGCCAAATCTCCAGGGGAAAATACTCATGACTGACAATAAGTTAATTAGATGACAGACTCCACAAACTCAGGTGACTGTCTGCTAATAATGCAGGACAGAGTCTCAATCTGGGACAAGGAAGAATTCACCACTATGGATTCTTTCTGTCTTTGGGTGGCACTGATGAATGGCTAACAGAAGTGTCTTGACTACTTGTGGCACTGATGAACAGCTAACAGAAGGGTGACTTGACTACTTGAAGGGACATAGTAAAGTGCTAGATGCTATTCTACTCATGGTAAGTGAGACAAGCTGTTTATACCTTTGGTTATCTTAGAGTGTACTCTACATAGTTAAAATTGTCTGTGCCATATAACCAGTTTTATTTTGAATAAAAATAAACATATTTCAATTATTCCAGTGTTATGAGCTCTTTCTCAATGTGCCTTAAGAGCCCTGAGACAATCCACAAAGAACCCTAAGGTGGTACTGAGTGTTGTAAATTCAAGCAGAGATGAAACTTAGCAGAAGAAAAATGTTCTACAGTACATGACAAAACATGGGCTATCATATTTTAGAAGCTGGTATATTGTTTATCTAGTTGTTATACTTTAGGACTTGCATAACACACCTTTTGAATGAAAGTCACGATTTCTGTGAAAACTGACAGATCTGGAATCTCCCATAAAAGCATTAAATATACAGTGAAAATGTGCCCAAATGGCATTTTTATATATATTTTTTTTACTTGCTATTGCAGTTCTTGGTGTTGAAAACCCCATAATATTCTTACTAAGAAATAGACTTCCAGAGGTGGTTCATTAAGAAAACCTGTACTATTTATGCACAAAAGCTAAAACAATTCCTAAAATAACTTGCAGTATCTTTTACTATTTGCTTAAATGTAGTTTTTTTCCCAAATTTAATGAACTCTATTGACGTACACCAATACAAGGTACAGTATTCATCATAAATAGATGAGATTATACAAAATAGTAATCATTGATTTTGACAGAAGTATTCCCAAACGGTGTGTGATTCAGTTAACATGTGTTGTCCTTCCCCCTACCCTCCCCCCTACGAAAAAGAGTTGTGTATATATTATGCAAGGTAATATACCACCCCACTCCACCCCCTCCCTTTCATCACCATCAGAAGACCAGTATAGTGTCATAGAGAATTAAAAGGAAAGGAAGAAAAGGGGAAAAAAAAGAAAATGGAGTTAAAAAGCCTGACGTGATTTTCAGTATATAAAAGAAAGGACTATGTGAGTACTGGTCAAGTACTCGAAGCATCAGAAGGACTTGCAAAAGTTCCCATATGTGGTTAAAAAATGTGAGCCGGCCAGCCATACTGGCGATAAGACACTCAGCTTCCAAGGCGAACAGGTTTTCCCTATACCATTCCAGAAATTGTGGTGTATTTTAGTCTAACCAATGACGGAGGACCACTTGATTTGCACATGCTGAAATCAGGGCCATATGGTGTTTAAATGTAGTTTAGGTGACTCATTAAATCTGTCAGTCTTACCATGACAGACCGGTGAAATGTTTCAGCTGTGCCTGTAAATTTCACAGAGTCTTATTTGTACTGTACTACAGTTTAACTTTTTAGTGTTTGCAGTTAAAGCAGAATGATTAAAATATTTGTCTCTAAGGAATATGGTCCATCTTTGCTGCTGGTCGATGTCCCTATAGAGGGAACTAAAGTGGCAAAAGTAACTGATGCTTATGTATGTGTACATATGGTTTACCCACAGGGAACCAATCAATGATTACTGGGCTTATAAGATGCAATATTCCTGTACTACAACTGCCTATATCATATGATTGATAACTGTTGCTTGAAGCAGCAATGTCAAATGCCTCTTCATTTTAGACAGTTCTTTACTTACTGCATTTTCTGTCTACTTTAGACAATACTCAGAACTTGACTCTCCCCAAAATATATATATGCAATACATTAAATCTTACTATAAACTCAGGATCATGAAATGAATCAAATTAGTGTTATAAAACAATTTGATTGATGTATAGACACCATGCAGATATTAACTATCCAACTCCAGAATGCCATCCCTTCAGCATCTTGCCCCTTGGTACAGAAAATGAATTTTCTTCTTGCAGTAGTGCTGAACTCTTCATTAGCTATATGCATTGTTTAAAGCCTTGAATTTGAATTGTATTTATCAGGTGCATATATGGAATATGGCCCTGATACTGAAGCAAGTGATGTCATTACACATGATTCAGTAGCACTACACAGCATTGCTACACCACCATGTTGTGAGATTAATATACACAAATATGTTATAATTTAGACTCTGCAGAAGTCATAGGTCTACAAACCATCAAGCTCTTGATGGGTCCCAGTTGTTCAACTGAAAATGTTTATGAAGGGGATTCTCATCTATAGACTGGTAGGAGGAGAAACTGTTATCTCTAGGAGATGACACTCATACAGTAGGTTTCATGGGTAGTATCAGAGCAGAGAAGACATTAGTCCACAATGCTCACCATTGCCCTATTTGTTGTAGCTCACTCCACATAGTATTTAATGCAGAATAGCGACAGACAAGCAGCAACTCACATAAATGGGTGCAACCACGGGGGGAGGGATTTAGGCCCTGCAAAATGGCCAATGCCATTGGAATCAACATAAAGAGTTTGATAGATTCATGTCCCCCCAACCATTTAGCCATGGTTGCACCCATGCTCATATACAAATTTGCAAGAGAGTTGAGCTTCTGTGGGGTACTTCCCAATGTAATCCCTGATGGTTCCATGCTTTGGAATAAATCCAAATAGTTCAGCAACTTTTTTCTCTTGTTTATTGTTTTAGTACTTACTGGTGTTCCAATAGGACCTCTTTCACCTGGATCTCCTGCTTTACCCTGTAAAAAAACAATTAATGTTAATCATAATCCTAATAAAGCAACAGTAAAAAGTACAGCTCACTGTACACAGGTACACATGTGAGGCAATTTGCAGTAGACATGAAACAGATCTTTGTTACTTACAATTAGTCCTGGAAGGCCTTGTTTTCCAGGCACACCCATCTCTCCCTGCAAGCAAATATAATTTAGTATCTGTTTTATGCAAGAAATCAAAAGCAGTGAAGAGAAAACATGTGGTGATGATCCCTGCCACCCCATTCTGGTTCACTACACAGTAATTTGAACCTGTCATTTCTGTTTTCTATGCTGTAGACTTATATACACACTTAAAAAATTCACATTGCCACACATACATGTGCAGTAGCAGTATCCTTTTGATTTTCCAAGAACTGCTACCTGGAAGACTATTGCTCTGATTTGAACAACCAAATATGCAGTGCCGCCTACCAGGATGAAGCGCTATCATCACAGTTGTTGCAGTGATATCTTGCTGTACACTGCAGGAACTCAATGTAATCCAATAGCAATAATTCCAGTTTGCCACACGGGAAATGGTGACATCTTTGTCACAGAGTGCTTCATCCTGTTTGACAGCACAGTATTCGGAGTACCGTACATGAGCAAGTAAAACAATAAGAAACATCACTCCACAAGCTTTTGACACAGAATTATGAATACATTAAGCAGCCAATGCACAAGTGAGTCCACTGCATAAACCCTTGAAAGTTGGTTCTCCCATAACAGACTGGTCCTAAATTACGAAAAAAAAAACAAACAAACAAAAAAAAAAAAATCTAAGATCATGCTCTTCACAAGCCCACAAATGAAAGAAGGGTTCCCTTCCCCTTTTGACATCGATAAGAACCTGTGAGAAAATCTTGAGCAAGTTACATAGATACATAGATGATTTTAGCAGATAAGGGCCTTGTGGCTCATCCAGTCTGCCCTATCCCTCTTTCTAATGCTTAAGGTACTCTAGATGCTACAAGCTCCCCCCCTTTAGCTCTAGCTTGATAATTTCCATGTGCCAATCCCATGCATTCTTGAATCCCTGAATTGTGGCCACCCCAACCACTTCCTGTGGGAGACTGTTTCAGCTCTTCACCACCCATTCAGTGAAGTAGAATTTCCTCAAGTTCCCTCTAAGTTTTCCCCCTTTTAGTCTCAAGCTGTGCCCCCTTGTTCTGCTATTTCCCTTCATATGACAGATGCTCCCCTCTGGTACCCCGTTGATCCCCTTTAGATACCTGAAGGTCTCTATCATGTCCCACCTCTCTCTCTTTTCCTCCAGGGAGTACATATTGAGAGCTCTGAGTCTCTCCTCATACGACTTATGCTGCATCCTAGACACCATTATTGTCACCCTCCTTTGTACTGTCTCCATCCTGTCTATGTCTTTTTGGAGATGGGGCCTCCAGAACTGAACACAGTACTTCAGACGAGGCCTTACTAGGGAGTTACACAGTGGTACCACCATTTCCCTCCTTCTACTTGTAATACCCCTCCCTATGCACCCTAATAGTCTGTTAGCCTTTCTGACTGCTTTGTCACACTGTTTTGCCACTTTGAGGTTGTCTTCTATGACTACCCCTAGATCCCTTTCCTCTGTGATGGCCTCCAGTGTTACCCCCATCTAATTCATACTCAACCCTAGTATTCCCTCTCCTTGGGTGCATAATCTTGCATTTTTGTTGCACTGAAACCCAACTGCCATTCCTTGGACCAGTTTTCTAGCCTCTTCAGATTTCTCGCTCATTTTTATATACCTTTCTGTGCATCTACCCTGTTACATAGCTTTGTATCGTCCATGAACAGGCTAACCCTCCATTCTAGACACTATACAATATCGCTTATGAAGACATTGAAAAGCACTGGTACCAGCACTGATCCCTGGGGTACGCCACTTGTTACCCATCTCTCCTGTGAGCTAACCCCATTTACCACCACTCTTTGTGTTCTGTTACTCAACCAGTTTCTAACCCATGTGACCACCTCTGTCCCCACCCCAAGATTTGCCAGCTTGTGGATTAGTCTCCTGTGTGGGACTGTGTTGAAGGCCTTCCTGAAGTCCAGATAGGCCATGTCTGCCACTCTGCCCCGGTCAATTTCCTTTGTCACCCACTTGAAGAAATCAATCAAGTTGGTCTGGCATGACCTCCCTGCCATGAATCCATGTTGCTTTGGGTCCAGCAGCCCCCTTGTCTCTAGGTAGTCCACCAGCCTTTCTTTAAGCAGGATTTCCATTATTTTGCCTACTATCGAGGTCAAACTGACTGGGTGGTAGTTTCCTGCCTCCTCCTTACTACCACTTTTGTGCATAGGTACCACTTGTGCCCTGCTTCACTCCTCCGGAACCATGCCTGTTTCCAGTGATCCACTGAACAGCTTAGCCAGAGGTTTAGCCAATCCTCCCAGAGTTCCTTTAGGATCCTCGGGTGTACCCCATCGGGCCCCATAGCTTTATCTACCCTAAGCCATTCTAGTGCTCATTTTACTCTGTCCTCTGAAAAGATCTGATGTCCACCCCTCCTCCCTGTTTTCTCTTCTCCATTAATGGGGATCTTCCCCATTGTCTTCTTCTGTGAATACGGAGCAGAAGTATTTGTTGAGGATGGTAGCCTTGTCAATGTCTTTCTCCACTACCCTGCCTCCCTCTTCCCTAAGTCTCACAATTCCCCACCCCCATCTTCTTCCTCTTGCTAATATACCTAAAGAATGTCTTCCCTCCTTCCTTCACTGATTTAGCTAGTTTTTCCTCGGTTTTAGCCTTTGATGTCCTTACTGGCTTGTTCTCTTCCCTTTATTTCTCCAAATATTCTTGTCTGTCCTCCTTGCTTTGTGTTGCCTTGTACCTATGAAATGCCATCTTTTTTCCTCTTCTTAGTTCTGCTACTCCCCTCAAGAACCGCAGTGGTTTCCTCTTTCTTTTGCTCTTGCTACAGGGCATGGTGCAATGGTTTGCAACTAGGTGGAGGGCTTCTTTTATCTTATCCCACTGTTCCATCACTCCCCTTATGTCATTGTATCCCTGCATAGCCTTCCTGAACTCCTCCTTCATCTTATCGAAGTCTGTCCTTCTGAAATTCAGGATTCTAGTCCTTGTGTGGCTAGCCTCCTGTTGAAACATAATACTGCAGAACAGGATATATTTGCTGTAAAATTATTGTAGTTATATTCGCTCAAGTGATAATTATGCTAAAATAAATGCCACTAATTGGTCAAAGCTGCAAATTTTCAATGGGCGTGAATTAGGCATTAAATGCAGAGTGTGAAATTAAATGTATGCAATTACAGCCTATTAGTGTCATGCACCAAATATAATTTGCATGAGAATAAACATTTCTACAGTACCTCGGGGTGATCCTGGATGATACCCTATCATTTACTCCTTATACTGACCACCTTGTGTCCACTGTAAACAAAAGACTGGGAGTCCTGTACATATCTGGATCAACCTCACTGCAGATGCTAGACACCTCATTGTGGTAAGCTTAGTCCTGTGACTAGTTGACTATGGCCTCCCTGCCTATGCAGCTCCCTGTGAGTCAGTGCTAAGCAGAATAAAACTGATCTGCAGTAAGTCCTGTCGGTCTGTGCTTGGGACAGACAAGTGCACCCATAGCTGCACTCTCTACACTCTAACAAATTGACTACCCCTGCCTAGCATAATAAAGTTCCAGACATGTCTGCTAGCCAAAAAAAGGACTTCTGGGCCTTACCCCCCTCCTGCCCTAACTGCTTCCTCCCTGTTGCCAAACTATATAATACCAGGAGCATGGCTAGGAATGTCCAGGAACTGCCCTTCCAATGAACTCAACTGGGCAAGTGATAATTTCCTGTCAGGGCCACTGGCTGGTTAAATGAGCTGCCTGAAACACTGGCTTAATCTATCTAAAATTGACCAGTTCAAGAGATATCTGCAATCAGCCCTAACAATTCAGTGCAGCTGTAACGACAGACCTTCCTAAACTGTGTCTGCCCAGATGAACACATTGATTCTGTGTCTGATATCTGGCTCTTCCTTAATGTATTGATTTGTTGCTTGTTTCACACTGTTACCTGTTATTGTAAAATTGTATGTATTGAACCTAGCCTGTATGTTATGCACTTGTTTTGACTGCATGCCACTGGAATTTGCTTTAAGTATTTGTAATGTTCCCTTGCAACTCTGACACTGACATGGAACCTGTGGAGCACTTGTGCTCAAAGAAACTTCTCTGAAATTATTAATAAAGTTACCTTAATACCCTGCAGCCCTTGTTCTCCTGGGGGGCCTTCTTGACCAGTTGGTCCCTGAAATCAGATGTGAGATTTTTGTTAGTTGCCAGAGAAACCATAGGTTATCATCTATATGGATATCAACGGGAGAGCTACAGCACTTTCTGTATATCAATATCCCACAGTAAAAGAATGAACTGGAAAAGCTACAAAACTCCATGTAATGCTAGTAAAATGTATGATGAGTAATGTATAGAAAATAACTAGATATACTGTAGCCAGTACTGTAGCTGTCTCGACATGTTTACTTGGTAAAACCACTTTCAGTTGAAGGCAAATTAGATTTTTCTGATACATTTCTTAGATTTAAGGTGCACAGTGTACATGCAATAAACCAAAACAATAACTGACAATTAATCAAAATGAAAAGATAAATAAAATGCGGCACATTAATACAAACTGGCAATTCAAAAAAGATTTTTGGGTCCTTTGGTTAAAGCCTGCTACCATGGGACTGGGAATGAAGCTGTACACAAATTGAAGTGAAGGTCAGAGATATGTACAGTATCAGGTAGCCATATATTTCAAAGAATACCTAAACCTTACTGCTATGAACACGACCTCCCTGCCCCACTGTGAGTCCCTACACGCACTCCTTGCCCTTGGGGCGAAAATGTTACATGTTGAATGTGCCTACAACCCTCCAAACAGTGGCCAGCCTGGCCTTAATGAGCTACTAAACCAAACTGCCACAATATCTGGAAAAACCGAAGTACTCATTCTTGAGGACATAAATCTGAACTGGCTGGGGAAATGCCAAGCCACGTCTCTCTCTCCAAGATTCAGTGTCACAGCTTTCATCA
This sequence comes from Neoceratodus forsteri, assembly GCA_016271365.2. Lineage (NCBI taxonomy): Eukaryota > Metazoa > Chordata > Ceratodontiformes > Ceratodontidae > Neoceratodus > Neoceratodus forsteri. Next base: position 562,289,420 of record CM028136.1, on the reverse strand, counting down.
GCTAATCTCTGAACCCACCAGAACTGCTCCCCACTCCAGCTCTAGCACTCTCATTGACTGAGTGCTAGAAACTGTACTGAGCACATCTCAACTACTGGCGCACTCGCCGATGCCATCACAGTCCACTCGCCTACTGTTTGCACGTGGAGCACAGGCGCTGCCCCGCCACCTAAACCTTGCTTTATTACGTTTTGCAACTTTACAAAATTTGATCAGCAAATCTTTCTGCATTATTTATCTAATGTTGACTGGACCGCACTACACAATGCACCCAATGTGCAAGCTGCCCTTGACTTTTTCCTCGCTAAATTCAAGGAACTACAGGATAAACACTCCCCCTCACAACATGCCGAGTCAAAGACAATCATACTAGGTGGTTAAAAAAGGATCTACTCACCAAAATAAAGGAGAGGGACAGAAGCTAGAGTTCTTTTAAGTCTTCCAGTCTCCAAACAGATTACCACACCTACAGAACACAGCGAAATGCTTGCAAAAAGGCTATAATGAGTACTAAAAGCTCCTACTGTAAAAATCTGTTCGTAAATGCCTCAGGAGACACAAAAAAGTTCTGGTCTTAAATCAAAACTTTCCTGGGCTCTAACCACTCTTCAACCCCCACTGATATGACTCTTAATGGAATAAACTGCAATAATCCTCAGACCATCGCAAATTTCTTCAACAACCAGTTCTCCGACCTAACCAAATACACTTCCTCCTTCCCAGTGTCACAACGTGCCGGAGCTCCTGCTGCTTCTAGCTCTGATGCCATGGCCCCCTCTTTTCACTTTAAAGCCATCACACAATTGGATGTTTTAAAACTTCGCAGCTCTATATCTGACTGCACAGCCACTGGCTCCGATAACATCAAACCCAGGCTTCTGAAGATAGCTGCACCACTTATAGATGCTCCCCTTGCTAAAATTTTCACCCTCTCCTTGTGTCAAAGCCATGTTCCAGACATCTGGAAGACAGTCAGATTGACTCCAGTCTTTAAAAAAGGTGACTCCAAAGACCCCTCAAATTATAGGCCCATAGCAATCTTATCAGTTCTTAGAAAAATCCTAGACAAACTAGTCATGGATGAAACTATTGAATTCTGCCTTAACAATGACTGCCTTACTACTGCCCAGCATGGTTTCCACAAAGGCCACAGCACCTCCACTGCCCTGCTTAAATTCACCACATACACACTCTCCACTACAGATTTGGGCCTTCTCACTGGAGCAGTTTTTATAGACATGACAAAGGCCTTTGATCTGGTAAACCACTTCATTCTCCTTGACACCCTGTGGTCTATCAGATTTGCATCAAGTGTAGTAACCTGGTTCAGCAGTTAACTATCGAATATAATACATGTTGTAAAGTTCAACTCACATCTCCCTGACCAGACAACAATGAACATTGACGTACCCCAAGGCTCCATTCTGGGACCACTCCTATTCTCAGTATTTATTAATAACATCACTGCAAATCCTACCTCCACGTCCTCTATGCTGACGATATAGTCCTCTATGCTAGTTCTAAAAATGTATCTGATATCAACCTATGTCTCTCCTCCGACTTTCAGAAAACCCAAGCATGGCTCTCAAATCATAAACTTATCCTAAATGAGACCAAAATGCAAACAATGTTATTTGGAACAAACTCAAAACTTAAACTATGTCAGACTAAATTTAGAGTCTCCAGATCAGATGGCTTGCCTATTGACACAGTGAACTCCTTTAGGTACCTAGGGGTAATGCTAGACCAATCCCTTAACTTTGATATCCATATACAGAGCACCTGTAAATCTTTACATTACAAGCTTGGCATGGCCTACTGAACTAGTCATGTACTTATACCCATGGCGAGGTTGGCCATTACCCGTGGTATACTCCTGCCTACCCTAACCTATGGAGTCGTGACATTTGCTGCCATACCTAAGTCTACCCTCCACTGCTGGGACATTACCTACAACAATATATGTTGCTATACCTCCTCCTCTAGCCGACTAACACACCATTGCCTTCTTTACACTGATCTGAACTGGCTATCACCCTACACTGCCAGACTATACCCTCTCAGCTCCCTTGCCAGATACAGATTGATCAATACCAGCAGGAACATCTGCCAGAACTATACACATGGTAGATTCCCTGCAGGGGGAGGGACTCAAATAACTGGTACAACAGTCCATAAGAGATAGCGCTAGCCTAGATCTAGTACTGACTAATAGGGAAAGGATCACAGATCTCCAGGTAGAAGGTCACCTGGGGGCCAGTGACCATCACATGGTATGGTTCAATTTGGCCACTAGAACTGAATCATCCCATTCCAAGGCAAAAATATGGGACTTCAGAGGAGCTAACCTTGATAAGATGGCCAACAGAGTTAAGCTAGCCCTGGCAAAAAGAAATACAGGTGAGGGGGTACAGGCAAAGTGGGCAAGCATTAAGGATGCAATACTTGAAGCAACATCCCATTGTGTTAGAGAGAAAAGGAAGTGAAAAAGAAGAAGGAAACCACTTTGGTTCTCAAAAACAGTAGCAGAAAAGGTCAGAGCCAAACGGCTGGCCTTCGGAAATATAAGTGAACGCAGCAGGATGAAGATGGGGAGGCATACCAAACTTCCCTAAGGGAAGCAGGGAAGGCAGTAAGGCAGGCAAAGGCCCAAACTGAGGAAACACTAGCACAAACAGTAAAAGAAGGTGACAAGACTTTCTATAGATACATTAGTGAAAGGAGAAAGTCCAGAAGGGGTGTTGCTAATATCAAAGGGGATAAGGGGGAATGTGAAGAGGAGGACCATATAAAAGCATCTATCCTAAATAGATACTTCTGCTCAGTATTTACTGAAGAGAAGGTAGGGTAGGGCCCACAGCTCAGCACCATGGACACAGGAGGGAGGGACGTGAGCACTAGTCCCTTCACAAACAAAAGGGTCCTACAAGAGCTTGATAAGATCAGGGTGGACAAGGCAATGGGACCTGATGGCATACATCCCAGGGTACTAAAGGAGCTAAGAGTGGAACTAGCAGAGCCATTATCAGAACTGTTTAGTAAGTCTCTGAACACAGGAGAGGTCCCAGAAGCCTGGGGAAGGGCTCATGTGATCCCGCTCTGCAAGAGTGGTAGCAGGAAGGCGGCAGGGAACTACAGACCAGTCAGTCTTACCTTAGTAGTGGGCAAGATTATGGAGGCACTCCTTAAGGAAAGCAACACCTGGAATCCATAGGAGTACTGGATCCAAGACAGCATGGGTTTACAAAAGGAAGGTCCTGTCAAACTAATCTCATAGATTTCTTTGACTGGGTAACCAGAGTGGTGGACCAAGGGGGAGCAGTTGATGTCACCTACCTTGACTTCAGCAAAGCTTTCGATACTGTTCCACATAGAAGATTGATTAATAAGCTGGGTAGGTTCAGGATGGGTCAGAAGTTGGTCAACTGGGTGGCAAACTGGTTGATGAGCAGAAAACAGAGAGTGGAGGTAAATTGAATACAGTCAGAAGAGATGCAAGTCACAAGTGGGGTACCTCAGGGATCAGTCCTGTGGCCAGTCCTCTTTAATATCTTCACCAGTGACATTGCAGAAGGACTGGAGGGTAAGGTTTGTCTGTTTGCAACAAGATCTGCAACAGAGTAGATGTCCCAGATGGGGTTGGCAGAATGAGAAGAGATCTGGATAAACTAGCAAAATGGTCGTAAGAGTGGCAACTGAAGTTTAATGCAAAGAAGTGCAAGATCATTCACATAGGGAAGAGAAACCCTGAAGCCACCTATAGGCTAGGAGGGGAGTTGTTGGCAGTCACAAGGGAAGAAAGACACTTGGGTATCATCATCACCGATGACCTGAAATCATCCAAGCAGACCACTAAAGCAGTAGGTAAGGCTAGAGGGATGTTGGGGTGTATTAGTAGGAGTATTACAAGTCAGAAGAGGGAGGTAATAATCCCTCTTTACAAGACATTGGTTAGGCCCCATCTGGAATACTGCACGCAGTACTGGAGGCCACACCTTCACAAGAACATTAACCAAATTAAGGCAGTCCAGAGAAGGGCAACCAAAATGGTGCAGGGACTGCATCAGAAAACATATGAGGACAGATTAGCAGACTCAATATGTATACCCTAGAGCAAAGGAGGAGAGAGGTGATATGATCGAAACATTCACACACCTTAAGGGCATTAACAAGGTGAAAGAGTCTAACATGTTTCAATATAAGAAAAATAGCAGGACAAGAGGGGCAGCATGAGATTAGTGGTAGGCCGATTAAGGAGTAATGTGAGGAAGCTCTTTTTCACAGAAAGGGTGGTGGATGCATGGAACGGCCTACCTCAGGAAGTGGTGGATATGAATACAGTGCAGGGCTTCAGACAGGCATGGGATAGGCATAAGGGAGCAATACAGATGAGTATGAATAGATAGGCCATTGACAGAGCAAAGGCCGATGGCACATTCATAAGGCAGAAAAAGAAATGGGCAGACTGGATGAGCTTTGTGGTCCTTATCTGCCATCAACTTCTATGTTGCTAAGTTTCTATAGCATCATAAGGTCTCAAAATCCAAAGTCTTGGCAGAGTTACTGATTCTGCTTACCCCTACCTATGTCCTGCACTCAGCCAATAAATCTCTCATAAGTTTTCCTAAGTGCAATACATCCAAAGGTGCCACTGCCTTTGCCCACCAAGCTCCCCAGTTTTGGAACACACTCCATCTCGCTATTTGCCAAGCTCACTCTCCTATAGTCTTTAAAAAAGTGCTGCGCAGCTATCTGATCTCCTCAAGTCAATGCTCATGCTTTAAACCCCCGTAGTCCAGTTACATCTGCCATGTGTCATTTCATCCTGCTACCTCCCTGACTGCCTCATCTCCCTTATCCTGTTTGTTGCCTTTCTTCCTCACCTACCTGTACCTGGCTACCACCCCCTGCCCTCTCCCCATTCCGGCCTGCCCCCTACTTCACCCTATGCTGCCTTTCTCTGCCCTGTCCCACCCCTCCGTACCTTATATTCTACTGCCTGTGTCCTTATGATATAACTCCTCTTCTTTCTCTTTCAAATGGACTTATAACAATCCCCCATTATAATCCATGTCCCTCATGTGCTTCCCCTGAAATGTTTCTATCTTAGTCTACCACCACCATTGTTTTTGCTCCCTTGTTAATCCATCCCAAGCCTAATAGTTATTCCCCACCTCTCTACACTGTTCTTTGATAACTGTACTAGCACTTACTGCACTTGCCTATTATTGTCCATTTCATAGTTAGCCCTGATCCATGTTTTAATTGTACTTGCAATTGTTGTATTTGCCTGTTATTTTGCTGCTATTGTACCTAGCTGACTATTTCACAGTCTTGTATCCTTGCTGTAAAACACTGACGTATTGTTTTACTACCTTGTAACCTCCTGGGTCATGCCTGAAAATAGTCATTTCTATGGCTAGTGCACCCTACCCGGTAAGCAAAAACTAAATAAATAAATAAATATCAGTAAATCTAGATATAGCACTGTGACGTCCCATTCATTTCAATGAGTTACAATTGGGCAATACTGTAAAAATAAGGACAGAGTAATAATATACAACATAACCAGTGCTGCAGTAAAGGCACAATAAATAATATACAAGATGAACGGTGCTACAATAAGGACACAATAATAATACAGTGTATATATAAAATGTAATGAGGTAAGGTGCAAATACAAAAAATTAGGTAAGGCACAAATACAAATAACTGGCAAGAATGCAGTGATTAAATTCAGTTATGAAATGGCAAGAAAATTCAACCTGATTGGCCAGCCAAGAGGTTCATCCATGTGGTTATCCCAGCACAACATCACAGTTACAGTATATCTCATTGAAATCATTATTAACACATAGTTGTTTTTAATGTATACATAGGAGCCATTTCATAATCACAATAAGGCATTTCAGGGCATGCTCTGTTCTATGGTAATGTCACTTCTTATGTGGTTGAAGTCACTCATGAGCAACCCACCTGAAGGATGATGCTATCTCAGCAATATACACTCACTGTCATGTTGTGTTGCTTACATGAAAATTGGGTAAGTGTGGTAGAATATACACTGAAATATTATGGTTTCAAATGAGGGGCAATGGGTTGGATTAGGAGGGAGGGAAAACAGAGGCTTATACACTGTGTGTATATGTATAGGGAGGGGGCAATCAAGAAAGAGGCAGGTGTGACAAAATGCACACTAAAGATTAGGTGGCTGCCCTGTAGGGGCCATAGTGACATAGGGGAAAATAAAAAAGAAGAGGAAAGAACAGAGGCTTTTAAAATAAGTTGGCAGGTAGAGGAGGGGGCTAGTTGCACAAGTATGTGTTTGTGTTGAAGGGTTGCAGGGGAGAGCCTGGAATGAAAAGAAGAATGAAGAGCAGGAAGGAAGTTATACCAGAGGAGGGGAATATGGGAGGAGAAGGCTAATTGCCAAGCTGAGGTTTTACTGGTGGGCACAGAAAAGGATTAGGAATCAGAGGCATGGAATGAGTAAGAAGTGGTGAGGGAAAGGGAGAGGGAGAGGAATGAGGTGATATCAGAGACAAGGAAGAGGAACCAGAATTTATAGAGGCAGGAGACAGTGGGAGAGTCCCCTAGTCTGGCGAGAGGGCAAGGCGAGGATGAAGTACAGGGAGCATTGCTGTGTGCATGGTGATCAGCTGAAGATGATGTTAGAAGGAGAGAAAGAAAAACGAAAAACTCCAGCCTGGCCAGGGCAATTTTAGGGGCAGCACTGTACTCCTGTCCATATAGTCAAACACCCGGAAGATCGCCTTAAAGGTGAAGAGAAATAATGCAACATCCCCAGTTCATTTTTGCCCAACTCCTGTTCTTTTTCTGTAATAATCTCCTTATTTGTTTTCTGTTTCTCTGTTGTTTAAAACCACATCTGTATGTAGCTCCCTAGTGCACCTTATAAATGCTCCAACCAGTGACATCATCAGTTAACGGTAAGTGACTTCTATGCCAATATATTACTTCCTGCATGGGCTGCTACATTGATGCAAAGTGAGCACATTGAGGAGCTGCACCATTTCCATTAATGTACTATAGCAGCAAATACCAGTAGCGTTATCAGGGTCAGATGCCACTGACTGATTCTAGCCAATGACATCCTTTTTTGGAGAATTTATAATGGTACAATGGGGGGGGCTACCTATAGAGCTGGTTATAAAGATGAGGGAGACCAGAAACAAAGTAGAGACAGAGAAGTACAGGAATAGAACCGGGGTTAAAAAAAAATATGAATTGTGAATATTGCAGTTTCTCCCCTTTAAGCACATTCTCCTGACTGACTGGACATGGGAGGCAAAACTTGCTTTGGTTCAGTGCACCAATTTTGGAAAAACTTCTTTTTATGAATAAGTAAAAAATGATGGTAACAATCTACTCACACACCAAAGCCATTCAATGTCCTGAAGATAAGGGTTTTGTGGGATCTAGCAAATCTGCTCACTGCCAAATGTCAGTGAGACCTTTTCCAAAATTAAGTGAAAGTTGGTTTGAGTAGAACCAGCACTAGGCATTACCAAAGTCATGATGTATTAATGCTTTCGGCATGGGGAATGGGATACCTGAGATGTAAAGCAATGTGTTATCCTCAAACATATATGTGTGCAAGGATTTTATTTATTTATTTAGTTTTTGTTGACCGGGTAAGTGCACTAGACAAATCCTGCCTATTTTCAGGCACGACCCAGGGAAGGGGGATACAGAAAAATGCCAACTGACCTTGAACCAGATTAAGCTGTTGGTGGTATTTTTAGTGAATGATTGATGACTGAGCAGAGGTCATTAAGAAAACTAGAGAACCCAAATGAGCCCAGGATGAAGTCCTGGGGAATTACTTAGTGGATGGAGGAGAGGGCATAATTTTCTAGGACTCACTGAAGTCTGTACAAAAGGCAGGAGTGGAATCAGCTGGCTGAGAGGACAGAAAGATCTGCTCCTCCAAGTTTTTCAAGTTGTGTCACATTGTAGAAAGCTTTAGAAAAGTCAACAAATATCGCAGAAGAAAGAAAGTTATAGAATGGGATTTATGGAAACCAGACTGGAAAAGGCAGAGAAAGTACAAGCAGGGGTCACGAAAGGAAAACAGTTCAAATAGAACAGGTTTTTCATGCACTTTGGAAAGCGTAGAGAGGAAGGAGATTGGGCAGTGGTTCGAGGTGGCACCCACTTTGTTCATGGGAGCACATTTAGGCGCTTCCAAGACCAGGGAACCTTTTTGAAGTGGAGAACAGAAGAGATAAAGACAGCAATAACAGGAGTACAGGGGAGCAAAAGTTTAGAGTCAAGCCCTTCAGGACTTTTACTATTGCGGGGTTGATCAATAGCCCAGTAGTTGGGGTAGATGCAGGTGATATATGGGAGAAGGAGAAGGAAAAATGGGTGGGAGAAGGGAGTGGGAACAGACAAGAGGGCAGCAGGCGGGGTAGGGAATGGTGGAATGGTAAGAGAATGGTGGGAGAGAGAACATCAAAAGGGCACTGGAGGTGAAGTAATCATTAAGTGCGTAATCCTCAAAAAGGCCTGGGATTATTGTCCATATCTGGGATTGGATCTCTGCACCCGTGGTCGCCCTGAAGAACACATGTGGAGGTCCGTGCAGGATATAGTGCAGTGGAATAGTGAAGCCAGACACTAGGTATCCACTGAGATGTCCTGGTTAGTGCTAAAGCAGATCTCCTGCTTTATGCAGAGCAGAGGATTGTGAGATACAGGAACCACAAACTGGCAGCACTCAGCAGAAAAATAATGAATGCAGCAATGTCAAAAAAAGTTAATTTAATTTTATCTTTATTACTGACAGCACGACATTAAGCCCCAGTGCTTTGCCTCATACAAGTGAGGCTTTGTCAGGGGGTGTGGCTCAACAATGGTAGCTGACTGATTTATAGACCATATGATTAACAAAAAATTTACAATAAATCATTTCAGCTGTCCATGGCACATCAGCTTTAACAACCAAATAAAATACCACAAGCTCTAATTCAAACTTAAGTGATACACACATCTCAATGCACACAGTAAAAGCATATAAAAGTCCCCTTGAGCTCAGATAATACATGAAGAGGTGAAACAAGCAGCTAGTAGAAGAAAAGAAAAGATGGTCCTTTGGTGCATACTTTGTACAGTGACATTATTTCATAAAGGAAATTATACAATGACAAGAAAGAATGCTGGCCTCTGATTGGTCAGTATAGGACTGGACCCCTGATTTTATCCCAGTAAAACATCATGGGTCTTAGTCCCAGTGTACAGAAGACTACAGCAACTGTACAGAGAATCAATCCACCCAATTCACTTAACTGACCCTCTTGGCAACCTGCTTCACTAATTCCTAGTTGGCAGCCGCCTTCAGTGACCCCGAGTTGCTTGCTGTCACTTGCCACCAGCATCTGCCAACAACCTCCACCCCCCAAAAAGCACACATTATGGCACCACACAGAAAACCTGTTTTAAATTAACAAAAAAGCCATTGTCTGAGATGTTTCCATCCCCTCTCGGCTGTAGCATGAGTGCTTCCAAATAGCAATGCTCATTGCTCACTAGGCAAACTGCTCACTACCCCCATACCTCTCAACCTCCTACCTCATGAATCAGGGCCAATGCTTAAAAAATCAGGGACAAAGGACCAAAATTTGGGAACACATCTTCAAAGTTAGTGATATCCACTCAGGAAGCTGGTAGAATAAGGGGCTTGGTGTAAAATGCATTTTCTAATGAAGAACAGGTCTGTAACATTACTGTGTGACATTATTTTGTGCTTACAACCCCTGCTATTTAGGGCTGCCACCTTTGGATGGGGCAAAAACTGGATCCTAAGCTCCGCCCCTAGCCCCACCCCTTTTTATGACTCATCATGCATTGTTTCTCCTAGAAAGCCATTTGTTATATCAATAAAAGACAACACTAAAGCAGCAGTTCAACAAAAATGTTAAGATACTGTACTGTACCTGCTAAAATTACTTTCCTAGGTTCTTTCTACTTATTTATTTACTTATGTATTTATTTATTGACATTGGTTTACCAAATAAACATACAGAGATAAAAGAAATCTCATTTACAGATATGATCTGGGGGGAGACAAGGGAAATACTGTAAATAGCATACAACAGCATACATGGTATATAATATATAAGAAATTGTTTCCTGTATTGTGTACATTATATCTTTTTCTGGCTCCATTTCCTTTTCATGTCCACAGTACTATTTCAAAGCCAAAGAAGTAACCATTCTTTTTTCTTGAGGAAAAAAAATAATTAAAAACATTTTAAAATGCCTAAATTCTGTTAGAGATGAAACTGTTTACCAGCAAATGAAAGTGGCAGACAACTGGCTCTGTTACTGTTACAAAAGGTGGGGGCAGCTGTGCTGCTATGCCACTTTGAGATGCAGTGGCAAAGATTAGGTTAAGTAAGTGCTAATGGTGTTAATGGCCATACTTTACACCTCCCAGGCTGACTGCTTTCACAAACAAAGGGCTATACTGACAACAGAACTTGTTTGTAAGTTGGACATGCAGCTGAAACAATGAATAATATGACAACATTTGTTTCAAAAGTATGTGAGCACTCAAAATGTCTCAAAAACCTGACCAGCACACAGCAAAGCCGGATTACCTGATAGGGACCCAGAAAACCTGATCACCAGGTAAAAAACCTGACAGGTGGCAACCCTACTGCTATTTGGTCACGGAAACACAATTTTTAATGGGGACAGGGTAAAATTTTGAGTCAAAATCACAGACGTCCCTGAAAATCAGGAACAGTTGAGAGGTATGCTATCCCCACATCTTTCAGGCTCTCAAAAGAAAAACCTAATCAGTCATTTTATTGGTCCCAGGGTAGGCAGCAGGACTGGTCTGGAGCAGCCAGCAACTTTCTGTTTTACAATTTGTACCATTAGCGATCAGTATAATCCAAAGTGCTCCACAGAGAAGTTTGTTACACTTACCCAGTACTCTTCCTCTGAAGCACATTTCTCCTGCTCCCGGTCTCAGTCAAAACTGCCAGCATTAAAAGTTGACTAAGAACATTGGTCATAGACTTCCACACATCTCTTACAAACAGGAAAATAAGTGTGTGTGTGTTGGGCAGGGGGGGCAGCCGTTTGCAAACAGCGGCTTTTTAATTTACCAACAGCTCCACCTACTGGCCAAAACAGAACATTTTTTTTCTTCATATGCCTCCACATTCATGAATAAACTAAAAATGTCTTTACAAATGCTTTTTTTATTATTATTTTATTTAAATATAAATAAGCCATTGTATAATAGCAATAATGCATGACATGATGTGTGTCGTGCTGGGATAATGACACTTCTGGGGCACTGGACGCACTCGGCCTACTGCCTTGTGTCCAACCACCACAGGTGTGATGTTGCCACAGCACAACACACACCCCATCATGTATTATTCCTTAGATTAATGACAGAACAGTCTCTATATTCACTATTGCTATCCATTTAGTATTGCTTTTAAACTTCAAAGTGTATGTCTCCGTGTGTCTATGCACCAAAAGGGATTACAGACTAGAGCATAAAGGCAAAAGATGAGAATAAGGAGGAGAGAAAGAAACATATAGAGAAGCAGAAAAATAGAAGTACTGAACAAATAATCATATGTATAATTATTTCCAAATTAATACACAAAATACATACTACAGGTAAAGTGCTGCTTCGTCTATAGATGTCGCCCTTCCATAAGTCACTACTTATACTCCCACGACTTGCTAATTAATTGCACTTGTCCATAAATTTTAGTTACTGCAACATGTACATATTTTCTAGCCTCTCACAAAATGGACTAATTTCATTAGTACAAGTCCTAGATGCATAAATATTTGTATAAGAAGGAACAGATCCCAAATGGCATCAAGTAATAGCACTTATCCATAAATCATCTCTGCTGTGATGCACAAATATTATTATAATCTTGCAAATGGTAGGACCTCAAGATATCAACATTTTAAATAATTCAAATTCTATATGGATTATTTGTTAGCACTTGAGTTAAACTGTTCGATGTTATGATTCAATGAAGGAAAAAGCGGGAGGATTGGAAAAAACATTAGCTACGCCATTGAACAGGCAATAATAATGTGAATAATTATGTGTGAAAATCATTAAATATTTATATAAGTTAATAAGTTAAAAAGGAAAAAAGAAAAAGAAAAGGGAAGGGTTCATTGATTACTGTATTGGTGCTGTCAATTTAATGACGCTATCAAAAAAAGGTTTATTTTTGCTTATGCAAATATGATTTTATCAACAGCCTCTCCCACATAAGAAAAAAAGGAAAAAGGGAAAGTAAGAAAAAATATCAGAATTGCATAAAATTTAATGACAAGAAATATGGGTGTTACACTGAAAACCACAATAGCACCTCAATAACAAGTACATGTAACAGTAACAAAAATTCTAGTTCAAACATCTCGAATGGCAAAATATCAATAGCGTCATTCAACCCTTGGGGGATTAATGCTTTTAGCATATAAATCCAATTTGCAACAAGGCAATTATTATAACTCAGAAAACAAAGTCTATTGGTGCAAACACAACATGTGACTACAAATCAGCGGGGATTAATATTCAAGTAATGCCCGCTGAGGTAGTACCACTGACATGCCAGAAAAGATGTGGCGTGCATAATACTGCCTGCTGATCTAATACCATACAACTCCACATTATTTTGGGCAGTACATAATATAGAAGGAGAAATCGTGTTCTTTCCCATCCACCCACCTGGTTGATACTGTATTTATCGCCGTAAAATTCGACTGTCTGCAACGCAATACAATCGATGATTGTACCTGAACATTTACATTGTGAGCATGCAGATAAATAGATATGCTGGTGGCAGTGTTCCATAAAATTTGACTGTCTGCAATGGAATACAATTGATGATTGTATCAGAACATTTATATTATGTGCACACACATAAACACGTATGCTGGTGGTAATGTTGGAAATTTGCACATAGAATAGTATAGGAAGGCTGCACTGTTATTTTCCCCACTCACCCACTCCAGCAATCTCTCATTTTCTCCATGCACCTCTCAGCAGAAACATCAACACATGACAAGGGAGAGTGAGTTACTCAATCAGTATGCTCTATTTTTTTCTTGAGACCTAAAAAAGCACTTTTACTTCCATGCCTCAGTATTGCACTGTTGCGTGTCTGGGCACTGGAAATGTTTCTTTATGTGCAATGTTAGTAGTAGTGTTATAAAAACTGCATTACCAGAATAGTTTGGGCATATATATTATGTCACTAAAGTGTTATGAATGGTATTTTAACATTGCAAATACCAGCACTCTCTATATGCAAATTATGTGAGATTTCTTTCCCAGAAATCCTTGCAGTCTTTTCAAAATCACTTTATACAATATTACCGAGGGGTATGAAGAGAGTCACACAAATAGTATCAACATTTTGAGAATTGATGTGAACATTTTAGAAACATATGAAAGAGCTGATGAATGTTTTGCTTTTTAAAACAAATGTTAATCACAATATTAATAGATGTGGTTCCAGGCTGGCCCAGTGGCACTGAGTACAGAAGCACTGGATGCCACACCTCGTGCTATCACGACTTGGGGAGCCAGGGGTTGGCATGGGAGGGAGAGGATTGGGCATCCGGAGGACTGCTCTCCTCTCCCTGGGGAGGGATCCTGGGGCCACTCGGTGTCCTCATGACCCCTGATGGAGATCAGGGGTATTACAGGATCTCCAGCTAGAATAATGGGGTGGGAGTGTGGCAGAAGGCAGCAGTGCGTGGACGTCATTGCACATTGCACTCCCGGAGGCAAACTACAACAGAAAAATCCTTCTCCAGCCAAGTGAGATGACAGTGAACCTCTGTGGGCAGACGCTCCACACATCCAACACTGGCTGCGAAGCTGACTCTAACCCCTGGGGATCCCTGGCCTTCTCCTCTCAGGTCAGGAGAAGGTGGGGATCCTGATAAAGATGTCCTGTTGGTGGAATGGTTCAGGTGGGCAGTTAGAAGCAGATGTCAAATGAGCTAGCCCAAAGGATGCCCTGGTCTGGTAGGTGCAGAAAAAAGAATCTACAAAAAAAAATAGATGTGGTTCCACTGAACTCCACGTGTTGTTATGAAGCTATTATTCCCTAAAATACAGTAAAATCAACTCAAACTGTGTCACATTTTCTTAATGAGTGATTTTTTGATTATATGAGCAATATTTTTAACCACGTTTGCCATGTTGGAAGTGCATTAAGCCCCTTGAAAGGAGGCTTCTGCTAGGGAATTAATACGTGGTTGGGGAACTCGGCCTTCGGCCTTGTGCTCCAACCCCCTCCCCAACCATACATTAATTCCCCAGTAAAAGCCTCCTTTCTTGGAGCTTAATACTTATGTGACTCCTTTTGTAATAGTATTTTTTTTCTGATCGCCACCTCATATATTTCTCGGTATGTGTTCAATACCCATGAATCTGAATTCCCTTAGAGTACTATGTAAAAAACAGAGATCTACTCAACATGCCGTGCCCAGAGTACAATTATATTGGTGTTGAGTTGTTTAATTAGTGACACCTGATGGTGCACTATAAAGACTGTAGGTCTGCACAACTTTTTATCCTCTTGATAAGGCTCAGGTGTGACTGCGTGAAACATAGGGATTTTTACTTGTATTTTTGCTGTGAGATGATGCTGGATTATAAATAAAGACAAACTGCTTTTAAGCTAAATGCGTCTGTCTTGGCAGAGTGTGTGCCAGAGTTTATATTTTTCTCCCTTAAGAGTACTGCTGTGACATGTAAAAAATGTGTCTCCAAGGGTGTATTCAGGCTTGCTTTTAAAACTGAATGAGTGTGTTTTTGGATTTTTTTTCAATACTCTAGTGGTGCAGCCAACATAGAATTTGGGACAGTTACAAATAAGGATATAAATAATGAAAGGTGTTAGGCAATTAATGAATTGTCTAATCTCCACTGTTTTGGACAACAGTGGGTGTGTGAAAATGTCATCCTGAATACATAAATTACAAATACAAATAGGCCACATTTGACCTACTAGTCTGGGGGAAGCCAATTAAGTTGATTCTGTTCTGACGGTTTACTGTATAGACTATGAGTTACAAAGTCTCCTATATTCTTCCTCCTTCGATATGTAATTCTAGGTTTTTCTCCAACAGCAAGTTTCAATGATGGATCACAGTCTATAACATGCCAATGTTTATGTATTATGTTTGAAATTTGATGAGAAATTCTATTATGTTCAGTAACCAGGGTCATCACATTAGTCTGTGTTTCCTTGTTTGATTAGGGTTTCAAAATTATTTGTCTATCCATACATCTAACGTTATTGATTACTTCATCCAAAATCTGTTGGGTATGAAGTTCAAATGTTTCTAAATCTGAGCATTTTCGTCTGAGATGAATAAACTGACCAAAGGGGATACCTTTCTAAGATGATTACTTGAAAAGTGGAGAAGGGTATTCCCTGAGGTGGGTTTTTTTGAAAGCCTCTGATCCAATTGGTTCACCCACATTTGAATTGAAACAAATATGTAAGAAATACTGTAGAGACCCACAGCCTCAATGAAAAAGTTGAGAAATTTAATTTGAGATGGACACTCTGGATCCTACACTATATGTTACAAGATGAAGCCTGCATTCCATAAATCTAATAGAACAAATTTACTAGTCTGCACCTACCCACACTGAGGCTTCTGCCCCCCCACTGCCCCCCCACTGTCCCCACCTACCATTGCCCTTACTCTACCTATTCCCTCACCCTCCCTAATTGATACACAAACCAATTTCTGGAAATGAAAGAAGCTGCTGTGGCTGTGTCCCTCCCTCTCCCTCCTCTCCCACCTAGACCCTGGGGCCCCAATTAAGAATAACATACCTGACAGTATAAAAAAGGGTATACTCAGCTGCTAACGGTAGAGCACTGAAGGTAAGATCCATATAACCATACCTCTGAGGGAATGGAGACCCAGAAAGGGGACAGACCCAAGTGCATGCTGCTATAAATATTACTCCAAAGAACACACCAAAGATTAAGATCCCACAGGGATGACACAGAACCAATGTGACCAATTGTGCCAGCTGTTTACTACTATGCTTATACTAATTCATACGTGAGATTTAAATATGAGTACACAGAAATGTTATGGGACAATCCCAAGTATGCTTCTCTGTAATGCTGTTACATACTTCACAATGCCTGCCAACTATATGTGTGTGACTGAAAAATCAATAAAGATGAAATTTAAGAAAAAGAAATACTGTAGATGTGACTAGGACTACAATCAAAAGTGAATTTTAAACCCAAATAAATTTTGTTCAGAAACTCAACAAAGGAGTTATTGGACTGAACATCACCATCCCACACAACAAAAATATCATCAATAAAGCAGCCCCAAAACTTAATTTTTGGCAAATATGGGTTCCTGCCATGGTTGCGCAGAGCAGAGCCTTCCCACAAGCCATAAGTAGATTTGCATAGGAGGGCACTACTGTGGTCCCCATGGCAGTACCGTATGTTTGTAAATAAAAGTTGTGATCAAAAATAAAATAATTACTTGTCAAAATAAGTTCCATACTGTAATATAAAGTCCTCAGAAAAGTTTTGAGCCTTGGGGTTGTTCATTAGGTGATGTTCCAGAGCCAACAATCCCAGGTTGTGATGAATGCTTGTATATCAATTGACTACATCAATAGATAGCCACATATACCCTGGGCACCAGACAAGTCCCTCCAGTTCTGAGAGAACATCCATAGAATCCCTGATATAAGAAGGTTGTAATATAACAAGTTGTTTCAACTCCAAGTACTGCAGTATCCTCATATGAAGGAAAACATTTTTATAACAAAACAAAACGACACTTCATACCTCACAGATCTCCATGTCATATTGAAGGGCTGAGATCAAAAGGTGGAGATCCATTTGACCCTCACACCTCTATAGAAAGGTTGGCAGGATGGGCATGTAAGCACAAGGGCCGGGTTCCCCCATGTGTGGTGTCTTCCACTGCACTGGAAAAATACTTTTCTGGGTCTTGTCAATCCATTACTCCACACTGTGCTCACCTACACCCATCCACACATGTATAAGCATGGGTGGAGTCGAATCTATGTGGAGGGTCGGATGTGCAATGTGCATCTGTCTCTGGCTGCCATGAAATACTCCACATGTGTGGAAGGGCATTCTATGGCTGCCAGAAATCCTTTGCACTTTGTGGATTGAGTCCCAATTGTAGAGGCTCCCTCAGGAAGTTCAGAGATCAGGGAACTCACTAGTTTGCAGACCAGGGTGGTAGATGCTGGAGTTGAAAGCAGCATAAATCACCTTCCAGAATTTAGCTGGAGACCTCAGAATATTCTTGAGGTCTGATGAAGTGAAATTAGTATAGGCCTCCTAAATAGCCTTGGTTTTAGCATTTTGGAGTTGTTTATACCTCAGCAACTTCTCTAGGGAGCTGGAGGACTGATGTAGGTGCTGTGTAGAGTAATGGACTTTTTGGAAAATGACCAGGTCTACCAAGATTTGGGGAAGGTGGGAGCTTCTTATACTCCACCTCTGGAGTGAGGTGGGTTTGTCTCAGACAGACATTACTTAGAAGTGGAAAACAGGAGCACTGTCAATGTCACTGAATGTAGAAAAATATGTAGATATACCGCTCCTTCTCTCTGCCTGCAATTGTATATTACAGTGCATTCTGGTGGATAAAGCTGCTAGTTAGGAACATCTTCTAATTCCAAACAGTCAAATACATCTGGTCACTGGGTGCTAGGACTGAATCGAGAGCTGAACATTTGCCAGTTTAGGCTCAGATTGCAACTGACATGCAACTGCATTCTGGGTCTGTATTTTAACACTGTTTTTTACACATACAATCTTGATGAGTGCCTTAAATGGGACCATCATATCATAACTGCTATTAAGAAGGTAATTGCTTGAACAGGGTTTTCGTATCAATACAAATGTTTCTTTTATAGCATAAGATTAAGCCAGTGCAGTCATTGATTCTTCCCTTATTGGACTATGCCTCAATGATTCTTTCAGGGGCTAGTCTTATTTACCTCTCTAGACTTGATGTAGATTATTATAAACTTGCAAGGTTCATTCTCAAATTCCCCAGATGTACACATCATTGTGACCTTTTGAGGTCCCTTGAATGGTGCAGGCTGGAACAGAAGTGTATTTTGTATATTCTAATTTTGACTTGGAAGTGTATTAAACAGAAAGCTCAACTTTATCTCCAGAAATTTCCATCATTTAAAAACAGTCTTAGGTCAGCACTTGGAATTGAACTTGCTGTTCCTATTATAAAATGTTTTATAGGGTGTCAGACTTTTACTTATAATGGTTCAAAATAGTGGAACTCTCTGCCTATGTATGTATGCTCTGCAGCTATGCTACTTTCCTCGATGCAAAGTATGAACAACTGGTTTAATGATAGTTACAAGGTCAGTTGAGATTCTTGTCAATGGTCATTTAAATCTGAAAAGCATCCCAAAGTTTGAGGTTGTTATTAACTTATATATACTTTTATTTTTACAACGCTTATATTTATTCAAGCCATTTTATTATGCTTTAGTTTGTAACTGAAACATATACAGTTGTTGTGCTAATTTGGATCAGGAAGCCACTGCAAATGAGCATAAGCTCAGCTGGTTTGTTCTACCTTTTCCTGTTTTTAAATAAAAATCTTAACTCTCAAAATAGTAGACAGCACATGACAAATGGGAATTAGCCCTGGCTCAGTGTGCCTATCCTGGCCTCCAAATTTTAAGTAAATAAAATAAATAATTTGCTTCAAAGATGACAAAATATGAAACTTAAGCTGGACAATGTCCAGTGAAAATCTAAAGATGGTGTGACACTAAAGCACAGTGGTTCTGGATCATCTAAATACATAACATATGCAATAAAATGGAATGTAATGAATGTGCTTCCAGAACAAAATGTGAAATACTTGCACCACAGTATTGTTTGAAGATGATGCTTTTGGATTTTGCATTAATATCGTAGACATCAATGTCATAAACTGGTACAATAATTTTGATTCAGTGATCTGAACATTCTGAGCCCATAACAGAATATTCTCAATTCTGAACTGAAGGCTGGTTTTATTCATTTTTATCCCTACAGTTTCTGTTCCCACCTATTGTGAAATGCCTGACAGCACAAATCACATAAATAGAACTACTAACAAGTTGTATTCAAGACAAGAATTTATAGCTGACCCTCTTACCACCTTGAATGTTTTTAAAGGTTCTATGTATTGCCTTCTTGTTTCCATGTACCCTGCTTCATTCCATTACTTGTTTTTAACTGTGAATTAATAACATGTCTCGGTTATCAAACAAGACTTGCTTTGGAAATATTCTGAAATGTTATTGCAATATTCATCAATTTATAAAATCTTCATCCTCTTAGAGGCTATATTGCATAGTATGTTGCAAAAGATGACACCAATCAGGGGTCTCTATGCTGTAATTCATGGCCAGGTAAATTATAAAACAGAACACCAGTGAAACAAACACCAGAGCTGTCACATCAAGTAAGCTTCTGAGATTGAAACTTTGTTTATTGTCCAAGTATTTCTTCAGTTTATTATACATTTGGCAGCAGCCTAAGGTGGCTTCAGTACATACTGTTGTTAGGCAGGCTATACTACTTGCTCTATTAGAGGATGCTTGATACCCCTGCATACATATATTATTGAAATGTTTTATTTTTTTAACACCTCCTCTATCCACTAGAGGTGGCAGGTGTTACTAGGCTTCAGGGAGCTAAAGCAAGCTTAGAGCTTGGGCCTGGCAAGGAAAGGATTAGTGCCAGGATCTCAGGGTTCCAGAAGGGAAGAACCAGTTAGAGTATAACTAGGCAGATGGAGAGTGTTCTGGGAATTGTGAGAAAAGGAGACAAGGTGACAGGAGGAGGACCCTGGGGATGGGGGGGGGGGGTCTCCCTGATGGCCTCTGGTTCTGAGTCAGATCATGAAGACAGAACTTACTGAGGGGATCTGTGGACTTGGTAACCATGCCAGTGGAAATAGACTGGTTTGGATGATTGCACTGGGAACTGTGAGGGCCTGGAAAATTAATCTGAAAAGGTGGGCCTTTGGCCTTGGAATGTTGTGGGTCGGGGGTGGCTGACTTAGCTAATTCTCTGCCCAGAATGGTGAGAAATATCCATGCCCTAGTGGCAAGGGGATGGACAAAGGGCATTATAGTTCCACTAGCTATTAGGTCTGGAACCCCAGTAGCAGCATCTATCAGGAGAAGACAAGTGGTGCTCTATTAACCCTCAGCGGTGGTAGGGGAAACTAGTGGATGCTTGGATCCTGTGTAGTAATAAGTATGAGACTCGGTCATGATGAGTCAAAGGAAGTGAAAAGACTGTAACAACTGAATGGAAATGTTTCTGTTACTGGAGAGCATCCAGTAAACCATTGCACCAACTTATATGTGTGAAGAAAGAAACATCCAGTATGTGTCACCTTTGGTGAAGGGCAAGGGCATGCAGTAAGTTCCAAAGTCCCCAATCCAGGACTGCTGTTGGCTTTCTCCTACAGCCATGCCACCCACAACCCCTAGACAGGGTAGGGGGTCCTACATTTTGTTACACTATTGTTGTTTTAACAAATTCTCCAGTTCTATGCTGAATTACATATGATGCTGCTCTAGACGTCAGTCTTTGTCTTCAGTAGAAATCTGGGCCTAAGAAAACCCTTTAAAATAATGCATTTTTAACGCTTGGATTTGATATGCATGCTGTCTTCAAAGATGGAGTAGAGTTATTTTGAAGACTAAGATGCAACCCTAGAAACAGGAAGAGAGAAGCTTGGCTCCCTAACTCAACCCACAACACACAGTATCAGATGATGACCACTTTGTTGTGAATAGAATAAAAATTATTGTGGTTGGCTAGTTACAGTTTCTGAGTTATTACAAGACTTCTAGTTGAATTGCCTTTGTAAGAGAGTTTTACATATGTCCACCCCATGATCCCATGAGGTTGCAATTAGCTTACAGTCAAAAGCTTGTGAAATATTAGTATACTGGTTTAGTGAATTAACACTGAATAAAGGAGTTTCCATCACTTTAAATTTTCCTTGAAAGGATTAAAAAGAGCATAAACACTGCATTTGTGATTTAATGCAATCACCATTTTCCATTTTGTAACATACAGGTTTAATGGACAACTTGTAAAGTATATTCCTTTTAGTGAAGTAAATCTTAAATGAGTCACTAGGGATAAAGGCATTTGAAGTTTTATTTGAATTCTAGCCATATGGAATTTAGACACATAATAAACTCGGGCACAATAGAGAACACTTCTGGATAGAGCATGTAGGCAGGGGCAAATGGATTTTTTAAACCAGATCTGAGATAATGCAGTTAATGCTGACACCAAAAACCAGTGACCATGCTAGAACTGGAGTATAGCTAAATTGTATGCTCTGGACAAACAGATCTGACTAGTTAGTGATGCCTAAGATTTAGAGATCTGTTTAAACATCATGCAGCTGGGTTTATTTCCAGATGGACCCACTTTAGACAATTAATTTCAAAGTCAGCCAAAGCCTTCCTTGGGAGTTTTCCTGGTCCTTCTTCAATATCAAAGTGAATCCTACATTGCTTAAACCTGAACTCCCTACTTAAATAACTGACAATAGCCCTTATTAAACTGACCTCTGTAAGTCTGCAACTGGAAGATTGCAAACACTATAGACTCTGCACGCACTAGGGAACTTAGAAACATATATTTTGACACCAGATAAGGACCACCTGGCACACCTAGTCTGCCCATTTTCCTGCCTACTTAAACTCCAGATCCTATATGATCAACAGTTTTCCCTCTCTTTCCTATCACCAGCGTTGCCTTCTGTCTATTCCATGCATTCTTGAACTTGCCAATAGTTTTAGCCTTTCTGATCTCTGCTAGGTGGCTGCTCCATACATCCATCACACTTTCTGTGAAAAAATACTTCCTTACATTATCCTTGAGTCTCTTCCTCCTCCCAACCTCATATTGTGATCCCTTGTTCTTGCACATCTCCTGGACCTTGTTTATTCCCCTTAGATAAAATAGTTTAACTGCCTAAAACTGTTTGAAGCCCTTTAAACATAGTTTGCATCCACATTGTGACATGGTTAAAAACATTTTACAACCGCGTTCTAAAACTGCTGAAACATTGCCAGGGAGGTAGTGTTTAGCACATTTTTAGACAAACACAGACATGTTACCAGCAGTGTGGACACAATCAATGCTATAACATGAATTAAGGCAACCTGTCCTAAAAGAAAAGTCTTTTCTAGCCTATATGATTAAAAAAAAGTACTTATCAGCTATTGCTAAGCTGTTAATGAGCTCCCAATCCTGGCAATGTACTTTTTGTGGCAATCTGTTTCCATGCCTGATCGTGAGTATTCCATCATGCATTGCTGTACCCACAATGCTTTGTGCTGGTGCTGCAACCATGCCTGGGAACTTGCTCGGGAAAACATGATTTTCAGAACGCAGTGTGGATGCTCCAACAACCATGGTAGGGGATCTGTTTATTGGTGCCTTTTGTGTACAGGGCCATACACTGCAGAGTAAGTTTTCTAATGCCTTGCAGCAGCAATGCTACTGGCAACCCAACCCAGAGCCATGCTGACATTTCTGCCTCTAGCTAGTAGCATACATGAGCATTTGGCTCTACTCTTGCCACCATCAGGACTTGGACTAGGACTAGGCCCACACAGTCTCTCCTGAATGGATCAAGGGGAGAGCATAGAAAGGTTGGTGATCTAGCTCCCAGAAGCCCATTATTTGAAGATACTGGGGACTGTGGGGTACAACATTTGTCTGTCTTGGGACCAATAATCTAACATGTGCATTAGTGATATGAGGGCAGGGTAAAGTCAGTCTGTTCACAGATGGCACTAAATTCTGCAGGAGAATGAATACTAATGAGGAGATTAGAAGCATGAAAATGAATATTGAAAAACTGGAGTAGTGATGCATAGTCTGGTAACTAAAATGCAATGTCAAGAAATGTAATGCACACTGGAGACAAAAACCTGCAGATGGAATTTTACAACAAGGGGGTCATGGTAGAACCATTCAAAGGCAGAAAGAGATCAAGAGGTGATTAGAAAACAACAGTTTGAAAGGTTCTTCCCAATGCAGCATGGCATATGGGAAATCTAAAAGGATTCTAGGATGTATCATGGGGTTTCACTAGATAAAAAATTGAAAAATGCACACACTTCTTGTGGGTGCCCCAGCCAAATGCCACAGTAGACAATGCACAAAGCAAAAGAGGCAGTGCGCACCAGAAAGTAGCTGCAAAATAAAATTATTAAGACATCTACAGAAGTGTTCAGATACCAGACATTTCACTTTCAAGTTACATACTGCCACTCCTTTCTTTTGTTTTGCGGTTTTTCTAGTTGCAGCAGAGGTGATATTGTTGCTCTACAGGTCATTGGTTAGACCACACCTGGAGCATTGCATGGAATTTTGGAACCTGCATCTGAAGGATAGGGGAAGTTAGAGACTATCTAGAGGAGGGTTCCAAAAATTATCCAGAGGCAGCAGGGTGAGAACTATTAGAAAAGATAAGCCTTTGTGTGAAGCAAGTAAACAAAACAAAACAATGTAAGAAACCACTATGGTTCTCAATGGAGGTGGCAGGAAAAGTTAGGAAGAAAAAGAAAGCATTCAGAAAGTACAAGGAATCACAGAAGGAGCAGGACAGAGAATTGTATCAGTTAAAGCAAAAGGAAGCTGGGAAGGCAGTCAGAACAGCAAAGGCCCAAACCGAGGAAAAGATAGCCAACACAGTTAAGAAGGGGGATAAAACTTTTTAGAGGTACATCAAGGAGCGAAGAAAGAACAAGGGAGGGATAGTGAGGCTTAATAAAGGGGAGGGGTGGGCAGAGGGTGACTGTGAAAAGGCAGAGAAAAAGAACAAATATTTTTGCTCAGTATTCACAAATGAAGAGAGGGAGGTACCTAAACCAAACAATAGAAATAATCTGGATACAGAAGTTGATACCAGAACATTTACAGAAGAAAGGGTTCTGAAAGAACTCTTAAAACTAAAGGTGGACAAAGCAATGGGGCCTGATGGGATTCATCCCAGAATTCTAAAAGAGCTAAGGGTAGAACTAGTGACACCACTGACTACCCTCTTTAACAACTCCTGGGAGGATGGGGTGGTACCTGAGGACTGGAGGAGGGCAGATGTGATTCCACTTCACAAAAGTGGGAGCAGGGCAGAAGCAGGCAACTACAGACCTGTTAGTTTAACCTCAGTGATAGGGAAAATTATGTAATCACTTCTGAAGGAAAGAATTGCCAAGTACCTAGAGGCCGGAGGGGCACAGGACCCAAGGCAGCATGGATTCACAGTGGAAAGGTCATGTCAGACGAATCTAATTGATTTCTTTGACTGGGTGCCCAAAGTAGTAGATCAGGGAGGGGCTGTCGACATGGCCTACCTAGACTTTAGCAAGGCATTTGACACAGTCCCACACAGAAGATTAATATACAAGTTAGCCAGCCTGGGAGTGCGTCCCAAAATGGTAGCCTGGGTAAAGAATTGGCTGGAGAACAGGGCACAGAGGGTAATAGTAAATGGAGTCCACTCTGAAGAAAGGGGGGTTACTAGTGGGGTAACACAGGGTTCAGTACTAGGACTGGTCCTCTTCAATGTCTTTATAAGTGACACTGCAGAGGGACTGAAAGGAAAAGTATGCCTCTTTGCAGACAAGACAAAGATCTGCAACAGAGTTGATACACAAGGTGGGGTGGAAAGGATGAGAACGGGACTTGACAAGGTTGGAGGAATGGTTAAATGTATGGCAGCTTAGATTCAATGCTAAGAAGTGCAAGGTAATGCACCTGGGAAACAAAACCCAGGGGAAGAGTACACAATAGGGGGTGAGATGCTAACAACAACAAAAATGGAAAGGGACCTGGGGGTAGTCATATCAGATGACCTAAAGTGGGCAAGCAATGAGAGAGAGCTGTAAGGAGGGCTGGGGGGATATTGGGATGCATAGCAAGAGGCATCACCAGTAGAAAACAGGAATTTGTTAACCCTCTGTACAGACAGCTGGTGAGACCCTATCTGGAGTACTGCATGCTGTTCTGGAGACCCAATCTCCACAAAAACATAAACAGGATGGAGGCAGTCCAGGAGAGGGCAACTAAAATGTGCAGGGTCTGCACCGGAAGACATATGAAGAGAGACTTAAGGAGCTTAATAAGTATAGCCTTGAGGAAAGGGGGGGCATGATAGAAACTTTCAAGTACCTCAAGGGAATCAGCAAAGTCCAAGAGGGTAGCACCTTTCAGAAATAGAGGTGTGCAAGAACAAGGTGGCACAATTTGAAGATGGGGGGGCGGCTCAGAGGTAATGTAAGGAAGTATTTTTTTCACAGAGAGGGTTGTAGATGCATGGAATGGCCTTCCGGAGGAGGTTGTGGAGTCAAAAACAGTAGTGGAATTCAAGCATACATAGGACAGTCATAAGGCAATTCTAGGGGTTGGGGGTAGGAAGAAGTAGGCTGTTGGTTAACTAGGATCTGCAGCTTATCCATTAGGTAGGGAAATGGGCAGACTGGGTGGGCCAAGCGGTCCTTATCTGCTGTCAAATTATATGTTTCTATGTTTCTATGTAAAGACTGGAGTTTAGATTTCCAGTGACATCATAGAGCTGAATGGCAGCATGAGCTGTTAGCTCCCACTCTCTAACCACTTGCAACTCACCTAAATCTAGATCAATGTGACCTTATTTGCAGCTACAACCCGATTATGATGAGGACTAGTTATAAGGGACCAAAAAAGTGAAGTCAGCCCATACTTCACAACAAGTATCATTGGTGGGAAACCATGGCTCCTCTTTGGCAGGATATGGTAGTGTGACCTCTTCTATCCACTCATAGGCTGGCAGCTTTCCTGATGGAGGTAAAAAATGATAGCCTCCTCATTGAATTGCTGGTTTTTTGATTGGAAGTTCAGAACACTTTTGCAGGCCTGTGCCAAGGATGACACTGTAAAGCAGGAAAACCGGGATATTCAAGAGGTTGTGACCACTATCTTGGAAAAGCTGGACAGTATGGCAGACCTTCTTTTACACCTCCACCACTGCCAAGTGCAGCTTGAGGCTAAACAGCACAACTCAGAGGGCTGTCTTTACCAGAAGAACCTCAGGAAATATGGGGTTCCTGAGGGTGAGGATGAGACCAAAATCACTGACTTCACTGTTTGCCTCCTCCATCAAAGCTCCCAACTTCTTCAGGATTTGGACTTTGAATTGGAGCAGATGCACCAAGCTTTGGGGCCCAAGGTGGGTCCGGGGGAGTATCCCTGCTCGATTATAATTAAATGTCTCCAGTTTTAAATAAAAATGGCACTTGAAAACCAGCTGGTACAAAGAACACTAAATATATTTTGACCATTACTATGTCATTCTCATCCAACAGCAACAGTGGTCCTATGCTCCTTGCTTAACATGCTATGAAGCATGTAGGAGTACGGTTTCAGATGCTGTACCTGGCCAAGTTGAAAGTGCTCTATTTGGATGGCTCAGTGCAATATCACACTTGGCATGAAGCTAAAAGGAATCTTGAAAGGCGCAATATCCTGACTGCCTAGCCTCTGTAGCAAAACAGAACAAGCCACCGGGGCCCTCATTGGCCCTGTCTATCAAGACAAGTATTGTAGTCCTTGGGCACTTTGGATGGCTCAACCACACAGCATGCCCAGAAAACTATAGCAGCTATTAAGGAGCTACTGCAACACTTCAAGAGCTGGGTGCATTAATTGCAGCTTGGACCCTGTAATGATGGAACTATGATTGGTAATATTTTGAAATGCTAACTGAGAAACAATCTTATTCTTGCAGGCATTTAGTATGCGATGGAAGAGATCGGGAGGGAGGAGGTGGAAGGGGCGAGAACACAGTTAGCAAAGGGTGGAGGGGGTGAGGAACACATAACAAGGGTACGTGGAAGAGTGTACACAGAGGGGATAAATGTAAATAGAAAAATAGAAGGAAGAGAAGGAAGGTCAGATTCTAGGTGGAGGGTGGTGTCTCTGAATGTGTGGAATCTTGGAAACAAGATGGAAGACCTGCAGGCACTATTAGCAGACAGGAGGGTGGACATAACTGCAGTAACTGAGACTTGGGCAGCATCACATTATGACTGGGATCTTGCAATCCCAGAACATAAACTATGTAGGAGGGACAGAGTAGTTGGGAAGGGGTGTCAATTTATATCAGGGAGGGAATAACTTGCACAAGAAAGGAGTCGGAGGTTGGGGAGGGGAGGTGGAGGCATTATGGGTTCAATTAAGATCCAATAGAGGGAGAAAGGTGAGGTTTGGGGTGGTTTACAGACCACCCAATCAGGATGAGGAGAGAGAGGGAACTGAGCTCACAACTATTAGAAGCTGCTGGGAAAGGAGAGGTGATAATTGTGGGGGACTTCAACCTGCCCAAGGTGGACTGGATCTTAGCATCCACAACATGTGCTAGGAGTCAGATGATCCTGGAAGGACTGCAGAGTGGGTTCCTGACTCAGGGTGTCACAGAACCAACAAGAGCTGAGGCAGTTCTTGATCTGGTGCTCACAAATGGGGAGCATGTACAGGAAATAATGGTCAGGGAGCCACTGGGTGGCAATGACCATTGCATAGTGTGGTTCCAGGTGGATATGAGCAGGGAAAGCATCCTAAGACCAAAATCTTAGATTTCAGGAGGGTGAACTTCAGGAAAATGGGTGAAGTGCTAAGGAACCACCTGACGGGCATCAGAGCAGATATGGGGTGGACCAAAGGTGGTCCATCATTAAGGAAGGAATACTGGTTGCCACAGATGAGTGCATTAGGCTCAGGGGGAAGAACACAAGGGTCAAAGTGCCCAGCTGGTTCAGTTCTGGGGTTGCCCAGGCAGTATGGGAAAAGAGATTGGCCTATAGAAAATTCAGGAAGACCAAGAGAGAGGTGGATAGGTAAAATTACCTAAGGTTGGCTAGTGAGGCAAGTAAGGAAGTCCGGCGTGAAAAGGCACAGAAGGAGCTGCAGATAGCTGAAGGAATTAATAAGGGGAGAAGGCTTTCTTTCACTATATAAGTGAGAAAAGGGACAAGAAGGAAGGGATTGTTAGGCTTAAGAAATGGTAGGAGTGAGTGGAGGGTAATGGGGGGGAAGCAGATACTAGATGAATACTTCTGTTCTGTCTTCACCAGGGAGAAGGACTGACCAGTGCCTTCAGGAGGAAAAACAGGAGTGGGGGGGGGGACACAGATATAGTGATGGAGGAGGATAGAGTGAGGGATAGGCTGCTGGAATTGAAAGTGGACAAATCACCAGTCCCAGACAGAGTACATCCAAGGGTGCTAAAGGAGCTGGCTGAGGAGCTGGCAGGGCCACTGGCAGACCTATTTAATAGTTCACTAGAGTCAGGCATGGTACCACAGGACTGGAGAACAGCACATGTAATGCCCCTCCACAAAAGCGGTCCCAAGGATGACCCAGGGAATTACAGACCAGTTAGTCCGACCTCCATTGTGGGCAAGCTCATGGAGACCATACTAAAGGAAAGGATGGTGGAATATTTAGAGGAACATGGTCTCCAGGATGTGAGGCAACATGGGTTCATGGGGGTGAGATTGTGTCAAACGAATCTGATTGACTTCTTTGACAGTATCACTAAGACAGTAGACAGGGGCCAAGCGGTAAACATCCTCTATCTTGATTTTAGCAAGGCCTTTGACTCTGCCCCATAAAAGGTTGATCAGGAAGTTGGTGGACCTCAGGGTTGGGGGAAAAGATGGCAAGATGGGTGGAAAACTGGCTGAGGGACAGAACCCAGAGGGTGGTTGTGGGGGGAGAGTTATCTGGCACCAGAGAGGTGGCCAGTTGGGTCTGGCAGAGCTTGGTGCTTGGGCCAGTGTTGTTCAATGTTTTCATCAATCACATTGGGGATGGCATTAAGGGCAAAATGTGCCTATTTGTGGATGACACCAAGCTCTGCGGGAAAGTGGACACAGCTGAAGGAATACAGGACCTACAGGATGATATGGAAAAGCTTGGGAGGTGATCCAGGATCTGGCAGCTTGGTTTCAATGCCAAGACATGTACAGTTATGTATTTTGGAGCCAAGAATCCCCAGGACAGGAGTCCAAATATCTGCATCAGAAGAGGAGAAGGACCTGGAAGTGATGATCACTAGTGACCTGAAGCACTTCTTGCAGTGCAAGAAAGCAGCAGCAAAGGCAAACAAGATGCTGGGATGCATATCTAGGGAGATAAGTAGTAGGAGAGAGGAGGTTATACTGCCCTTGTAGGTCTGTAGTAAGGCCTCATCTAGAGCATGGAGTTCAGTAGTGGTGCGCACACCTCAAAAGAGACATTAACCTGCTGGAGAAGGTCCAGAGGAGGGCTTCAAAGATGATATTGGGTCAGCAGGGTAAGGCACATGAAAAGAGTTTGAGGGCACTAAACATATACTCCCTGGAAGACAGGAGAGAGAGAGAGGAGGGAGGGAGGGAGGAAGAGAGAGAGAGAGAGAGAGAACATGATTGGGACCTTCAAGTACTTGAAAGGGATAAATAAGTTGGATAAGGAGAGTTTCTTTAAGTTGAGTGGCAACCATAACACGAGGGGGGGCACAGTCTTAAGCTGGAGGGTGGGAGGTTTAGGAGGGAGGTCAGGAAGCACTTTTTCACAGAGAGGGTGGCGGACACTTGGAATGCTCTGCCAGAAGAGGTGATCTAATTGAAGACAGTGGGCAGCATTAAGAGAGGCTGGGATAGGTATATGGGAAAGGTAAGGATCATGGGTAGGGAGGAGGAGGGGAGGAGTGGGGAGGGAGGGCGGGAGAGTAGCTCAAGCTGTGGACCCTGCAATATGAGCAAACTATATAGACCAAATGGCCTTCTTCTGCTGGCTTCTTTGTATGTTCATATGTCTATGCAGTATTTTCAGGTATGAGGTGGAGAATGAGGAGCTTGGGGCTCCCAGGTTTGTGGTGTGGTATAGGTGGAGGGAGTGGGGATCTCCTACAGGCCATCACTGGCTCTTACAAACTCAGTGCTCTATCCTTAGCAGGCAGTTTAACATATAAACCAATGACGGCCATACTTATCTTGAGTCTATCTGCAGTGGAGGGTGGGGCACTTAAGCTGGAGAGATCCGCTCAGGCTGGCTTGATTCAACACATTCCCACCCACTTTTATCCACTGCTAGTAAACTACTGTAAGCGACTGTTGTTACATGGCAAAGTATTGGGGTAGAACTTACTCTAAGGCCTATTAGTGGTAAGAGCACTGGGGTGCAGCTGCCTCAGGCTGGGGATTCTGATCTCTGGGATAGCTCAGGTCCAGTGCAGTGACCCCATTCTCAACTTTGCTGCAATTGTTGCTGGATGGAGCCAGTGGCTTCCTTTACAAGTTTTGGCATGGGTTTCTGGTAACTATTCCACCTGCTGGAACTACATAACTTTTTTCATCTGGGGCCCAGTGCCATGGAGGGAGATCTGCAATCCTCACTATTCCACCCTCTTCCTGCCTTGCCCACCAGGGTGTCTGGATCCCCTGCCTCTCCTCATTCCCTTACTCATTCTTATCCCTCAAAGTGTGGGCTGTGTACATTGCAGCCTCATTTGTCTTATGTTTAGGAGCCTGTGGCTTCTGTAAGTAGGCATTCTGCTCATTTGGCTAATAGACTTTCTTGGACCTTTTGAGACTCTCATTTCATTTTTATTTATTTTTCATTAAAGGCATGTTGAGGAAATTGCCCATTTTCAAATGTGTCCAGCGTACAAAACAATTTCAAGAAGGCAAGATAAAACAATTGGCATGACACTGAATACAATTATGGTAGAACTGATCAGTTAACAAAGATGATGAATGTTTTTTTAAACTGCAACATGGACTTACTACATTTTACTGAGTTTTGGAGATTGTTATAGTTCTGGGCATCAGCAAAGTAAAGGTCCCTCTGATAAGCTGTTCTGAGATCTAGTGTGACAACTGTTATGCCAGAGATGTAAAAGTTCAGTAATAGATGGGGAACCTTATTAAGAACAATTTTATGGAAACATTTTAACTGTTACTCATCAAAAAAAAGTAGTTGAGCAGAACGATATAAATAATAGGCCAGATATTCAAACTGCGCTATTTTGTGGAGCAAGCCCTTGGGCTGCACAAAATAGTTGTGCAGGGGTGTGTCCAGAGCGATATTCAAAGGAGCTGCGCCCTTGAGCAACTCCTTTGAATATCACCCCCCGGCCACAGCCACTGTGCATGGCGCAGTGGAACTTGCGCCACCGCAAGTGGTCAGAGTGTATCATTCAACTTGCGGTGGTGCAAGTACCATTGCGCCATGCGCAAAATCCCGATATTCAAAAGGTGACATGCAAATGGAGCCATAATTCATGCAAGGCACAGGGGGGGCCATTTGCATCTGATTATGGCCCCATTTGCATGCCATTAGCATGCAGGTGCGCCGATCCCCGAGGACTCACGCCTGGCACCCTGCCAGGCAGCAGCCATCGGGGACTGACGCCCCTGCAGCCCGATCATGTGGCAAAACAGTGAAAATCAGCACCACCACCCCCCCACGCCGGGATCGCGGGCATAGTGTAATTCCCCCACCAGCCCGATCGCAGGGCAGCAATGTGTCTCCCCAAACGTATCCCTGGTGGTCCAGTGGACTGAAAATCCCAATGTGGGATTGAGTATTAACCCCCACCTCCGATTATATCCCTGGTGGTCAGTGGACCGAGATCCCGATCAGGGGATGGAGTGTGCAAACAGCCCCCAAAACATCCCTGGTGACCCAGTGTCCTCACCCCACTCACTCCATGAAGCCCCACCACTCGATCTCAGCCGCGGGCAGCAAGAATCCACCCGCCTGCCGCCTCGCTACTCGCCGAGCTGACTGCCAGAGGGTTGCACGCTGATGCGTATCGGCGCAGTAGTTTATGAGCAGATAGTGACAGTCCCGATGTTGTCACAAATCGGACCGTCTTGTACGGTATGGGCTGCACACCCATTGGCTTGCTCTGCACCAATGGGCGGCAGCCCTACTGGGCAGTCAGTCGGTGGGCGGGGCGGCAGGCGGGTGGGGATGCTGCCGCGCCGCTGAGGGGGGCAGGGTGGTGAGGCTTCGTGGGTGGGTGGGGTAGGGGACACTAGGTCACCAGGGATGTTTTGGGGGTGTTTGCACACCCATCCCACAATCGGGATCTTCGGTCCACTGACCACCAGGGATATGTTGGGGAGACATTCTGCTGCCCGCAATCGGGCTGGTGGGGGGGAGAATTAGTGCTGCTCGCGACCGGGCCAGTGGGGGGTGGTGGTGATTTTACCTCTTTGCCCGCGATTGGGCTGCAGGGGGGGGCACAGGGAGTGGGTTGAGGGCCAGCCACAGGTGGCAGTTGCTGTGTTGCGCCCTGCAATGCAGCAGCTCACCTGTGGGTGGCCCTTGACTTAAGCCTTTTTTTTTTGGCTCAAAGTTGTGCAGGCGCAGGTTGGGGTTGCGCCTGCAGACACTCTGCACAGCCCGGCTGAATATCGGGCTGTGCAGTTTATGCCTGGTTCCTCCCCCTCCAGCTCAGCATGCATTCATTTGCATTGCGCGATTGCTCAGCCTGTTTTCAGTGGCGCAATTGCCTCCTGCTGAATATCGCAGAATGGAGCAAGTTCGGACTTGCACAGGCGCAACCCTATTGCAAATGGCGCAACCCTTTTGAATATCCGGCCCAATGTGTACACAATGGGAGACAGGTTATGAATCTACAGGTTGAGTTGTAGTCAGCTTTTATCTTAGTTCCCAGTCACAGAATAGAATAAATGCTATAGTCAAGGACCAACAAAAGAAAAATGTTGGCCAGAAGTCATGTCTCAGGCAAAAGACTTATATGAACATGAAATAAAGAACCGAACCACTGATACATGGATCTTACAACATGGACAACGTGGCAAGCATAAGTTAGGGTGCTGTCCAGGACAATCTCCAGTTACATAAAGTCATTAACTGACTCAATAGGTGCCCCATAAAGTGCTTTTAAAGAATGCTTAGTGTTAAAAAGTTTCTTGGGTCTTTTCACTGATCTTTAGAGGATGGATGTACCTCAGCTCTCAGGTGGGAGCCAGATGACCACTTGCGACAGTGAGCTATCTCCCTTCTAACTTTTCTCATGGCAGTGAGTCCTGCTCGTATTCTTTCCTAGAATATTAATAGTACATGTTCCAGCTACCATGGAAGGAAGATTTGATGTTATTTATCTTCAAGAGAGACATTTCTTTACACTGGAACATTTTAAGCTAATTGGGGTAGGTACTTTTGATGTATATGCCTCATCCTATAAGTCTAGAAAGAGGCAAGGGGTGGCAATATTGATCCCCTCTATTACAGCTTTCACTTGTATTAACATCAGGGCCCCTGGTGTTCTGTGGCAGAATTTTCTGATTTCTGTGGCAGGGCTTCTTGACTTCTGCGGTAGAATTTTCTGATTTCTGTGCCATGATTTATTCATTTCTCTGGCAGAATGCAGTCCTGTCATTGGCTAAATGTGATGTGATATCATCGATGACATCATATGCTGAGCATAGAGGAGTGGCTTCAGGATAAACGAGGTGGGAAAGAAAGCCTGACACTATGGAAAAACAGTATATTTATATGAAAATTCACCAAAAACAATGAATTCTGCGGCACTATATATATTCTGTGGCATGTTGCAAATTCTGCGGCAAATTCTGCAACTGCAGAAGCACAGAATTCCAGGGGCCTTGATTAGCATCTACTCTGACCTATACGGCCAATATATTATTCTGATGAGCCACCTGTTTGACACTGAACTGACCTAGCACATTTTTTGTTTCCCCCCAGCTCCACTAAAGAGATCCTTCAAGCATTTATGGGCAAGCTCATGGGACTGCTTACAAGACAACTTATCCTAGATTTTAATTTGACTATTTGTGGAGATGGACTCCTCCAAACTGAAATTCTATTGGGCATCTTCTGCACAGAAATATTTGCAAATTGCACATCAACATTTGGATCTGGTAGTTGTCTGGTGCGGACTCTTTTCCTCTGACAGAACCTATACTCAGTACTTTGTAAGACATGATAGTTATGCACATCTAGATTGCTTTCAATGTCCTGTGAGAAATTCCATGCAGTGCAAGACATGTCCTATGGTGTCTGGATGTTATCGGGCACAACTATGTGCTCCTACAAGTTGATATGGGCAAATGTCTTACAAGCTCATTAGAGCATTTTCATACCTCCCTCTTGAGAGATGAGAATTTTATGGCCCAGACTAGATTCTACAAGGCAACAACACAGATGTACTGAGTGACTCCCCCCTTTGGAGACTGTTAAGCCTGCAAAAAGTGGAACCAGAAGGAATGGTTTGTGTGCCTCGTGGTCTAGCTATCTACTTTACAACTTAATACCAATCAGGAACCCCATACTGCAGCCCAAATAGCCACAACCAAGGTGGTGATTCAAGACATACTGTGGCAATGGGTAGAACTATCCCTCTTATCCCTTAAGCAATCTTATTATGAGGGAGTGGCAGGAGGGGCATGACTCCTAGCCCGCGGACTCTGACCTAAAATGAAATGGACTTGTATTCTCCAACTTCACCATTGGGTTGCTTGGAGCATAGTGGGGATAGGGTAATGCAAATCATGCAGGATTATAATAACAGGCTTTACAGCAAAGATAGACCCCTACCTTAGAAGTGATTTAGCCTTTCTTAGTGACAGATCATTGTCACACCTCACAGAAGCACAACAGCAATCCGCGACTTTAAAGGAACTTAAACTAATTTTGAGTTCAGTTAAGACCCAGAAAGTGTCTGTGACCCGACGGATTTCAAGTAGAATTTTTGAAAGCTTTCTCTGGGGACCTTCTCCCTCCCTTGCTTTAGGCATACCAGGCAGTGCAGAGTAGACAGACTATCCCCCTTCCCCCACAGCTGGAACAGTGCCATGATTTTAGCTATCCTGAAACCCAGCATTCTATTACAGAGGCATGGTCCAGAGGATAATTTTCCTCACAACATTCCCCACAGTCAGTGTCTGCAGGGAGTCAACGCTTTTAACAGAACATTCAACTTTCTTTATCTGCTTCTTAAAATTAAGATTACCAGTTTGAACAGTATTTGCTGTAGCTGAAATACTGCTTCCCTGCTGCAGGGAAAATAAAAAGAGAGAGAAATTTTAAGTTGGGAGTTAGAGGCCTTATTCTCAACTTACATATGATACAGTCAAATCAGGCCAGCTCCTCACTCACTGCAGTTTTCTGTTTTAAGAGATTCTGGATTTGCTGGGGATCCAATCTACTTACAATATACAATACACTTATAATATACAAAGAAGAAAAACTGACATTCTGATGTTGACATTTAGTTTGAAGAAACTCAGACTGTGCAGAATGACCTCTGCCTTCCAGATGGTATGTAACCAGTAATATCCAGCTAAGCCTTCCTTTGAAAGATTTTTTCTCAGTTCAGTCTAACACGCTAAAACCTTTAGCAACATCACATGGTGTACTGAGGTTCGCCTTCTTTGACTATTTGTATCAGATATGGAGAGATAACATTAATTGATACTGTTTACATTTCCTGCATAGTCCTTTAAGCTGTATGCATACTTGGTATATTTGTTAGACATTAGTTCAGTGTAAAAAAATGCACATCATTTTAAAATGTATTTTCGCTTATATCTCTTAGGTAAATGTTCATGGTTACTTAGGTTTAAAAAATAATATATGGAGTTAAGATAATATGTGTTTACTAATATTAAAACAGTGTTTTCTTCATCCAAAAAAAAGAGCACTCACTGGCCGTAAAGTTGCTATCCTTCACAGACCGTAGCATGTCCAGAATCAAGTAACTAAAAGGCCAAAACATGGTGCACACATTCAGGATAGAGTTACTATAAAGTAAGTTTCTTAAATAAGCACTATGCAAATAACCTCCTGAACTGTAGAGGCAGACTGCCTGTGTAGCTCAGAAGGTTGTTTGGACAGTGTTTAAGTAATAGATAATCCACAACAGGGTGTGCTGACATGCACTGATATACGCATGGCTTAGGCGTGTTCGACCACCCAAGGCATGCATATATCACAGAATGACTGCATGCCCTGTAGTGGATTATCTGTCTTATAAAATTTATAAAAAAGTGTCCAGAAGGTTTTAAGGGATGAAATGAAGGGCAGGCATGTGGTCATTGTGGAATAATGCATGGTCAGGTGACATGTTTCATCTGATCAGGAGAATTGATTTTCACATATTTTTCTTACCCATTTTATAAACAAATTTGGTTTATGATCAGCAACTCTATCCTGGAGGTGTGCACAATTTGTTTTTTGCCTTTTATTTACTTGTCCGTTATCAGCTGTAACCACATATAGCAGAATAAAACAGATAAGAATTTGTTAAAGCATAAAGCTATGATTGATTTCCCTTACACCTGAAGATAAACTTTCTGTGGTCCCATAAGCTTGTCAGTAAAAAAGTGTTTTGGTTAGTCTAATAAAAGATTATGTATTAAAGAAGTATGACATTTTAAAAAGCAGGATTAGTCTCGTGATCTAATTGGACACATGGATCAGCACCTGGAAACAAGCTCCGGCTTAGTGTGCCTTTCCTGGTTAAACAATTTCCTGTTTCCCCTAGTAGCACACCATCTGCATAATTCTAGATTCATGTGCCATTGAATGCTGCTCTGTAGTAAAATTTCAATTCCTAATTTAGCTGGCTTGTGAACAGGACTGTTGTCACCATAAGAGCAATATTCTAAACAAAGTTTATTATTATGAAACCAAAATGCTGAGGAAAGATAAAAAGAACTGAAACTTTGGGTTGGCTCATCGGTGCAGCAGTAGGCTACCGCTCTTGACAATGGCAGTCTAGGTTTGGGAATGAGTCTGGGTCATTGGGGTCAGATGCTCCGAGGAGGATTGTGAATCCCAGAGGACGATGTCCTACTCCATGGGAGGAAGCCACATTCTGCAGGGCTACCAACACTTTTAGATGTACAGTATGGCTGGCAGAGTGGATTAGGACAGAGGGAGAGAGGGACACTGCACTGCATATGGATGGAGCATGAGTCTGCATGCCTGCATCAGGGACCTCTGTCCCACATGCTGATATACTTATGGGGACAGGAAGCACACAAAAGAGAATGGGGACACAACAAGGTAAATCCCCCTCTGCCCTGTAAGCTCCATGAAGACTGATATAGCCAGCTGGAAGGCAGCACACCCACCATACTGGGGCAGAGGAGCAGAAATTGTGAATAAAATAAAAAGAACTGAAAGTGAGATGGAAATGTGCTGAAATGCTGCATATTACTGTGGCAGTTAGCCACAGCAGGGATGAGATATACTGAGTGTGACATACATATGTGCCATTTTTAATCAACAATCAGTTAAAAGGACACAAATATGTGCACACTGGAGGTGAGAATGGAGGGAGGGGGTCATGATTATAAAATACAATAACCTCCACTGGGTAAACAAGGTTAACAGAAGGATATTGTTAAAATTGACTGGGAACACAAATGCCATGGGCAATACCACGAAGCTGGCAGAGGGAAGTTTAAGAGGACTACCAGGAAGTATTTTTTCATAGAAAGGATGGTGGAAGGATCTGCTGAAAGGGGAAGTCTATACAAAAAAATGGGAAAATTTAAACATGGGAGGGACAAAAACATAGGTTTGGTAAATATGGCATCAAAAAGGGAGGAGGAGAAGTATGAAGAGTCACTAACGTTCTTACATTCCATATTGAATAAGTAGGACTGGGTAGGTACGATGGGCCAACTGGTCTTTTTCTGCTAGCAAATTCTATGTTTCTGTGTTAGAAATTTACTCCACGATAGAGCCAGCTTGAGTCATTTAAGGAGGTTCAAAGTAAAATGCTAACAGATACGGCCTGTTATTATAATCTGAGTCCATTTTTAGGACTAGGCCATTAAGCAGCTAACCTAAGATAGGATGACTCATTCTTAATGTGTGTGAATGTATCTGTTTTTCAGGTTACAGGCAGATGAATAAACAGGCAGTGGTTACAACTGTATATTTAAGTCTGTACCACACCACTCAGAAGGGAGATGGAGATAGCGCTGATCAGGCATCAGACTATTCACTGAATTAGGGGAGGAGGGAGATGGCCTGAGAAAGTCAAGATATATTTTTGGGGGGGTGGGGGAGAGACAGAGAGTGAGAGAGTGCAAGCGAGAGAGGAACATAGAACCTGACTACAGATAAGGACCACCTGGCCCACCCAGTATGCCCATTTTTTCTTTTTCCCTACCTATACTATCACCGCAGACCCTACTTAATCTCTGGCTCCTTCCCCCCAACTTGCTTCCCACTAAGATTTCCCTGTGCCTAACCCATGAACAGTTGAAGCCCACCACTGTTTTTGCCCCAACCACCTCTGCTGGAAAACTGTTCCAGGCACCCACCACTCTTTCAGTGAAGAAGTACTTTCTCACATCTTTCTTGAATTTATCCCTTTCCAACTTCATTGCATGTCCCCTTGTTCTTGTGCATCTTTTCCTCTGAAAAATACATCCTGTACCTTATCTACCCCCATGAAGTTTTATAGGTGTCTATTATATCCACCCTCACTCATCTCTGTTCCAGGGTGTACATATTAAGGTCGTTCAGTCTCTCCTCATAGGGCTTCTGATGCAATACCTGCACCATTTTAGTTGACCCCCTCTGGACTGCCTCCACTCTGTCTATCTCCTTGCTGAGATGTGGTCTCCAGAACTAGATGCAGTACTCCAGGCAGGATCTCATCAATGACCTATATAGTGGCAACAACACTTCCTTCATTCTGCTGGTGATACCCCTCCTTATAAACCTCAACATCCCACTGGCCCTACCCACAGCCTTATCGAACTGTCTTGCCACCTTGAGATCATCAGATATGATCACTCCCAGGTCCCTTTCCTGTTTAGTGACTGTCAAAACGTCTTCTCCAATACTGTACTCCCCCTCTGGGTTTCTGTGCCCTAAGTACATGATTTTGCACATTTCACATTGAAACCCAGCTGCCATGACCATGATCTCTGCTTGAGTTTTCTCAGGTCTCTGCACATTCTTTTCACCCTGTCTGGAGTGTACACCCTATTGCAGATTTTGGTGTCATCTGCAAAGAGGCAAACCTTCCCATCCAGCTCATCTGTAATCTCACTTATAAAGACATTAAAGAGGACTGGTCCCAGTACTGAGCCCTGGTCACCCTCACTTCCCCAGGGTGAACTCCATTTACCACTACCCTCTGTTGCCTATCCTTTAACCAATTTGCTACCCAGTTTACCATCTTTGGACCCACCCCTAAGCTGTCCAGTTTTCTTTTGAGTCTATGTGGAATGGTGTTAAAAGCCTTACCGAAACCTAAGTAGGCCATGTCTATCGCCCCACTGTGATGTTTTTCCTTTGTCACCCAGTCAAAGAAATCTAACAGCTTTGTCTGATGTGACCTCTCATCCATGTTCCCTCAGGTCTTGTAACCTGCTGGATTCAAGATACTCCACAATTCTTTCCTTTAGAAGTGAATCTACTAGCTTCTCCACCACCATTGTCAGGCTGACTGGTCAGTAGTTGCCAGCCTCCTCCCTGCTTCAGCTTTTGTGAAGGGGGATTATATCTTCCCTTCTCCAGTCCACTGAATCTGCTCCCGTTTCCAGTGAGTTGTTAAAAAGGACTGTCAGAGGTACAGCCCGCACCTCCCTGAGCTCCCTCAGTACTCTTGTGTGTACCCCATTTGACTCCATAGCTTTGTCCAGTTTCAGATTTACGAGTCCCTTTAGGACTCTCTTCTCCATAAAGGGACTTGTGTACTCATCCCCTTCCTATTCCTCTATATGAAGACTGATCAAAAGTATTAATTCAGGATATCTGCTTTTTCCTGATCCACATCAGGAAAGAGAGTATCTGTTTGGCAAGATCTGATTATTTACTTTTGTGGACTTAAAATTTCTGTCTATACATGCAAGCCTATTTTGAGTTAAAGTTAAGTTCTTGTTTTTACTGTTTATATCCCTTATTTTTGTTTTTTTCTTTATGCAGTTTTAATTCTTGCTTACTTTGCATTAAATCTTACAAATAAACACCAGCTATTTAACAAGATATAAAAAACTGGCAAGGCATTCAATTTGAGAAAGGGTATTTTTGTGAAAATATTCATTCCAAAAGAGATGCTATCACAGCTGATCTGAGCGAGGTAATCCTATCTGATACTGGGCAGCAGTAAGGTAGAACATGAGAAAACAAAACACACTCCATCTGAGTTTCGGGCAGCCACCTCTGCCTCCATCCAGGGGACTGGTGACTGGGCTAGAGGGTCCAGGTGTCTAGGACATGCTAACTTTGCAGAGAGGTGAGTGTGGGTGCAGAACAATATTATGAATGTTCTTTCCATGTGTGATCCTCTCCTTACCCACACAAAACAAATTCAAAACTTGCACTATTCAGATTTTTGATTTCAGGTGTTTCTCTGATGACAGATGACAATCCCGTCATATTCTAACCAGCTTGACAGAGAAATCTCTGCTGGTAACTCTGCTACAGATCACAGTTTAAATTTTGGCTCTAGCTCCATATAAGTCCTATGTGTGTCAATGTGAGTGTATACCAATGAAATACTGCAGAACTTTAAATTCATACATTCCATATTAACCTTCCATGTTTGTGTGCATGGGGGGAATGTGCATTCTTCTTCAGAAGTACTGCAGGTATTGAATTTTTATATTTCATGATAAACACACACACCTTCTTTTGACCATTTATAAAAGAAACTTAGTTTGGTAAAACATGTCAGGTGAGTGTACATTGTTACAGCATAACGCACAGTCATTCTTGTCTTGTTAGCAGCAACATGACACACTATATGTTACTATACAGTTTTGGTTATCGGGGAAACTGGAAATTTTGGGGGTGGATCCTGATAATGAAAACTGCATGTGAACAGCATCATTTCCCATTTACCAATGTTTTCCCCCCAAGCATATTTCTGGAAAAGGGATATCTGGAAATACTGTTATCAGATAACTACCTGCATGTGAATGTAGTGGTAGTTAACCTCACTACACCCAGAACTGACCAGCCATCACAAACATGGCTGACACCTTTAGTCACCGAAAACATTCAACTAGGCCCTTAAAATAAAACTACCTTAAATAAAAAAAAAAACAAATGTATTAAATGTTGTTTCCCTGATCAACACACTCTCTTACTTTCATGAACACATTAGAAAAATGAAGTACTTTTCATACTTTTCACTACTAACGTTCCTTTGCTGATCATGAAAGTCCTCTTCCTATCTTTATCTGCTTACTAGAGAAATATCTGTTGACAACCTTGCTACAAAGCAGACATTTTCTGAGCACAATATGACCCTTCAAGGTGTGGAGTGTTGCTGTAAGCACACGTTTAGGGGTTAAAAGACCCTCCACCTGTGGCATTGGGCCTCATCATATCTCTGAGTGTTTGAGTATCCACAAATAGCCCACATCCTGCCAGATCATGGTGCTTATTTCAAGTATACTGTCTGAAGGAGGCAGGCACTAATCCGTTTGCTCCTTGCAAACCACAACCTCCTAATGGCCACATGAGTTACGTGGTGGAGCCAAAGGGACACCAACTGCAAATAAGCTGTTAGCACTTGCAAATGATGATTGTTCCTGGGGAGCAATCTTCCATATTTGACCTTACCCATGCAAATGACCCTGTAGCACAGGCAAGGCACTATTAGGTCATTTGTATCTTATCATGGTCTCATTACAGGCCAGGAGCAAACAGCAGCTCCAGAGATTACACCCCTTCCACCAAATTGCTACGCCAGTCCTCTTGAAATATCTCCCTGATAGTCTTGTGTCCCTCCGCGATCACCATTCCAACAGTGCCTAACCAGATCTTGGAGACTGCAGGGCCCCACTACACCCCCAATCACCATTCAAACTATGCCTAACTACAGTAGGTTCATAACAGCCCAGTGACCACCAAACCCCTCATCTCCATGTCATCCTCCCCCCATGAGGCACCAAAATGGTGGCTAGCACAAACCAGCCATTCACCACCAATGCCAGACATCATCTGCTGCACACAGATACTGCTAAATTGCCTAAATCCCACAGCTCAGCTATCGCATGTGCTTGTGGAGTTTGAAATATATTCCATTAGACTCAGAACCTAGCCAAATATATGGCAAAATATGGTGGCATGACACCAGATCTGGGGGTATCCTAGATATTACCCCCTCTCATGGACCTTGAAGTGGTGGTATCTGAGATACCCCCAAGTTTGATACCAAGCCACTTTATGGTGCCATAGATATACAGTAACTCAGTTTATGGTTTAAGAGAATATACAGTACTTCTATGTCTTTTTTTTTTTTTTGCCATTAAATTTTATTACATTTCTCGTTACAGGGATACACTCCAACAACTTCAAATGCAAACACACAGTGGTAGATACATATTCATATCTATACATAAAGTAAGACTAAGTCTGTAACATAACCCTCATAACCCTTCCCACCCATTCCCCGCCCCCATAACCCACCCAGCACAAGTCCAAAGGTAGCATGCCATCAAACAGTAGCTAGTCTGCATCCTCCTATAAAGAATAAATAGCATGAAAGGGGCCCCAAATCCTATCATACCTAGGGAGCTTATTCTGGAGGATAGCTATCATTCTCTCAACCCTCAAACTAGCTAACAATTCCTCCAGCCATTCAGTGTAGCTGAGCACGACAGAATCCTTCCAGTGTCTGAGGACAATTTTCTTAAGCATGGCAGCAATTAGAACTATATGGAACTTCCTACTCTTGACAGGAATATGAGAGACATCTCCCAGCAAACATATTTCAGGAGTAAAGAGGTCCCTTAGTCCCAGTAATGGGTTCAGTCTGTTTTTAATTTCCGCCCACAGTGGAGTTACCTTAGGACAACTCCAGAAAATATGCATCAAATCCCCAACCCCGGTTTGACACCTGTAACATATAGAGTTAGTAGCAATTTTCAGCCTGGCCAATTTTTGTGGAGAATAGTAAATATTGTGAAGGATTTTGAACTGCATCAGCCTTAAACGATCCTGCAAAAAGAATTTATGACAGTTCGTCCATAACACCTTCCAATTGAGCGCAGCGTCAGGAAAAACTGAGGTCCAATATGAATTTTGAACCGGGTTTAAAGAATACGCCCACTCAAATAACACTGCATATATTTTGGAAATTGCGTGCGGCAAACCAGCCAACGGCCCTAACACGTCATAAAAGTCCAACCTAGGGTTCTGGATTGCCCCACTACCCATCTTTGCAACTAAGAGATGCCTAATCTGATATATCCTAAAGATTGTCATAGCAGGCATCTCAAACTTACTCAGAATCTCAGCAGAGGAGAGTATCTCCCCATCAAGCGAACAAAAATCTTTCAAACAGCATGTACCAGGCAGGGGCAGTCAAGCCGGGCTAAGAATTTTATTACCTATTACAAAGCGTGGATTACCCCAAATTGGCTGGACCCAATCATTAAGGTGGTCATATTTCAGGAAGCAACAAAGTTGGGTGTGGGCCCTCACAGAAATCCCAATTGGGGAGCTACACAGCTGGGGGGGCAACAGTTTCGGAGTGAGATGAAGCAAGGCTTCAGATTTCAAACCGTATTTCCGAGTTAGGGCCAATTCAATCTGTAGCCATAAAGGCATATAAGAATGCTGTACTGAAACTTCTGCACCCTTCACCCACCTCAGATACTTGCTGGCATGAGCTGCCCAGAAATATAGGGCAAAATGCGGGAGCCTTAACCCCCCCAATACTTTGGGAGCTGCCAACTTTGATAGGCCATACGAGACTTCTTATAACCCCACTAATGAAATTAGCAATCCTATTATGTAGCTTCCTAAACCAAGTAAGTGGTATCCAAATATTCAACATACTAATAGGGTAAAACAATCTCGGTAAGACGTTCATTTTAACTAAATTAATCCTCCCCCATAAAGAGATTGGCAACCTCACCCATCTTTCTAAGTCTAGCTCAATGGTGCGCATCAGAGAATCTAAATTTAACTGAAATATTTTAGTCCTATTCCTTGTTAAATTCAGACCAAGGTATTTTATATAATCTGACTTCCAGGACAAACCCAGTTCCACAATGTCCTGCTTAAAAGCATTTTTATTAAGGGGAAATACAACTGATTTATCTAAATTTAACCTATAGTTAGCCAAATTACCAAATACCCGAATAATGTCAAGAAGAGCAGGAATGGACACCCTCGAGTTAGAAGCGTAGATCAAAAGATCATCTGCGTATGCCGTTATTTTCACGGTATAGTCCAGAATTCTAATACCAGCAATTTCTTGCTTACGTACTATTGTTCTGATGAGGGGTTCTAGGTATAGGTTAAAGAGGAGAGGGGACAAAGGACATCCTTGTCTAGTACCTACGTAAAGATTAAAGGGATCCGATGTGGCCCCATTACAGCTAACCCTCGCTGTAGGGTTCAAATAAAGAGAGCCTATCCATTTTAAAAAAAGATCAGGAAACCCAAATTTCCCCATT
Organism: Neoceratodus forsteri; assembly: GCA_016271365.2. NCBI lineage: Eukaryota > Metazoa > Chordata > Ceratodontiformes > Ceratodontidae > Neoceratodus > Neoceratodus forsteri. The sequence goes on along the minus strand of CM028136.1, from coordinate 562,244,830 downwards.
GTAGTTAGAAGAAACCCCCAGTGAACCCTATCGAAAGCCTTCTCGGTGTCTAAAGACAACAGGGCCATAGTGGTACCACTATCCTCAGACACCGAGAAGGCATGAGCTAAGGTTCTCAGGTGATCAGTGGAAGACCTGTCTCTCATAAAACCGACTTGTTCTGGGCCAATAAGTCCGGGTAACACCTGACTTACACGTTCTGCCAACAATTTGGCCAAAATCTTAATATCATAATTAAGCAGGGATATAGGCCTATAGCTAGATGGCTGTTCAGGGGGCTTATCTTGCTTGGGAATTAAAACAATAAGTGCTTCAAATAAAGACTGATCCTGTACCTGATGACATAAAATGTGTCTGAACAAACTGAGAAGTAAAGGGGATAATGATTTAGAAAACTTTTTGTAAAAATTAGGCGAGAGCCCATCCGGCCCTGGGGTTTTATCCAATGGGAGATTCTGAATAATCGATTCAATCTCTCCCTGAGTAATATCAGTCATTAACTGTGTCCGTTGGAGTTCAGACAACAAGGGGAGATCCAACCCTTCTAAAAAAGTGAGAATCTCCTTCTCAGTGGGGGAATTATCCATTTTACTATACAGAGATTTAAAGTAGTATCTGAATTCCTGCACTATCTCCCCAGGATAAGGTTTTAACTTGGCCATCTACCTTAGATTGAATCCCTGGGATTATCCGAGATGATTCCAGTTGCTTGATTCTCTAGCAAGAAGCTGCACCTTTTCACCTGATCAAGATAACTAGCCTTGGTCTTAATTAATGCTAATTCCGCTTGTTCCCCGAGCAACTTTAAGTAGAGATCCCTCAACCTAACCAGCTCCAGCTTCTCTTCTTCAGAAGACTGCAAGGTCAAGGTAACTTCTCTACTTCTTATTCGGTTCAGCAACTCGGATAGAGTTTGTACCCTCTCCTTCTTCCTTTTGGATGCCAGACCTATTAATATACCTCTTATAAAGGCTTTAAACGCTCCCCAGACAACATCGGGCTAATATTATCTCTAAATTATTAACTATAAATTTTTCTATTTGTGTGGAAATAACCTCCACTATTTTGGGGCTACGCAGCATTTGATTGTTAATCTTCCACCTACTGCCCCTCTTAGGTAGAGTGGAAAAAGAGATTGACCCCGCTACCACTGCATGATCAGAAGGAGGTCCCGGTATAATTTCAGACTCCAGCACACCAGGAAGAAGAGTACGAGAGAGTAACAGGTAATCTATACGGGATGCTGAACCGTGAACTGGAGAGGTAAACGTATATTCCCTGGCTTTCGGGTGAATCAGTACCTCTATGTCTGCTCAGATGTGCAGCAGGTGTGTTGTGGGCCTTGGTCTATTTGGTAGTAGTTATATGCGGCAGAGAAGAGTTGAGTTGTGGATGAGTGCCAGCTATTGTCTCAGTGCCTGCATGGTGGGGGAGTTGATGGCATGGGATCGGGGACCTCTGGACTACCAGAGATCTAGAAATGCATTGCTGGAACAGTGATCAGTGAGTGGGAAGCTACTGGATTGCTAGTAATCTAGTAAGGCACTGTTGGAAATGTGATGAAGGGCGGTGGGGGCAATGGACTGACAATGATGCTTTTACTGCAGTTCAGACTATCTATTGAGGGGGGGACACGGGGTTACAAAAGGTGCTTATTGCACAGTTTGGACTAGAGGTCAGGGTATGAGGGACACTGGACTACCAGTGGTGTTTGTAGCACAGTTCAGACAAGTGACTAGGGGTGTGGGGGACACAAGACTACCAATGGTGCTTGAAGCACAGTTCAGACTGTGATTAGGGGTGGGGACTCTAGATTGTCACTTATCTATGGAGCATATGTTGGAATAGAAACTGGTGGAGTGGAGGGGGGTGCAATACTGAGACAGTTAAGGCCAGGTTTGTTGAGACGTTAAATAGCGTAGAATAACAGCTGCTAACATCTCCACAAACCTTTAATGTTTGCCAGAGCAGCTGTACGCAGCCATGTGATTTACACAGGCATCTTGGCATATGTTAGCACTGCTCATTAATGGGTTAGTACCTCACTAACTGTGCCTTTCAATATGGTACTTTTAGTGAATCCTGTACTTTAGGGGGAATTAACCACTATTAGTGAGACACTAATTCTGTTAGTGATTGCAAAATCCTTTTGAATGTCCTGGCCTGTATGTTTATAAGTTGTGATGTTTGATACTGTGTAAATAGTTCACTTGGTATTGGTAAATTAACCTTTGGGATAACCTTATGCAGTTCTAACAATCAGACAAGCCATGGACATAAAACTGCAGAAAGTTTATCCCCCCCAACAAGGATAAAAGTAAAACAGAAACAAATCTCAAATGCATCCATTAAAAAATTTTGGATAAAGACCCCATACAAACCTAAAGAGCAAAAGTGACAGAAGTGGGAAACTCTAAACGCAATTTTAAAACCATGACTAAGAAAGTAAATGACCAAACTATTTGTTGAGAAATGGAAAAGGTTGTAGATTGTTTGGAAAGCCAAGAAAGGGCACCAGAAGTTGTTTTAATGGCAGTAAATTTCTGCAACGGCTGACATTTTCCTACTGCAACATAAAGAGATTCCTTTTGTAGAAGCATATGCTCCAACTGTTATGATGTACAGGGTTACAACTTACATTTGAAAGATATTGCACAACCTATAGTACAATTACTGTAAAAGGTTTATGGTGCAAAACTTCTTAGATGAGGCTTCTAGGAAGAATATCAGCATAAATAACATTGGATTCAGACTTTTTGTTTTGGAAGGAGGCATTTTGAAAACAAGTTTTTGCATTGCAGTTTGGGTACAAAGCTTTTCAGATCCATTTTGTGTCATCCATGGGCCCAAATGGAATAAATGAACCCATACAAATCTTTAAATTGCTTAATATTTAATGGCATACTGTAGATTGGGTAGTACTATATTTTTAAACAAGTTCTCCTGCATCAGTACTGCTTTTGGTACTGTATGTAAGTGGAAGCTATGGGTTTGCTATAAGGCTTTAAGTTGCTGCAACTGGTCGTATCATGACTGAGCGTGGTTCATTTACGTAAAAAAAAAAAAGATTGCTAATATTACACTGAGTAGTCTTTTTATCAACAAGAAGAAATCCCACCAAGCCCCTTTTATGTTTACTTGTGCGCATGCACAAGAAATATTATGTGACAGCTTAGGAGAGAAGCGGGGTTTTGGAGGTGCGGCACTGTGGTGGCCAATGCCCCCACTTCATTTCGAAGCTTGGCCCTCTTTCCCCGATGCAGTGGCACACTTCTGCTGACAGTAGTTCAGCAAATGTGCCACCAACTTGAAATGAACTTGCTGCTGAAATGAGGGAGCAACCCGTCATTGCAGGGCGGTGCCTTGCCTGGTGTAACATTGCAATTAACATGGCGGAGGCTGTCACTGTCCACCTCAGAGTCCACATGAAAGCTGATTGGGGTGCCCAATCCCCTCTGTCGGCATGCTCCCTCCCCAGATCATTTGCCCATCAGCATAATGCCCCCCATACATTTTGTTTTCTGAGGGAGGGTACCTAATCCCCCTCAGCATCATGTCTCCCTCCCCGCAAACACAGATCCTTTTTTCTTTGCTGACAGGGGGCCCAATCCCTGTCAGCTCCAATCCTGACCCCCAAAAAACACACAGATGGCATGCCAGGAGCTCACCCCAGCATACCAAATATACCCGCAAAAAAAAAGAAAAACTTCCTTGCGATGGTTTTAATTTTTTTTACCTGTTAAGTAGAAAACTGTCCCTCATTGTGTCCGGTGCCTTTTCCCCCAACCCGCACCCACCATCTGCACACACCACATCCCCACACACCCCTCACCTCATACTTACCTCCAGAGCTCAGTGCCACAATCTTCGGTGGACCGGGAACATGTCTGCACTCTTCAAAAGCCGACTGCGAACTGAAGAAATGCTGGTAAGCTGTATAATGGCAAAAATGTTTTTTTTTTTCAACTTAGGTGGATATCTTGGCCATTTTTGTGAATTTTAGCACCAAATTTTCAAATGTGGGTAACTGGGACCTCATCTCATGAATTCAGTCACTGTCATGTTATTATTCGGCCCTGAAAGGTGATTTTGTGGTCACTGCACGAAATCACCTTTTGGGATGGAGTAATGAAATCACAGTGTTACTGTTCATGAGGTGGGCTCTCCAAAAGCCTACGTTGCAAATTTGGTGAACAAATTTCAAAAAATGACTGTGTTACAAGCATGCGTTGTGCAGTTTCTACACATGCCCATAACTCAGAGAATATTTAATATTTTCACTCCAGATTTTCAGCATTGCCATTTTTTCACACCTCCTTATGAACAGTTTAGCTGTCATTTTTCCCGTCCTGCCCAAAATGTGGTTTCACACGTGTGGCACACAATGGCGCGGTTGCTGTGGGAAATCAACGTTCAGGGCAGATTAACAAAATCACAGTGACACTGTTCATGAGTGGAGGTCCCAAAATGCCTCTGTTGAGAATTTGGTTAGAACATTTCACAAAAGGACTGTATTAAGAGTGTGCATTGTGCAGTTTCCATGCATGCTTGTAACTTCGAGAATTTTTAATATTTTCACTCCAGATTTTCAACATTGGCATTTTTTCACACCTCCTTATGAACAGGACAGCTGTAATTTTTTCACATCCTGCCTGAAAGTACAGTTATGTAAGAACTTACCGTAACACTAGATCTTTGAGAGAAGCTCTTGCAGTAGGTATTCACAGTTAGGACTAAGCCACCAGGAGCCAGGACCCGATGGAAAAATCTCTAGCTAGCAGTCTCTGGTGGGGGACCTCCCCTACATCAGGTGACAGGTATCAGACGACGTACAAATAAATGGGCAGTTCCCCATGCCCGTCTTCCACTTCTTTCCCACCAAAGGCCTAAAGAGGCAAGATGAGAGAGAAAATGATATGCCCCCATGGAAAAGGAGAAAAGAGACCTAGGGGGATGGAGGGCAGGAAGGTAATACCTACTGCAAGAGCCTTTTCTCAAAGATCTACTGTTACGGTAAGTTCTTACGTAACTGTACTATCTTACTTCAAGAGGGCTCTTGCAGTAGGTATTCACAATTAGTCCCAAGCAGTCTGGAACAAAGAGAAACCCAGGAGGAGGATTGTCATCCACAACATAAAACCTCAGGGCTGATCAGGTCTCATGAAAGGAGACCCTGTAGAACAGCCAGCCAAAAGCCTACTCTACGGTGAAAGGCAAAGTCCAAACTGTAGTTTTTCATGAAAGTATGGACAGAAGTACAAGTTCCAGCTGCACAGATGTCTGCTGCTGATGCATTCTTGAAACAAGCAGCAGAGGCAGCTGCTCCTCTAGTGGAGTGACCTCTGACTTGACCCGGAAGGGTCTTCTTGTACTTGCCATAACAGAAAGTGATACAATTGACCAACCACTTGGAAAGGCACTGCTTGGAGAGAGCATTGCCTTCCCATTTGTGAGTGAAAGAAACAAAAAGCTGATCAGTTTTCCTGAGATCCTTAGTCCAGTTAGTGTAGTATCTCAGGATTCTGTGAACATCCAGAGTATGCAAGAGGTACTCCCCTTGATTGGAGTATTGCGTTAAAGAAAGCCAGTAACTCAGTGGATTGATTCAGCATAGATTCAGCCACCACCTTAGGAAGAAACTTAAGGTTGGTGCACAAGGCCACATGTTCCTTGTGGAAAATTAAATACGGGATTTTGCACATCAAGGCTTGGAGCTCGGAAATGCAATGAGCCAAGGTGATGGCCACCAGGAAAAGAGTCTTCCAAGAAATGAACTTTAAGTCTGCATCTGCTGCTGGTTCGAAGGGAGGCAGTGTGAGCTTTTCCAGGATGAAATTCAAGTCCCATGGGGGGGGGCAGGATTGCGGATATGTGGGTCTCAGGTGGAGAACCCCTTTAACAAAAGTCTTAGAGGCTTCCAATTAAGCAAAGGTTCTGTCTCCAAAAGAAATGTGGTAGGCTGAAATAGTGCCATATTGACTTTTAAAGAGGAATGGCTGAGACCCAGGTCGAAGAGGTGATGCATGTAATCCAGGACCTTGTTAGCTTGACATGAGAAGGTCTCCAAATCTTTAGAGCTCGCCCAGATGGAAAACTGTTTCCACTTCATAGCATAGGTGGACCTGGTGGAAGGCTTTCTCCTCTCCACCATAATGTCCGCTACTAAAGGAGAGACTCTGAAGCGGGCCTTGGCTACGTCTGAAAGAGCCACGCATGAAGATGAAGAGATTTGAGGCCTAGGTGAACTAGAGTCTCCTGGTCCTGGGTCAACAAGTGCTGCAACAGAGGAAAAGGAAGAGGAGGTTCCTCGGAAAACTGTTGCAGGAGAGAGAACCAAAGTTGCCTGGGCCAGAAGGGAGCATTGAGGATCATTTGAGCCCCTTCTGTTCTGAGTTTGTTCAAGACCCTCAGAATCAAGGGAATGGGAGGGAAGGCATAAACAAATCTGTTTTTCCAACAGAGAAACAGAGCTTCCCGCCAGAAAATGTCTCACCCTGGAGCGAGCGAGTGAGCAAAAGGCGAGAAGTTTTGCATTTTGGGGGGTGGTGAAAAGATCTACAGTATCTGAGGTGCCCCCAACTGCCGAAAAATTTAATTTATGACTTGTTGGTCTAACTCCCATTCATAAGCCCTGGCTGAGGATCAACTGAGCTCATCTGCCAGGGTGTTTTCCACTCCTGGAACATGAACTGCTGTCAGGTGAAGGTTGTGCTGAGCTGCCCAGTACCAGACTCTCATCACCTCCCAGCACAGGGGATAGGAACATGGTCCTCCCTGTTTGTTGAGGTACCAGACTACACACATGTTGTTTGATTGGATCAGAAGATGACCGGAAAGAATGAAGGGAAGAAGAGCCTGTGGGGCATAAAGAACTGCTCTCAGTCTGAGCACATTTATGTGCAATTTCTGCTCGAAAAGGGACCAGATGCCTTGTGTCTTTTGAGAACCTAGGTGGGCACCCCAGCCTTCCCCTGACGTATCTGTAGTCAACATCTGGGAAGGAGGAGCGATGTAGAATGGAACTCCCAGACACAGGTTCTCCTGAATCATCCACCAGTGCAAGTCCCTGCTCATGGGATCTGACACTAGCACCTCTTGGTCTAGATCATCCATGGTTTAATCCCATTGCGACTGAAGCATCCATTGAGAGATCCTCATATGGAGACGAGCGAATGGAACTGTCATAATGGCAGCCGCCATAAGCCCGAGGAGGCGGAGGACTGACCTGGCTCCAACCCGTCTGCAACCAGACAGGAGACAGGCCTGATTCTGAAGGGTCTCGACCCTGTCCAGAGGCAAAAAGGCTTTGCCTTGGGTCGTGTCCAGTACCACCCCTATAAATTAAAGGTGTTGGCAAGGGACCACGTGGGACTTGGCCTGATTGATGGTAATACCCAGGCTGGTTACAACCTGCAGGGTAAGGGAAAGGAAGTGCAGAAGTTCTTCCCTGGAAAGGGCCACCAGGAGCCAATTGTCCAGGTACAAGAAGACCTGCACACCCTGAGTACGCAGGTGGGCCGCTACCACTAACAGGTATTTGGAAAATACTCGGGGGGGCAAGGAAAGACCAAATGAGCGTGCCTTTAACTGGTAGTGGTCCCCTGAAAGAAAAAATGGAGGTATTTGTGCTGAGAAGAGTATATGGGGATATGCAGGTAAGCATCCTGTATATCCAGAGTGCATAGCCACTGTCCCGGATGAAGTAAGGGTAGAAGGCTCTGAAGGAGAACATTCTGAAGTGTTTGTACTCCACGAACATATTCAGGGAGCTGAGGTCTAGGATTGGCCTCAAGTCGCCGGTCTTCTTTGGAACTAGAAAAAAATGGGATTAGTAACCCGTCCCCAAAGGTGAGTGGGGACTGGCTCCATCACTGCCTTCAACAGAAGGGGTAGGATTTCTTCTAGAACCAGAAGAAGATGTTGTGGGGAGTAGGATGACTGGGGGGAGGGGTGTTACGAGGAGGTTTCTGAAGAAACTCTATTGAGTGTCTGGCAGATATTAGCTGGAGCACCCAAGCATCCAATGTAATCCTCTCCCAACCTGGTAGATGGGAGGAGAATCTCCCCCCCATCGGTTCCTCTGGAATGGCCAAAAGAAGAGGGAGTGGCAGGGAGTCAGGAAGTGTAGGACAGCACAGCAGCTGATGGTCGCATGGATTTTTTACTGGGGGGAGTCTTGGTTGCTGGAGGAGCCCGACATCTGTTGGCGCGCTTTCATTGATTGGACTTTTGTTTTTGTTGGTTTTGGTGATGAAAAGGACATCGCTGTCCCTGAGGGGGACTGTACAAAGTCTGGACTGACTTGAATGCAGTGCCCTTCTCCTGCAGTTCAGTTATGATGTCCTTGACATCATCCCTGAACAGTATTGAACCCCTGAAGGAAGCATCCTGGATAGCGGACTGTACTTCAGGGACCAATCCTGACACACGGAGCCAGGCTTGATGCCGTAAATCTACTGCAAAAGCCAAGCTCCTGTCAGCTATGTCCACTGCATTGTAGGTGGCACGAAGCATGTGCCTACAGGCTGAATGGGCGGAATGGACCAGGTCTCCCAGTTCCTGCTTAGTTTGTGAATCAGGAAGGGAATCTAGTTTGGATTCCACCTGGCTGAGAATGGACTTTTGGAAACCCCCATGTGGCCGACATAGTTGAGGGACCTGATGCCTAGGGTTGAAGAGGAGTAAATCTTCCCATATTGGTCCAGAAGTCATGCTTCTTTGTCAGGCGGGGATGAGCTTAGGTATTTTGGATTGGCAGAGCGGCCTTGGGTGGCGCTGATCACAACCGAGTCCGCCTTGGGGTGAAGACTGAGAAAGTCTTTACCCTCCGGAGTCTGATATAGCCTATCTGCCTTGGGGGGCTAGTGCAGATAGTTGTTTATGAATGTTGGAAACAAGATCACCGTGAGGCTCCGTCCAGGGTGGAATCAGTGTGGGAGCAGTCTTGGGCAGATCCAGATGAGCAGCAAGCTTCTTACACTGTGGGTCTAGCTCTACTGATTGCCACTGACATGTCTCCTGGATTTTTCTCAAGAGCTCCAGAAAGGAAGGATCCTTCAGAGGGGACTTTGTAGGGTCCCTCGGCCTTGGACGTTCTGGAGTATGAGGCTCGTCTCTATGATCAGAGTTATCTGACTCGGTATCTGAGTAGGATGGTTCTGAGGAAGATGAAGAAGACTCCTCCCTGGGAGGAGGAGGAACAACCCCTCTGGGGATTCCCTAGGGGGGGCATGTCCTCCCCACCCTGGGAGGCAGAAGGATCTCCTCTGGTGTCGGGTAAAAGGGAGGGAGTCTCCCGTCTCCGACGTAGGGGGTCCGGCGTAGGGACTGATGTCGGAAGATGACTCTCAACTTCCTTGGTGAGCTGAGCCTTGGCCACAGTCCACCAGGATGCCAAGGTCTCCTTTAAGTCCACTGGCAGCTGTGGAGGGGGTGGCAGGAGGAGGAGGGGGGGTTTGGATACGGGTCATGAGGGTACTTGTAAAGAGAGTATCTGTAACCCGACGGTGGGAAACCTGGCATCAGGTACTGAGGCACTGGGTACTGTGGCACTGGGTAATGCAGCATCAGGTACTGTGCCAGTGGATACTGTGGAGCCGGGTACTGCGACACCAGGTATTGCAGCGTTGGGTACTCTGGTGCCAGGGGCTCTGATGGAGCAGATGGTCCTGGCAAAAGCCCTACTGGCGGACTGGATGGTGGGATAGTCGGTCCAGTGGGCATCAGGCCTGGCATTGGGAGACTGCTGAATGGTCCTGATGGAGGGGCAGATCCTCCATTGGGCAAAGGAATGCGGGAGGGCATCGTCGGTTTGACCAGCATTAGGTCCAGCATCTGAGGGTCTGGTGTCGAAGGGGGGCCCCTGATGGCAGCATCCCTAGATCCTCGGTCTCAGCTGGGGAAGGAGGATTACAATCCCTGGGTGGGACCAAAGGGGATGCAGGGACTTCAGAGGGCAATGGGTTGATTCTCTGCGGAGAGCCTGGGATGTCAGACATGACAACAGGGTCTGACACAGGCAAGTCTGCTGGGTGGTCGTCAGAGGAGCCGAAGTCCATCTTATTAGCAGCATCCGGGTGGATGTCAGACAAGTTGGCATCCGACTTATTGGACTCCCTATCCGTGGAAGGCTGTGAAGAAGGGGCGGCCTTGCCGGAAGGGTGGTAGACTGGGCAATCACCAGAGGAGGTAAGTGGCTTATCAGCCCTGTTCATGTGGGCTTCGGTGGTACTGGCGTCCGACTTACTGGACCCACTCGGACCGGAAGACCACGCTGAAAGAGTGGCCTTGGCGGAAGCGGAAGCCTCCTTTACTCCGGAGGGTCCCAAGGGGCCCGAGCATGAGCCCAATGAGAGGGATGACACCTTCATGGTAGCCACTGAGATGGCCTTCAAGGAGCAATCCCTGGAGGGGCAGATACCTGTAGGGCCACGACTCCAGCTGAAGCTGCGGCTGCTGTGGATGAGGAATCTTGGTCTCGGTGCTTCTCCTTCTCATGCTTCCTTTTATGGTCTTTTGGGGGGGTTGACACCTGCCTAAGTTTCTTCAGCTCCTTCTCCATGGATGCCATTTTCTTTTTTAGGAGATGGGCCTCCAGGGACTGCTGCCTTCACTTGCAGGTAGCTGAGTTAAACTTTTGGCAGTGCTGGCACTCCTCCACACGGTGGTTCAGGCTTAGGCAGAAGAGGCACAAGGAGTGGCCGTCCTTGTGTGGAAGTTGAGAACCACATGAGTTACACTTGTTTTTGTGCAATTCGCAGGGAGTCGGGGATGACATACACAGCAGATGGTCTGATGAAATTTTGAAGCAAATTGAGAAAATAAGCTGGAAAGTCAAAAACTAAACCGACGAAGGTACCGACGAGCACTGTTCAACTGCATGAAACTTTCTCGAGCCAACAGTGGGAAAGAACTGGAAGGCAGGCATGGGGACCGTTCCCTTTATACGGATGTTGTCTGATGCTGGTCACCTGACATAGGGGGCAGTCCCCCGCCAGAGACTGCTAGCTAGAGATTTTCTGTGGGGTCCTGGTGCCTGGCGGCTTAGTCCTAATTGTGAATACCTACTTCAAGAGCCCTCTCGAAGTAAGATCTGCATTTTCATACATCTGGTGCAGAATGGTGCGGTCGCTGTAGCAAATCAACATTTGAGAAAGAGTAACAAAATTACAGTGCCACTGTTCGTGAGCAGACGTACCAAATGCTTTTATGAGGCGGGGGTCACAAAAAGGCCATGTTGAAAATCTGTAGTGCAAATACCAGCAAACGCCCAGGGTGTCACGGTTTCTAACCATAACATCCCACCCTGTACAGACTGACAGGTGTCAGGGGTGTGCCTTTGGATTGCTGCCTCTAATGCTCATGCCATTCCACCCCCATCCTGCAGTCAGTGACAGGCATTGAGGTGTGCCTTGGACTCTTCGACCCCCGAGTTCACCCCATTCTCCTATACTGCACCCATTTCAGCGTATGTCTTTATGGAATGGGGTGACTGTAAAGCCGAACACTCCAAGGTACACCTCAGCACTTGTTGGTGTCTGCAGGATAGGGTGAGGTGAAATGGTGTGAGTGTTATGCACGATGGTCCAAAGGCATACCCCAATGCCTGTCCATCTCTGCAGGGTGGTGGTGGGGTTCACTTGAAGTTCAATACTTCACTGCCATTCCTATTCTGCATCTGTCTAACTCCTGCACTTCCAATGCTAATACCAACAAGCAAACATTCGGCATTGACAAATGCTTGTTATTTCAGATGTATTTATCATCACTGAAAATACCATTGACTCTACTGAGAATGTAAGCGACCGAGTCGGAGGATTCACTAGCATAGGTTGATGATGTGTGAACCCTTGCTCTCACTTCTGTATATGCCAGTGAAGCCACCAACTTGCTTGCAAGCATTCTTAGTAGAGTCAGTAGCATTTTAAGTGATTATAAGTGAATCTAAATTAAAAAGTGTCAGATTTCTTCTTTTTTAATAAAAAGACAGCAAAGTCTCATATTTAGCAATAGGTATTTTTAATTAAATGAATCCTAGTTGGTCATGCTGCAGACTGTTGCAGACAGTGAAAGTCTAAGTAGGAAACTAAGTGAAGCTGCCCTGAAAATGGCAGGCTCAACCAGATAAGCTATTTTTTCTCTTTCAAACTTGCAGTCATGGAGCAGACACTGTGGAGCAGCCAACATGGTGGTCATGTTCTCTGGAGCTCCATGCTGAGCTGAAAAGAAAACTGCCTATTTGCCTTACAAACTGCTCCTGTGAGCGAACTTTTCCCTGTACAGAGTTGTTTCAGCTAGTGTTTCCAGTATGGGGTCAAAAAGACAACAAGCAGCACAGAGTGTAGAAACTTATTTTGCTACTCTGGGGACATCTATGTCAATGAAGCCTAGCGGGCCAACTTTGCCTAGCAGCCAGGACCGCATGCATATTACTCTACTTCTTAACAAGCTGCAGGTGACTGGGGATGAGACTAACAGATGGCTGTCTTCTTTGGAGAATAAACTGACAGATCTTGATGCTAAATTAGTGAAAATATGACTGCCATAGCTAAACTTACCACTACTTTCGGAACGGCACTCAGAAGTGAGTAGGGGTCTGATCCGCGATGTTGGGTTTCTGTGTGCCAAAGTGGAAACTCTGGAAAATGGGCTCTGTTAGTGCAATGTGCATATTTTGGGTTTTCCTCCCCATATGGTGAGCCAATCAGAGTTGTTGGCAGCCTTGAATCAAATGATTTCAGGATTTGGCATTGTTATCCAAAGACTCTGGCATTAGTGTGGTCTGAGCCTTTGTTATCCCAGTTCACTCCCGAGCACATGGAGTTGCAGCAGTTCCCTCTCTTATAGCTATTGCCACACTTTCCACCCCAGAGGCATTGATTCATTTGCTGCAAGCAGTACGTCGCAATGGAGAGATCCTATGGGAGGGCAGCAGGTTGGGGTTTTCCCCAATTTGTCATCACAGACACAGGACCAAAAGAAACTTCTGTAGGGAATTAAAAAGACTTTTGGAAAAAGGAGTGAAGACACAACTACTTTTCCCTGTTAGGCTGCACATAACCTATAACCAGAAGTCCCACACATTTACAGACCCTGAGGCCGCTTCTGCCTTTCTTGAAAAACTGAGCTTGCCGGCTGCTTCGGAGGCCTCTGAGCCTGCTTTGGATGGGGACCCTGAGTAATTATATCTGAGACTTAGCTTTGGACTTTAGCTCAGAGTATATTACTCTGGACTGTGGGGCTCTATGTTCTTTATTTATCCCTGTTGGCTCCTCATGTTTATCTGATCCACGCAGACGGTTTGCTACTGATTACCCTGTTATTTTGACTCCTTATCCTATATGAAGTTTTTCTCCTACTGTAGAAGGACAATTGTCTTATTTTGGTGTACAATGATACACCACTCAGTCTGTGAACTATTTAATATGCTATGTGACTGCCTGAACCCTGCGTGGTCCCTTGTAGGGCACCTGGATGTGCACGGTAACCAGTTAGCTTAGCCTAGCCCAGACTATCTGTAGAATGCTTTGTGTCTTTTCTTACAAGTGAACAGCATACCCACCAGTATGTCTAGTCCTGCGAGTGGGGGAGGAAGATGGGAAACAGATCATACCCAAACATTTCTGTGGTGAGAGCAGAACATCCTTCGAATATACTTCCTCAAGTTATCTACTCCTTGCTGTTTTGTAGTGCTGAGGAACTTTATCCGAGTACACTATTTTATGAAATTTTTTTGGTTAGGCTAAATTGACCAGATTCTGTCTGAAGCCTACTATTAAGCATGTACCATGCGTGTACATGGTGTGCATTTACTTGTATTGTTACAATTCATAAACGAAAAGTAAAAAAAAATTAAAATAAAAATTGCGGTCATGGGAAGATCAACCAGGTGAACTTATTAAAACTGTAATTTCTGGCACACAAGGACTACTCCCCCCAACAAAAATTCTGGCCTTTTGTAAGACAGATAATCCACTATAGGGTGTGCAGTCGTGCCCTGTTATATGCACACCTTGGTTGAATGCACTTGTCCTGTGTCCCTGTGTCACACCATGAACCCAAGGTATGCATATATCAGAGCATGACTGCACACCCTGTAGTGGATTAACTGTTACATGTCTGTCTATCTATCTACAGTATATATGATATGTATTTATTGCAAAAACTATGTTAATGCAGACATATCACCTCTAGTCTGTAGCTGCTTAGCATCTGTCTTGTCCTGGATGTTTTAACTGTTGGCTCCCTGCTGCTCTCACTGCAGTTTGTCTCAATTTGATCTGCTTATCTGTTTTAATTACTGTAACTGTAACATTATTTTGCTAACTCTTGTGCTCATTTGAATACTGCGAATACTTGTGTGGTAACATTTTTCAGCTCTGTATATTCTGTGATGTATCTATGTAATTAATTATGTGTCATCACTGAGAAGGGGACTTTTAGTCTCAGCTGCCCACCCGATTAACACAATTCAATAAATAAATTAGAGTTAAAGAATGCAATTCACACAAAGTAAGGAATTGAAAAAAATTGGGGTTTGTGGTCTCAGTAAACTTGGCAAATCAGTGGTGTGGTGCTCTTGAGGTTTTCAACCTTATTGCCCACACCTCTCCCCAGCTCCGAGCCTCATGACCCGAGGACAAGGGAGAGGTCAAAACCCATGACCTATGGATCTAGCGCTTGGAGCTAGATATCTATGGTTTTCCACATGGGTCTGCAGGATCAGTCATAACTTTCTTTGGGCCCTGCAACAAAGCAAGAGGTCATGTGTAACTTTCTTCAAAAAGCCCTGTGGGACCTTCATACATCAAAAGTTCATTCATTACTTTTGTCATACAGTAACAGCATGCTCCAGATCTGTAGCGTTCTTTTGGGTATTAAGTAGTGGGGGAGGGAGGCAAGAATTGGGGTTAAAAATCCCAACAAACACCACATCACTGATTTGCCATTACATCTGAGATTTAAGTCCTTAATTTTTCATTTCTTTATTTTGTGCTCTTTATGTTTTTCAACCCTTATGTCTGCATTAACATAGTTTTTATAATGAATTCCCCTTTCTTTCTTTCTGTGGTGTTGGAATCCTATCCTCATTTGTACATGTCCCAAATAAACAGAATATTTGACATAAGTTGAGCCTTGGGTCACAAACCACCCTCATGCCAGGAGACAACAATGCACGCTGGCAGAACAACCTAGAAGTTAGAGGAATGAGCTTGGTACATCCATCAGACCTGGTTTTGATTCCCACAGTCTCCACTTGCATACTGTGTGACTCTGAACAAGTTATTTAATCATCTTGGTGCTCTCAGGTCACCCCTGAAAACAGGCACTTGTGCATAGTGGGCCTTGCCTAGTTACCAAAGAACTAAAAAAATGTGTAGGGGCCCCATCCCTTGGGCCCTGAATCAGGAAAATGGTCCATCTGTTTGCATGCTGGACCCTGCAGGCCTTGTACACATGCAGACACCAAAGTGTGCCATGCCAGGATACACAGGGCCCTCTAAGCCCTGGATCAAACAAAACTAAGTCCCATCTGGACATTAGCAGGGCTCTGAGGGCCCTGCATACTGGCAGATACTAAAGACTGCCATCTGAGAATGTGCTAGGCCCTGATCTAAGACAATGGTCAGGGTGGCAACATGTAAGGCTTAAAATAAGGTAGGCAACAAATACCATCATGCCAGGACACAATATCCTAATCTAAAAATGTTCTAAAATTCCTTGAATAAAACTGACAAAAGCAAAAGTACCTTACAAAAACATTTTCATACATCACAAAATCTCTCTCACAAAAGCATAAATCTGGTTTTGTTTTTATCATTCATGACATTGCAAATTTTTGTTTTTAGTTAAAATAAGGGCCATGTTTCATCAAAATATATGTAAAAGAATCCCGCACACAACTAAAACTGTCAAACACACAAGTTAATGCTATGAAATCCACCATGTTTCTAAATGGCTACTACACAATCATTTGCAAAAATGACTTATGAAGCATAAAAGTGAGTGACAAAAGCAAACTCTAGAAACCATAACATATTTATGTATTCATCACTCATGAGTTATAAAAAAAATCATATTTCCAGCAAAAAAGACAATATCTTCTCATAAAAAAATACTTCCTCCCTTAAGGCTAATATGTGGACCACACAAACCATCCTGTCACCCTCATTGTTTGTTTTTAGTGAGCAAAAATGTGTGTATTTTAGTGTTTTCACATCAGTAACTTATACAAGAGCTAATCTGTTTACCCCACAAAAGCATTTTTTCATTACATTTACATCACTTGTGAGTTTTAAATTTACAGCCAAAAAGACAATATCTAACTGTACAAAATATTAGAGGCTGTTCCTTTGAGGCTAATATATGGACCACACAACCCACTGCTTCACCTACATTTTGTCCTAGGTAAGTTCATTGACAGTGTTCTCAGAACTGCCACCCCTCTGCCCTCGCCATATCCCTCTTACCTACTACCCCCTCTTACCACTTAAGATCCAGTGACTCCCATGTCCTACTGGTTCCTAAAGCACGCACCCAAATGGGTGACTGGGCCTTCACTGCACATGCCCCCAGGTTATGGAACTCCCTGTCAGGCAGCACTCGTTCATCCCATTCCTGCTTCAAAACCTCCCTCTTGGGCTTCCTCAAAGTGGCCACTACCTGCCTCTGCACTTAATGCACCCTACAGGGCTTGCCACTCTGTCTGGATGTGGCAATACCTAACACTGCTGCTTAATTGTAGTGGGTCTTGTTGCCCTGTTTACTAGTGAAGTATGCTGCCTCCTGAAGAGCAGATTGTGTTGGGCCCACCCTGGCCCTACTGCTCATCAATTGTTGAGTATACTACTGCTCTATCTTTCCAGTTGCCACTAGCTTCTCCTATCTCCCTTTGCACCTCCTTGATGTGTCTGCCACCCTTATCCCCCAGGGTGCTGCTGTCCGACTATGCTGTTTACTGTCTGCCTTGTTTGTGCCATGCTATTATCTTCCTCCCACTTGCTTTGTAATCCCCATGTTGCTAATGCTTTGACCTTGCTCTGTATGTTGCTATTATTATACTTGCTCTTGTTGTTGCCTGTTATGCCTGTATGTATCTCTGTAATCGGGTCACACCTGAAAATAGGCACTTGGTCATCTAGTGTGCTCACCTGGTAAACAAAAGCAAATAAATAAATAAAAAAATTATGTTTTCAGTGACCAAAGATCTGTCTGGCTTTTATGCTTTTGCATTGCTAACTCATATGGAAGCCAATTTATATATTTACAAAAGCATTTTTTCCACATCCAACCATACCTTTTAACCTCCTGCCTCATAAATCAAAAACAAGGCTTAAAAAAATCAGGGACAAAGGACCAAAATCAGGGACAAATCTTCAACATTAGAGATATCCAGCCACAAAGTTGGTACAATATGAGGCTTAGTGCAAAATGCATTTTCTAAAGAAAAAGCCTATAACTTTAATGCTTCAATCCCCACTGTTTAGCCTAGAAAACAAAAATTTTAGAAGGGATGGAGTAAAATTTAAGGCAAAATCAGGGATGTCTCTGAAAATCAGGGACAGTTGAGAGATATGCATCCAACCATAACAAAATGCTTTTGCAAAAAATCCAATTACTAGAACACTTTTGCTACTAATCATGTGCAAACAAATGGAAACTATTTTTGCTAATATCTCAAAAATAGTAATAATTAGCGGAAAAAATGATTAGCAAAATGCAACACTTGGAACAAAGCCTATCAAACCTGAAAGCTTCAGATTTAAAATCCCACCTATTTGTTCACAGTTGGTGACCAAAAATAAGGTCTTGGTGAATTTATTTATTTTCAACCTTTTATAAATTTGCTCCCAGTTAATTGCTACAAAATTTATAGTATCCGGAGATGCTGGCACTGATTCCATGCATGACAATTTTCAGCAGAAGTGACCAAACAATGACTGTACTAGTAAGGTGCAAAAATAGGTGTTTAACAATAAAGTGCTTACTCAACTGTAATGTACAGGCATTACCATGCCAGTAAATATGGGCCAGGATATTCAAAGCAGCTGCCCCGGCGCAAGTGCGGACTTGTGCCAAGGGGTGATATTCAGTAGGAGTCACTGCACAGTGCAAATCCCATTGTGCCAGTGCGCAACTATAATGAATGCAGGTGAAAGTGCAGGGGGCTGGGGGCATGCCCGTGAATATCTGGTGAAGTGCGATATTCAACCGTGGAACCATGGTGCAAGTGCAGAGCAAATTCCCAGATGCACCGAGCAGACTTGAGCCTATAAATACAGGATGCAATCACACAGACAGCACTTGTGCCAGGTGAGAGGGAGAGAGAGCATGAGTGATATGAAAAAAATGAAAGAAGACAGGACAGACAGACAGAAAGACAGACCGAGAAATACAGCGAGCGAGATACAGACAGATGGTGGCAGCCACAGAGGTGGCAGTTGAGAGGGAGACAGGGGCAGACAGAGAGAGAGAGAGAGAGAGAGAGAGAGAGAGAGACAGGCAGGCACAGTGCCAGGCAGTGCACCAGGGTGGCACACAGCCCACAGCAGCCAACTGCCCAGGGGGATAGTGGAGGCCATAATGAGGGGTGTGAGGTGGCAGGAGAAACAGCGATGTGGCCGAGGAAGAGCCCGTCGGCAGTATGCCCAACACAGGTGGTACCGTGTCTGCACCGCCTTTGAGAACTACTCTGACATGGAGATCGCAGGCCAGTACCACCTGAATAGGGCCATTCTGAGGCAGCTTTGTGAGCTATGCAGTGAGGAGATGCAGGTACCCACAAGACAGAGCCACGCAATGTCTGTGGAGACGAAAGTGACAGCTGTCATGTGTCTGCTCACCACGGGCACCTTCCAGAGACCAACAGAGGACACCACAGGCATAACCCAGTCACCGTCATGCCTCCTCACACAGTTCCACAATGCTGTGCTGCCATGTGCTTCAGAATATATTAATTTCCCCAGCACACAGGCGGAGCATACAGCAACCATGCAGGACTTCCACAGAGTAGCACATATGCCTGGCATGCTTGGGGTCACTGACTGCACCCACATGGGCATCCACCTGCCCCTTTGCCCCAAGGTGTGGCATACAAATAGGAAGGGAGCTCGAGCATCAACTGCCAGGTGGTGGTGATGCCATGGGTGCATCACCAATGTCTGAGCTACACACCCTGGGAGTGCACATGATGCATTCATCTGGCACAGATCTGTGCTGTGCCACAGGTTCAAATGTGAGGACTTCCCCATGGGTCACCTAGTGGGTAAGTATGGGACTGGCAAGGGGTGATGGGCAGAGCAGACCATGGGATGGGGAGGGCAGGGTGGGCATGCTGGCGAGGTCACCAGGGACAGGCAAGGGACTTGGAAAAGGATGGCAGGGGGCTAACCATGTCATTATCTACACAGGTAACAGAGCCTATCCACTGAGGCCCTGGCTGCTGAGCCCCTAGCAGTGCCCATTGACCCCAGCAGAGAAACGCTACAATGAGGCACATGCCAGCACTCACAACATCATTGAGTGTGTATTTGTCATGCTGAAGGCACACTTTCCATTGCCTAGACAGGTCTGGCAGTGCCCTATAGTACAGCCCCTCGAAAGCCTATGGTCTATTCCTGGCCTGCTACATACTGCCTAACATGGCCATTGACCATGGGATAGCAGTTGAGGCTGAAAAGGGTGGCAGTAATGGGGACAATGGAGGCAATGGGCAGGAGGGTGCTGGACAGCCTCAGCCAGGGTGGAGGGATCCCCAGCTGCAACAGATGGCATACCAACATCGAAACACCATCGCACAGGAGCACTATGGGGCACACAGGTAGGTGGGGTGCAACCAATGCATGGGTCACACACATATACAGCACACATGCAGGGGCATGCATGGAAATGGGCATGCACACACAGAGGTGTGGTGCAGAGGTAGGGGTGTCAGTTGCACACACAATCACATGGAACAGCACACAGCAACACACAGCAGCACACACACGCACCCATGCACCCACACACCTAGGCATTGGCATGTGGTGGGGATCAGATGCATTGCACAGGTGCAACCGGTGCTGAACTGCCCTCATCACACCCACGCCACATGGTCCAGTGACTGGGCAAGCACAAACACAGACAGTGTGCTGTGTGACACACAGGTGCCACATCAGTGGTATATGCACACACACACACACACACACACACCACCCATGCATGCACAGAGCAGCACCTGCAGACTGCAGTCAGGGAGGGATACACATCTGGGCCACCACACAGAACATTGCCACCATGGCCACGGGCGTTATGCTGGGGCTGATTGGCAGTCACAGGCTGCTCATCAGCCACAGGGGTGTTAGCATCAGCCCCCAGGGGTTGACCCGTGGGACACAACCAGGTCTGCACAGGCACTCAAACAGACCTGTCCCAGACATGCCTGGGATGCCAACATCAGAGCCCAACATCGTTAGTGTGGGTGTCACCTGATGGCAGGATTGTGGGGTGGACGGTGCACTGTGTGAGGTCTGCAGTGGTCGGCCATGCCCTGTGGCAGCCAGCATCATGAAGCCATTTGTGATCGCATTTGCAATGCGATCCAGGGATGCAGATGTGGCCTCCTACATGTGCTGCATCCCCTCCAGGAGCTGTGCAGTGCCCCTCTCGCACTGCTCAGCCAGCTGGCACACCTCCACATGCAGTGCTTGCACCCCAGTGGCAAGCTGCACCTGTTGCTCTACAGCAGCCCACAGCAAACGGGTGTGCTCTGCCAATGGATCGGCGATGAGGATCCTGTGGGACGCTGATCCCCTGTGGTGATGGGCTACGTTGAGCAGCCCCCTTCTCAGGTGGATGCTGCATAGTGGGGTCCTCATGGGGTATGTCCCTAGCTGGTACCCCAGTGGTGGACCAAGCATCCGTCTGACCTGTGGCACCCAGTGTCTGCCACCATTGCCCAGCCAGCTGCTGAATGTTCCAATGCCTGCGTGCCACACCACCACCACTACATGGCACAGCCATGGCAGTGTACACAGCTGCACCCACACTGGTGGCAGGCAGATGTTCTGCCACTGTCAGGTCACTGGGAGTGCTGCCTGTGTTGGTGTCAGGCATGGGTGTCTCCACCACAACATTGCCCATGCTGTCCAGGATGATGGTGATGTCATTATCAGTGTCACACCCCACCCTGATCTCTGTCTCCACGCAGAGGACACTGAGACTGGTATCCTACAGGAACACAGCCAGGGCCTCGTCCGACCCCATGCCTGGGACATCTGCCTGGACTGTGGTGCTGTGATGCAGCCTATCAGGTCCCTGGATGCCTGTGGAGGCAGATGGCTGATCCTCCTAGGATGGCCCTGCATCCTTGGCAGCTGCCAGTGCCTCATCCTCTGCATGCAGGCATGCTGATGCTGAAACAGAAGAAAGGTGCATTAGTGATGCAATGCCCATGTGCCCCCTAAAGAGCCACTGCATTCACCTGGTAGCATGGCATGTGTGGTGTTGTGCACACATGCACAGGACATGCATGGCAGTGGGCATGCATGCCAGCATGCCCATGTATGCACCCTCCATGCCAATGGCTGTGTATGGCAGACATATGTACCATGCAGTGAAGGGCTGCCACCCATCTGAAATCAACTTCCAGGCACACCCTCCACAGTGCTGCAGTGCATGGTGGCTGCCACTATCTCCTCCTGCACCGTGAGCTGTGGCGCATCTACAGGCCCCCCCCTTTAGTGGCATTCTGGGAGGCAAAGATGCTACCACTTTCTCCTTTATGCACCACTTGTCCATGCCCACCTTCTTGCAGCACTCCTGCACAGAGCACTGGTGGCTGCCCTGCTTGTTCACACATCCAGCAACCTCCTCCTGGGCCCCAGCCCTGTTGAGGTAGGCCTCGAACAGGGCCTCTGTCTCTGCCTTTGTGAAGTTGGACCTATGCTTGCGAGCACACCCACACTTCTCCCCCTCCTCTTGTTCCAACATTTGGCTTCCTGTGGAACTGGCCAGTACAGTGTGTCAGTGGCAGCAGCTCCCTGTACCATCCCCTCTGCTGTGCTGGCTGCACCCAGTGTGCTGCAGCAGCATGTGCAACTTACCTCAAAAGGATACAGTACTGGTCCATGGCCTGTGCTGCTCTGTGGTGCTTTTATAGCGCATCGCAAGCAAATGAGCTTTGGCGTAATGGTAATGACATGCTAATTCCCCCAGTGTGCTACACATTGGCTGATAAACTCATTTGCATGTGGCGGCTGAATATTGAAATTTTGCTCCATGCCCAATGAGTTTGCTCCGGAGCAAGTCGCAGTGCAATGTGCACTTATGCATGGCGTGCAAGGCCACAGTGCGCATGTGCCAGATGATATACTGTCACCAATAGTGCACTGTGCACTGACTTCATGATATGGGCCATGGCACATGGTGCGCCATGCCTGCTATTGCACACGTGCACACTGTGTGACAGCTGACTTCTGATCCCTGCTGTGACCTCTGCCCCTGGGTGACCCCCACACCCATGATGCCACCTAACCACTCCCATGCAGCGCATCATCCGAGACTGTGCAATGGATGGCCACAGTGCATGTTCCCTTTGCTCGTGCATCTGGCACATGCTGTGGCCACATGTGCCTACTGCTGCCATTTTGCTCAGCAGCTCGCACTAGTAGCATGGTGCAGCAGTGAGCAGGACAAGCGGCCAACTGGACGCAGGTGGAGTTAGTCAACCTTGTTGCCTGTGTCCAGCCCCATGCACCCCAACTGTTTGGGCAGACACCACTGCAGCAGCCCGGGGTGGCTGTGTGGCAAGCCATTGCTGCCTCACTGCAGCAGTGCACAGGGGTGGCCATGTCAGGGGAGCAGTGTCACCACTGCTATGGGGACCTGGCTTGAAGGGACCCAGAGTGCCTCAGGAGGCTGGAGGTGCACGTCAGGTGTGGGGCTGTGCCACAGCCAGGTGAGTAGGCCCATAATGCATGTGTGCCCTGGTGCTTTACTGAGGTGTTGGCCAGACTGCCTGGCATGTCCTGCAGTGTGGTGTACTACCATCGTGCACATTGCGGGGTGGCATTGCCCTCCACTGCTTGCATTGTGATGCTGCTGTGCAGGACGTGTCAGACAGTGGCTCACCCTGTGCACAGGGGTGGGCAGCTGCTGTGGTTGGTTACTGATGTATACCTGTTTCTGTTCCATTCCCAGAGCCTGAGGACCGAAGATGGGCTGTGATGGCAGGACGCCAGGCTGCAGTGGCCCAAGGTGGCAGAGTGGCTCCCACACCAGTGGTGCCACAGAGAGCAGGTAGGCACTGACATTGCCCTTTGCACTGTCCATGGGGGTGGTTCGGCATGGCTGCCTGTGCCATGGGCTGTGGCAGCTGTGTATGTCATACTGTGCGTGGTGCCTGCCATTGTGGGGCATCCATTGGACATGTGTGCCAGCTGTTGGTGGGGTGGGTGTGCGCCCGCTGCCACTGATGTTGCTGTGGTGCTGCCAGAGCACTGTGCCATGTGACTGCCATGGTGCAGTTCGGTGGCCACTGTGCGGCAGGGACCACTGCTGTGCACTGTTGTGGTGTGCCACATTGCTGGCAGGCATTGACCCACCCCCTGTGGGTAGCCTGTACAGGCCCTTCAGGGGTGTGTGTGTTCCCGCTGCCCATTGTGCACTGTGGATGGGCATGGTTCCATGGCAGGTTGCATTGACCGCTAGTCCTGTCCCTTCTCCTAGGTGTCTTGCAGCACCACAGGAGGCCACTCTACTGTCGGCCCTGCATCAGTTAATCTTGATTACATCAACAATGATGGAGGTGGTGCTGCAGGTCTGGTGGATGCTGTTGGTGGACAGGAGGCAGCGGCATCTGCAGGGAGCAGCAGGCTGTGGCCACCGCTAGTTGGGCACTGATTTTCCCAGTTTCCCCAGCTGTACCTCCCGGTCCAGTCCCCTTTCCCACTTTATAGTCCTTGTTCCCTATCCCTTCCCCCTCGCTTTCCTACCCATTCCCACCCCCTTGTTATTGTACATAGTTGTTTTCCTGAATATATATTTTTTGACTTCCCTGCTTGTGTCAGTGTCTGCTTTGCAGGTGAGTTGAGGAGCTGCAGTGGCCCAGTGCCTGTCCGTGTGATGTGCATGTGTTGGGGCTCGTGTTGTGCTTCTGTGGATCACTGCTGTGTGCTGCCATGTGTCCCACTGTGGTGGTGTCCCTCCCCTTGGTCGGTGGCTTTGCCTTGGGGTGCCCATGGGGTGGCTGTCAGTGGTGTGTGGTGGTGTGTGTGTGCTTGCCTGCAAGGTCCTGGGTGTGGCCTGCCCTGGTCTGGTTGTGCAGGGAAGGGCACGCCTGCAGCCTGTGGGGCCCCTTGACAGCCCTCCATACACCATTGGCACCCCTGTTGCCACTGTCTGTGCCACTGTTGTGTTCTGAGGTGGAGGTTTGGGTGCTTGTGCACCCTGCTGTGCCCAGCCAGTGGTGGCCTCCTGTGGCCTGTCACTGTGCTTCCCTGGCTCTGTCCCTGTATCACCTTTCTGTGCTGTGCCCCTCTATTGCTCTGTTGCTCTGCTCCCATGGTTGCCCAGGGACTTCTCTGTCTGCCCATGGTGCACCTGTGTTTGCAGCATGGCACACCTCTGGTTGTGCCATAGCACATCCGACGGTTGTGCCATGGCACATCTGATGTCCAGCATATCCTCAGTTGCGCCAAGCGTTAACTGTGCCATATTCAGCCAGGTTGTGCTGGTGCAGTGTGGCCAGTGCAACCTCTGAATATGGCACCTGTTGCACCATGGCACACTGAATTTGTGCTGTGCTGGACTTGTGCTGGCCTTTGGAGTATTTCTGAATATCTGGACCATGGTATACATTATGGGTTACAGTAAAATAACACAACTCCACTAGTGAGTGATAAGACCTTTAACTCATGAGTGGTGAAGCCACAAGCTAGTTATGAAGGTCTTACCACTCATGTAGTAATAAATATTGTATTCTACTGTAACTCATTTTATATTTGATATTTTAATGTGTGGTACACTATTTATAATATTTTTATTAGTGTTTAATCTTGTTTTAGCTTAAAATTAACTTTCTTTCTATTTAAATTCTCAGTCTGGTCCCTTGTTTCTGTGGTCTGTTTTCATATTCTAAGTGGAAGTTACATGCTTTAAGCAAAATAACATGTGATACAAGTAAAAATAAGAATTTATCCTAATATAGCATGATTTCTTTATCCAGTGTATTCATGTCTTGTGTCTGTCTGTATATATTTACAGTATATACAGTAGTCTTTGTTTATGAACATGTATATGTGTGTAAATGCTACTATTACTGTATCCTGCCTATCCCATTCCCCCAGGACACATCTGGAATCGAGTGGTACACTGCTCATTATGCCTTCCTGGTAAAACTCTTAAATAAATAAATAAATAAATAAATTATCCTCTTGAGAAAACAACAATTCAGTCAAAAGGCAAACAATAATATCTAAAGTGATGACTAACTTTAGTCCTTACTGTCCTTCCATTGCTTGGACAAAGACATCAGAGTTTTCACTTGCAGAAGATGAATCATCACTTACATTAACTTTCTGTTGTCATCTCTGTTACATGAAACTGGCAAGATGATCAGTATAAATATAAATGTTTTACAATGTAGTGAATCAGTTGTACCTTGCAGGAGTAGAGGAGAGCAAACTGCGCTCCAGTCTTGGTGGCTTCTAATTAGTAGTTCATAAACTCTGTTCTAGCCTGTGCAGCTGGGCAGACATTTCTGAAGATGTGACTTGTTGACCCTTTGAATTCTTGGTCTTCTTTTAGTCTTGCTGATTTTAGTATTGCATCTTAGTCCAACTTGAGCATCAAAGCAAATAAAACCTGTAGCAGGTTTTGCACTGAAATCTGCAACATCTTTTGTTCCTGGCAAAGGACTCAGAGTACTAAATAAGGCACCCTCCCCCACCGATTTCAAGTAATTTAAATACAGTGTTTGCTGTTTTTCAGACATTCTTTAGCTAATCCACTCTAATTACAATTTTACAAGCTTTTAAGATTGGGGCATGTTTTCCTAAGGGAACTCCAGAGCTAACATTAGAATCTTTCTCATAAACTCTAATAAAATTGGGTCATTGTCAAACATTACAGCAATCTCTGAAAATTTAAGGTTCCTGTATCTTTGAGTATACTCAAAAATGTTCACAACTACACAGAGTTAGTACTCTGTCTCATCTAAAGCAATCACTGATTCAGTTGTA
The DNA here is from genome assembly GCA_016271365.2 of Neoceratodus forsteri. NCBI lineage: Eukaryota > Metazoa > Chordata > Ceratodontiformes > Ceratodontidae > Neoceratodus > Neoceratodus forsteri. The sequence goes on along the minus strand of CM028136.1, from coordinate 562,218,611 downwards.
ATAGCACTATCTTCCCCTTACTTCTTTATCTCTGTCTGTTCCTGCTTCCAGCTGCTCCTATGACTTTTCAACTTTAACCGTTATTGAATCCAATTGTTTGCTAAAGTTTCAATAATATCGAATGAGCATAATTTGACTTGTTAATCTCTGATATCGCTGAAACTTCAGGAATGTGTGACAAAGCTTTTTTCTTTACTTGGGGTTTGAGGGTAGGTTGTGGTTCAACTGCTTCAATCCTGGGCTCTTTTAAATGGGCTTCAACCCTAGTAGGGCCTTTCTGAACTGGCTTCTCAATCAGCTACCATGCCACTGATATTCCATTGGCACATGGTTCACAGAATCTAAAATTGTTGCATCACAACTTTATGAAGAGGAATCCAAAGCTTTCCCCATCTTAGTTCTTTTAGAGTTTGGTTTACCCATATGGATCCATTCATATTCAGAAGCTGCTCTTTCAGTACATCACTAGCAGGCATCCATCTTGAGTCTCCTTCAGAATACAGTTTTCAAAGTCCAAAGCAACCTCATTTTTCAGTTTCTTGTTTGTATTTTCAAAACCGTTTTTTCTTAGCCAAATCCATTTTTATCACCAGGCCATTTTGTAAGTGAAATAGTACACTCTAGAGGGCTACATTTGTTGAATATTGGCACTTGTCCGTATGCATGTCTGGAGGAGCACTTGGCCCACTGTCTTGTGGCTCAGTACACACCCAAGCTGTTCATATATCTCCTAATGAACATAGAACCGCTATGTGTCATTGTACTTAACTGATGCCTCAGGGTTGTATTGTGAGACATTAAGCAAGCTAAATGCCTCCTCCACTGAGAGAAGTGAGGCTAATATTACATGTTGCACAACCTGAAGTGTTAAACAATGGGTATAGAATGAGATTAATACTGTGGACAAAACAAGATAGAAATGAACAACATCTGAAGAAAAAAGTAAATTTTTAGAACTTCAGTATCTTGGGGCCAGATTCACAAAGCCAAATGGGATTAAGTCCCACTCAGTTACGCTAGTTGCAAACCACAACCTCTGCAGCTGTAGACATTGATATTCACATCTGCCACAGCTGAAGAAGGATGTTATGGCTGGTCCCACTGGCCGTACCACATTTCCGCAGCTGCTGGGCTTTTCTATGGAAACACCAATCACAAGCTACGTAAATCATGGAGCTTGTCATAAACCAGCTCCACCTTTGTGAATACCACAGCTATGGGAAAAACTGTGGCTCCACAAGTGGCAACCAACTTGCGCTGGGTTTTTTGCACAGCTGCAGGAGTTTCAGGAGCTTTGTGAATCCAGCCCTTCTAGTTCGAGTACAGTGCACAAAACTGGGAGATGAAAAGTCCTTACAGAATGATACAATGCCTCTGCCTTCTAAATTCTTCCAGTCTGAGGCAGCCTATTTTGCTACAAGGAACTCACACTCACACCACCCAGCTAAGTATTACCTCCGCATTATCCACACACCTATTATTCACCATTTACCATATAACTTACCTTTTGCACACCCTCCAAAAGCAAGTCTCACAATGTTTGCTGTGTATAGCATTTTTCTAAATATAGTTTAGCTCCCCAGCCACCACCACCATCCAGCAGCTTTATAACCCTACCTTTTTATGATTAAACCAATCTGATTTCTTTAAAAATTAAACTTACTCTTGTGGTGAGCTAGCAAACTTACAATCATATTTGCAGCTATATTTCTGTCATTTTTTTATGTGATTTTGTATATGTTGAATGCCACAAGAAAATGCCCAGTGTTACTGAAAGGTCACAGGAAGAGAGGAAAGGTCTTGCAAAATATGTGATACTCCTATGTGACCCAGGAACATAGCTACTCATCAGGAAGCTGAAAATTACATTTTCAAAGGGTATGGAAGTCCCTGGTTAGCTAATTGGTATACTAAAATCTCAGGAAGAAAGAAGTTATCTCCCTTGTCATAAACCTTTAAGACCAAAAGGAGAAATACTTTTAGGCAGGAGGTGTCAGCCAGGTTACCACAGTCTAGTTACATTTTTTAGTAGTGCTAGGAAATGGTGATATAAAACTCAAATAAGGAAATAATTCCTTATAATCTAGAAAGAGCAAGAGAGACACCCACTGGCCTACAGAGAAGGCCACCAGCTATAACTCTAGAAAGGGTAACAGGATAACAGTAATAGTGAATTTTTTATGTATATTTTCCACTTTTATTTGTGTTATTCTGTGACCAAAATGTTCTAAATATTTTAGTTGTAACTCTATGATTATTAATTAGTATTTTAGTAAAAACATTTGATTTTAGGAAACCTGCCTGAATGAGATTGTTCGTGTTGTGTGTGGTTGTGGGATGTTTAATCTATGATTAAACTGTTATTGCTAAGGGGTGTCACCATAAGCTACCAATCGAACAAGGGTCTGTACAGGGTAATCTGGGTAAAGATAGGGAGAATACGAAAGTCTCACAGAAGAGTCTGTAGGGATTTGAACCAGGTTATTCCATGTCTGTGGGAGAAGAGAACATTAGGGTTACAAGGCTACCTCAAAGAGACTATAACACCTGCACCTTCCCCCTTTGTGTAACAACCAAGTAAGGGTTCTCATTTGGCTACAGAACTTGAGACTGGTATTGTACCCTTATCCAGAGTTAAAATCGAGCCTTTGGGACTCGTGGCGGGTGTTCAGTTGTGATCTTGGTTAGCATTCTAGAAGGACATGGGAGGGTATCCCTGTTTTCCCTCCTGTCAAGGATTGCACTTAGGGTGGGCACTGAGTTCAATGGACCTAGCCCTCAGGAGTGGGTTCATGACAACCATTAGTCCCCATTGTCTCCATCCATGCTGTTCCACATGTGTGATTCTTAATAGACTTTGATGGCAGATAGGATCACTTGGCCCACCTAGTCTGCCCATTTTCTACCTACTATAACACCACAGACCCTACTTGATCCCTGGCTCTACCCCTCATTGCTTACCACTAGGGTTCTTCTATGCCTATCCCATGCATTCTTGAATTCTATTATAGTTTTTGCCCCACTACATCTGTCTAGAGACTGTTCCAGGTCTATCACTCTTTCTGTGAAGAACAACTTCACAGAAAGAGTGGTGGATACCTGGAACAGCCTCCCAGTGCAACAGAAGAAGAATTTTCTATTTGTATATCAATTTCCATACACACTATATCTCAAAACTGTTTACAAGCAATAGGGAAATTATTTTGTAGTGATTATAATGTGCAATGGCATCCCTGCCACTCATACACCTTCCCTCATTCACACACAGACATAGCCATGAACAGTTTCTTGAATATTTCTATTAGAAGAAGAATACTGGTCAGGATAACAAGGATGATCTCCTACCCTACAAAAAGTGTCATGGATTCTTTGATTTTACCTGGATATGCAAAGGTTAGCCAGAGGTGGGCAAGGTATTTCAATTTTAAAATATCATATGAAGGATGGCATGTCCCATTAGTATAGCATCTTCCCTGTACTACACTGTCGTACCAGCATTTGAAGGTATTGTTTAAGCCCAAGTCCTAGTGCCGCTGTATGTTACAAGAGTTATGTTTATGCAGCTGGTTGGTGGTAGTGGGAAGAAGTTGAGTGTGGGATGAAAAAGAAACTGCTGCGAAGAAATTATTTTCCTGGTGGTATAGTGATACACCACTTGTGCTACATGTTGCCTGCATCTATGTAAACAAGCAATATTAATTACATGGTTCTAAGGCCTTGTTGACCAGTAAGAACACAGGATTTATCAACCCTATTTTAATAGCAACATGTCAATAGGTTTCTGGATATTTGTTTTCCTCTGGAACATGTAAGTGAGTGAAATCATTTATATGGCTTACCTATTCTAAGAGCAAGCAAAGAAAATCAGATCCTTAAAATCCTTAGGAGGCAGTATAACGCAGTGGTCTAAGGCTCTGAGCTGCAAATTTGGTGACATCCAGCAGACCAGACCTGGGTTTGAATCCCACAGCTTCCACTTGCATACTGTGTGACCCTGAGCAAGTCACTTAACCTCCTTGTGCTCCCAGGTCTCTCCTGTAAAAAAGCTTTCAGCTTAGTGTGCTATGCCTGGTTAAACAACTAAATAAAAAAAAAAATAAAAACAGGACAAACAAAACAGTCCCCGATTAGGATCAATCTAACAAATGCTTAAGGAATGTAATTGGGTTCTACAGGACTATGAAACAGGAAAAATATTATCTCTCCATTCTCAAGACAGGAGAAGCACATAAAATTGCAAGAGGTTGAGGAAACGCAAGAAGTTATTGTAAATATGGAGATTAAAGTTATTCTTGACCTGAAAAAAGCAGTTAATCAACTGAAGAACAGAAAATTTATGGAAGTGGATAATGTTACAGGAGAAATGTATAAGCATGGGTAGAGGAATTAAATAGATAACTGTGCTGAGCAGTTCAGGTAGTGTGGAGTTACAGAGCAGCTACAAGTGAACTAAAGAATGATTATGATCATACTCTTGCACAGCAAGGACAATGGGAATGAATTCAATATTTCTAACAGAATGAAACTACTGACTATAGCTAGACAGGCGTTGACCACAGAGCTTTTAATCTGAATGACCAAAATTATGACAATGGTGAAAAAGAAAAAGCAAAGCAGGTTCAGACAAGTAAGATGCTGTAACAACTGAATCATCATAGACAGTAAACAAGTAGAGAAAAAAAAAAAATCTGCAAAAGGAAAGGAATTTTGTGTTTATTTCACCTTTCCTACAAAATGTACCTCAAAGGGCTTTAAATCAGGAAGAGAAAGGGGAGAAAATGTAGTTACCATTTCAGGCACACAGGGAGAGATTAGAGAGAGTTTATGGTCAACACATAAGGGATATGGAATAGGAACCAGTGGGATAAATGATTTATTTTCACGGGAAGAGTTTGACCTCGGGTAACTTCTTGATTGGTGTAAGCCACAAGTGATTTGCCCAAGGTCAAACTGTTCGAGTGAAAATAAATAATTTATCCCACAGATCCCAGTTGCATATTTCATTGACGCAATAGGTTAGCACCTTGTGAGATATTGAACTTTTATTATTTTTTTTAAATCTGTTTGTTAAATAAATATATAATGTGGGACTTTGTGGTAAAATAATGCTGGTCCATTTTTGATTTGTGCTCTTGACATGGGGTTGCTGTGGACATGCCGGCATTATGACTGCACTGACATTGCTTCATCAGTGCTAACTGGCTGAAGTAGCGGCTTGTTCAAAAATGTTGAAACAACATGGTGGCAGTGTTTAGCGAGTGAGTATGAATCAGCATCATCTATATATGTTATTGAGCTGGTGTCAACAAGTTGCAGTAGCATTTTTTTGTGTGTTTTTTCAATTTAATGAGTTGCTGTTGATGTGGTATTGATGCTGGGAATGGAGCAAAGCTACAGAGTGCAATGGGAAAATGAGCACTGCTGGCAGATACAGAGGATATGGCTGAAGAGAAAAGCGTGTTTGGGCAGTTGAAGTAACAGAAAGAAAAAAGAAGTGGCAGCTGTCCTTGCTCCTGAATGTCTTTCTTTTTTAAAGTACTTTAAAGTTTGAACTGCGGGACAGGTAGGGAGTGGTAAAGTGGGAATTGGTGCGAGGGGGTAAGTGACAGAAGACTACTTGCACAGTAATTAAAAAACAACTCATTTAGCAGGAGAGTTCCTTCAAAGTGGTATGAGCTATGGTTTCAAGAAAGATGTGTGCAGTTCAGTTTGACAGCAGATGCTAGCAAGTTGTCTATGAGACAGGAGTCAGTCACGCAGTGACTTGGTGGTGCTGCTGATACTCGTTTTAAGTAAGGAATTTGCTTTTTTTGTTACTTGTGTTTGCTTTAGAGGTGAGTGAGGTGGATGGGATGAGTTTCTATGGCAGACTGTAAGCTGGCACGGCTGGCCAGGCATGGGGGAGGGGTGCAGTGACATAGCTGCTATGTACATAAATGCTGATGATGTATCTACTATGCACATAAACAAAATTTATGTACACAGTAGCTCAAATATTAGCACCTATTGCATAAATATATATATATATATATATATATATATATACTGTACGAATATTTTATGGAGTGAGCATATGCTTCACAATTGTGAAAGGAACAGAAACATAGTATGAAGAGTTATGGGGTACTGAGTATGACTGTTCTGTATACATGGTTGAAAGCTTATACAGATGCATATATGTGTAAGAAGTGAGACATAATCATAGTTGCATTAGAGACAGGAGTGAGACATGGTTACATCATTCTCCATATACTTCTAGCATAGTTTATTTATTTCTAATGTTTGATTACAAAAAGCAAAGCAAGCCATGGCAGCTTGTTTTCAGGTGTATCCATAGGTGGGTTGGGAGAGGGCATTATACGGATCTGTTTTATTGACAGATGGAATACTGGCCAGACACCAGGCAAAATCCCATGTTAAACTAAATGCGAATGAACCTTTACCTATACCTAGACCTTGAAGGACAGCACCTCAACAGTGCAGCATGCTCTAGTGTTGAACTAGTGTCATCTTTAGGGATTAGAACCCAAAGCTTTCTGATGCTTTAACCCCAGAGACAATTGTGCAACTTGATACTATACTACATCCTCTGCACTATGAGGAAAGGAGCAGGACAAGATGGAGGTCACTGAAGTAGACAGAGCTGAAATATGAAATTTAAAGTGATGAAAATGCAGCCTTATGGACTGTAATACTAAAAATGTATTTCTCTTCTAGGACAGTTTGGGAAAGAAATCAATAAATTTGAATGTCTTGGCAGTATGCCAAAGGTCAGATATGTGAGGATAAAACATGCAAGGCTCAAGCACAGGAAATAGAAAGCTTAGTGATAAAAAAAAAATGGAAGTAGTAAACAAGATGGACACTTCCAGAGTCATGATGGTGTCTCTCTGAACAAGGCTTAAAGTGAAAACAACGAAGAAAGTACTCATACACCACCATATGGGAAAAACTGCACTAAAGCAGATATGTAGTGCAATTACTTTACTAATTGTGCAGAAAACTAGTAACTTAAAAAAAGACGGCAAAAGAGAGCCTTGAGCATGCCAAACCACAGGCTGACTTGATGTTGCATTCAACATCAAGTGTACTTTTTCAGACCACTGAAGAAAAGCATGGGATTTTTTTATGAAATGTCAGGTCAGTGGGTGTTTTGATCTTCTAGGGGCTTACACTTGCTGTGTTTTTAAGCTCACTGCTCATTTGCACACTCAATACAGTAACTGCACCACACATTGTTTTTTTAAGAGTAATTTTCCTGATAGGAGTATGTGCGCTCTCTTTTTTGTTTTCTGAAAAACAGAAGTCTAGATGTCATATACAGTAGCCAAGCAAAGAAATAACAGAGAGAAGCAGAGACAATGATATACAACATCAGGTAGTATTACCGGGAGCCACTTTTAACAAGTCTGGTGAAGTTCTACGAAAATGAATGGATATGAGCATGAAGCAGAATGTAGGGTGTTCTGTGCTGAGTGAAAAAAAAGCAGTGTATGGACTTCAGATAAGATACTTATCTGGAGACAGGATGGTTGACAGCAGGTACATAAGTAGGACATTTGTATACAGTGGCAGAGAAAGTGAGCAATGTGGAAGTGCAGGCTAAGAGACAACATAAAAGATGATGGAGATTATTAAGGAGATGATCCTGTGATAGGCAAGCACATACGATGTATGTACAGTATGGGCAAAACTTGCTAAGATTGCCAACCAGGGGCTATAACATTTAAAGAGACAATGTGAGAAACCAAAACCGACATAGAGGGACACCATAAAGAAAATAGCATAGTAGGCAATCAAAGAAAACTGGAAGATAAGCCATAAGTCAGCACTAAGGAAATCAGGCATTTAATTCACTTAGAAGTACTATACTGAAGGGCAGTTTGCAGGGAGAGCTGTGTATAGAATGCATAAAAGGATGCAGGGAGAGAACAGATATCTAATTTGTTTGGTTTCTATGTATCTTCCCAAACCATGCACGTACACACTAGAGCCTCAAAGTGCAAGGCATCATGGGTATGCAAATCAAAGTGCAAGGCAGGCTGACAAGGCTTTGCCAGAACAGATATTTCCTTTAAGCAGGCAGTATCATTTTTATTTTTTCCCCTTCCCCTCAGATAGCCCTTCCTCAGAGGAGCACCCAAGCCCCATCACCCCGACATTCACTGGGACTTACCTTTTCTGGACACCCTCCTCCAGGGCTTGCCCTCCAAGTGGAATCCCCCCAAGACCAACCAAAGCATGGACCCAGTTTGTGCCAGCATGCCCAGCTGGTCAGGTGCATTGCCTGCAAGTACTCCACTTCATCATGCTGCCAGGCATTTTCTGGTTTTCTTCCTGTGGGGTACGTGGTGTTCACTGATGTCAAGGCACACACATCAGCATCTATCATGTCTCCCTGCCTCTTTTGTCTCTTGCTGCCTTTCTCCTGCCAGTTGAGCACCAAATTCTTCCCCACTCCTCCCCCCCCGGCCGGCCCTCTGACACCTTAGTCTCGCTTCTGAACCTGGGTCATCAACATCTCGAGCAGTAGGATTACCACTGTGCTGGCGGGCCAGACCCATCTTTTTGATTTTTTAAATTGCTCTCAGTTTTAATTATAACAATTCTCTCTTTCATTCCTAAGCAACTGACATTCTACAAGGTTGCAAAGTACCAGCCAAACTACTAGCTCTTGCATGAAAGATAGCTTGCCATTCTCAACCATTTCACTGCTTCCACTGTAGCAACAACATTCCTTTCCTAAGGGGCTGCCCCAAGGAACTCACTAATGCAGCATTCAGGCAAGTTGGAAGGGTCCACCTATACATGAGTAAAATAAAAGAGCCCTTTAAACATACATAGATACCAACAGGTAGGCACACTAAACAGATGTCTCTTATTGTGGAAGTGTGTCATTTCATAAAGTTTGGGTGTGAGAACTGTGAAAAAAACAGAAGTTCTGGTTACTCAATCTGAGTGAGACGAGTTGCTCAATCTATAAAGGATATCCCTAGCAAACCCTATTAACTCATTACAAATCATGACTCCATAAAAGTCATACTGGAGCTCTATTATGTAAGAACACAAATGTAATTAACTTTTTTTTAAGTATACTTTTTATCCACTCCCTTTCCATTCTTGAGAATAGCACAGTCCAGCAGATAAGACTGTGGTGCTTATGCACAAGACTGGTGCACAGAGGAAAGCATATCCAAAATGCAGATCTTGGTTTTGTGGCAACTGAAAGTCTATTAAATGAGAACTGCATGCTTTTACTGCCAGCGTGAGATTGTGTCTCTACTCAGCAGAGATCGGAACTAGCACTGAAAGTGTAAATATGTGCTATTATACCATGGGCATTGAGAATCCTGCATCCTGATTGGCTGACTGGCACTTTAGAGTGTGCGTAAATCCTATGATAACCAATGCAAAAGGTGCCAGTCATTCAGAGTGGCAGCAGCACAAAAAATGCAGTACAATCCATACACTCACTCTCAAAAAGTTCCAAAAAACTCAATGCCGTTTTTACTTCGTTAAAGCGACAGCAAACCAACCACAAAGTGCTAACAAAGAAAAGCCCCATAAAATCACTTCCTGGAGCTTTTGCCTGTTAAGTTAGTGGGGCCCTGGGTGCATCGGTTAAATTAGTGACTTCACTGCTCTCTCCCAGCCCCATCACCGAAAATCCAGAATTTGAAACCGTTCTCTTACCCACAGCTCCTTCCCCTGTATCAGGGCTCTGTCTCCTACTCCACATGGACCTTCATGCTGCTCACCATTGCTCAGTTTCCTCCACATACCAGGCCCATTCTTCTGATCCCAGCAAAACAAAATAATCTGTTCTGAACCTTCACCATGATCTCCACTGAACGTACAAGAGCGTGGAAAACTTTCATCATGCTCTGTCTTCCAGGCTCAACTACAGCAGCTTTTCACTCCAAAAATGGAAAAAAATGACAAAACACACAAACAAAATGAAACAACCCAGCATGCGGCCGTGTGTATATGTGTGTGTGTGTGTGTGTGTGTGTGTGGGCAGCATATGTCTGTATCTGTCTCTATGTGGAGGGGGTTATCGCCATATTCTACCTAGCAACAGCAAACTATTTGTGTTAGGAGTTTAAATTTTTTTAATTTAAAAACATCATTAAAGAAATCACTTTAGGACTTCTGGTGACATCAAGATTGAGAAGGCAGCCTAATTCTGAGACCCCGGGCCACTCCTGAATCAACTCTGAATACATCGACCGAAGGACAAATGCAATCCCCTGCCAAGGCTACTTGCTCTAAAGCCAATATGCTCAAGCAACTGGAGACACCAATATTTAAGCTCCGGGAGCTCCTCCAAAGATCCTCCAAAGAGACAAAATAGGAGGAATAACGAGTGGGTGATCCGATAGTGAGACTGAGGCCTTGAAACTCCCAACAGAGATGGAAGAGCCTGATTTAATTACAACAATCCTCCAAACAGCCAGAATTGTCAATAAAATAGATAAATCTTTATCTGGTCTCCCATTGGAGCTCAGTGGAATTGAGCACCAAACGGATCAGGTGGAACTGTGCCTGTCAGCAGTGGTGGAGCAGGCCAATCGGCAAGACTACCTAATTCTTTATTTACTTGCAAGGAGAGAGAGCACAATGCTAAACTAGGTGATTTAGAAGGCCATAACAGAAGGCAGGATATTCGATATACAGGATCCCAGAAGGTGCAGAGAACAATGCCTCGAACGCCATAGCCTTCCTTCAGACCCTATTGAGGGATATATTGGATCTGCCAGCTGATCTTAACCTAAGCATGGATAGGGTCCACAGATCTCAGGCCTGAAGCCTACAAATGCTGGAGCATGACCGAGATCGCTCATAGCAAGCTCACCTACTATACAACAAAAGAGGAGCTGCTTAATAGAGCTTTGAAACAACCTGACCTCAAATACCAAGAGAACAAAATAACCATAGACAACAACTTTACCACACAAGTCCAGGAGCAGAGGAAGCAAAAACATCTGAGCACAGATCCTCTTTCCTGCATGTCTCAGGGTCATTACAGATCAAGGTACAAGAATCTTTGCAGACCTGTTGGTGGCAAAACAATTTTTAGAGAACTGAGCATCTCTACACCACCTCTGATGAAAGAGCAACTCGAGAAAGAGGTCATGAGGGCAGTGCGGGACATGGCCCAGAAGGGGTTGAAGAGAAAAGGAATGCAGCAACCAGTACCACACACTAACCTGTGCTCAGATGTAGCGGCCCTATTTAAAGTGTACATGCCAGGAGGGAGAGTCATGATGCAGACTGCAGAGGTGGGTGAAACACAACAAGAGACTGGAACTTCCCCCTCGTCGAAGACAACACAGTGGGGAAAATTTAACTAACGCAGGTACTTTTGGCTTAATAAAAGGACTTGGTATGCAGTCTATACATAACCCCCTCTGACCGGAGGCAGTAGGCCTTGAAGAGGCTGCCGTGCAGTACTGAGCCGTAAATCGAGCAGCTTGCCCCAGGTGCAACAATCCCTGAACGAGCTGGTCCTTTTAGTATAGTTTAAAAGTAAATATGTTCTTGTTGCTATTGTGGCTAGGTCTTTCTTACAGGGCGACAGCATGGGTGAAGACACGCGGGGCTTGGGGGCTTAAAAAGGAGGGGGGGCAGATGGTCACCGTGGAGCAGGGGGCTGACAGTAAGTTATCTCCCTGCAAATACAGATCCTTACGTTGTGATGAAGCATGTGGATTCCTTGTGGCATTTCGCCCCATATATACATCGACTCAAACAGAATAGAGAACCCAGAGAAGACTTAGCTCTTACTAGCCTCAAGGGGGCACCATTGGGCTAATTTGCAGGGTCAGAGGCAAATCCCAAACAGCTAAGGTTGACTTCAACTCTGAAACAGTTATTGCTTTGTCAGGAGGCTGGCCCAGCCCAGAAGGGATAGAAAATAGTACAAGCTTAACATTTAGCATATCAATTGATGTTGGTACACCCTTGAGGTATTTCAATATACCTTAGAAGAATAAAGAAATCCCAGCAAAACGACTGGGTATTACGTGCCAGGGGAAGGCACAACCCAGGCCGACTGTCCAGGCCTGACCTTGGAAGTGCAGTTTATTATTCTCTTTACTTTTTTGATAGTTGAATTAATCGCTTGTGAATATTTACCTTAGAAGGGGGGAAAAAGAGAGGAGTAATTATTCTCCTAGGGTCCAGCTTGCCATTTGAGGAGGAAAAGACTTGGATAGACCCAGGGGCGAGACATGTAATAATCAAGGGAAGGGTGCAGGACACACAAACAACTTTAGAAAATATATATGCCCCTCTGGGCTCCCCTTTCTTTTAATTGGAGATTATAAAGTTGGTACAAGAAAAGGCTAAGGGGAACTATGCTACCGGGGAGACTGGAACCTAGCTGAATAAGCGATTGGACACCACCTGCAGATCCCAGTTCCAGGGTCCAGGACGGTAAAGCTAGTCAACAGACTATTGACGGTCACAAGACTAATAGACATATGGAGGAAAAAATACCCACAGGCTAAAGATTATACTTGCTACTCACCCAGATATGAAACATTTTCTAGAATTGACTGGATTCTGACACAGGCCAGGGACCTAGCTAAGGTAAGCCATACATGGGTTGGTTCAGCAGTCCACTCGGACCATCAACCATTATTCCTAGAGGTAGATCTGGGAATTTCCCAGAAGAAAACCCATCAGCACTTAAACATCTCCCTTTTAAGGGATAAAGAGGTTATGACTAAACTTGGGGAGGTGGTGGACCAGATCTCTGAATGTAATACAGGACTTGGGGTGGCACCCAGAATCATGTGGGATACCCTTAAAACAATTCTGAGGGGGAAGCTCATATCAGCGGGCTCCTACAAACAGAGAGAGAGGTGTGCACTGTTGTCTCAGCTCAACTACCAACTGAAAAATCTTCAGACGCAACAAAAACAAAAGTGGACTAGGCTGAGGGATAGGGAAATTAAAAAGACTACAGACCGAATACATAAAATTCACCAGGCAGAGACACAGAAGGCACTAGCATACCTGAAATAGATCTATTATGAAGGGGGGCCATAGGGCCACATGCCTGCTAGCCCTGCGGCTTAAGCAAAGACAGGCCAAGGCCACCATCACAAGACCCCACAACAGGCTTGCTGGAGTACAAGGCAGACCAGATCAGGAAAGCCTTTGTCGCCTATTATAAATGGTTTTATCAAGCACAAAGGGAGATCCACCCACAAGATAAAACCAACTACTTAGAAACAATAATGCTCCCCACAGTAACTCCACAACAAAGAGAGGAACTAGTAACCCCATCCGTCTTACTGAAGTGGCGGAAGCCATCTGAAATCTTAAAACAGGGAAATGTCCAGCCCAGACGGTTTTATTGAAGAATTCTATAAACTTTAAGGAGAAACTGGCCTCACACCTATTAGACGCATCAATGAGATATGGGTGGGAGGGACATGCCACCCTCCTGGGACTATGCCACCATCACAGTCATATCCAAAGAAGGAAAAGATCCAACTGAGTGTAGTTCGTTTAGACCCATCTCCATTCTAAATGTGGACTATAAAATCTTCACCTCAATCTTGGCCGGGAGGCATCTCCCACTCCTCCCCCAGCTCATTAAAAAGATCAAACAGGGTTCATCCCGGGTAGACAGGCCCCAGATAATGTTAGACGTAACATAAATATTATTGACAAGATCGGCCAGGGGGTAGTTCCTTTCTGCCTCATGAGTCTTGATATCGAAAAGGCATTCGACAAAGTCTCTTGGCATTTCCTGTTCAGGGTTCTGGACAGATTTGGGCTTCCCGGCCAGATGACAGAAGCCATTAAAGCACTATACCGAGCACCATAGGCCTACATCAGACTCAATGAGAGTATAACAGACAGGATCCCCCTAGGCAGGGGCACGAGATAGGGATGCCCCCCCCCACTCTTATTTGCTCTATATATAGAGCCCCTGGCCTGTGCTATCAGGGAAAACCCAAATATCACAGGAGTCAGCATAGGAGGGGTAGAGCATAAAATATTGCTGTACGCGGATGATGTTCTTGTGTACATCATGAACCCTAACCAATCTATCCCGGAAATCTGGAGGACACTACAGAAGTTTGGACTGCACTGGATATACCCTAAATAAGGATAAGACAGATATCCTTGCATTCCACTATAAAACTACTCCGCAGATCACTGAACTTCTACCCTAAATTGGAATAAACAGAAAATAAAGTACCTGGGAATCCAGATCACAAAAAGCTGACAGGGCTCTTCATGGCAAATTACGGACCTCTACAGGCCCAACTCAAATGGGACATAGAAAAATGGCAAATCCTAAAACTCCCTATGTATTCCAAGATCCAGACAGTGACCATGAACATCCTTTCAAGATACCTATACCTTTTTCAATCTCTCCCAATACATATCCCACAAAAACAATTCCAGGCATGGCAGAAAGCAATATCCAGTTTCATATGGGAACCAGGGAGACCAAGAATAAAGATGAGAACCCTGCAAGCTGACAGGATAAGGGGAGGGAGGCCATCCCCACCTAGAAACATGCTGTATGGTGGCACAACTACGATTTGGCTTGCTGTGGTGTTCGACCATATGACGACACTGGAAAGGCATGGAAATTGAGATGACAGAGGCCCTCCATTGGGAGCTAGAGTTGTTGACCCCACCCAGCTGGGCAAGGGGTCTGAACTTCCACAGGCTGTGGCAAATACACTCAACCCGATATACAGACTCTGGACTAAACTGGGTATTAAAACAGCACTCTGGCCTCTTCGGTGGTTTGCGTGGTCCACGAATTTCACCCCAGTGAGGTTAGACCACGATTTCAGGCTCTGGGCCAGACTTGGCCTACAGAAGATGGGACAGTTGGTAGTGGACGACACAGTCTTAGATTTCCAAACCCTCAAACAAGGATTCAGTCTCTGGAACAGGGATCACTTTAGGTATCTGCAGCTTAGAGCCCACCTTCTGAACTCCCAGAAGGCCTCAACACTAGAACCCAACACAGAGAGACTAGTACAGTCTAATACTCTCAATAATCTCTGGGAAACTAGAAAGAGGACAAATCTCAGCACTATATAAATCAATCAGAAAGCTCCCCACCACAACAACTGCAGCAATGAGAACCATATGGGAGAGGGAGAGTAATTTAAGCATAACAGACGGGGAATGGGAAAAGATCTTCAATACAGCCAACAAAACAACCTAGTCACCTGGGTGGTGAGAGTTTGCATGGAAGGTGAGGGTGCGGTACTTCTATACCCCTGAGATCCAGGCTAAATGGGGAGAAGCGGGAGGAGGGCACTGTTGGAGGAACTGCGGTACACAGATGGCACACCATATTCATGTATTCTGGGAATGTGGGGTCATACAATCATTCTGGGAGGAAGTAACACAAGAAATCACTAGGATATTTATGGACATCCACTCTCTCACAATGAAGAACACAGTGCTGGGCCGTCCACAAGAGGAGGTAAGGGGGGGCGGACACCATCTACCTGTGGAATGTCCTCATAGTATCTGCCCAAAAAACAATTACTAGGAGATGGCTTTCACTTGACCCACCAGACAAGAAGCAGTGGATCTCCATTGTGATGGAAATCAAAGAAATGGAGGAACTGACACACAAAATTAATGGCAGACTCACAAAATTCACTCAGAAATGGACAAGGTGGGATATACTGAGGCACTGAGGGGACAAAGAAGCAAGGAGTAATGAACATATATAGATCTAAAATATCTTGAGGTGGAAGAAAGTGTAGATGTACAGGAGAGAGAGCTATAATGGATGGAGGCTCGATGGTGATGGGAAACAGACCTCAAGACATAGTGGGGGGACATCCCGGCCTGGGAGAGACCTCATCCCTCTGAGAGGGAGAAGTCAATTAAACAGGGATACTGATTAATCAGAAAGACACCACAGTGATAGATGGTGACCTTGCTTTGTGCAACTGTAAGGATGAAATGTTTTGAAGTATAAAGTTTGAAAGAAATACGAGGTGTGCTAAGTGTAATATGGATGTTTACTTCAAATTGAGTTGAAATGGCAGTACACTGATTTTTGAACCTCAATAAACTTGAATTAAAAAAAATCACTTTAAAATGCAATAAAAGTAACATTTTGTTTAGGGTCATTGTATAATCACAATAATCCACTCCAGGGTGTGTGTTGCTAAGGGATTTACCCACTTCTGATTTGGTTTTCGTCACTCAGCCTACAGCCTCATGACACACCACACCAGCTGTAGGTAACACCACAACAACTCACACCCTGATGTCTATTATTGCTCAAATATACTATAAATTGTAAGTTGAAAAATACATTATAAAGGCACATAGACAGTCACCCAGCTCAGCCCACTGTTCCCATCATTACAGGCTCTGCTGCATGAAACACATGGAGTTTGAGTGTCATAGTGGGTGGGGAAATGCAGAACATTCAGGTATAAAGTTATCTTATGAAGGATATAGTCAGTAAAAAATATTTTTGGTGCAACTGGTTTATTTCACAGTAGTTACGAGGGCTAAGAGTTCCCCTTTAATAACATAATAAAAAAAATACCTGATACATGGAGTTAATTATTTTGATTCTGAGAAAGCCAAGGACTTTCTGAAGAGGAGCTGGTAGCTGCCTTTATTATTGATCTAAAATGAGCTCAGGACTGCAACCTTCAAAGCTTCTGGAGTGAGGTGTTGTCTGTGTTTGTAGAGACCACACCATGTATTAGCAGCTCTAGCTACATTATCTACGTGAGGTCCATAGGAGAGATTAGGGTCAAGCTGTATCCCTAAGTATTTGAAGGACCCCACCTGATCTAGAGTGTTCCTCTGGGTGTCTACAGTGGTATGCAGCTACACCTGCAATTGGCTGCATGCCACTGCATTGGGCCAGCCCATAGTGCATGTGCGACAACATGCCATGGTGGCTGGCATGTGTCGCAATGTGTGGCACGTGCACAGGCCGCAGCACTGGGAGTGTGTACAAGGGCAGTGAGCACGCATGTGCGGAAACTGCCAGTGGAATTGAGCAACTGCTGCAGCAGCTGTGCAGGGTGGCTGAGGAAACATATAGCAACAACAAAGGTTTCAGGACACTGTGGGCTGCCCAGGGCCATAGACCGGTGAATACCACTCACATGCCGTCCATGTGTGTGTGTGTGTGTGTGTGTGTGTGTGTATTGTCTTGGTTGTGGGGTGGTGCCTGTCAGTATGTGCTCACGTCTTTTGCCTCTTGTGTCACCCTCTCCTTCCCCATACAGGATGACACAGGTATGCCCCGAGTTCTGGTCCTAGTGATGCAGGTGCAGCCGATGGAGTTGCTGTGATTGTGGTGCACCCTGGAGACTGTACTGAAGGTGCTGGCAGTGGCAGTGGCCATGCTACTTGTGGAGGACCATGGTGGAGAGCCAGCCACACTATGAGGCTGAGACAGGGCGGGTCACAGTTCCATCCAGGGTAAGTGTGTGTAGCATGTGTAGCACTTACCCATATGTTGAGTATCTGGGGGGTGGTGCTGGGGATTGTTGGTGTTCCACTGTCCTCTGGCATGCCGTGGAAGATACTGCAGTTGCTGTGGCCCTACATGGTCATCTCTGGCAGTGCATACCACCAACGACTCCCAGTCACTGAGGATCTGCAGGTCACACTGGTGTATGCATGGTCTGGTTTGCTGGGCATGTCTTCATGTGTCCGTCTGCATGTGGCACCGCAGTCCAGAACACCAAAGTGCATTTGCCAGCAGTCCGCCTTGTGCATGCCATGGACACTTGGCTCATTTGGCAGGGGGATGGTTTGTGGGTGGTGCACCATCCTCTGACACACATGCACATGGCCATGTGGAACCAGTGTGGGCAACTGTCAGTACCCTGCCGCTGTCAGATGCCATTGTGCCCTGTACATCACATGGCACAATGGGCTGCATGGCAGATGACCATAATGTTCATTGGTGCTGCAGGGTGGCATCACCTGTGGCAGACCCGCCCAGTGGCCAGTAATGCCGTTGATGTGTGCCGTTGTCTCTGACTTCGGCGTGTGTGCACTGGGTGGTGATGGCCCAGCCGGGAGTGGGGTGGGGTGGGGTTGGGCTCCATGCTGCGTGTCCGATTCTGGCTGGGGGTGGGGGTCACGGCCGGTCATTCAGTGCTGTTTGTCTCTTTTGTCTCCACAACACTACAGAGGTCCTTTGTGGAAGATGGTGCTCTTGTATGTGCCAAGGCCAAGGAGGGTGGAGGATGATGGCCAGCCCCAGCAGCAAGGACTAGGAGGAGGGATGGCTGTACCTCAGGAGGACATGGAGGAGAGGAGAACATCAATTGTGCCATTGCTGGAGGAGGCCTCCCATGGAGGCATAGTCACACTGAAGGTGGGGGACCCTGCAGTTCAGGGGGTGGAGGGCACTGTTGCGGGTGGGGGTTGTTTGCTCTTTGGAGGGGCTGTTAGCATTCCTGAGGCATGTTACTGGATTTATACAGTGTTGTTGTATATTTGCACGTATCTGAACAGTAAAGTGGCTATTTTCCTACTTCACTGTCTGTTTATTGTCTTGTGTGTGTGGGCCTGTGAGTGTTTGTGTGTGTGACCTGGTGGGTGGGTGTGGGTGGCCGGGTGGGGTATTGGTGGACTGCACCTTTGGGGGGGGGCCCTGTTTTCCTGCCTGCCATTCCGTGTGCATGGCCATGCTGGGGGAGGGAGGTGTGGGGGCCCTGTATGTTTGTGTCCGCATGTGTGCATCCATGCATTGGGCATCTGTGGCAGCCCTGGAGGGGGCCCTGTCAGAAGATACCATCGTGTGTCCCCTTGCCATGCTGTCATGGCTTGCCAGGCATGCACATCTGTGGCAGTACCACACTGTGGCACCACGATCAGGGCACCTCATGTCTGCGTCTAGCACTATGTCCAACTGTGTGCAGCCAGCTTGCACCACCCTGGTATTGGCACACCTCGCCTGCCCATGGGTCCATGTGCGGGCCATGTCACATGGTGGTTGGGTGCCCACAGCAACATGCGTGGGTCCCGCTTATCGCCACATGCAGATGGGACTCTGATCTATTGGGCGTGGTCTGTTCCGCCTGCTGGCGATCCCTTATGCAGCCACTTCATGGCAGCTCCTTTGTATATGTGTGCACGGTCTGTGCTCCACATCTGGCAGACCTGTGCACATTCATGCATGTGCTGAGTGTGTTTGGATACACTTGTTAGGTATGCCACGCTCCTGTATACGGTGTGCTACTGCTAGCTTAGGGTACATGCTCTTGAACTGCACGGTGGCTTGTGCGCTGGGTTGCATGCAAACACATGGCATATATACATGCCAGAGCAGTATGCATGCACCCTACACTTGCCATGCTGGCTTCGTGCATAGGACCCACTGTACCCAAATGCGGGTACTAAATGTTTTAGCTAATTAATTGCTATGTGTTAAACTTAAACGTGCCAATTAATTTTCCTCAAAAACATCTAGAAATTGTAAATTTGGTTCCATGTTCCCTCAAAAACATCTAGAAATTATAAATGTGGTTCCTTATATAAGTCTGCTAAATTGTCCCACAAGACACTGACCTCAAAACTTCTATTTGCATCCTATGCCTTCAGCCACTGAAAAGTGTTTTCAACCAGCATAAAGATGTCCTGGAGGGCATTATTGTGATTAGAAAATGCATCAGTTTTTGTAGAAGTACAAAAATAAATAAAAAAATACATTTTTTTTTAAATGTGTAAGAATACATTTGAAAGTAGTTCTTACATGTTGGTATGTTTTTGCTACTAAGTAGTACTGCTGAACTGGGAGCTTCAGGTCTTTCCATTCCGTGTTGAATGACTGCCCTCCCCAGAAGTGAACAGGAGGCATGTTGCTGAAGTGTCCACTGTAAACAGATGTTAACCCCCCCCCCAACACACACAACTAAGGTATGAGGAGCACTTAAGAGGCATTTTGGTAAAAGTGTTGCTGCAGGATGGGACGGAGCAGTATGTTGAAGGTGCTGGTTTCAGTTATGGGTGTACTGTAGCATTTGGGTAGGAGTGTACTGAGGCAGCAGCAGTGATGGCTTGCAAGCTAATTTTTCCCGCAATGATCAGGCCAGAAGGATTATCTTTCAGCAGCTGCAGTAGCTTGTCAATACATTGGCCTGCAAATGATGGAATGAATGGTATGATCTGCAGTTTGTTTCTGAAGCTGACTGGGTTGACTATTGAAGTAAGGGCTGTGCAGAACTACTGACTGTTTGGTGCCGGGCCAAGACTCAGGCACTGTGAAGATTTAGAAATTGTGATCTCTGTGGGGGAAAGTGCTAAATTAAGAGGTCCAATTATAAGTGTCTGGGCATCTAGTTAGACCACAATTTAAAATAGAATATAGTATACAGTGGAACGTAGTTCTACCTCGATTTCCATCTCTGTTAAAATGCTGTTCTACCACAGTTTAAAGGTCGTGGAATGCTGTTCAAACTTTTGTGGTAGAACAACATTTCAACAGAGTTGGAAAGTGCACGACCCACACACATTACAAAGCAGTGGATTCAACAGCCAGTCAATGGAAATCCCGGATAGCAAGTTGAAAAGACACGGTGATGATACGATCGCAAACTTGCATCAGCAGGATCAACCAGATACATTCCAAAAATGCAGGATCAACCAGATAAGTTCAGCTAGACAGTATTTAAAAATGTCTTACTGAATCAAATTTGTTTCCTCCAGTCCACAGCATCTTGCTAAGTGAGGCATACACCCGCTATGTTTTTTTTCTTGAAACCCCCCACACCAGAATGACAACCATTGGGAGTGTCCGCTGCTAACATGGGGACGTGTATTCCTTAGCAACCACACAGCTCACCGTAGCAGCCAGCACTGTCTCCTGTAATAAAAAAAACAGCAGAGAACAATTTCCTTTTGAATTTAAAAAAATATAAACATTGCATCAAACTTTATTAAACTGATTTCTTGGGGCACCATACACTACAAAATATGGATGGGCTACCTATGCCCAACCAGTGTATTTGCCACCTCAGGGTTCTGATTCTCATGGACCTCTCGAGTTTCCGCTTTCCCGAGGTCACAGGAATCAGAACCTCTGTAAGAACATACTGGTTCTGCATGGTTGCACATCCAGTATTCTCTATATCTATGTTTAACTCCTTGTTGGTGATGCAAGGCCTTGAACTAGATATCTGTTTAAAATCAGAGACTAATTACTGTAACTATGGACATACCTCCAAATTGTAGCATCTACCATATTGCCAATATTGACTACAGAGATATTTTATACAGAATTGCAACAAATGTATACCTACTGTAGCCAAACTGGATATCGTCTATAACTGTTTTGCCAGTTTCAATACTTTCAGCTCAGATGGATACTCCTCATTGCCAACTGTATGGAATTCTAGGGTGGATATCTCTTGTTATGCATAGGGAGTTCTACTGCTTTCAACACACGCACAGGTAGGATTGGCATAACGTTTCTCATTATGCACAGTATTCAATCTTTTCCAAATCAGATCCAATCTAAGTCTAAGATACTCAACAGATACTATCTTTTAACTGCCCACAGTTAGATGTACAATATACGACACTCCCTGGTGCCAGACATCTCCCTCCCTCCCTCGTTTCAATGCTAATAAAATGTACATGACAGCTCCTGTTGCCAGCTGTCCTCCCACCTGATCCTAGTAGTGTGTCATTTTCAATAGATATTACGAAAGTAAGGTGTCACTGTACAGAGTTGTATAGAGACGGTACAGTGGAGCCCACCAAGATGCAACACAATTTTGTAGCCTTCTGCAGCGGAGTTACTGATGGAAACAAAGCAATTTCAATGGCAGTTAATCCCTTTGATTATGCAGCAACCTGAGACACTGCACTGCGTTATATAGTAGATGGCAGCTGGCTATGTAAGTGAGTGGTGTGTATATGCCAGCTGCCATCATCAGGACCAATTCAGATGGGGGATTTGGAGCAAGGTGGAAGAGGATGCCAGCATCATGGAGGTTAATTCATACTACAACAGATACCAGGATTGGGAAGGGGCTAGACTACCAGAAGTAACTATACATGTTACTGGGATTGGATGAAAGAGTGGAGGACAACTGGCATCAAGGAGTATCATATTCGCGTTCTAGGGATCAGCTGAGGAGGGGGACCATTGTTGCAGGAGTGAAAGATACATTGTTCTGTGATTGTGTGAGGAGTAGGAGACCACTGGCACCTGGGAGTAAAAGATGCACTGTACTGGGATAAGGCCATCCAATATGATTACTCCCAGGTCTTTTTCCTGCTTGGTATTTGTCAATACCACTCCACTCATTTTGCACTCCACCCCTAAGTTTCTGTGCCCTAAGTGCATTATTCTGCATTTTGTCACATTGAAACTGAGCTGCCATACCCATGACCACTCCTATAGTTTTCTCAGGTCTCTGCTCATCCTTTCCACCCTCCTTGGAGTGTCCACCTATTACAGATTTTGGTATCATCCACAAAGGCAGACCTTCCTTCCAGCTCCTCTGCAATGTCACTTATAAAGACATTAAAGGGGACTGGTCCAGCACTAATCCCTGAGGCACCTTGCTGGTCACCTTTCCTTCCTCAGGGTGAACTCCATTTACCATCACCCTCTGTTGCCTATCCCCAACCAATTTCTTATCCAGTTTACCACCTTTGGACCTAGTCCTAAGCTACTAGTCTCCAATGTGGACCAGTGTCAGAAATCTTACTTAACTCTAGGTAGGCACATCTACCACTCCACCCTGCTTTAAGTCCTTTGTCACCCAGTCAAAGAAATCTATCAGATTAATTTGATATGACCTCCTCACAAACCCATGCTGCCTCAGGTCTTGTAACCAATAGTATTCAAGGTATTCCACAATTCTTCCCTTCAGCAGTGATTCCATTAACTTTCCGACCACTGATGTCAGGCTGACTGGCCTATAATTGCCAGCCTCCTCCCTGCTACAAGTTTTGTGTAGTGGGACTACATCCACCCTCCTCTAGTCCTCTGCAACCACACCTGTTTCCAAAGAGCTGTTAAATAGGACTGTCAGAGACTTGCAACCAGTATCTCTCTGAGCTCCCTCAGTATCCTTGGATGCACCCCATCTGGCCCCATTGCTTTGTCCACCTTTTGATTAGCAAGTCCCTTCAGGACTATCTCCTCCAAGAAAGGATTACTGTCCACCTCCCTCCCTTCAAAGCTACTGCTGCTTTTTTGTGGCCCCTCCCCTTCTCCTTCCTCTGAGAACACTGAAGAAAAGTATTTGTTGAGGATGTCTGCCTTTTCCTGGTCCCCTACACACAGCCCCACTTTCCCTTTTGAACCTTACAATCCCAAACCTGGTCTTCCTCTTTTCACCTGCATACCTAAAACATGTCTTGCCCCTTTCATTACCTCCTGGGCTATTCTGTCTCTTCAGTTTGTGCCTCTGTGTTTCTTACTGCTTTCCTACTTCCCTCTTTCCCAGTACACCTCCCTGTCTTCCTCCGTCTGCATCTTCTTATACCTTCTGAATGCTACTTTTCAGATTTTACATTTTCAGCACCCAGTAATTCTCAACTTTTAAGAATCTTTGCGGGTGCTCACTGCTAGTAGGTAGTAATTTTCCTGTGACCAGGTTCCTAAGCAGTCTTTTTCTGCAGGCTGCCCTCGAAAATTGAGGTGCTTATGTCAACTTTTGAGTGCTTGAGCACCCAAGCACCCATGGAGTTGGATCCTATGTCAGCACCCTTTTTTGAGAACCATTGTGGTGTCTTTTTCCTCTTGCCTTTTCTCACTTGTTTGATGCAGGGATCTGTTGCCTCCACTATGCTCCCTTTTAGCTTTGCCTATTGTTCCTCCACCCACCCCTACCAGGTTATCCCTGAGGCATTCACTAATCATTATAAAATTGGTACTTAAGTGGAAAAATAGTGCCAGTCATCTTATTCTGATGTTAAAGTGGATGCCTGAAGAGGTTCCTACATAGGAACAATGTTGGCTCTGATGGCATTTAGAACTGGAATTTTACAGTATATGAAACAAAAATCTCAGTGACAGGTCAATATTTGGATCTGCATACCCAAAAAGGAACTCTAGTAGAGTTACAGTGATCCGCACTCACCATATACAAAAATAAACAATTCACATCACATCATTTCAGATTTACGGACTGCTTAAAGAAATTATAAATAGGAAGCTTTAATCTGATGTGGATTTCATCACACAGTAGGTTAAAATGTCAGAGTTTGTATTGCCCCTGAATACCAGTGGGATGTACACTTTGTGTAGTTAAGGTTTTTCATTACCAGCATGCTCTCCAAGACAGTGTTTAGATTCAACAAGGAGCTTGCAGTTGGATATTATGAGAAGCTCCCAGTATCTCACATTATTATTACTTAAGAACCTCCAAGTCACTACTACCCTAATGGTGGATGCACTGGCATGTGGATGACCTGAATTGGTGAGCTGACTCAGGGTATTACATCGGGGCAGGCCAGGCTACAAGCAGCTACATTGCAGTGTGTCTCACCAACACAGCCATCCCTGTGTCTAAGCCAGGGAACTTTCTTCTGCCATAGAAGGCATGCTGTATGTGTGCGAGGCTGACTTACACTGCGGCCATACATGGGGAGGTTGGAGGAGCTAGAAAAGGGAAATAATGGATCAGAAAACAGCTTGGTCATTGCAGAATAAAGCCTGGCCTCAACAGACCCCACACTGCTGACAATTTCTCCCATCTTCCCCATGATTCAGACCATAGCGGTGAAAGGGGAAAAGAACCCCTGCAGTGTGTGTGTGTGTGTGTGTGTGTGTGTGTGTATGTGTGTGTGTCGGGGTGCAATAATGTAAAGATGGTGTAAATCCTGGAGATGGTGGGTGTCAGGGTTGGAGGGCTGCTTCAAAGGGGGACTGACAAAATAAAATTCTGGAAAAAATCATAATTGATTACATTCTAAAATGTTAATGATTTCAAAAGGATCCATCTGCGCTCCATCTGCTACTATTTACAAAAATGAACTCCACTCAAACAGACCAATTATTAGATAATGTAACTGTGCCTGTATTTTGCCTCCAAAAAAGATACAACTTTATCCAAAAATGACTCACCGCATGTTTGCTTCAATTTTTCTGCAAATTGTGACCTTTTTTGTTGCAAACTAGTGTAACTGTTAGAAACAGCAGCAGGGCAGCTTCTATATAATTGAGTGGATGTAGATAGTATAGCAGTGCGGTTAAGAGCACTGAGCTGCAAGCCCAGAGAACTGGGTCTGAATCCTACAGCCACCACTTACATACTGTGTGACCATGAGCAAGTCTCTTAACTTCCCTGTGCTCCCAGGATGCACATGTAAACAAAGCCTCAGCTTAGTGTCTCTCTCTCTCTCAGTGAAAAATTGTAAAATAAAATGAATGTTTAAAATATATTAAATTACATTTGGTCATTGTCTGCCCTTTTTGAAAATCTGTCCCACTTTCTCTAGATTTTGGCATGTATTTATACAACAATAAGGGGGAATGCTGACATATTGAAAGAATACTTCTGTTCAGTATTAACACTGGAGCAGGAGTGGCAGCTGTCAGTGCAGGCTCCATAACCAGGGCTTAAAGGGGTTCCAGAAATGAACATACTATAGGATCAATACGAGTGATTTAATTTCCCCTAAAGCTTGATAAATCACCAGGATCAGGTAGGATGCACCTCAGGGTGCTTTAGGAGGTGGCCCAAGCACATGTACAACCCCCGACAGATATCTTTAATAGCTCCCTGGAGAGATTTGAAGTGCCAGTTTACTGGAAAGTAGCTGATGTAGTGCCATATCATAACTGTGGAGGGAGTGACAAGCCAGGAGTCTATAGGCCTGTCAGTCTGAACATAACTGAGGATAAACTGATGATCTCGCTCATTAAGGAAAGACTGGTGGAGTTCCTCAAGGCAAGAAAGCTGCAAGATGACAGACAACATAGCTTTGTCGCAGAAAAATCATGTCAGACAAATCTGACTGATTTCTTCAACTAGGCGACCTAGACTGCTGATTAAGGTCAGGCAGTTAACATGCTATACTTTGACTATAGCAAACCATTTGACTCAGTCTCACACAGGGGGCTAGTTAAGAAACTGGGTGACATAGGTTTTGGGATAAACCAGCACAGTGGATCAAGAACTGTCTAGGAGAGAGGGAGGTAGGGAGGCAGTAGATAGTGGTCATGGGAAATATTAGGAGGTAGGAAGGCAAAAAGAGGGTACTACAGGGGTTGGTCCTTGTAATGGTGCTGTTTAACATCTTTATCAGTAACACAGCAGAGAGGATACAGGGTAAGTTTTGTCTCTTTTCTGATGAGATTATGCTCTGCAGCTGAGTGGACAGTGATGAGGTTATTTAGGAAATGATGGAGGATCTAGGGAGGTTGGAGAAGTTGTCCAGGGTCTGGCAACTGGGGTTCAAAAACTGCAAGGTCATACATGAAGGTTAATAAAAAACGTGAATGTGGAGTACAGGATGAGGAGATATACCTGGATATGTTCACACAGGAGACCAGAAGGAAAATGGGGGCTGGCTGATATATACAGTATATATATATATATATATATATATATATATATATATATATATATATATATATGTAGTGTTATGTATATATATACAGTATATATATATGTATGCGTGTATGTATGTATATGTATATATATATATATGTACAGGGAATAAATAAAGTGGATAGTAGTAAGCTCTTCCCCAAAACTGGCAACAGCAACACTAGGGGCAACACAAGAAACTGGAGGGGGTAGGTTTAAAAAGGATTCAAGGAAGTATTATTTCAAGAAGTTGGTGGTAGACAGGTAGTCTAGGCTATCCAACAAGGTAGTCAACGCAAAAACAGTGGTGGCCTTCAAGTGGGAGTCGGATAGGCACATGGACATCATAGTTACATAGTTAATGTTTACAGGCAAAAGGACTAAAAGATCCCTTTTAATTGTTTGCCTGTTCTCACCAGCACTAATCTTTGCAACTTTTGTTGTTTGTACATAAATGTATTCAGCTGTCTTTTAAAACTGAATAAAAACTGCAGGTGCCACCAGACAGACATGACAAGGCCAAGATGTAACAAACTACAAAATAAAATAACAAAGACCGTGCCAAGGCTAACACAGTAAAACAACCACAATATTGGTTGTCTGAGAAAGAGCATGTGGATTGCTTGAAAATGTTCGGTGGCATGCTGGGGCAGTGCTGCTATAATGGATCTTCGGAAATATCGTGTTCGATTCAGGCAACCAATGTTGTGGTTCTTTTACTGTGTTAGCCTTAGCATGGTCTTTGTTATTTTATTTTGTCTTTTAAAACTGCCTAATGTGTTACACTCAACCACTTCTCTAGGTAAACTGTTCCATTTTGTGATGATTCTTTGAGTGAACCAAGGTTTACTTCTATCAGTTTTAAATAATTCACCTGTATAGTTTAATTTGTGTGATCTGTTACCTGTAATAGTATCATTTAAGTGAATGTATCTGCTATTTTAACATCCTTAAACTTCATAAGCTAGTATCATACCGCCTCTCTGTCTCTGTCTCTCCAGCATGTACAGGTTTATATCTTACAATCTGTCCTCATAAGTCTTTCCCCTCTAATTTTGATCAACCTGATGGATCTTCATTGCTTTTTTTCTATTTTCTGTATTTTTTCTTTAGTATGAGGGTTCAAAACCTGTACAGCTTATTCTGGGTGTGGCCTAACCAGTGATTTATACAATGGCATTAGAACTTCCTTGTCTTTGCTTCTAATAATGTTTTATAGGTACCCCAAAATTTGATGTACCTTTCTGTTGCTGTGTTTGTATGAGTATTCCATTTGAGGTTGTTTGTTACCATTACCCCCAACCCTCCGGGAATCTTTGTTTTTGGCTATTGCTTACTTTTTTCCCCATAAAATGGTATGTGTGTTTTGCGTTTCATTTGCCAAAATTCATGACAACACATTCATTCAGGTTAAACTTCATCCCAGATGCATACGACCATTGTTCGAATATATTTAAGTTATTTTGCATGGCATCACAGTCTCCCAATAAATTTATTATGGCACCTATCTTAGCAGCATCTGAGAATTTGGTGGACAGTTATGATATGTTTTTATTCACATCTCCGCTATAGAGATTAAAAAGAGTGGGTCCCAGGAGTGAGCCCTGTGGCACTCCACTAGTGACTGAGGTTCCCCTTGTCATGGTGACAGGAAAAATCATGACGTCATTAGGGTGCAAGCACAATGCCAATGGTGAACATCATGCCTGACAATTGTGCCTCCTGACTCCCACTGTGCCCAATGCCCCAGGACATGTTCTGTCTGTTTGTGGGGGCCAGTACTTAAATATAATCACCTCCAGGTTAGAGGTGTATGGGGCGGGGGGGGGGAGACACCTGGACACCACCATCCCTGCCGAGCACTACAAAATCCAGTTCAGCTGCATGAGCACCCATATAATCATTTATTTATTTATGTATTCAGAAAGACCTTTGAGTCAGAGGTTCCACATCAGATAAACAGAACAAATAACAAGAAATCATACCTAGAAGTTACAACAAGTACAGTAGTTAAAGGAATGCAACAGGTGATTAATACAATATGCATTAGAATCAAACATTGGTTACAAGAAAACATCACAGATGTACACTAATTCTAGGTCTGGGCAGGGAGAAACATAGCAGGACTGAGAATATTTTTTTCCTTTTGTAGAGGAAAAAAAACAATTCTTTTGTCATAGTGCTGTAAAGGTTTTAAGAAGTTTTTAACATAAGTGCAGCTGATGACACACCCGCAGGGCTTAAGGGACATGGGGAAGGCGTGCAAAGGGCACTAGGGTGGGGCTAAAGGAGAGGGCCAGAATGGAACAAAGAAATAACTGGGGTAGGGAGGGATGTGCTGCAAGGGGAGGGATGGTTGGGTGGAGGTAATATAGGAAGGCAAGGAAGGAGAAAACTAGGGAGAGGGGGCCAAGGGTGGGAAATACAAGAGGGAGGGGTGCAGCAAGGGAGGGACAGAGGGGTAAGGAGAGGTAAGGGCAGAGGGGAAGGGAAGAAAAAGGGGGATGGGAAGGGGGAGAGGGGATGGCCAGGGGAAGAAAGCAAGAAAGGAGAGATAAAAGTGTGGGGGGTTAGAGGGCAAGGGATAGCATCTGAGGGAAAGAAAGGTTGCAGGGACATTAGGTCCCACAGGCACAGCTACTGGTAGATGCTAGAGATGCACGGAGTTTGACTTTGAATGAGCCGACCTTGGTTGCCTTCTGGAGATCCTCGGAGGGAGTGTTTAACCACAGTGGGGCGTGGTACTCATATGACTGTTGACCTTGAGCAGTCCTCCAGAATGGGATTTTTAGAGATAGGTCATATATGCCCCTTGTAGTTCTCATGGAGCTGTGCATTGTAAGGAGGTTCCACACACCAGGTGGGGTAAGCCCTAAGGTGGATTTCTTACCCAGGAGGCAGAGATGGTATTGTATCCTGCTGTCTAAGCTGAGCCATCCGGACTACTCATATAGTGTACAAGTATGTGTCAGGCAGTCGGCACTTAGAACAAGTCTACGTGCTTTGTTTAATGTAATCTTAATCCGCTTGAGTGCGGTGGGGGTTGCGGACCTGTACACAACTAGGCAGTGATCGATGATAGACAGAATTGAACTTATTAATGGCAGTTTTGAGTGCTTCAATGGTTAAACATTGTTTGTTCCAGTAAAAAAGACCTAGTTTGGTGTTGGCTGTTTTAGCTACATTATCAATGTGTTGGGTGAAAGAGTGCTATCCAGTGTAACATCCAAGTATTTGAAATTTTGAACCATTTCAAGGGGGCAGTTAAGGTTGTTGCAGACTAAAAGTTGGAAAGTCTTATGCTTATTATGGGCAGAGACGAAGATCATTTTTTTTTTTTTTAATATTCTTTATTTTTATTTTTTTCAGCATGTCAGTAGGGTTACAGTTTACATAATGACAAGTGATTAAAACATTCATCAATACATTTAAGTAGAGATAGCAGCATGGGAGTGACAATTCTTGAAACAACAGTAAAGTACATCACATAGGTCAGAATACATCTTCGACTAAATTATCTAATTCTCTAGACTACTTAGGGGACAAATGACACATCTATTGGGACAATATAAAATACCCAAGATCTCCATGCCAGTTCAAACTGCCTAATTCTCCCTGTTCTCTTGCCTATCATCCATTCCAAATAATACATTTCAGAAATCGTACTGTGCCACATGTCCAGGGTAGGAAA
Source organism: Neoceratodus forsteri (assembly GCA_016271365.2). NCBI lineage: Eukaryota > Metazoa > Chordata > Ceratodontiformes > Ceratodontidae > Neoceratodus > Neoceratodus forsteri. The sequence goes on along the minus strand of CM028136.1, from coordinate 562,188,377 downwards.
TGTACTGGCTCGCCAGAGACGGGAAATTACTTTCTTTGCTGCAGCCAGGTATAACATTGTTTTTGTTTTCTTGTAGTTAAGTAAGAATTTGGAGTTGATGAGCCATTTTTTGACTGAAGAGAAATTGGATTGCATTTGGTTTTGTAGGCAGAGAGGTAGAGATGACAAGAATAAAGTAACACATCATCTGCTTAAAGTAAAACATTGTCTGACACCGAGAGGGGGAGGTGGTTAAGGAATAAACTAAAGAACTCAATCTTTGGTCCGCTTCTCTTTGGTTTATTCCCTAACCACCTCGGTGTCAGAACAATGTTTTACTTTAGCAGATGATGTGGTACTTTATTCTGTCATCTCGACCCCTCTGCCCTACAAAACCAAATGCAGTCCAATTTCTCTTAATCCCTTAATTTTAATTTTGACTCTGTGCCCTATTATAGAGCCAGTTACTAGTCTATCTTACAAACACAAGTGGGATATTTTATTTTCTCATTTTTCTCAATTTTCTCACCTGACATGGCAGACACTTGCCTCTGCCCATGTTGGAGACAGATCAATTTGCGGTGGTCATTCTACTTCATGACAGCTCACTCTAGGCTATGAGATCTGGTGTCAAATGCCTGGAAAGTGGTCATAATATCATAACATGTTATGCCACATGCATGAAGTACATTGCCAATACAGTAAATTTCTTGCATGTGGCATAAGTATTTTCTGCAGGATGGAGCCGATGGGGTCTGGTATTTCAACCCCCAACTAAGATTACTAACTTGGGGTTACAGTAAATATCGTGCAAAGTGTGAATAAAAAATAAAATTACCATGCGTCTGGTCCCATGTTCCCAAACGCTCTGCTTCCTTCCTTTGCTGCCAGTGACTCATCCTGTTGAGCTACAGCAGCTGCTTGATGAAAGCCCATCCCAACAGAGGTCTTATCCTCTGTCTGGGACAGTGAGAGAGTGCAGTACCACACACAGAACCATTTGCGGTATTGCACCGTCTCACTGTCATGTACCGTGCTGTTTCTGTTTAACGCTTGTGTCATATGTTATTAAGCATATGACATATTGACTTAGTGCTCAAATGCATCCATGAACAATTTGTTCCTGATCTACACCCCAGAGTTTTTTCTATTAGAGTTATGCTGGGGGCAAATTGCCAGGGAACAATGTGTTCAGGGGCATGGTTTATGCTGGAGCTCACAGGACTGAATGATGTGTCGTGGACTGGATTGACCAGTGTGAATTGTTGTGTAGCTGCCCATGTCAGCCTTCAATCTGTGCTCACAATTTGTTTACACAGAGTTGTGTTTTAAACGTCTGAGTGACCTTTGCTTCCTGTCTCACTTCACTGATGTTGTGCTGGTATGCATCATAAATCCTACTAATAAAGTTTAAAATGAAACAAAATATTACTGTTACAGCCTGGTTCCCTAGACTGCCCACAAACTCAAAAATTACAATTATGCTCTCTTACAAATCACATTGCAGCTCCGTTTTTAATCTGTGGTCCTGCCTTGCTTGCACAGGACTACAATCCCCAGAGCACTCTGCCTTACTTTTTTATGATAAAGTGATAGAGACAGGCTAGAAATAGGATCTTTTTTTTTCCTTTATTTTGTTTTTTAGTTGCTACTTAGATACAGTAGGGAGATAGAATTTTGAAGGGATGTTTCAGTTCACAACGAGCTTGCAGGGTGACATAGCCTCTGCCCAACACAGCCTTGCTTCTTGCATCTTTTATAATTCTGGAAAATATAGTTTTTGATCAGACAGCCTATAAACCAAGGCCCACATATTTAAAGGAGATGTGCGGTGCATCCCTAGATGCTCCCATGTATCTCTGGACTTGCGATGGCTGTCAGGGGCTAGGCAATGTTCAGAAGCCCCTGATGTGCCACGCAAACCCAACTGCACCACAGTGCAGAACATTGTGATGCAGGCATTTAAATGAGGGGTCCTTCTTGCATATTCCCTGCATCACAATAATCACCCCCCTCTCCTTGGTGAAGACATGAATGGATGAACTGGCACAAATTTAGGATATCAAAACCCTGCCCTAACTTTGTGCCAGGCAGGGTGGTGCCCCGTGCAATGTCCATGGCTAGTCACATGATCTGCCCTCCCCATCCCTGATCCCCATTATAATAACAAAATGTAGCGCCGATCCCAACTGTTCCATAGTGTATCGGACCCCCTCCCCCTCCCTGATCCCTATTAAAATAAATAAACGCAGACCCAATCCCCACTTTTCCATAGTGTAGTGTAATGTGCCCCCTCCCAAGCCCTGATCCACATTAAAATAATAAAATGTAACCCTGATCCCCTCTTTTACATAATCCAATCACATTTTTTTCAAATCAAATAAAATTTATTTATATTGCACTTTTCATAATCAAAGTGCACATACATAATAGAAACAATCAGCAATAAAAACATAAATATAAATCCTAAAAACAATAAAAAGCAGAATAATCTATCCAGTAAAAGCTTGTTCAAACAAATATGTTTTTAACGCTGCCTTAAAGGACTCTGTAGATAGGCACTCTCGAATCTGATGAGGTAGAGAATTCCACAGGGTCAGGGCCATTAAAGCAAAAGCTCTGACCCCAAATGACTGAAGATGGACCCTGGGAATCTCTAGCAATCCCTCGTCAGTGGAGCAGTGTCCCCCTTCCAGCCCCATTCCCTGATGAAAAAAAGTTAAACATTCTCACTGTTTCCATAGTGTAGTATCCCACCTCAATCCCTGAATGTTGGCCTGTTAATACAAAATAAACTTTACATAGTGGTGTGTCCCACTCCAGTTCTCATTCACCCACCCGATAGTAAACACATGTTTCCATGGTGTAGTGGCTCTCCCCGATCACCGATCACCCAGTGAAAAATATAAACTGATGGAAACTCTGGCAGTCTAATGGACTCCCCATCCAGGAAAATGTCAAACCACCCTGCCCCCAGCCTGACCCACAGTCGGTGACCAGCACAGCCACCACTCACTACCACAACTGGCGCTGACTGAGCTCCCAATGACCCGATAGTACTGTATAGAGTACTGCACATTGACAGTGATTGATAGATCACTGTCAATGGACTGTACTCTATACAGTACTGTGTGGTCACTGGGAGCTCAGTTGGTGGCCAGCCGTGGTGATGAGTGGTGGGTTATGCTGGTCACTGGCTGTGGGTCGGGCTGGTGGGGGGGTGGCTCGGACTTTACCATGTGGGGAGGTCTACTACACTGTCAAGGTTTCTGTCGGTTGCACAGGTTCAGGGATCAGGGAACGGGTGGGAGGTGGGACCACTACACTATGGAAAAATGTATTTTTCATGGGGGATCAGTGACCGGGGAGGGCCTGTACACTATGGAAACATATGTGTTTACTATCAGGTGTGTGACCGTGGACTGGGGTGGGACACTACACTATGGAAAGTTTGTTTTGTATAATTGGGCGGGTGATCCGGGACTGGGGTGGGACACTACACTATGGAAAGTTTGTTTTGTATTATTGGGTGGGTGATCGGGGACTGGGATGGGACACTACACTATGGAAAGTTTATATTGTATTATTGGGTGGGTGATCGGGGACTGGGATGGGACACTACACTATGGAAAGTTTATTTTGTATTATTGGGTGGGAAATCGGGGACTGGGGTGGGACACTACACTATGGAAAGTTTATTTTGTGTTATTGGGTGGGTGATCGGGGACTAGTGTGGACACTACACTATGGCAAATTGGAGAATGTTTTACTTTATTTCATCAGGGATTGGGGCTGGGAGGGGAACACTACACTATGGAAAATTGGGGACCAGGGCTACATTTTATTGTTCTAATGTGGATCAGGGCTGGGGGGGACATTGCACTATGGAAAATGGGGATCAGGGCTATATTTATTATTCTATCGTGGATTGGGGATGGTAGGGGGGACACTGCACTATGGAAAAGTGGGGATCGGGCTACATTTTATTATTCTAATATGGATTGGGGCTGGGGAGGGGGAACTACACTATGGAAAAGACAGGGAGGAAGCTACATTTCTTTTGCATGATGGGTATTGGGCTGGCCCTCGCATTCTGCCAGGTGCAGCCATGCTAATGAGCCTCCAATGGACATGCATGAGGCCCCTTGGCGCCATGCATGCCCAACAACCTCATTAACATATTTTGCTAAATATCACCCTTTGGGGTATCGGGGCATCCAGGTATGTGCCACACATTCTTCCATTGGTGGGCTTCAGCCCCAAACCCTGGATGCTGCACCAGACATGGTGGCCACCCACTATATGCCGTGCATCCAGGGTCTGATATTCAAACAGAATGTGTGATCTGTTCTGATAGCACATTCTGTTTGAATATCCCATCAGAGGTGGCCAGCCCATTTCTTTGTGTGGCACATCCATTTGCACTGCGCTGGCTCTAAATATGAGGCCCCTAGTCCCAAACTAAAAGTATATTAGGAACAACTGAGTAACTTCTAGAGTAAATTTGATTTTATTTGTAATTTTTTGACCAGGAAAGATTCACTCTGCTGTGATAGCTTGTTTGCAGATGTGTCCTGGGGACTGGTTACATAGACCTGTTTTATTGATGGGAGAATCTTGGCCTTGACACCAGGAAAACTCCCCTACTCTTCATCAATAGATGCCATGGGATCTTTAACTTCCTCCTGGACAGTGAGCTCTTTTATTTATTGTATTTTATTTATTTATTAGATCATCGGTTTACAGACCTTTGAGTCAAGGACTCATTTACTAAGGCACTTCTCAAGACAGCAATGCATCACAGCAAACAAAACAGTACAATACATAATGCTTAGATTAAAAAGCAACCAGTGTTACAGGAATTCACTGGTGGTATAAGCTTGGTAATAGGTAGATGACAGTAGTCATAATATAGGTACACGAGTACCACGTCAGGTAGCAACCAGAGATATTTTATTACATTAGTCAGCAGATGTTGCCTGAGACCCCAGGCATATGCAGCAAAAGTAGACAGGGCAAACCTAGCCTAGGGATAAGGGTAAGGGGCAGGTGGGGGATTATGTGCAGTTGCAGCAGCGAGTGCTTGTCATATGGCTTCTGAGGGAGACCTTGAAAGGACCAAGCTTAGTGGAGTCAGCTATGTTGGCTAGGGAGGAATTGAACCAGGAGGGAGCCTGATAGCAAAAGGATCTCTAGGCCATAGAGGTCCTACCCTGGGGACAATAAGGGAGGTTTTGACAGTGCTGTGGGTGGAGATTGAGGGGGAGGCACGCTGCAGGGAGGTGGCGAACTGGGGGAGCCTTAGCAGGTCTTTTTACAAGGACGAGGGTTTGGAAGCGAGTCTTTCAAGGTTGAGCAAGTTGGTGGTGGAGTACAGCATATTATGGGTGCACCTAGGGGCTCCTAGCATTAGCCTGCAGGCCTTGTTTATAGAGAGCTGGACTTGCAAGCGCAGTGTTGTCAGCTGCAGCATAGATGGGCAGCCCATAGTCGATTAGTGGCAGGACAGAGGAGGTGATTGCCAATCTAAGGGCCTCTTGTGGTAGGCAGTCCCTATGGCGGTATAACAGTCCAATCCTGACATTGGTGGCAGCAGAAAGAGCATTGATATGGGAATGGAAGAAGAGTGCTGAATCAAAGGTAATGCCCAGATACTTGTAGGAGGAAACCTGCTCAATGGGGTTTAGTGTGCTAGGCAGTATCACGAGAAGGGCACCACTGGCTTTGTTTTGGTGATGCGAGAAGAGCATAGTTTTGGTCTTTTTTAGGTTCAGGACTAGTCTTCGTGATGTGAACCAATGCTCAGCTCTATCAAAAGCTTGCTGGAGGGTGGCCTGGAGTGTGTTGGGATTGGGGTCAGAGGCAAAGAGCACAGCAGCCATCTGTGTAGAGGAGGCTCTTACTTGGGCAGGCCGAGGGAGGAGTTGAGGTAGAGACTGAAGAGGAGAGGGCCTAAAATGGAGTCCTGGGGAACCCCAGAGTGGACAGATTGTGTGTCAGATAGGGTGCAATTGATTTTTACTCACTGAGTTCTGGCAGAGAGGTAGCTGGTGAACCATGCAAGGGGGCTGGGTAGAAACCAAGGCATCTGAGGGAGTCAAGCAGGAGAGGATGGCAAACCGTGTCAAAGGCCTTGGAGAGGTCAATGAACATGGCACTTGCAGGACTTCTGGCATCAAGAGCAGAGTGCAGGAAATTGGAGAATTCAAGCAGCTCAGTTGTGATGCCACGACCTGCATGAAAGCAATGCTGTTCAGGGCACAGGATTTTGTGCATGGCCAGGTATTCGGCAAGTTGGTTGGCAACTACTTTTTCAAGGGCCTGAGAGAGTGGGGGGAGGATGGAGATAGGTCTATAGTTACACGGGGTCATTCGAGCGCCACTCTTTAGGATGGGAGTGATGATGGCAGTTTTCCATGTGCTGGGGAACTGCCCCGGGCACAGAGAGTGGCTGAGAAGCTTGGTAAGTGGGACCAGGACAGAATCCCATGTCAGATGAAGTATCCTAGTGTCCAGTAGGTTGGTGCTGGGGTTGTTACTACTAACAGCTTTTTGCAGAATGGGTCTAGCCTCCAGCAGGGAGATGGTACGTAGATAGAAAAGAGGTCTCTGGAGAGTGGGCAGGGTGCTACTGGGATGGGGTCAAAGAAGTTACTGAGCAGGACTGAACTCAGGTCTGAGAAAGTGTGGTTTAGGCAGTCTGCAATGCCAAGTGGGTCAGAGCAGACAGTTCCATTAAAGGAGAGTTGAGAAGGGGTGGGAGTGGATTTCTCATTCAGCTTTTAAATGATTCCAAAAGTTCCCAGTCGACTCTCAGGAGGAGACAAGAGTGGATTGGTAGTACTGGGCTTTGGCTGTCAAATGGCCCAAGTACACTTATTGCACTCAGCGTTGTATGCTTGCCTGTCAGCTGGCTTGCCAGATTCCACAGCAATGTGCCATAGGTTATCTCTCATTTTAAGCTTGTGAAGGAGGGAGGGGGTAACCCAGGGCGTGCTTTGCTTTTTGGTGTGATTTCTAGCGAAGGGGGCATAGAGGTCACAGGCAGTGTTAAAAGTATGAGTGAAAAAATCCAATGCCTCGTCTATGGACAGTGCAAGCCTGATTGGGGACCAATCCAGTTGTGAGAGGTACAGTTTAAGGCGATGCCGGCCACCTGGGAATAGGCAACGTTGCTGGGTGTTTGTGGTGCAGGTTTACTGTTGGTAGCGGATCAAGAGAATATGATCAGGGAGTGGTCATTAAGCGAGTTGGGAAGTACCCTGATATTGAGCACCCTCTGGGGGCAGTTGGTAATGGTGATGTCCAGAAGGGTGCTGGTGCCAGTAGAGGGGTTGAATCTAGTTGGGGTGGTGACAAGCTGAGACATGTCAAGGGCGGCAAAGATATCTCTGGTTTGGGATGCCATGGCAGAGAACCAGTTGATATTCAGGTCACCAACAATTATCTGGGTCATTTTGGGAGGCAGACCAGAGAGGTAGTCAGCAAGCATCTGAATGGCGAGGTCTTGCTTTTTGAGGGGAATATAGGCAACGGTGAGAAAGAGTGATCCCTTACCAGGGTTGGGGGAGATTTTTAGCGTGAAGGCTTGTGCCCCATTATCAAGCTTGGGTGGTGAAAGTGCATGTCCAAGGAGGGAGTCACACATGAAGACAGCACATCTACCTCCATGCTAACCCACCCGATCTTCCCTGTAAAGGATGTAAGCAGGGAGGTAGACGAAGGAGTCGGGGTGGATTTGGATAACCAGGTTTCGACAAATGCGACAATGTCCAGTTGGTGCCAAGTCACCCAGCATTGGAATGTAGCAGCCTTCTTAAGGAGGCTGCAAATATTCATGGAAGCTAAGCTGAGTCCTTGAGCCTGGGCAGGCTTGTTCATAAGGTTGGGCACTGGGCCAGGGTTTGATGAATGTTACCTGATAGAAGCACAGGAGGGTGAATAGCACACCAAACTATTAGGACTCTTTGGTCCCAATAGTTTGGAGTTGATCTTAGGTTGGTGTGATCAGCATTTTTCCTGTTATAAAACTTTTTACTGAAACAGTGTATTGTTGGTATCTTAATAATGATACAATTTATTCTCTAAAACTCTGCCATTTTGTCATCTAAGGCAGACGAAGTATCCTAGTGTCCAGTAGGTTGGTGCTGGGGTTGTTACTACTAACATAACCAAGACACACTGCCTTAGGGTAGCTGGTTCATTCCACTGGGGTGTCAAACAGATGAGGCATACTGATGAGTCCTGGTAGGACGAAACACGTGTCTATGTCATCTGTTAGCACCCTTTGCAAACTGTGAGAGACCTTTCGGCACCATGCAATTCTGCTTAAAGTTGAACCAGCATAACATTCTGTGGTGATTTGCATATGCAGCCCATGATGCTTTGCATTGTGTGGGCATGTGTGATTTTGTATCTTCTTGAAACTTGGCTTCCCAGCCAAATGCCCTTTGGGGTAACCCTTGCCTCAGTGTTTGCGCACAGAGGTTCTTTGTCTTTTAAATAGTTTTTTATTTTAATGAGTTCACCACAACATAACCAAGACACACTGTCTTAGGGTAGTTGGTTCATTCCACTGGGGTGTCAAACAGATGAGGCATACTGATGAGTCCTGGTAGACTGAAACACATGTCTATATCATCTGTTAACACCCTTTGCAAACTGTGTGAGATCTTTTCGGCACCATGCAATTCTGCTTAAAGTTGAACCAGCATAACATTCTGTGGTGATTTGCATATGCAGCCCATGATGCTTTGCATTGTGGACATGTGTGATTTTATATTTTCTTGAAACTTGGCTTCCAGCCAAATGCCCTTTGGGGTAACCCTTGCCTGAGTGTTTTACACAGAGGTTCTTTGTCTTTAAATAGTTTTTATTTTAATGGGTTCACTACAACATAACCAAGACACACTGTCTTAGGGTAGTGGTTCATTCCACTGGGGTGTTAAACAGACAAGGCATACTGATGAGTCCTGGTAGGAAGAAACACATGTCTATGTCATTTGTTAGCACCCTTTGCAAACTGTGTGAGAGAGTCGCTCGCACCATGCACTTGCTTAAAGTTGAAACCAGCACAACATTCTGTGGTGATTTATATATGCAGCCCACGATGCTTTGCATTGTGTGGGCATGTGTGATTTTGTATTTTCTTGAAACTTGGCTTCCCAGCCAAATGCCCTTTGGGTAACCCTGCCTCCAGTGTTTACGCTTATTGGTGAGGTTCTTGTCTAAGGCAGTTAACTCAAATCATCCTGGGGTAAGAGAACAAGAGTATCAATGACTTACCTCTTCAAAACTTGGTATTTTAAGAGCTATATGAAGTCTAAAACAATAACATTTGTGAATAATAATTTCATTCTAATACATAAAACAGATGGAAAAAAGACCAAAAAACTTCCAGTCTGCCTAGTTTCTACCCATCCCCATATAGTTACTGTCAAAATAGGGTTTACCCTGGATCCCCCTCAGTTTCCCCAGCTGTCCTTGCCCCCTACATACTCCCTTCCTCCTTTCCCCACCTCTCGGCATCACAAGGTCTCTGAGTTTGTCCCACTTGGCCTTGAACCCATTTATTTTCCCTACCTTCCCCACCTTTTCTGGCAGACTATTTCATTGTTCCACCACCCTCTTGGAAAGGAAATATTTCCTAGCTTCCCTTTTACATTTTCCCATGACTTGTCTCCACCCATGCACACCCATGCAATGTGTTTTGCTTCATTTTGTTAGTTTAAAGTTGCATTTATTCTAAGTAATGCTTTAAACTAATGTTTTATTTAAAAAATGCAAATTTTATTTTGTTCCCTATCTTGGTATTTCCTCCCACCTAATGCCCACCAGACATTTTGACTTTCAATCCTTTCTGCTTTACATTTCAAAACATCAGCTTGGCTGGTGACTTTCTGGTCCAAGCTCCCCCACATCTGTAACAACCTCCCCTACACTCTTTTTTTCTCTCCAATATCTTTCAAAGCCATGATCCATGAGTTCATTATGTGAATTCATTATGCATTCCTGCTCCTATACCAGTATGTACCCTCTCATTAATTAATCTCTTCCCCTTCAGTACTGTCCAGCTTCTGCACACAGTACTGCCTCACTGCATCATCTCCCTTTTAGCCAACCCAGACAAAATATTTTGGATCATACAGTATTTAGATTTTGGATGGTTAATGTATATGTTCATGTATTTTTGTACTCTGCATCTGTATATCTTTGGAGAAAGACATAAATGTTGAAGTGCAAATGTATGTAAAACTATTCAAAGTTAGCAAATTGCCAAAGTCATGATAAGTGTTAGTCTCTGATCAGTTTATTTTTCCTTTATATTAATTCTTACTCTAAAAGTTACTTACTCTTCGTCCCTTTGGGCCCTGTGGCCCTGGAGGTCCCCTTGGCCCTGCAGAACCCTAAAGATAAAACCAAAATGTTTGTTACAATCCAAAGACATAGCTGAAAAGCTAGCAAACATGCAGTATTCAGTTCTAATGAACCACTGCTTCACATGGGTTATTTATATAGCATGTATATGATCAATTGCACCAGAGAGGCACAGTAAACAAGTAACAGCTGTTGTGAAACCTCTCTGCTTAGGCTACAGTAAACACAATACACTTTGTCTCCTTTAAAAGTACTGAGATGAAATAGTAAATGGCTCTTGGATCAATTGAAAGGTTTTAGTCTTTACATGAATACATATAGTTGGATACTTAATCTATAAATACATTTATGCTTTTTTAAATGATTTACCTGACACCTTTATTTAATTGTGAGTTCCCTGCCACCAACCCACCATCAGCTGTTTTGCTTGAGTCTGTCTTTTAATGATCTCACATGGAGGGAATGAAGCTGGAACTCCACTGCCTACAGATCCCTGGGGTTAGGTTTTTTCCTTTGCAACTGAGGTTTAGAGTTAAAAGTAAAATAAAACTATAGTGAATAGCAACTATAGTTTTATTATATTAAATACTAAAACATGTACAGACAACTACCCCATTCCTTTCAATATAAGGTAACAGTGCTTTAGGTTTACTCCAGCACATGTTATGAAATAATGTCTCAGATCAGCATGCCTGATGGTAGCAAGCAGGAACATTTGCTCTGTGCCATGAATACTATATATGCAGTATATATATTATTTTACACTGAACAACTATATTTATAGACCAACTGAGACTAAAACTTAAACTTAACATTCATAGCACCAGACTGCACAATACTGGCATAGGGCTCAGGATTCTGACATAAGCTCCAACTCCACTTGAGTCACAGTTTGTGTCCAAATTCCAAGCAATTTTCCAATGTTGCCACAGTTTGTAGCCATTTTACCACCTTATGGTCACTTGCAGGAAACATTCCCAGAAGGTGTCATCTTTGACATATATGATTAATTCCTATCTACCAGTAGAAAAGTGTTACTGCCATGCTAAACATGACCACAGTTGTAGCACAGTGATGGAAGATAAGAAATTACTGCAAGTTAGAGCTTGTTGTACTTTTGGGTAGGGGAGCAGAGGTCTGACCCTCGGTCATGTGGATGACTTTTTGTAAACTAAGAAAACAGTACTGTTCATTTTTACTGCACAGATGCCCTTTATCAATGATTATTCAGAAGGTTTCAAAGCCACAGAAACTCACTCAAGAGACTAGAGAGAAATGAAATGTAGGAACCAGTGCATCATATACTGTATAAGGGACCTCATTTGTGGGTGAACAATTTATAATTTGTTGCTTCCCAACAGCAACTCATAATACTGTACATGCCTTAAGTTCATTATATAATTGTGTCGTATAGTAGCTGCAGTTAGAAAGCACTGTATAAACATTTGTTTTGGGTACAAACTTGCTGCAGCATAAATTATATGGTTTACTACTTCACAACATAGTAAGCCTAGACATTGGCTACACATAATTAACTATGCGGTTAAATAGTTTTATGTTTGCAGTCAACTCATTACTTACTTATAAGGTATTCCAGACCATTAGTCTGTGGTTGCAAAAGTAAGCTTTCCCCAGTGCTATGCAAACATGTTTTGCTTCTTACCCTACATAGACACTGCATCATACTAAGATAGATGAGTCTACATTTAAGTACAACCAATGTGTCCTGAGAAGTCTTATTTCAAAGCTGCACTTACAGTATATCAGATAACAGCAATCACATGCTATACCCCTAAACTCACTACTTTTAGTACCTCAAAACACAGACCATCCCTAAGGATTCTTTGACAGTGTATTACTATTAAGTGGTGGAAATGAGGAGACTTACAAGAACTCAGTTCTTATAAAATGCATGCCTAAGTCCTCCTTGTGTTCCAACCCTAAATGGTTCTCAGCTGAACAATGTTCCAAATTTTTAATTCCTGGGTGTCTGGCATAATCATCACCATAACTTCTCATTCACATAGAGGCTATCCATAAAAACTCCACCCCAACTTAGGTGTGCTACAGCTGGACAAGGACATCCTTTTCCCATTTGTCTTGAGATTATTGTCAAATGATCCTTCTGGTATTTCATTACAAAATGTGGTTTATAGTGTTGCCCCAAATCCACCCTGCCAGACTAAACTCACCCTTTCATTCTTTCTATCTCTTTAGTCTTAATTGTCTACATTTTTCCAACCACTGGGCTTTATATTCTTTTTTACTTTCTATTTGTACCCTCATTGCCACCATGACCCCATCTTGCCCTGTAGCATTCACCCAACACCATCGTCCCCACCAGACTTGCTTACCTTGGCATCTTTGGCCCAACAGGTTGGGCAATTTTCTGAATATCCTTGGGATGGATCAGAGTTAGGGTTGACCCCTCCCCAAGCAATGGTTGGCTGCCAGGGTGGCAGGGATGGGCATGGAGGCCCAAAGTGACCTGTGCTCTCATCCTGCAATGGTTAGGTATTTCCTTGGTTGCTCCTGACCTCATGGGACATCATTGTCAAGGTCATTATGGGTGCTCGCATGCTGTGCATGCTGACATACCAACATCAGTAATGTACCAACCACCCTCAAGTTTGATGACTGCACTACCACTTATGTTCACCCAGGTTGCAGTACTGTGGCAGATGGAGGGCAGCCTCTGGGATGCTTGATATTCCTTCCACTGGCTGGCCCTCAGTGACCCAGGCTCTTTCCTGAACCCATGTCACCAGCATCAAGACTGGTAGCCTTTCCACTGCACTGATGGGCCAGTCTGTGCTTTATATTCTAAATTCTCTCTTCCTCCTTCAAGAGTAGGTACCTCTCACAGTATTTCTTTCATCCTAAATTGCTGGTTTAGTCCCCTCACATGTTGTTTCAACTGTGTCCTTCTCCTGCTGTCTTAATGCTCTCCTTCCTCTGCTCTCTCAACACTGTTCTTCCCCTGCTGTTTCAACTCTGTCCTTCCCCTGTTATTCCAACCCTGTCCTTCCCAAGCTGTCTCAGCTCTGTCCGTCCCCTGGTGACTCAACTCTGTCCTTCTCCTTCTGTGGTTAATAGATGGAATGGTTTGCCAAGGGAGGTGGCAAAAGTCAAGATGGTCACAGGTTTCAACAGAACACGGAACAGCTAGAGTATAGGGGATTGTTGAATAGTAAGATAGCAAAAAGGATGGCGTGAGTGAAGGTAAACTATCAATGGGCATTCAGCCTAGGCATGGCCAAGGATATGTTGGTACAACTCTGGTAGGAAGACAGCCAGACAAGATGGACTATGAACATTTTCTCACCACTTTTGTTTCTACAGTATGCTTCTAACAAAATCACCTTCAAATGTGGAAAATGGCCTTTATCAGCACAATGACCTTTACAAAGATGTGTGTTAATACAAAGATATATGTGCTGGAGGACAGGCCACTACTGTACATACATGTGTTCTCTATAAATACTGTTTAAGTCTGGTTTATTGCAGTCTTAGGATGACAAAAAAGGCAGAGTCTTGTGCCAAGAATACAGCTTTATTACAGTCATAGTAAAAATAATTGATATCACTTATGTTTTCATTCAGTACATTAGGGTTTATTTTTTTAAACTGTCAAATCAACACCTATTAGTTTTAATTGTACAATAGAGTCATTTGATGGGCAGGCTAACAGCTTATATAATATTACCATGCTCTGATAGTTTTCATAAAAGCCTGTCTTGTTCATTACTTACAGGTAATCCTTGTAAACCTGGTGGACCGGGGATCCCTGGAGGCCCTGGATATCCCTGTAAAAGAAACAGAATAGGCATTTTGAATCACAACTGATCATACTTTCTAAATCTTTAGCAATGGGAAGGTATTCTAAACCACTAATGAAAATTGCTCCTGATATTGGGTACCATTCACTCACAGCATTTGCTAAATGGCCTTATAAAGCTAACAGAATGTGTTTGCCTTGGCTCTATGTAAATCTTTAAAATAACTCCCACAAGGAAGCTTTGGAATTTTGGGGCTCTTTGTGAGATATAAAAAGCCTTTTTTATTCCTATAACAACTATTCATGGTACTCATGCTAAAAAGAAATGTTGGTAGTCTGCACATTAAGTTAGCAGTCAAGTCATAAAAAGTTCAGGTCCATTTTTTAATTCACTTTCTGAGCCCCAAAATGTCACATTGTGTCAGGAGTTTGACACGTTCTAAATAAAATTTTCGGTGTCATTTTGTTCTGGAAATCTCTCCTTCAGAACTACAATATACTGTATTTATCTATGATAACCCAGCTATCTTGTTTGCAGTTGGGTCCGGCTTGTGTACATTTTTAAGAATCTGGAGTTCACTGTCGACTGCAGGCTAACACTAGAACATCAGCTGACGTCTTGCAGTGGCTTTTTCCATGTGCAAAATATTGCTTCTATCAAACCATATCTTGTACCCACAGATTTAGCTACAGTAGTCCATTATTTTCTCACATTGAGACTGGACTGCTGCAATGTTCTGTACCTAGGGTTATTTGAGGGTTTGATGCATTGCTGCAGCTGCTCTAGAATGCTGCAAGTCAGATGTCTGCTGGAGCATTGCATACAGAACATATTACACTAGGCCTGTGCACTTTACACTGGTTGTCTATTTAGTATCTCATTTCCTTCTAGATATGCTTGTTGATGTACAAGGCCCACACAGTCTGCGTCCTGGCTACCTTCAACAGTGTCTGTCTCTATATGTCCCTGCCTACCCTCTTTGCTTCACTGAGCTGGGCCTTTTACCAGTTCCCAGATTCTGGTTAAAACTCAGGGGATGAAATATTCAGTGTCACAGCACCATTTATTAGGAACGCCTTACCATCAAATGCTCATTCTGTCTACTTGGTGGAAACGTTTAAGGGAGGGATTTCTTTAATCTGACCTACTGTTTATTTAATGACATAAATTTATTTATTAATACTGTAATAGCATTGTGTCAAGCTCTTTTCAACTTTTTTTATATGTTTTTAGAGTTTTCCCTGCAGGGTGCCCTGAAATAAATATTGTCTTGCCATTTTTACAGCTGGATGGACTGAAGCACCCCACTGAATGTCCACCCCAACCCAGGCCCTGCAGATAGCCCTGGGCAAGGCTATGGGGGGGGCAAGGGAAACTGTACATAGTCTCCCTAAATATTGGTAGTCTCCTACCTAAACTTGCTCAAGTCGAAGCCTGTAGCATTAGTGCTACTAGATATTATTTCCCTCACTGAAACCTGGCTTTAATGCAAAATACATGATTCCACCATCTCTTTACTAGGTTTCAATATCTTCAGAAAAGACAGACTAGGCAACCAAGGTGGGGTCTGCCCTTTCTGTCTCAGATCTGACTTGCAAGCCTCAAAATGTGAAATGAAAGACCTGGCTAAGGACTGTAAATGCCTGGCCATTAAATTGCTGCTGGGGCGATGTCATAAATCTTTTGTCCACCTGACTGTCTATATCCCACCTGGTAAATAACAAACCGGTATGGAGCCCTCATTGACTGTCTCAAACAATTTAACCAGAACTGGGAATACATATTAACTAATGACCTCAACATCAACTGGACTGCTAAGTCCAGCACTAGTGACAGAGATAAGAGTGCAAGTCTATTTCTCTCACAAGTGGTCACTGTGCAAACCAGAACTAACTATAAACCGGTACTATGACACTACTGATTGGGTACTGGTAACTCTACCAGATAGGGTGAAACATGTCAAAGTTCTGCCAGATACCCTCAGTGACCATTAACCAGTGCAATGCCTATGGAAGTTAAACAGCCCAGCTCCCTCTCACCCCTCCAAAATTCACAAACAGCTGGGTCCTAAGCAAAAAGAAGGTGCCTGATTTCAAATCCTACATGGTCCAAATAAACGGGAGCTTCCAAGATGCAATCCCTGCTATTGATTCAGCCCTTGAATTCTTTGTTACAGAATTTACAATTGCCTGTGATAAATGTTCACCCTTCAAAAAGAGTAAGTTAAGAAGAACACCCTCTGGCTATATCACCCCTGAACTCCTTGCCCTCATGAGAGACAGGGACAATATGTGGGCACTAGATGGGGAGTCTGGGTCCCAGGGACATCTATAAAAGTACAAGGAAGCCTGGAATAAATGCACCAGTAGGATTAGATTGGCCATCTCAAACTACTGTAAGGCCCAGCAAACCCAGAACTGGAGCAATTGTGAAAGATTCTGGAATAATGTCTCTGACCTCCTTGAAAAGGTTAACAATCCAGCTAAAAAGATAATGATTTTATAATGATGTATCATGAATGATCATGATCAGTTATGTTCAGAGATCATGTTGAAGCTTCAAAAACCTATCGTGATCGTGATTAACAATATATAAACATATACATTAATGGCTGCCAATCAAAAAACGTAAAGTTATGGAAATAGAGGATTGTGTATGAACAGTCATACACAAGTATATTCTTGTATTGAGAGGTTTCCTTGGTAACAACTGACCTCAACAGTGCAGCTCGAGAGGTGCTCTGATACCAAGGGAACCTCAAGATACAAGAATATCTTTGTTTGTGTATGCCTGCTCATACACAATCTTTTATAATGTATGGGCAGTCACAGCATAGAAAATCACACAAAACCAGCTAGCGAAGATAACAGAGACTAGGAAGTTTAACATTTTCTTTCTTTTTTTTTTAACTGACAGTATGCTGCAGATGTTTCTGGAGTTCAAGTAAAAAAGAAACAATTTTCAGCTTAATTGGATACAGGAATGCAACTATGTGGCAGCATTCCAAGTTGTTCTGCTGCAGTAGTGGCATCACTATTGCAGCAACATAATGATGTCACTACTGCAGCAGAACAAGCATATTCCATGCATGGAATTTCATGCATAACAGCATTCCATCATACACTATATGGTAACTGGGATTAATGATGATCTCATATCATTGTGATTTCTTGATTGCCTGTGTTCACAATTACTGTATTAAATGTCAAAAAAAAGACATTTTTTTTCTATACTCTTGAATTTATCTTGTTTTCTGTTTAGGCACATTTACTGGAATTATCAATGATAATACATGATCTGTGCAAACACACTGCTTTCAATTACACTTATTCTGACGCTTGACTTCTTGCTAATATTATAAATGCTCAAACTGGTTTATACAGTTCCATTTTGTGGTTCCTTTTATGCTTGTGGTGAGTTCCTACAAGTACCTGACTTGTGCTCAAAACCATTCCAAACAGTCTGCAAACTAATGCTGTCAAGGCAAAATTATATTAAAAACTAGAAATCAGCATTGTTTTGGTCCATAAGCAGTTCTTTCGGAATATACAAATTAGTAATGCAAATACGTATACTATACCTACCATTGCATTTATTCTTCATAAAGAGCTTAAAACTTGACTTCACGTGACTTACATTATAATGAATTGTTTTTTGTGGATATTCAACATTCATATTTACATAATAGTAACACGAAAAACGTTGTTAATTATTATTCAAGTGATTTACAGTCTTATAATACAGCACTAATTATAATGGTGCAGTAGCATCACTATAGTTAGGGTTGAGCAGGCTGTTTAAATATTAAACCCCTAGTTTTGTACCTTAATAGCTTCACCACCGTTCAACAGATTTGTGCAAAAGTTTGCATGCACAGTCTTCTGATACATCTCAGGTAGTGGTCAGAGGCCAGGGAAGTCGGGGGCTGAGCTTCTGGAGGTCCAGTCACCCAAAAAGTATAACAAATAACAAAAAAACTAAAGTTTTGTTCTGGTCGGATGTATAGATTCTGAGCTATGGATAGTGAAAAAGTTAAAAAATGAGTATGTTTTTGTTGTTTTTTGTTATCACCTAGTACCAGATGACTGGAATGTTCATCTGAAATTTTCAGGGTAGAAAGGTCTTGGGCCAGAGTGTTGCCTTTCATTGGTTTGGGGAAAACATATTAATCTGTTATAAGGATTTTAAATTTCGGTTCATAGCATGGTCAGTACAATCTTTTGGACAGCTGTTTCATATAAAAAAATAATTTGGCTCATATAGAAAAATATTCTGTTTTTATGGGGTAATCTTTTTCATATGGCTGCCATCTTGTTTCTGTTTTAAAAAAAAATATTTTGAAAATCCATAAAAATGATATCCTGCAGAGACCCCAATACATGTATCTTGCTAATTGAGCCCCCATTCAGTGGATTCTGCTGTTTGTTTTTGGAAAAATCACGCAGAAATTTGTTTCTAATACATTTTAATATCTTTTTTTTGTGACCCAAATTTCTTTTTTCGTATGGCCATTTGAAAAAAGAATAGGGCCATATGAAAGAAAAGATTCCCTTCACATGACAAAAGAATTTAGACTATGTTTTTTCCACATTCTTTTTTTGAACAATCTTTTTTCATATGAATGACCCAACCTCACAAAAAAAGATCCTTTCATACAAAACAAGTTTCCCCCACATTTCAACTTTTACAAGCCATAACTCCATCAATATTTGGAGTTATATATATATATCAAAATAAAGGTCTTAATGAGTACTACAACACTAACACATAACCCCAACATAATTTAGGGCCATACACAAAAGCATACAAAATTACAGTTCCATAGGATAACATAACAACTTTAACAAGCTGTAACTGTGTCAGCCTTTGGAGTTAATGGACAATGCATATATCAATAGAAAGGTCATAATCACAACTACAAAACTAAGTCCCCAAGAAATAAGAACTGAAAATGGTCCATCCCTACAAAAAAAAATTTTACATGGAGCACATACATTGCTTTTCTGGTGAAACAGAGGGCACTGCATGTCCACACCCACATGCACATGTGGATAAACTGAGGCATGGAATTTCTGGGCACAAAGGGTCTTGCACTTCTGTGATCACATGGATGTGTTCACGCAGGTCCCTAAGTGACCTGCATGAATGAGGATACTATTCTGTTTTAAAAAGTAAGAAAATTAATTGCAAAACGTTTTATTAATGCACCAGTTAGGGTTAAACCAACAGACAAAAGGAAATGTGGTATTAGGGTTTTAAACCCTAACATCCCACCCCCACCCTGCAAGCAGCAAAAGGCAAAAACATCATGGTTTTGGCTATCCTGAGTCTTGGCAAATCAGACCTGGGATCATCCTTGGGGTTATCAACTCTAACACTCACCACATTTTCATATAGTCTGCACATCTGAGCTTATTTTCTGATGGAAATGGAGGAGCATTAGGGTTGATAACCTCAAGGAAGACCCCAGGCCTGACTCGCCATCAGTTGGCAATTTAAAAGCTTATGTTTGAGGAATAAATCATGATCTAGATGATGATCTTAGATCACAGTCTCCCTTCATGATCATATGGTAACATTTAATGATTAACAATGATCAATCTTCACTGACTTTCAAAAAACATGATTGATGATTTACTGATTTTCTTGGGAAAACTTCACCAAAAATGCTCATGGTTGATGGTTGTGAGGTACTTGATCCCACCAAAATTGCCAAGTATTTAAACGTAGCCATCACTGACCTTAGCTCCAGTATCCCCACTCAGCCAGCTCAGTCCTCCTGCAGAGGACCTGGCCTGTAGCCATCCGACTGCTGCACCCTGAGCCAGGATACCCTAAATTCAACTTTAAGCCTATGTCAGTTAAGGATAACTCTAAATATATCAGAAAGGTGCTTGGAAAAACTGGAATTGGGGTAACTCACATGATATGGAGCTATTTGCCTTGGCTGCTGAGGAACTCTCCTAATTCCAAAATGTTCAACTCCCAGGGAAGAGAAAATCCATCCTGGCTACACCAGTATTTAAAAGCAGTGACTTCTGTAACCTCATCAATTACAGACCAGCTTTTATTCTGTCCCTCTTGTCCAAGGCCCTTGACAGAATTGCGTCTGATCAACTTGTCTCATATCTCAAAAATACAAAATCCAGCATCCCCAATAGTATGCCTTTCTGAAACAATACAGCACTGACTGAGTACACCAACTTTGTTCATGAGGCCCTTGACAACTGAGACAAGGTTGGTGCTATCTATATGGACTTAACAAAAGCCTTTGACTTGGTCAACCATAAGCTCCTATTCAGCAAGCTCCTTAGTCCTGGCCTGTCACTGGACACAGTTACCTGGTTACAGAGTTACCTAACTAATTGCACTCAGCATGAAGACAGAGAGCTCCTTGTCAGATGTTAGAAAAGTATCTACTGATGACCCGAGTTCCATTTTGGGCCCCCTCCATTTTGGCCTATTCACAAACCACCTGCCCAATGCCTGTCAATCTGCTAATGTACTTCTATATTGCTGATGACACTGTTACCTATTCCAAGAACCCTGATCATGACAGTCTCACATCTGTCCTGAAGGGTAACTTTGGGGCCCTTAAACATTGGTTATCCCACAACAAACTGGTCCTAAATTACCAAAAAAAAAACAACAACATCCATGCTCTTTACAAACCCACAAATGAAGAGAAGATTGCACCCCCCTCCAATCATTCATAATGATCTGGGACAAAAACTTGAACATTTTGAATATTCTATACACCCCCAGGGTAATCCTGAACAATTTCTTTTCTTTTGCTCCTCATGTTGACCTCCTAGAGTTCAAGGTAAACAGAAGACTGAGAGTTCTGTACTGCAACTCAGCACAGATGCTAGGCACCTCATACTGGCAAGCTCACTCCTATCACTAGTTGACTATGGCCTCCCTATCTATGCAGTTGCCTGTGACCCAGAGGAAAGCAGAATAAAACTGATCTGTAATAAGGTCTGTCACTTTGTGCTTGGGGCAGACACCCTAACAAATTAGCTACCCCTGCCTAGCAGAAAAAAGTTCCAGACATGTCTGCTAGCCAAAAAGATGCTTCTGGTCCTACCACCCTCCCCCCACAGACTGTATCTGCCCTGTTGCCAACCTATTCAACACCAGGAGCATGGCTAGGAATGCTCTTCAACTGTCTTTATGATGAACTCAACTGGGCAAGTGATCAGGGCAGCTAGTTGGTTAAACAAGCTGTCTGAAACTCTGCTTAACCTACTTAAGTTTGGCCAGTTCAAGAGATCTCTACAGTCAGCAATAAGAGATCAATACAACTGCAATTTTTAATCTTCCAACACTATGTCTCTCCTGGTGAACCCATGGACCTGTGTCTGATATCTGGCTCTGCAGCTATATACCCATTTTTTGCTTGTTTTACACTGTTACTTGGTTTATTATAAAATTGTATGTATTGAATGACCCTGTATGTTTTGTACTTGTTTTGACTACATTCTCCTGGAGTTTGCTTTAAGTATATGGCTAATGTTTCCTTGCAGTGCTAATATTGATGTGGAACATTTGTAAATGAGCACTTGTGCTCAAAGGTACTCTCTGAACCCTTGAAAGATAGTAGCACTTAAAAGATGCTGGCTCTCCCAAAGCTAATCTACTGCTTGAACAATCTACTCCCCCAACTTCCCCCTGAAATCTGGACTAGAGTGGACAGACTTATTGCCACCTTCATAAAGTAATATAAGCCTCCCAGGTTCAGCAAAAAGATACACCTGGCTACTTCCATATGGGGTGGTGAATCTCCCCTGGTTGTGGGCTTACCACACATCTCATGGGGCAAAACAGGCACTGGCTTGGCCATAGTCTGACCCATTGCATGCACCACTCTGGGTTCTAGCAGAGCAGGCCTTGTTTGGTGCCACATCTATTTGGCTAGCCCTCCTAAACCTATTGCCCCCATGAAGAACAGCAGAGCCTACAATTAGATTCTCCTGAGGGGATTAGAAAAGTATTATGTGACTCAACAAGTGACACAACCACACCCTAGGCCAGCTGAAGCCATTGTGGAGTAATCCCAAGTTCCAAGTAGGGGGCAATCCATATGCTGGAGGAGGTGGCAGGCCAAGGGGATCCAAGCCCTCAGTCATCTAGTGACAGCACAGACAAGGACATTGAAATTCTTTGCATAGCTCAGGGAAAAATGTGGTCTCCTGGCTGTAGACCGCTGGTGGTTCCTACAGATCAGGCATGCTCTAGGTTGATGGATAGGCCCAGATTACAGACTAAAGAAAACTAACATGATCTCTATGGTTTCTACCATTCTTTATCATCCTGAAAATGGGAAACAATGCCTTTACTGTTATCTGTGAAATTAACTAAGTGTAGAAAGATTTGCAAAGTAGGGGGAGTGGCTTAGCTAGAAGGAGCCAGGTTAAAACCATATTTAATCACTGTCCTAGATAGCTTCTGCCAGAGAACAGACAGAACACCAGGAGGAAGGAGCTACTGGTATAACTAAAACTTCTCTACTGGGACTATATTGCCCTCCTTCCTTCCCCTCCACCCCCCCACTCTAAACCAGTTCTACTTTTATAACCACAGGATTTAACTGACAACAGGAACTTCCTGTTTGGGAGCAGGAAGTGAGTGGTCACAGAGACACCAAAGACTTACCATCTTAGAAGGGCAAGAGTAGCTCTCCGTCCCCCCCCCCCAGCTGCTGGAGGTCTGACTCTGAGCAAGTAAGAGACTACTGAGAAATGTAGGAACTTCTTATCTCAGAACAGGAAGATCAGGAGCTAAAGGGGCACAGAGGTAGTAAGTAAGCAGGGAGAGAAAAAAAAACAAAACAAAGGAAAGAGTAAGTATTCCAAACAACAGGGAGACAGAAAAAAGACATGATGGGAGTGGTGCAGTGCAGAGGCTTTGGAGCAGTAGTCTTCTGGGAGATGTTCTGGAGGATGCAGTGTTTTCCCATCTGCAGGCACCTCTCTGGGCTGAGGGAGGAGGTTGCTCATCTCCAGGCTGAGTTGACCAGGATTTTGGGACCTCCTCTCCACCCAGGGACCACCAGGGTGACTGCCGTTGCCTCAGAGGTTGCCAAGAAAGAGGAGCAGTTGGATCACAGTGGGCTCAGGGAAGGTGAGGGTGGTGGAACAGAGGTGCATCCCTCCAGTTGTACCTCTCCACAATTTCTATGCCATTCTTGAAAAGTGTGGTTCCTCTATGGAGGCACCCACAGTGGAGACCAAGAAGGATGCTGGGAACCTCCACAAATGAGACCCACAGGAGGATGGCATAGGACCCCACAGGGGAAGGAAACAACTCCTGGTGGAGGAGTCCATTGTTAGGAAGGTAGAACTGGGGGAGGAAGGGGAGAGGGAGAGGGAGAGAGGTAAGGTGCCTGCCTGGTGCCATGGCTTAGAGGGACAGGAGCAAATTCTCAGGATTGCAGGAGCAGCTGCATGTGGGAGGGAGCTGGATGTCATTATCCACCTAGGGACAAATGACCTGGCTAAAAAGGGATCAGAACAGTGCAAGAAGCATTTGTGGAGATGGGGAGGGCCTTAGACAAATACTGTAGCACACAGAAACCTTCTTGGAGGTGCTGCCTGTCTATGGCATGGATGAGGCTGGTGCTCCACACCATGGGATTCAATCAGTGGTTGAAAACTGATGCAGAGCTCAGGGATTTGGCTTCATTGGGGACTGGGGGTCCACCTGAAGGATGCAGACTTATACTGGTGTGATGGTCTGCATCTGTCCAGGAGGGAACCAGGATCCGAGTAATAGGTTTAAATACTTCCTTGGCAAGCATTTAAACTAGCCAAAGGGGAAGGCACTGGAAAGGAGCAGGGAATTCCTAGCTCCCCCAAAAAATCAGGGTACCAAGAATGGTAGACACCAACATAGAGATGTCAATAGGGAGAAGTGCAGGGGTAAATGAAGAAAGTGACAAATGCAGTAGGGACAGGGATGGGGCAAAAAGGGGTAAGGCCATCAAGAAATGGAGGGTAATGAGTACCAACACCTGTAGTCTGGGCAACAAGCTCCCTGAACAGGTGGCCTTGTTGGAAGAGGGATGCCTGGATATCGTAGCAGTCACAGAAACATGGTACACAGAGAACCATGACTGGGATATTAATACACCAGGGTACACAACCTACAGGAGAGACAGGGAGGGCAGAAGATGGGGGAGTAACTCTCTATGTAAGGAAAGGGGTAAAAGCAACTGAACAAAAGAGTAAACAGGAGAAGAGGAGGCACTGTGGGTCACCTTAGAGACTGGAAATGGCACCACAGTCCTCACAGGGGTTGTATACAGACCCTCATGTCAGTGGGAGGGAATGGACAAGGATATGACAGAAGGCATACTTAGGATGGCAGAGAAAGGGGGATACTGTTGATGGGGGACCTTAATATGTCAGATGTTAACTGGAGCACCTTTGCTGCAGCCACATCCAAAAGCAGGGCCATTCTTGATGCTCTTCAGGTGGCATGCCTCAAACAGCTAGTTTTGGAACCTACTCATGAGGGAGCAATCTTAGACCTCATACTCTCAAATGGGGAGAGTGAGAGGATCTCAGATCTAGAAGTGGGTAGCCATTTGAGAACAAGTGACCACCAAACAGTGTGGTTCACGATAAACTCAGCTACAGTGTCAAGCCATACAAAAGTGAGGATTCTGGACTTCAGGAGGGCTGACTTTGGCAGGATGGAAGAGTGCCTTAGAAAAGCACTAGCAAACAGGCTAGAAGGAGGGGTGGAGCAACAATGGGAAAATATTAAATCTGCCATCACAGAGGCAACAAGCCTTTGTGGGAAGCAAATAAACAAATCAAAACAAAAGAAAAAGCCACTATGGTTCTCAAAAGAAGTGGCAGTGAAGGTTAGGGAGAAAAAGATAGCATTTAGGAAGTATAAGGAAACACAGAAGGAGCAGGACAGAGAACTGTACCAGTTAAGGCAGAAGGAAGCAGGGAGGGTAGTCAGAATAGCAAAGGCACAAACTGAGGAAAATATAGCCAACTTGGTTAAGAAGGGGGATAAAACCTTTTATAGGTATATCAGGGAGCGTAGAAAGACAAAGGGAGGGATATTGAGGCTGAATAGGATGGATGGTGGGTGGGCAGAGAGTGAAAGTGAAAAAGCAGGGGTACTGAATGAATACTTCTGTTCAGTATTCACAAAAGAGGAAGTAGGGGAGGTGCCTAATCCAATTAACAGAAGCACTCTGGAGAGGGGGGTCGATCCCAGTCCTTTCACAGAAGAAAGGGTTCTGAAGAACTCCAAAACTGAAGGTAGACAAGGCAATGGGGCCAGATGGAATTACCCCAGAATTCTAAAAAATTAAGCAGAGAACTAGTGACACCACTGACTACCCTTTTAACAAATCATGGGAGGATGGTGTGGTACCTGAGGACTGGAAGAAGGCTGATGTGATTCCCCTTCACAAAAGTGGGACCAAGACAGAGGCAGGAAACTACAGACCTGTTAGTTTGACCTCTGTGGTAGGGAAAGTGACGGAATAACTTCTGAAGGAAATAACTGTTGAGTACCTAGAGGCCAGTGGGGCACAGGACCCAAGGCAGCTTGGGTTCACAGTGGGAAGGTCATGTCAGACAAACATAATTGATTTCTTTGACTGGGTGACAAAAGTAGTAGATGAGGGAGGGGCTGTGGACATGGCCTACCTAGACTTTAGCAAGGCGTTTGACACAGTCCCACACAAAAGATTAGTAATCAAATTAACCAGCCTGAGAGTGGGTCCCAGGGTGGTAGCCTGGGTAAAACACTGGCTGAACAACAGGGTACAGAAGGTAATTGTAAATGGAGTCCACTCCGAAGAAAGAGGGGTTACTAGTGGGGTACCACAGGGTTCAGTACTGGGTCCAGTCCTTTTTAATGTCTTTGTAAGTGACATTGCAGAGGGACTGGAAGGAAAAGTATGCCTCTTTGCAGATGACACAAAGATCTGCAACAGAGTTGATACACAAGGAGGCGTGGAAAGGATGAGAAGGCATTGGCAAGGTTGGAGGAATGGTCAGAAGTATGGCAGCTTGGATTCAATGCAAAGAAGTGCAAAGTAATACACCTGGGAAACAAAAACCCAGGGGAAGATTACACAATGGAGGGGAGGTAGTATCAACAACAAAAATGGAAAGGGATCTGGGGGTAATCATATCAGATGAAGTTAAGGTTGGCAAGCAATGTGAGAAGGCGGTAGGGAGGTCTGGGGGGATACTGGGATGTATAGGGAGAGGCATCACCAGCAGAAAACAGGAAGTTGTTATCCCCCTGTACAGACAGTTGGTGAGACCCCATCTGGAGTACTGCGTCCAGTTCTGGAGACCCCATCTCTGCAAGGACATAGACAGGATGGAGGCAGTTCAGAGGAGGGCAACTAAAATGGTGCAGGTGCAAGAGAAACCATACGAGGAGAGACTAAAGGAGCTTAATATGTATACCCTTGAGGAAAGAAGGGAGAGGGGGGACATGATAGAAATGTTTAAGTACCTCAGTGGAATCAATAAAGTTCAAGAGGATATCATCTTTCAGAAAAAAAGATGTGCAAGAACAAGGGGACACAATTTGAAGATAGAGGGGGGATGGCTAAGGAGCAATGTGAGGAAATATTTTTTCACAGAGAGGGTGGTGGATGCATGGAATAGCCTTCCTGAGGAGGTTGTGGGGTTTAAAACTGTGGGGAATTCAGGAATGCAAGGGACAGACACAAGGCAATTTTGTGGGGTAGTAAGAAATAGGTTGTTGGTTAAATAGGATCTGCAGCATATCCTCTAGGCAGGAAATGGGCAGATTAGGTGGGCCAAGAAATCCTTATCTGCTATCAAAGTCTGTGTTTCTATGTTACAAAAGCATACAGCAGTGCCACATTTTGAACTGGGAACCCCAGAGAATTAGTTGGCATTGGGAGCTCTCTGTAAACATTGCCATGGAACAGTAGGAACAGTGTTGAGATGGGCCTCTCTGGCTCCTGGATCCTAAATTCCTGCTGATCCAGACAAAAGTACTGAGCAGATGGCATAGGATTCTGGTGAAATTGGTGAGGATGGGCTTCTAGATCCCAAATGCATGCTGGAGATGCCACCACTCCCAAGGGGGATATAGCCCACATATTGTGGAAGTGCCTCCCTTTACAGTCCTTTTGGAGCAACATCATTGAGAGAGCCAGGGAAATCACACTGAGTAATGTTTCTGACACCCCAGAGCTCTAGATATTAGGGGTCCCCACAAAGTTTACTGGAGGAAACAAACCAGCCCTATTCTGATATATCACATGGCACTGGAGGCTAAGAGACAGGTCATTCTCAAATGGCTCCAGGTGGACCCACCCAATACAGTAGAATGGTTAGCAGGAGCATCCTGAACCATCACATACCTATGAGTTATGTAAAGGCTAGAGGAACAGGGACCAGCCAGAAAGAGATATGGGGACATTGGCTTAAGTATTTGGAAACAACCAGGAGTAGGTTCTAGGCATAAGGCGATATAGAAACAGAGAGGGCAACAATAGCCTGGACTACAGGGGTCCCCGAGCTAGTAGGGAGCACCAAATAGGTTGGTCACTGGAACTTCAAATCCGATTCTGTCAGTTAGGTTAAAACTGTAATGCATGGCCTGCCCAGTGAGGAAGAAGGCTGAGTAACTGGGGGTGCCTTACCTTTTTCCACGCCAGTGACCAGGGTTCAGGAAAGGACACATCACTTGGGGGTTGGCCAGAAGAGGGAGGACTGAATGACCATAGGACTGCTTTCCTCTCTTGGGGAGGGGGGATTTCGTGACTCCCCACTTGACTGCCACCTGAAGGAATCCAGGTGGTGGTGGTGCATACGAGTCACCAGATGGCATAGGGCCGACATGCAGAGCACCTGGAGCATCTCTGCTGAGGCAGGCCTTGCACAACATGCTCACTGCATGTCCATGGAGCCTTATGGAGAAAACTTGGAGGAAAAATGGAGGACGTGCTCCATAAAACCCTCTCCATCATGCCATTGACCTGCTCGGTCTCTCTGGATTTGGGACAAGTCTGGATCTGCACTTCCAGGTGGGGGAGGATGGCCCTCCCTTCCCTGCCTCACTGAAGGGGACAGTCCATGGGGGATAATGGTCCCGGACACCAGAGGAGATTCAGGATGGCTGTGGCCGACGGAGATGGGGCTGAAAAAGCCGCCTGTACCCGCCAAGGATGATAAACACCTATATGGTAAAAAAACTGTCATGTATGCTGAGCAACACTTTTTGATGTCTTAGTGAGGCACTTCGGAGTTCATGGATATAGCTATAATCATGGGTAAGCTTATGGTAGCAGTATTTCCTCCTTTTGTTCTGTTTCTCTTTTTCCTCATTGGGGCATTTATCACCATTTGTATGATTAGAATGCTATAATAAACAAAAAAAAATGCAAAAGAAGAGAAAAAATAAATTCATAATTTTGCATCCCTGATTAGACAGGGTGCGTAAATCAAGCCAAATGGGTTATAATTGGGATCACACAGTGATTAACAAGCAGTTGGGAGTTGTTTTGTTCTTAAAGGCACATGAATATATATGGGCCTCTTGTCTCGCTATCTCAGGCCTATCTCATTACTGATGCACCTTCTATCCATCCTGGAGAACTGGAGGATAACTGCATGGTATGCGTGTGCATACATTTTAACTCTCTATTCAACCACATATATATCCTTTGCATGGATCCTCTGCATGTTTTGTTCTCCAAAATGGTCCATAGGTGACTCAGCTGTTAATGTGCACTATACTATGCTACTGTTTTAAGTGAGAAGAGTGCTTGTCGCACTCACAAGCTGAAGCTAAATGTGAATCATTATTTAGAGTACAGTGATGTGTTCAAAGGTCTAGGATGTTTGCCTGGGAGCCCAAAATAAATATAGATGACCAAGTGCCTCCTGTAATACAGTTCAAGGAGGAAAAAGCAGCGCACCATTGCAAGGGGTGCTCTCTACAGAGGTTACAAACCTGTAAATTCAGTAGTCCAAAAGTGAGCACACCACAAGTCTTCAAGCAACAAATTTTATTGCCAAGGGTTTCTGGCGTGAACAGTTTGGCACAAAAATTTAGCTATTAAGCTGAAGACTTGTGGTGTGCTCTTACTTTTTGGACCACCCGTAATACACCTCTACAGGAAAGTGCCATTTGCACTGAGGGACAAAGTGAAAGAACAGCTGAATTGCATGGAAGCCACAGGTGTAATCAAGATAAATGATGAACCTACAGACTGGGTGAGTTCTTTAGTCATAGTTGAGAAGAAAAATGGCCAGCTCAGAATATGTCTTGACCCCAGAGACTTAAACAGAGCAATAAAAAGGGAGCATTTCAAGTTACCTAGCAGAGAAGAGATAATGTCACAGTTTGCTGGTGCTAAATGGTTTAGCAAACTGGATGCTTCTTCTGGATTTTGGTAAATGAAGCTAGATAAGGCTAGTTCAAAGTTATGCACATTTAATACTCCAGAAGAAAGATACAGATTTCTTTGTCTGCCGTAAGGGATAATGTCTGCTCCAGAAGTTTACCATAAAATAATTCATATGATTTTTGAGCACATTCCAGGTGTTGAAACCATGATGGATGACATCATTGTGTGGGTTCCACAAAGATGAACATGACTTCAGATTAAGGCAAGTGCTGGATCTGACAAGAAAAGCAAATCTTAAATTCAGCAAAGAAAAAGTGGGTTTTGTGTAAAAGCATTGACCTTTGGGTGATATTGTTACAAATCAGGGCATTAAACCTGACCTAAGAAGACATCTGCGATAGTGAATATGTAAAACCCAGCTGCAAAGATGATGTCAGAGGTTCTTAGGGATGATCAACTACCTAGGGAAGTTTATCCCTCAACTTTCAACATGATCAGCCCCACTCAGACGGCTATTGGAGCAGAAAAATGAATGAATGTGGTCACATGAACAGGAGCAAAGCTGAGCAATCTGAAGAAGGTTATTACAGAAGAACCAGTATTAAGATTCTATAATCCTGCTAAAGAAAACAAAATATCAGCTGATGCTTCACAGTTTGGCTTGGGCTCAGTACTTCTGCAAATTAGAGAGGAATCTGGCAACCGTAGTATCAGCTACCAGAGCCTTGACAAGCGCAGAGAGACAAGGTATGCCCAAATAGTAAAAGAGTTACTAGCAATACCTTACACTTGTGAGTGATTTCATCAGTATGTGACGGTCAAGCCTTCACTCAGTGGAAACAGACCACAAGCCACTAGTAGCTATAATGGCCAAGTCTCTAAATGACTGTCCAATGAGAATACAGCAAATGCTAATTAGATTACAAAAGTATGATGTTCAGTTGATCTATAGTCCTGGAAAGCACATGTACACTGCAGACACACTTTCACATGCTGTAGACAAGAGTGAAAGCCCGGAAAGTCAAACAAACAGAGAAATAAAGGCATATGTTGACATGATCGTGACCTCTCATCCTGTGTCCAATGAGAGACAAGACCAGATCAGAAGAGAAACAGAGGCAGATGAAACAATGAGAATCCTGAGAAATACCATATTAAAAGGTTGGCTGAAGGAGAAAAGTGCCTGTCCGTTGTCTATTCATGATGTTTGGATGTGTAGAAGTGACCCATCTGTAGTCAATGACATTATTTTCAAAGGCAACAAATTTGTTATGCCAGGAAAACTTTGCAAAGAAATGTTACGCAAAATACATGAAGGGCACTTAGAAAAAAAAAATTGCAAGCGAAGAGCCAGAGAAGTAACGTATTGGCTGAGAATGAATCAAGATATTGCCCAGCTAAGTGCAACCTGTGAATTGTGTCTCATGTACAGACCAAAGCAGCCAAGCCAGTCGTAATGTCCTCATCCAGTGCCAGGCAGACCATATAAGAAAGTAGGTGCTGACTTGTTTGATTGTAATAGGAAAACCTATAGCTGCACCAGATTATTACTCAAATTATCCAGAGGTAGCAACACTGCCTGTAACTACTAATAAAGCTACAATCACCTGCATGAAGTCAATCTTTGCAAGACATGGTGTTCCAAACAAAGTGTTCACTGATAATGGTCCACAGTTTTCCAGTGCTGAGTTCAGACAGTTCGCTATGAATGGGAATTCATACATAGCACTTCTAGTCCCAATTTTCCAAGAGCAAATGGACTGGCAGAGAGCTCAGTAAAAACTGTGAAAAGTCTCATGAAGAAAACACATGATGGAAAAGAATATTTTTACAAAAGCCTACAGATCTACAGAAGTGCACCATTACAGAATGGGCTTTCCCAGGGCAAATGCTTATGGGAAGGAGGATCAGGACAAACTGCCAATACATGAAGAGCTTCTGAAGACTCATGACTCAGTACAGGTGAAACAAAGCAAAGAAAACAAAAGAAAAAGCAAAAACAGTTACATGACAGGAGAGCAATAAACTTATCTGATTTAAGGCCTGGAGATCAAGTGTGCCTTAGAGACTGCGCCAAAGGAATGTGGCTGAAAAGAGGCACTGTACAAGCACAAACTGCACCAAGGTCATACCAGATTGAAACAGAAAGAGGAATGGAGGTGAGACGGAATCATGTGGATTTAAGACTTCTGCCAAAGGGTGAAAATGCCAATTTGACAGAAGTTGACTTACCAACTCTCACAGCAGTCAGTCAAGACAACACCAAAGAGACTGATAGCAAGGATGATTCTGAGCAGTGTGCATCCACTGAAAAATCACCAGAGAGGGAAGCGAGACCCAAAATAGAAATTCGACGTCCAGAGAGACTGATTGAAACTTATTAGATAAGTACAGTGGAGTGAGTGGTAAAGACTCACTAGAGAGTGAAGTGCTAGTGACCTCTCCTCTTAAGATTAGGTTTAGTTTAATTATAAACCTCAGTTTGTAAGAAGTTAAAATAATAGTAATAATAATTCAGCCAAGTTACTGTAATCCAATAATTCAGTTTGAAAATAATATAGAACTTTTCTTTAAGTGAGGAAAATGTGATGTTATAGGAATTTAACATACTTATTAGACAGTCCCTAATGTAAATGTAAGAAGCTAATTATTTGTAGACAACCCCTACGGTGTAGAGGGTCGTGGGAAGTTTGCTTGGCTGGGGCAGTATGTTTAAGATGGCTGCACAATAAAGATGATTGAAAACTCATGCCGGTTTCATGATTACTAACAAGCAAAACACTAGTGGTAACAAAACATGCTACTAGCAGCATCACCAGGCCAGACCAAGCTAACCAATCATTTTAATACCTTTTTACCAAAATACACTCATTTTTTGGCATGAAGCTTTTTAAGTAAATCTCAGTCTCTGCTGCTAAACAACTGATATATGAGAGTGATACTGTAGAACAGGATATATATGCTGTAAAATTACAGCTATATTTGCTCAAGTGATAATCATGCTAAAATAAATGGCACTAATTGGTCAAAACTGCACATTTTCAATGGGCGTGAAGAATTAGGCATTAAATGCAGAGCATGAAATTAAATTTGCAATTGCAGCCTATTAGTGTCATGCACCAAATATAATTTATGTGACAATAAACAGTTATACAGCATTTCACTAGAATGTTTAATTCTTAAGAATACTAGTATGCCTGGCCTAACTAAGATGACTGGGCCAGCTTTCAAAAGTACTAATGCTTCATGCAGCAACATTTTACAGTCAAGCTGGCTACATGCCCATTTTCTTAATAAAATAAACAGGAAAATGGCATAAATGCGAGTTCGTAGTTTGCAAAACATTATTTTCAGAAGTACTTTGTAAACATGTCTAACTGCACAGTTTATGAATATTTCATCCACATTTCTGTTCATCCATTGGATGAGCATCCCCCATTTGGACTCAGGACTGCTGGTTTTACAGGAAGACTTCCCAAAAGCCGTGCAGGTAGAGAGCTCCAGTTTGCCTTACACTAGATGTTTTATCCACTGACCTGAACATTTAGGTACATCTGCCAAGTAATTCGTAGGGAAGCTTTTACATTTAAAATGGTCAGACATGGTTTTAGCACAGCTAGCAGTTGAGCAGTCAGTTTACCTTTTTTTGGAGGGGGAAAAATTGTCAGCCAACGTGCATGATCCCACCTTTTTTCTCTCACACACACACATTTAGATAGTCATATTTCTTTTTTATTTTTCATCTTACTTTTTCATTCAGAGTGGGTCAGGTGCTCCTTCCATCTCCTTCAAGCCTTCTACTCAGAAGAGTTTGCAAGGTAGATTACCCTTTTTTCCTTTTCCAAGTCCCATCACACCCCAGATGCAGACTATTCTGTCTGTGGCTTGCCACCCATAGCAGAGCGTATAGGAGGCATCTCATCTGCCCAAGGAGCATTTATACTCTACAGTCTAGGTATACCAGTGGAAGAGACTCCTGATGGAGGGGAATGAGTGAGGTCTGGTCATAGCACTGATGTGCATGGTGGACAGGGGACTTAATCATCCTTGATATCTGGCTGTCTAAGCCCCAGATTCTGCCCTTCCCACAGGAAAGCAGGACCTTCCATCATGCTCTGAGGAACTGGGCATGCCCATCCACCAGCCTCTCCCTCTGCATGGCACTGACCTTAGATCTAGATGGAGACACCTCTGTGTCATGCCATCTGATAGCCCAGGCTACATCGCCAGTAGGGGGCATCCCTTGGATCCCACATTCCTGTCAACATGACTTTCTCCTGCTGGGCCACCAAGGGGTTGACATGCACTGACAGGAGATTCTGTCCCTCCCTCCTGAAGGCAAGAAACAGCCAATCAGATCATTTCAATCACTTTGATTAAGCAGTGGGCAGCACCTCACACTTGGGGGTATGAACCCAGTCAGGTCATGAGGTAAACAAATATGTTTACCATTCAGCCTCAGGAGGATTGAGCCATAATTGTAAGACTTGAACTTTTACCTTCAATAAAGGTACAATAGTATTTACAAGGAAATATCAAGCAAGGGAAATGTGTGCCGATATTGGGCTTCTAAATAATGTGGTACTGCCACCATAGCCACTACCCCTTGATATTGCAAATAAATGAAATTAGGTCCCCTGAGTAGTCCCCTATCATATGTCTCCAGCCCTCCTCCATGGCATGGAAAGTTGGAAGGGGGCAGCAAGGGCCCCCGGAATTTTTTTTCACAAGTATTTGATAGCCTGGCCAACTGCAATCATCCAGGTATATACTGTGTTCAGGACTCACTGAAATGTGATGGCAGCTGGGATTTTCTCCCATTTGTCTCTGCCTCCCATCACCCTGTGACATGGGCCATCCATCTAATGGCCTTGGCCCATGCAGCATACTCTGGGTGCATCAGTGGTGGAATTCAAGCATGCATGGGATAGTCATAAGGCAATTCTGGGGGTTGGGGGTAGAAAGAAGTAGGCTGCTGGTTAACTAGGATCTGCAGCTTATCCAGTAGGTAGGGAAATGGGCAGACTGGGTGGGCCAAGCGGTCCTTATCTGCCGTCAAATTCTATGTTTCTATGTTTCTATGCACCACCTGTTGTGCGGGAGCAGGCTTCCCAGTGCACTACAGGGGGCACTGCATCACCAAGAACCCACCGTCTCCCAGCCCAGGTTGGCTTGCATTGTCATCTGCAGCACTCACCAGCCCTGGCCCCTATAATTCTGGATCCATTTGGCTCCAGGAGTTCATTCCCAAACTTGACCACCAGCACAGAGGCATATTGCACTTCTGCCGAGCCATCAGACAGCCCAGAAATTAAATTTAAAAACTGTGGAGAGAAACCAAAAGCAAGAGCACTCCTACCTCCCAAAGGTGCTACTGTTAGGAAAACAAAAAAGCAGGCATGCACGAGATGCAAACCAGGATGCAAGCTTGACTCTGAGCTCTATGGATCCCAGCTAAAAATCTGTTAATAACTCCAGCTTTTCAGCAGTGATTTAATTGAGTTTAGTCTCATTTGATGGGGGAAATCCATCTTTAATAAATTCCTATAGTACCATGACAAAGAACAGATACTTGCCCTAGCCAGGGAGAGAGGCCCCCTGATGTTGGAGGGACACTGGAGTCATGTACAGTATTTGCAGATTACTCCACAGAGTTGGCCTAGTGATGGAAGGAGCAAGTCCCAATCAAAAAGGGTCTCCAAGCAGAGGGCATACCATACAAGATGCAGTACCCTGCTAAGCTGTGCATAAATAGAAACGGGTTCTCACATATCTTTCATACCCCGGAGGAAGCCTCCTGGTATATTTGTAAGCACTGGCCCAGTGCCCTACTTTCGATACCATCCCAAGCACAGCCAAGCAGCTCATCTCTACAAGGTCACCCATGGAACTTGGCATGGAACATCCACAACTCCACTGTCCCATACCTGGACTTGGGACATAACAACATGGAGTGGCAAACCATGAAGGCAAAAAGATCCCACTGGACAGGATGGGACAGGCAGACAGTGACAAGGAAGACCCCTAGGATAGGTCTCTAGGACCACAGCAGGGACTCAGGACATTCTGTAGCAAGTACAGATTCAAATGGACAGCCAGCACTAAAGAGAGCTGTCACCCAGGTAGTCTGCCCCTTCAATGCACTGCTACCAAAAACCCTGGTCAAAACACCAATGGAAACAAATGCCAGCACAACAGCCTTAAGATACTTGATCCTGAGCAGACAGAGCCACTGGTACTGATGCTACTATGACAGGTTTGAGACCATAGTGAGAGGGTTTGTACTGGGGCTTACAACTTCAATGACTCTAGGAGCATGCTAGCAGCGGCACCTTCAGACATCATCTTGTTCTCTGAAGGGTCTGCATGGACTAAGTATGACAGACTTTACTTTTCTTCTGTTCCTTTCTAGTTGGGTCTGCATACATACATACATACACACACACATATACATATATATACAGTATATATATATATATATTTATAAAATGGGGTGGTAAAATCATAGAAATTCCAGTAACATGATTGGACAGAATGCATCACATGACCGTGCATTATTTCCCAACGACCGCACGCCTCCCAGTATGACCGCACGCCTAAACTACTTTCCAGCCCTCAAAACCTTCTCACCAGCAGTGAGATCACTCCACGCCTAATGCAGTTAAGCAGCACACACACACACACACACACACACACACACACACACACACGTGGCACCCACAGCCATAACTAAATATATCACTAGTAATCCCACACTGTACAACCTGATTTACTTGATTGCACCACTCCTTTTTAAATAAACTATCATCTAAAAAGCAAATTCTGCCTGCCATTTTCACACTCTTACTGCAGAGCCACTAACTTTTAGTACTGCACACTGTGTCACCACCGTAAATTCTACAAAACAATGTAATGCAACCCATTTAACAGAAACCTGTGAATAAAAAAAAACAAGACAAACTACAGTTCTCTTACTTCCTACTCTCACTTTCTGTTAAAAAATCTCCTTTCACACAAGAGTTGCCCGATCGTTCAGCACTTTCACTTTTCCTTCTGAATATATGTATGAAGGAGCATTGCGAGGATGTTGTTACGAGTTGAGTAAGCATTTTATGTTTAAAGATAAAAAGTGTTTTCCTTGTCGGCTTTCTTAATTTCAGAAGTTGCAGAGTCTATAGAATGGAGTTGAGACGCCGAGTGAGTCAGTTTAAGACGCAACAGAGCGAGTGTTGCCATGACAACTCTCGCCTGGCTTCAGCCTCACCTTCAGAAGCTGCCGACTCACTCGGCGCCTCCCCGCTCCGCCTCTACATAGACTCTGCAGCTTGTATTACTGAAATTAAGAGAAACTAACAGGAGGGAAAGCACTTTTATCTTTTTAACACAAAAGACTTACTTTCAATTCAGAATAGCTTGTCACTTCCGCAATGCGCACCGCTCGGTCACGCTATACTTCATCACTCGCTCTCGCTTCGGACTACTTTCCTAAAGCTGCCGACTCACTCACTGTGTCCTCGCTCCCTTCTACATAGAGTCTGCAGCTTCTCTCACTTAACTAACAGAACATAACATAAAGAACCATGCAATTCTGCTTAAAGTTAGACCAGCATAACATTCTGTGGTGATTTGCATATGCAGCCCATGATGCTTTGCATTGTGGGGGCATGTGTGATTTTGTATTTTCTGATAACATAAAGAACACACTTTTCATCTTTTTTAAACACAAAATGACTAACTTTGAACTCTGCCACCATATCATTTACCAGCTAGACAGAGGGATTATTATAAACCAACAGAACCTAACAGGAGGGACACACTTTTCATCTTTTTTAAACACAGGACTTACTTTGAACTCTGCCAGCATATCATTTACCAGCTAGACAGAGGGATTATTTTTCCACCCACCCCCCCAAAACATGTGTGGCCATTTAATAAGATAGATATACCACTCTAGGGTGTGCGGTCGCGCTCTGATATATGCACGCCTTGGGTGGTTGAATGCACTCGGCCTGTGGCCTCGCAGTATCACACGCACACCATGCGATATGTTGAGCGCCGATCACACCCTAGAGTGGTATATCTATTACATATATATATATATATATATATACTGTATATATATATATATGCAGTTTGCTGGGGGAGTTTCATGGTAATGTCTTGTTGTGCAATGTGTATTTGGGACATGATTAGCTCTTGTGGCTCGCTGTCTTTTAACGTTACCCTTGCTTCAACCATAGTCTAACAGATCTGGGCAGCTAATTGTTTTTATACTCCCACTCATATGGAAGCTTGAGGCTTAGTGTGTATGTACTGGCATGGGGAGGGCTCTAGATTTCAGTGCAGAGTGAGCTGCTTCATACAGTGCCAAAGACAATCTATTCTCCGGCAACTCATTCCAGTGGTGAGACTTCTCTTCCCTTCCAGTGTCTCAGCACTTGCTGTTTGAGATTTGCTACGGGTAGATCTCTTGCCCAGCAGGGGTGGCCGCATATTTGAGCAAATGGGCTGCTCAATAGTGCTACTCCTGCCATTTCCTTGCATCATGGCAGTTTAATCCCCTTGTTACCCCCCTATAACATAGAGCCTCTTTAGGAATGCAACTTCCCACTTTAGTCCCTTCTCTTTTGGTATAGTATTCACTTGGTGGTATTGGCGATTAAGAGGGAAGTCCTGTTGTTCAGATCTTCCCCTGCATCAAGGCTATGCCAGCTGCAGCTTTTCCCATTGAGTATATTTGTTAGAAGGAGGTGGTAAGCCCAGGAGGGCAGACTCAAATGGACCACTACCTTACTTGACCACTGGATGCAGACAATGCAAAGCTGCCCTTGGGGAGTATCTCTGCAATACAATGATATGTAGCTTCATCCCAGAGTGTCCTTTTGTTCAGACACCTGGGGCAAAGTATAGACCATCCAGCCTCTCCAGCACCCTCCACCTCTTTCCCAGATGAGGATTCAGGCTGCTAGTATAGCATTGGGGGGAGGAGTAAGGGTATGGCATCTCCCTAGATGAAGTTAGCCGCTCTGATATTTTGGGTTCCATGTCAAAAGGGTGAACTAATTATGGCGACCCCGTCACAATGGCACCGAACCCACAGGGTGAACACTTTTCAGAAAGTGTTTTCATGTGGGGAGCCTTGCCCCCATCCCCCCCCCCTGTGGGGGCATTGCCCCCATGTCCCCTTTTATTTAGATTCGGGGGGTGTGCAACTTGGGGACGGGCCAAAACCAAGTTCGCTGAAATGTATTGGCACCATTGTTCCTTCGCCCTTTTGATAGTTCGACGTTCTTGGTTCGCTCTTTTGATGTGCTACAATATTTTGGCACCATGGTTCCTGTGTGCATGAGATAATTTCCCATACACCTCCATGTCTTTCTTTCTGTTGCTGCTATTGTTGCTCTTCTAGCTGGGTAACACAGGTACAGTCTCAGTGCACAGATTACACTTCCCTATGGGAAGCAGCACCGGAGCAAAGGAACCGAACAACCAATTGGGGTCTCCATCCATACAGGTGAAGTTCGCGCCCCACAAGAGAATTTCCCACAGTGCCCTAGACGTATGTCCAAAGCTTAATTGATTTTACATTTTATTTTTGGATGTTATTATTTGGTTTCTGACATTGTTCTTTCTCATGTTATTCCAT
Organism: Neoceratodus forsteri; assembly: GCA_016271365.2. Lineage (NCBI taxonomy): Eukaryota > Metazoa > Chordata > Ceratodontiformes > Ceratodontidae > Neoceratodus > Neoceratodus forsteri. The sequence continues at coordinate 562,149,220 of CM028136.1, read as the reverse complement.
TTGTTGCCTTATTATACAGATACACAAGTTGGAGCACTAGTCTTCACACTTAACTTGACTCAGAGCACTGACCACAAGGAAAAGGAAGGTAGGTCTGCCAGGCACTTTCCTACTGCACCTTCTCACAGTATACCTGTAGGGTGATAACCCCTCTTTCCTGTTTGGTGAGACCCTGGGCAGACATCCCATCCTTAAATATGCACCCTGTGCTTCTTCGTACTGATACGATGGCAACAGGTTCTATAAAGTTGGTTTCCTGGAATGTTAAGGGTATTCACACCCTTGTTAAATGGAGGAAGATTCTGGATCATCTCTGCAGGGAGAAGGCTGGGGTCACCTTCCTGCAGGAGACACACCTTACGCAGGCGGAGACTAACAAGCTTAAAATGGGATGGGTCTCACAAGTTTATGGCAGCACATACACCACATAAAGTAGAGGCGTGGCAATTCTCATTCATAAAAATAATGCCTTTCAGGTCACCTCAACTATCAGCAACTCTGAGGGTCAATATGTTATAGTTCAAGGCACCCTCGATAACCAGGAAGTTACCATTTGAAACATGTGTGGACCGAACTCAACTGAAGCAGAGTTTTTCGTCAATGTGGCCTAAAACTGCTAGTACATTGCAAAGACTCCTTCATCCTGGGAGGAGATGCAAATGTCACACTAGATAACTTTCTAGAACATGAATGTAATGCCGACAGGTCCGAGGTCACCAGCCTCACGAGCACTCGGGGACTTAGTTGACGAACTGGGCCTTATAGACAACTGCCGTTTGGTGCGCCCTTGAGGTAAAGATTACAGCTCCTTCTCAAAGCCGCACCATATAGTGCCTACTCTCGTATTGACCTGTGGCTGATATTACACCACTGGGTGCCTGAAGTGCTGCAGGCCTCTATTGGCACAATTAATATATCTGACCATGCCCCAGTATCCTTTACATGGCTGTCCATGGCCTCAGGTCTGTCTCCCACAAACCAATGCAGATTTAACACATCACTGCTGTGGGACTCACATTCTGTGTAATGTTATGGAAGGACATTACCACCTTCCTGGAACTGAACCATTCTGGAGACACCTCTGTGGCTACCAGGTGGAATGCCCTTACAGCTTTTATTAGAGGAACGTGTAGAAGTTATGCCTCACATGTTAAAAGGCAATGGGTGAAAGACCTGGAGGAGCAGATGCAAACCCTCCAGAAGTTGGAGAAGTACAGAGTGGCCTCCTGTCAATCTCCTGAGCTGTTGGCTGAGATTGTGGGGACATGATACAAGATCAATCTGCACCAACATGCAGAATTTGCCCTTTTCGGACTATGCCAAACATTCTGGGAGTCTGGAGAGTGTCCAGGGAAAGTACTTGCTTACAAACTCTGGAAATGACAGGAGAGGTATAAAATACCAGGGATTAAGGATGTGACAGGGGACATCTGTAGAAGAATGGAACACATCAATGAGGCCTTTGGGAGTTCTGTATGACTCTACATATGCAAGAAGTGAAGCCCGCACAAGAAGATCTGATCTCTTTCACATCCTGGTGCTACCCAGCATAACCTCAGAGCTCTGGGAGATGCTGGATAAGCCCATCATTATCCAGGAGTTAGATTAGGTGACAAGCACAATTCCTGTAGGTAAAGTCCCCGGGAGTGACAATCTCCCAGCTGAATTTCTCAGTCCTTCTAGATTTGCTGGCAGCTGCCCTAGATGAGGCCACCCAATTTGGGTACTTTCCAGCCTCTACAAGAACAGCAGTAATCACCATCATCCTGAACCTGGGAAGGATGTCTCCCTGTGTAGTAGCTATCAGCCTATATCATTGATAATGGTGGATTGTAAGGCATATGCCAAAATGATAGTAGTTAGGCTTCGGGGGGCAATCCCACATCTAATCAATACAGACTAGTTGGCTTTATCCCCACTCAGATGTAGCACAGGCAACACCTGACACCTAATAAATCTTCTCTGGCAGGCAACTCGACTCCACCCCTCGGTGGTACTCCTCTCCTTCAATGCCGAAAAAGCAATTGATAGGGTAAAGTGGCCATATTTAATTATGTGACCTGCAAGTGTTTGGCTTTGGGACACCTTTTGTCAACTATATTCATACCTTCTACAGTGGTGTGTCAGCCTCGGTACTAACTAGCACCTTGGCCTCACTCCCCTTCCTGTTAAAGAGAGGGATGTGGCAAGGTTGCCCGCTCTCTCCCATTTTATTTGTCCTCATGCTGGAATCTCTACTGCAGGCCATTCGGAGTCATTCTGGTATTCAGGGCTTAATGATGGGGGATGAGCATAACGTTTTAGCTTATGCTGACAATAATCTGCTGATGCTCACATGTCCAGAGGAATCTGTTCCATCCGTGGTGACCCTCCTACAACATTTTGACTCTCTATCAGGATATAAAGCTAATGTGGCCAAATCGCTGATTCTGACATGATCTCCTGAGATAAGATGGCAACCAGCTTTCCTCTGGGAACTCAAGAGATCTAGAGCTCCCTGAAATATCTTGGGATAAATTTCACATGGGACCTCAGAGCCCTGGATGGGCTTAACTCTTCCTCAATAAGGACTTCGCCAGATGGAGCTCTCTCTCTTCCCTTGTCACACTGGGGCGGAGTCCAGGCTTTTAAGATGATGGCAGCCCCACAAATTCAACATATCCTTGACAACTTTCCTTTTCAGATCAAATCCGAATTACTGCGGCAGGCCCACCAGAACATCCTTTACATCTTTTGGGGGAAAGCTCACAGTGATTTAGCCACAAGATGCCTGCCCTTCTCCTAGAGAAAGGGGAACTGGGTCTCCCAGATTTCACGTTGAGGCATATAGTGTACGTGCTGCTGCAACTGTCACAGGTCTCACCCTTTCAGGCATCTCAGCCACTGCCCAAATGGGCTGAATACAAGGCTTACCTCTTGGGCAGAGACATCCAGAGAACAGTACTGTATGGTAAAGTCCCCTCTGGATTATATACCCACCCCACAATAGGTTTAATGGCTAAGGTATGGGCCCATGCAGTCAAAAACTCAGACTGGTGCCCTGGTGGCTCATCCAGCTTCCCACTCTGGAGAAATCCAACCCTTACATTTGGGGGACAGTCCATGGGTTGTCCTGCCTGGGCCTCTAAGGGTAACCAATATCTGTTCCATTTAACTGATGACAAGAAGGGGCATCTAAAAACCTTTGGACTGCTGCAGCTGGAGTTTGGACTGCAGAAGAATAGACACTAGCAATATCTTCAGCTCCAGCATGGGTTCATTCCTATCTTGGGGCCCAATTATATATTTGAGGGTGTATATGAGCTGCATGATCTTCTTTTCTGGGGCAATGGGAATCTCCCAAGGGCTAGTCATGTATACAAGAAAGTATGTGCTATGGGCTTGCCTGAAATTGAGAAGCTCCAAACGACATGGTGTGATGAGCTGGGTATTGAACTCCCCCAGGGTGAGTGAGACTCCTGTTGAGAGTATTAAAACTGCTCTGAGAGAAACTGCAGCCACTTCACCCAGTTTAAGATTCTGCACAGGTGGCACAGAACACCACAGAGATCCACAAATGGGGCCTGACTCCTCAGATGCCTGCTGGAGATATACCTCTGCAGGGGGAAATATCTCTCATATTTCATGGTCCTGCCAGAAGCTACAACTGATCTGGTTGGTAGTCTGACAGACATGTAGAACCCTCATATGCCTGGGCCTAAACCTCACTCCCTTCTTAGTTATGTTGGGTTTCACTGATGATGCAGGTATTAGCCCAGGGAACCCTGCCACAAGTGTATGTTAGCTCCAAGGAACATTAGTTACTGCAAAAAGAATCAAACTCAGACACTGGAGAGAGAGAACTCTTCCTCAACTCTAACGGAATGACTTCTTAAACTGGGAAAAGTGGCTAGCTATGAGAGGGTCCATTGTGCCAACAGTCAACAACTGGACTTCTATGTGAAAGTGTGGGGCCCCTTTTTAGCTTCTCCATATTGTACACACCCACATGGCTGTTATATGCTTTCATGCACCCACTCCAGTAGTCCTGGAGCCAGTAGGACTCTCCCATACCATAGAATCATAGAAATCTGACAGCAGAAAAGGACCGCATTGGCCCATCGAGTCTGCCCTTACCCCCCCTTCTTATCTCCACTCTTATGGGCCCTCCCTTTCCCCTCACTTCCCATAGACTATCTGATTCATACCCCAAGGTTGCTGATAGTACTTGCCCATGGCTAATTCATCCTATACCCTCATGTGGTGTGCTCTCCTCATATAGGACGCAGTATCAGCCATTAATCACCACTGTTTGTCCTTCATTATAACTCAATGCTTGCATGGACAGCCTTGCTTCCTGTATTCATTGGAGCTGCTGTTATTGAACATTTAATGTATGGTTATCTGACCACGTTTAGTGTAGTACTTCCAAGGCGTTTTCTCCAGCCAGGAACCTTTTCATCCATCTGGTGGTCAGCGTTGCACTGTTTTTCTTAAACTTACAATAAAAGTTCAAATCATAAAAAATAAAGTCAGGCACAAACCAAATACTAGCAGACTAGAAGTTTTAATGGTCCATGAAATTCAAAGGAACTCCAACCAGTAATTCCTATGTATCACCTCTGGAATGAGGCTTCCTCAAGGGGCATGGCTGGTTTATGATGAGACATTTTTGATAGTCTCATCACTTAAACAGACCAAATGTAATTATCATGTGGACAGAAACACCTGTGTATAGAAAATAGACTTAAATGTTTATTTTCAAGAACAGGGACAACCAAGTTACAATTTTGCTAATATGGGCTTCTCAGTTGAGGAAGTAGCAGGACTTCAGCAGTCAAACATGGTCATTAGCCCATCACTGGTGATAGATTCAGCAGTAGACCTTAACTGGGGGCTACAGGCAATAATGTAACAGATCATGAGGACTTGGTGGACATATTTTTTATGATAAATATTGCTGCTAACTATAATGATGTCACAAGTAATGCAGATGATATGCATGATAAAAATGTAAACCTAAGAGCACAAACAAATTTGAAATCCAAAAGTGTATTTTGCCCATATACCCCATGGCATACAACAATAAACATTTTGAAAAACTTGTTAATGAGGACATTATTGTCCTTAGTAACTATCCTCACCTCCACTGTACCACAACATGTCAGCAATTCACTGACAAGGGTGGTGCCATGGTGATGCAGGACACTTTCAAATATGTGTCTACAATCAAAAGACAATTGTCAGGCACCCAGTGTTACACAAAATTTACCTTTGACTGTACTATTCCTTTCATAAACATACTAGTTGAGTTGCTTGAAGGGGCTTTGTATAAAGGGTAGATTTCTGAGTCTGAATATGGCTTTTTAAGACAGGACATTCCTGTCTGTCCTACATTCTACATCCTTCCTAAAGTTCACAAGTCTGTGAGGGACCCTCATAGGTGCCCATACTATCTGGTATTGGGTCACTTAGTGAGGGTCCTGCCAGATCTGTGGACTATTTTCTGAAATGGACTGTAACAAAAATACCCTCATATTTATGCAACACATCTGATGTCCTGCAGAAACTTGTATCTGATCATTAGTATTTGGTATGTGCACTGTTTCTGTGTCCACTTAAACCATTAGCAGTCCTCTAAGGGGTATAGATGCCCTGGCCATGGACTGCCATTCCCCATAGTCTTCCAATGATGTGCAGTGGTTCTGGTGGTGGTCTGGCAAAGGTTTCTGATTGCAAAGCCTATGTGCAACCAGGCTCCATCTCTCCTTCCTCAGCAGAGAGCTCTTTCTTTACATAATGTTCTGACCAATGACCATATTGCCACGCAGGATCCCATGCTCCTGTATGGGTATGGGGTGTAGGTTATTCATGTTAGCTATGCACAGATTGTTCATAAACCAACCCCATATAGTATGAGTATCAAGTTGATGTGTCTAACATGTAATCTTAAGTTATTTAGCCTTACTTTGAGTCTGTTATAAATATGAATTGCAACTTTTAAACTCTGTAATACAAATCTGCATGATAACATGACTTTAATCAAGATTAAAAAATACAAACATAGTAATAAACATAATAATATTAATATTTGAAAATCACTAGCAACAATTGTTAGAAAGTAAAGCCTAAAACCTCATAACTCTGTATTTGGGTTACTGTTGAAAGTTTAAAGGTTCAAACCATCTATAAGGGGAAAACACACTGGCACTCAAGGTAAAATGTGGTGGACTTTAGAAACTTGTGTTAGTTCTAGTTAAACAACATGGGCTCAATTCTTAAAAGATTTTGAATGCTGCAAGCCCGTGTGCACCAAACACATGGTGAATGGGGTGTGCATTCCCCAGTCGGCAATCGGAGTCTTGATCCCGCGGCCACTTGGTCTAAGTTAGACCAGCTTTTTCTGGATTAACTTTGACCTTTTTATGGGTTTCCACATTATTTGGTGCAAGCCACCATAGAAAAGGTAAAGTGTTGCAAATGCACGTGATCTTTTAGAATCAGGGGCTAGGTGCGCCAGTATGTCCAGCGCAGGGTTTGGCACAGGGCTTGTGCAAGCCCTGCATCAACCTCTGAGAATAGAGACCAATCACTGCAAATCTTCTGAATACTGAGGAAGTTGCACGGCTTAAACCACGATCTAGCCATGTATTCAAAGGGTGTGGTGACAAGCCTGAGGCAGCATTAAGACCTTTACCACAGCAATAAATAATGTCTTAGTGAGTATTACCCTTTATATAATGCCCATATCGGAAGCAGAGTGCCCCAGATGCATGTGATGGTGCTTAATGGTCTCAAAAGGTATTAGATGGCAGCACAAGTTGCTAAGAAGAATGATGTGATTATTGTACAGTAACATTTTTTAAAAAGAACACAAATGTATTGGTATCACTACACAGAAATGATAAAAACATCCCAGTGTTTAAAACTAGCGAGCTATGTTATAGGTCACAGCCTTCCGATTGTGGCATCTGACTGGCTTGCTGCAATCCTAAGGTTCATCATGTCATTCTTAGTCACTCACTGTAAACCTATGTCTCAAGTGAGAACTACAGTAGGTTGGCTGTAAGACAGTCAAGTAAAAATCATTTCAAAAAAATTTCCAGGATTTACTGAAATTGGTATAAAGTTTGACTAACTTTGTTCGCATGACTTGCTGGTATAGAGATCCACTATACTCTGTGGATGGACTTTGGCTTTTGTAAACAGAGCAAGCAAGCTAACCCCAACCCCCCAAACACACACACACACATACCTAAGGCAGCATCTGCAGAACATGCTATTCCAGACTCTAATGCTGCATAAACTCGCTTGAAGAGCCAGACCCTGAGACATTGGCAAGGTCAGTTTTACTGTGACTTTCATGAAAGTATGGATTCTTTAAACAAGCAAACCTTTCTTCTTTTTCCCAATAGGAAATCACCTGTTGGTCTTGGAGTAACTTATGTTTGACCTACTGCTTACCATGATGCCTTTTTCACCAGGAGGGCCTTCAGGACCTGCGATCCCACGTTCTCCCTTGAAAAGAAAAAACAAAACAAAGGTAATCCCTGGAATGCTCATTGCCAGAGGTGTCTTGTATGGATATAACTTAAACCTCCAAGGTATGCAAAAACAAACACACGCTGCTCGCTGCATTCAACTAGGAAACAATACAACTTCTTAAATGTAACATGACAAAGTAATTAACTTTCCCACTAATAAAGCTAATGTTCACTTGATGTGGAAATCATAACGTGTGAAGTGTCAGTGTTTACACTATTGCATGCAATTTACAGCTGGTTCAGATTAATGGTAAATGCTCTTAAAACTTTTTTAAAATATGCACCTAGCATGCTGGATTTTAATAACCACTTTTTATGTGTAACTTCAATCACTGTACAGAGCATACTTATTCTGTCAGAACATTAGCCCTTTTAATGTTTAATACATTTAAACATTTGTTTTGCCAACTGTTGTTCATAAATGTATTCCTGTAATGAAAACTATTTTTTTTTCATAAAGTTATTCATTTAACAACTGCTCAAAAAGCAGAAGAGGATCTGGAAACAAGGAGATCCACAGACAGCTTGTGAGCTGACTGCTGAGAAGATTTACAGCAATGGTGATGTGACTGCATTCTGTTCAGCATGAACCAAAAAAGACTGGTCATAACCCTGACTTGTTATGGTGAAAGAAAGGGCTGGAAATACAGAGCTCAAAAACAGTGCAAGATGTGACTTTAAACATGTGACAACATATAAAAGAAACTGTGGAGCAGACAACAGAACTGACAATATACAGTGGGCATTGTTGAAACTCCATTAGAAAGCCACATTATTACTAACTGGCAGGACTCAGGGTTCTAACTACTCAATTAAACAGGACAGTCTTGCCTTTCAATGTTTCGACTTCAAGGACAGATTGAATGTTTGGTTCTGACATCACTGAGATTTAGGTGTGGAAGTGCAGTGTGCAAATTATAAATTCATTTTACAGGTAACAAAATACCCATCAGGAACTTCCTGGTCCCCTGATGTATGTAAAAGGAAAGTGACTATTTTTAAACAATTTTGGAAGGATTTATAAAGCCACTGCCGCTTTGCACTTAGTAGAATTTTTGATGGGGCTGCCTAGTGCTGCTACTGGAACCAGTAAAACACTTCTCTGAGAAATTGTTTTCTGTGATTTTTTTTACATTGGCCACCTAATATTTTGTAATCAGTGTTTTGTGATGCAGACAGTGCCTTTTCAGGATGATGTGTTTTTTTTTCCTGACAAGTTCTTGTTGAGTAGCAGCCCAGTGTTTAAGGGTGGTGGGCTGCAGAGGGAAGGGGATAGCAAGAAGAAGGAGGAATTTTATATTCTCTCCTTTATAAAAGTTATTAGTTTACTAACTTTCTGTTTGCAGTTCCTGAGCCCTCAGCTTAAAAAGGACATCGACAGGGTGGAGGATGTGCAGGGAAGGGGAAACAAGAATGATACAGGGGCAGCAGGGGAAGACCTATGAGAAAAAGATGAGGATTTTCAAAATGCACTCCTTAGTGAACAGGAGAGCCAAGGGGACATGACTAACACCTTTAAATACCTTTGGGGGTTAAACAGTTGGGAGCTACTAGGTGCAGCACAAACACAGTTACTAAAGGGGACCACAATGAAGTTAGTGGGGAAGTTTCAAGAGGGAAGAGAGGTCAAGCATTTCTTCACACAAAGCATGGTGGATTGATGGAACAGGTTGCCTAGGGAGGTGGAGGGGGCAGAGACAGTGATGGGACTCATGCATGCATGGGACAGGCACATGGGTATCATTAAAAGGAAGAGTTACCCGGAAAGGGTGATGGAAGCTGTGAGCCCCATAGTTCCCCTTGCTGCCTCATAGGGTATGTGAGGTTAGGGCAGACTGGATAAGATTTGTGATCCTTTTCTGCTAACAAAATCCATAGTTTATGTTCCTAAGAGTTAATTATTCAAATCTCTGAATTATAAGGGATGTTATTTTGGCACTCTTTTACCTATTTACACTGCTCTGCTGATTTCTGCTTTCAAATAGCCCCTGCCTCCTGGATTGATAAATGTGTTCTCCTCTCATACTAAACTCCTTCCTGCAGTGTTTTCCTTTACAGAAATGTGTGTCACATAAATAAACAGAAAGCACTTGTTTGGAACAAAAACAAGGACCATCTTCCCTGAAGAAGTGAACTATTTTTGTTTATTTATTTATTACAATTTTGAATAAATACCTTTGAGCCAATGGCTCTTTTACAAAGGTTCCACGTCAGCATACAAAGAATAGAAGTACAGTTTCTGTGAGATTAGCAGGTAAGCAGTTTGAATACAAAATCCAGTACAGGGTATACATGGTCTAAAGCTACAGGTGATATAAATAATAGTTAGAACAACATAATCAGGCATTCATTTAAGAATGATGAATCCCAACAAATAGTATTTACATGAATTAAGCTACCAGAAGGGCACTGTCAAAGGGAAAGGTAGAGTGGAAAAACCTGAGTTGTTTCCAATTGTGCCAGGTAGTGTAGGAAAGTGGAAGAGAAAGTGGGTGTAGAGGGGTAACTGGGAGGGAGGTAGAAGGAGAGATGGGTGGGAGGCAAGGACTGGAGAACAAGTACAACATTGGGTGGCATGAGCAGATTAGAAAAGGGAGAGAGGAATGGAGTTGAAGGAGGGTAAGAGAGGAAGGTGGTGGACCTGGGCTAGGGAGAGAGGCAGGGGTAGATATGGGGAGGGGGGAGGGTGGTGGCAGGCAGAGGTGGTGATAGTACAGCGGTGCGAAGAACAGAATTGACTACCTGGGAGGTTAGGAGAAACAGTCACTGGTGGCTCTGGACACAAGCATTTGATGTAGCTTGTGTTTGAATGAGCAGAGGGTGCCTAAGTTGGTGAGTTCACTGCCCAGGGAGTTAAACATCTTACGGCCTCTACCTGCAAAAGACTGCTGGCCTTGGGTGGTGCGACAGCAGGGAACAGTCAGAGAATAGTTGTCAGAGCTTCTTGTGTATCGGGGGTGATTGGCTGGACTTACGAGAGACTGAACCCCAGCGGGCATGAGTCCCATCAATGACTTTTTTGCTAGTAGGCAGGTTTGGAAAGTAATCCTTCCCTGAAGTTGTAGCCAGTTGACTGTTTGTAGAGGTCACAGGTATGCGAGCGGTGGGCAGCACCAGTAAGCAGTCTGCAGGCCCCATTCAGCACTGTAAGAATTCACCGTAGTGCTGTAGCTGTGGCTGCTCCATAGATAACAAGCCCATAATCAATGATGGAGACAACAGAGCTGTGTATTGCTTGCTTAAGGGTGACAGGTGTCAGGCAGTGTCTATGTTTATAGAGAAGGCCTATACAGATATTTACAGATTTCGCAACTGAATCAATATGGTTGGAGAAGGACAGAGTAGGGTCCAGGGTTATACCAAGGTATTTGAAAGTCTGAGTCTGGTCCAGGGTCACACCCGAGCTGTTTTTGATTGCCAATTGTTGGTGTTTATATTTGTTATGTGTGCCATGGAACAGCATAGTCTTTGTTTTCTTGTAATTTAGCACTAGTTTCTGTGAGATTAACCAGGCCTCAACTTGCTTGAAACTTTCCTGCAGTTGTTTCTCCAAGAAGGAGGGGTCAGAATTCTTAAAGAAAATCACTGCATCATCAGTAAACAGAATAATGTTTTCATCACAGGCAGAAGGGAGATTGTTCAGGAAGATACTGAGAAAAAGGGGTCCCAATATTGACCCTTGGGGAACACCAGCCCGGACTGGTAGTTTGGAGGAGAGGGTGTCACCAATCTTAACTTGTTGTGACAAGTTGGAGAGATAACTATTGAACCATTGTAAAGTGTCATGAGAAAGTCCTAAGTTGCCAAGTTGCTCCAGTAGTAATGGATGGTTGACTGTATAGAAGGCCTTTGAGAGGTCTATAAAGATGGCACCAGCAAGTTGTCCTTGGTCTAGTACTAGATGAATGTGGCCTGTAAATTCAAGGAGGGCAGAGGTGGTGATAAGTCATTTGCAAAAGCCATGTTGCTGTGGGCATTGCAAGCTGTATTTCTCCAAGTACTCCACCAATTGGTCTGCGACAATTTTTTCAAGAGCTTTGGATAAAGGGGGTAGGATGGAGATGGGCCTGTAGTTACAGTGTAATGTATGCACCATGAAACCCCATGGATAGCATATTAGGTGGCCTGTATAAATAAATAGTCTCCCCACATTCTTCGTTAGTAAATATATTTGTATGAAAAACTGGATCTGTGGGCCCCATTCTCAGTTGCACGTGACTATCTCAGAATTGTTGTGCTGACAATTGTGTGTCAATCCCTTGAGTGCAACTTCATGAGCTATCCTCAAAGTGGGTAGTGACCTTTCTCCACACAGCTATAAAGACCACAATGGCCTTGCAGGTAAGGTGATGGTGGTCACCTTGGAAATGACAAGCACTGCCATTCAAAAAGCATGGTAGTCCTAGCAATCTCAGCTACACCTTAAGTGACATCCCCTGCACGCAGGCACCTCTGCGGATTAGGATTGAGGAGAGATGAATACAGAATAATAATAACATATTTGTAGAATTTTTGTATGAATATTGTAGTCAAAAAAAAAACAACAGTTCCTGGATATACTGTAGTAGGAGTACTTTAAAAGAGTTTGCTTTCTCTTGTAACACACCCTTCCCCCATCCCCAAGAAGGAATAGGAGACTGCAATGGGAGAGAACAGAGAGTAATTGCAACATTTTTAACATTATTCTACCACAGGATATCTAAATTACTGCACTGTAGATACCACACACAGACCAGATGTAAAAAACATAAACATAGAGTGCAGTTTTTAAGTAGCTCTCATAGCTCTAATGCTTTGGGTTTAAATAGAGGTCCTTGCACTTAACCACACTAAATTTATTTTGCCATTCATTGCTGCATTCACTCAAGTAGTTTAGGTCTCTTTGCAGATTATCTCTTTCCTGTTTGGAAACTACCCCCATTAACTTGACATCAATGATCCTAACTGAAACGTGCCCTGTTTTCCAGCTAAAGATTGTTAGCCTGTTTTTTTTTTGGGGGTGATTACCATTCCTCTTATTTAAACGTCTGACCAGACCCTCTTTGATAAGTTCTACATCTCATAAAACCCAGTAAATACCAGCAGACCATGTTTTCAGGCAGCAATGCTCCAAAGCTAGAGTCCAGCAGACTTTTTAAAGTACTGCTACGTTTCCATTTGAGCCTCAACCTCAACAACAGATTGATGCCCTTTGAAAAACTGCTATGTGGAACAGTGTTCTAGACTTTGACTAAATTGGACCATTGTTCTTTGTTCCATGCTCTGCAGCCAACAATGTAATATGTGGGGTTAAGTTTACAAATGCTATTTTATTCCTGTGGGTTTGAAGCTGTATTTTGCTCAGTGAAAATGTCTGCAGAATTTCTGCATATTTTGTGGAAAATTATTTTCCATTTTGTATCTAAAACCTTTATGCAGTACACATTGTACAACGGTGTGCTGCACTTGATATAAGAAACATTCCCAAAGAAAGTGCAAGATTCAAGAACTGTCAAAGGTGCTTATATACCTTACAGACTGCTATCATGTTCTTACTCTGTTTTCAATGCCACAACTACTTCATCCCCACTTCAGCAAAGACTAAGTAGCATACCTTATTTAGACAGGATTGCCATATTTGAGATTCTGATATTTTGAATGTTATTAGATATCTTTTCTTGTGCTAATTGGCCCATACTCGGATAAGAATACAAGTCTGTATCAATGGCACATGTTCATCTTTTATAACCTTTGAGTTCTGAGTGGACTGATGAGTAATCTAAAATGAATCTGTCTATCAAGTGATTTGCAAACAACTGTTGTTAGATTAATAGCCTTCATTGCATTGGCTAGTAAACATCTGTATCTTTCCAATGATTTAAAGACTATGGGCAAGATGTTTAAAGGGTGATGATGCTGACAAAAAATTGACTGTCACATCCACCAGCATCATTGATAGTGTGTCCAAACTAGCGTGGTGACTGTCACATCCATCAGCATCACTGAAAGTGTATCCAAACTAGCGTGGCTTTTTTCAAAGTCACACAAGTATTTTTCGACAGTTTCTGTGATCTGCAGCAGTTTGCATCACAAAAGCGATGCAAGTGTCAGTTTGCTGATGCAACTGTGGCCAAAAGGCAGACCAGTTTGGAGATGGTCTAACTTTCATGCACCATTATGGTTCCACTATGCCACGGCGACAAGAAATTTGTCAACCGATGGCACAACGACAGCACAACACATTGCCAATTGGTGTGCTGTCTCTCAAGACAAGTGTTTTCTGTGAGGGCTTTGCCCTTTATGCGGGGGGGCTCTGCCCCACACCCCCTGTACTTTAGATTACTAACTCAGTTAGAAGTTGTTCAGGATGGGGCACACCTCTCCAGTACCAGTGTTAGGTAATGGAGCCCATCACAGTGACTGCTGACAATGTCGCTGTGATGGTCTTTGCTGTAGAAGTGACGCTGCATAGTTGGTATACACACCATTACAGTAGTTGGGGCCAAAATAAGCCAAATGTCAAAACATGGGCTTTGAAAATCCTGCTTCACATCTGAAGATATGTGAGCGTAAAAGACTGGGATTATAGCTCTGGGTTAACAGGACATGGCTACTTTGGTCCCTTCATTGAGCAGCTAGTTGCATAATGTAGGCAAATAATTAAATAACAACCTATATGAGCCAGGTAAAACTGCAATGCACTCTGTCTTTTTGAAATTCTGGAGTTATAATCCCAAAGGGTATACAGTATTTCCATCAAAAATCCTAAAGATCCTGAGGGGTTAGCAAGTATCAGCTTCCCATGTACTGTACTTGACTTTTCCATTATATCATTAGACAGTGTAAACAACAATAGTGTAGTATCTATAAACACTGATTTACTACATAATTGCAGGATACTATTCATTGTATGACACACAGTAAATTATACTGGCCAGAGTCAACTAAAATAAAGTTATACCTTGGGGGGGAAAGAAATTCAAAGCTATTAGATATTTATAGTCATGAAATAGAGTAATAGTGTAACAGAGTTGAACAGTGAAATGCAGACCTCTTGCTTTGTACTGCACCTCTATCCTCTTCAAATCAGACTGACTTTGTGATACAATAAAAGCTTCTGGAGATTCTCAGTCTAAAACTTCGCATACGGCAAAGAAAAGTTGAACTATTTGAGGGAAATGTATGCAGAATACAATAATTCAAACTGATGTAGGCACACCCTACAGCTTCTAGAATCAATGAAGAACAATTAGAGTAGAATACCTTGGAATCAAACAGAACCTGATTTTATGTAGTACCATAAGAAGCATCTCGAGTGCATTTACTGTATGCAGCGCCATACAAGTATCATACATAGCCATGGCAACCTATATTATTACCTGTTAGGATGTCCCTATCCTCATTCCAATAATGCAGCAGGATCCAGGGCTCCAGATAAGATGTTTTGGGATGAGCATTGTACTCCTCATTTTCAGATTCTGGTGTGTACAAATTATCTGGGCAGAGTGGAGGAAGAGTACATTTTGAAAACAATGTCGTTTTTCTAGATAAGAATTGATCAAGTGCCAGCAATGCTCCAGATAATCTTGGCAGGTAGGAATAATTTACTCACCAGTTTTAAAATATGGCAGTAAAACAAAACTGGGATGCATCAGAGTGCTGTAAATCTTGGAAAAAACTGCTCATTTTGAATAATCAGTTATGTTATGAAGCACTATTCTTTGGAGTGTGGAGTAAAATTACAAATGTTGGTGAGTACTGGTACTCATTAAAAAAATTTCTGAGAAGTATTTCTTATAATGAGGTGAGTAAAACAGGTTGGTACTTCCCTTATCTGGAGCCCTGGCAGGATCATTGCATTCTACCTGGACAACCATCAGAGGTGGGCACAAGGGACCATGATTTGTTGTCTACTCCCAAGGACGTACACTGCTGTGTCAAAATAGAGTATAGGACAAAGTCCAGGAATAGGACCGAAACCCACATTCTTGAAGATACAGATGTGAATGCTTCCAAATGCACCTTACTTGCAAAAGGTTTTGTCATCACCCATGACTCCCCTTAGCATCATTCTTTAAAGTAAATTCTGTTGATTTTGTGGAAGCTATACTCCAATAAGAATTCTTGAAAAAGCCCAACTATTTATTTAAAGATACTGACATAACCAGAAAAGGTTTAAAATGGATTAAGGCTTGTAGTATACTTGCAAGAAGCATACTTAAGAGTAGTTTGGAAGAAGAGCAGTGAGGTAGGATCTGAAATGGATAAGATGCATTTTAGGCATTTAGTACATTTAGAGGTAACATATTTAAGAGGCAGTTTTGAAGAACAGTGTGTAGGATCCAAAACAGTTGAGTCAGATAGAATACACTTGGAAGTAGGATACTCAGAAGGCCATTTGGAGTAAGAGCAGTGTGCAGAATTCGAAACCAGTAAGATGGCTGGCCCAGTGGTGCTAAGGGTTGAGGTGCTGGACACCACACTTCGTGCCATGCTGGTGACCCGGGTTCAGGAGTGAGCTTTGGTCATCAGGGGTCGGCTGGGGAGGAGAGGATTGAGCATCTGGAGGATTGCTCTCCTGTTCTGGAGGTGGGTTCTTGGGATTCCCCCCCGGTGGTGGCTCCTGGAGGTGGCAGGGTGGTGCTTCACCCAGTGAGGGGACAACAATGGGGTCTGGTGTTGGCAAGCACTTGCAGGAGGGGGAGGGAGTGTCCCATCCAAGCTAACGCCATTGCGCGTCCATGCCAGGGGGAGGAACAAAGTGCAAAATGGCCTTGTCCCTGGTAGGTGAAGGTGGGTCCAGGGGTGCTACACCCACACCCAATTCTGGGTCCTTCATGCCTGCTTCTGGTGCTCCACTAAGCCTGGCCACTCCATCAGATTCTAGCTATGGTGCCAGTAGGAGTCGGTAGTCCCATCCCGGGGTCTCAGAGATAGGGGGTCGAGCAGTCCAGGTGATGGTGGGGAAGGGCACCCATGGAGTGGCAACAGAGGACTTCAGGCAGGGAGGAGAAAGCAGGATTGAGCGTCCACACCAGATAGAGTCTGGGTGATGGTGAGTAGGACAAAAAAAAAATAGTAAGATGATTTAAGGCATATAGTACACTTAAGCACACTGGAAAGGCAGTTTGAAAAAAAGCAGTATGTAGGATCTGAAACAAATAAAATGGGCTGAATGCATTATATTTAGTACACTCAGATGTCACATACTTAGAAGACAATTTGGAAGAAGAGCAGTGTGTAGGATCTAAAACTGTTAGGATGGGTTAAGCCATTTATTACACTAGAAGTAGTATTCTCCTGAAACAGTTTGGAGAAAGAGTAGTGCTGTAAGATCGGAAATATATAAAATGGATTTAAGGGATTATACTCAGGTTTGGCATACTCCAGAGACAGCTTGGAAGAAGAGCAGGAGCAGTGAAGGCTCTGAAAATATAAGACTGATTTAAGGCATTGATTATACTTGAAGGCAGCATATTTAGAAAGTAATTAAATCAAGTAAACCAGCACAATGTGATTTGTGCAATAGATAAGATGTATTTAAGACAGTGAAAAGAAGTTATGTTTTTGTATTAACCTGGGTATTGTTCTAGACAGAACGGAAGTAAAATGCAAATTCCAGCTATCAGACTGATCACTGGAATTTCGTGCAGTAAAATGTTTGTCTGTGGATCTCAGTTTGTAGGTCATGTGGAAGATAAAGGACAGCTTGCTTCCAAGGCAGGCTGCTAGCTTGCCCTTAAAGGAGATAAGGGGGAGAGTATGGAGGAGGACCAAGGAAAAGCATCTATCCTAAATAGATTCTTCTGCTCAGTATTTACTGAGGAGTTGGTAGGGCAGGGCCCACAGCTCAGCACCATGGACACGGGGGAGGGAGGTATGCACAAGTCCCTTTGCAAAAGAAAAGGTCCTACAAGAGCTTGCTAAGCTCAGGGTGGACAAGGCAGTGGGACCTGATGGCATACATCCCAAGGTACTGAAGGGGCTAAGGATGAAACTAGCAGAGCCATCAGCAGAACTGTTTAGTGAGTCTCTGAGCACAGGATAGGTCCCAGGAGACTGAAGAAGGTCTCATGTGATCCCGCTCCTCAAGAGTGGCAGCAGGGAGGAGGCAGGGAACTACAGACCAGTCAGTCTTACCTCAGTATTGGGCAAGATTATGGAGGCACTCCTTGAGGAAAGGATAGTGCAACATCTGGAACCCATAGGAGCACAGGATCCAAGATAGTATGGGTTTATAACAGGAAGGTCCTGTCAAACTAATCTCATAGATTTCTTTGACTGGGTAACCAGAGTGGTAGACCAAGGGGGTGCAGTTGATGTCACCTACCATGACTTCAGCAAAGCTTTTGATACTGTTCCACATAGAAGATTGCATGCCACATAGAAGATTGATTAATAAGCTAGGTAGGCTCTGGGTGGGTCAGACTTTGATCAACTGGGTGGCAAAATGGTTGGTGGGCAGAAAACAGAGAGTGGTGGTAAATCATATACAGTCAGAAGAGATGCAAGTCACAAGTGGGTACTTCAGGATCAGTCCTGGGGTCAGTCCTATTCAATTTGTTCATCAGTTACATCAGAGTTGGATTGAGGGTAAGGTTTGCCTGTTTGCAGATGACACTAAGATCTGCAGCAGAGTAGATGATCCAGATGGGGTGAGCAGAATGAGAAGAGATCTGGAAAACTGGCAAATGGTCTGAAGAGTGGCAACTGGAGTTTAATGAAAGACGTGCAAGATCATGCACATAGGGAAGAGAAACCCTGAAGCTGCCTATAGGTTTGGAGGGGAGTTGTTGGCAATCACAAGGGAAGAAAGATACTTGGGCATCATCATCACAGATGACCTGAAATCATCCAAGCAGACCACTAAAGAAGTAGGTAACGCTAGAGGGTTGAGCCATGGGAGGTGGCAGAAGAGCGAGGTCCCTTCTATCAGCCTGAAGGAAACAGCCATAAGTGCAACCTAAAAACCAAGTCATCAATGTCTTCAGCACAACTCTGTAAATCACATTTTTTTATTTTACAGGAAACATTGTGAAATGGGTGATGCAATGTTTGCTGGGAGATGTGGTTCATTCATAGAATCTAGATATTTGCATTGCAGTTAAATAGCTGATTTCAAAACGAAATTGATAAGAAATGAAAATAAAAAATATTGATTCACACAATTAAATGTTTAACTATAATATGTGAAAAATGATAAAAAAGGTTTTTTAAAACAAACTGTTTTTTGTGGCGGACTGACACCTTGTTACGGAGTTTGGATTATTTTTTTCAGTCTGAAAAGGTGTCATTTTATAAGTTCAATAACCCACTCCAGGCCCATGGGTATACTAGGCATTAATGCATGCCCCAGGTGGTTGGAGGTCACTCGGGCTGCACCCTCATGCATCACTATGCACCTAGGGCATGTATTAATGCATAGTATACTCATGGTCTGTCATGGCTTATAGCTTACTTGATAACTAACAAGGCAAACAGGATACTAAGCTGTGCCAAGAAAGCCTTTGTTAACAAAACAGAAGCTACTATTTGTCCACTATACAGATCGTATGTGAGATCCCAGCTGGACTATTGCTTGCAGCTCTGAAGCTCATATTTAAAAAAAGATGTAGAACTCATAGAAAGGGTACAACACCGGGCCACCAAAATAATACCTTGGTTGGCAAACAAGAACTATATAACTCAGTTGGAACATCTGGGATTACATGCACTAGAAAGCAGATGATTAAGGGGAGATCTGTTATTATTATTATAAAAAAATCCCTGTAGATGAAGGCTTGGAGGAGGAGATGGGTTTCAAATATAAGGATTTTAGTCAAAACCCTTACAAGGCATATACACCAGATAGAACACATAGCAGGACAGAAAACATTTTAGAGGATTTTTTTTCATAGTAAGAGAAGTGGGGCTATGTAACACCATGCCACATGAGATTGTTTGAGTGCCAAATGAGTACGTTTTTAAAGCTAGGTTAGACTAACATCTGGCTGAAAATAGCATCAACTGATATTACCACTAAGCACTGGGGGGAGCAGTCTTGATAGGTTTCTTGCCTCTTACTGTCCTCAGTCTCCTAGTATTGATCTAGTATAGAACTGAATGGAGCAGTAGTGGGCATGATATAGCCATTTCAAGATAAATTGATAGACTGAATTAAAAACTGAAGGGACTGCACTGTAGACAATGTCCTCACCATCTATAGTGGAGACAATCATTTGCTCTATGATGACTTGTTTTTTTGTGACTGGGAGAGACAGTCCTTTTATCTGATAAAAAGCTTCATGTCTGGAGTGAAATATAGAAGCTAGTTTGTTGATGTGTATCAGAAAATCAAGGTTTGATGACATCAGATAACCAAGCACTTGAAGATCACAGAATCATAGAAGCTTGACGGCAGAAAAGGACCATACCGTCCCATTTAGTCTGCCCTTTTTTTTTAACATTTGTTCCACAGGGTAGCTATTTTTCAGCTTTATGTTGGCTTCTAGGTTTAAGATGGCTACAGTGCATGTTAGGCCCAGAAAGCATGTAGAGTCTTTTTCTCATTTACGAATAGTTTGCTTGTAGTGAAGCAAATTTGCCTGCTTCTAAAGACCTTTGACATTTGTCCTGCAGTTTGCTATATCACCCACTGGTATGTAGGTGAGTGTCATCTGCATATAAATAGAGATGGGCAAGCACCCCAAATGTCGCGAAATTTGCGCATTTTGCAAAATATTTCACAGATGTGAAATGCGAAATTCTGCCAGCAAAATGTGGATTTTTGCCACTTGTGGGTGAAATTATGCCACTCATGGGCAATATTTCACATTTTGTGGGTGGAATTTCATACATAGGTAATCGCACAAAGGTTGCCTGGTAGCACGATATATCAAGTAGTGCACAAGCACAATACCCAATGAATAACATGTATACCACTACCGTGCAACAGTGCACTGTGTGTCATTATGTGGTAGAAGTCTACAGCCTTTCTGTGATTACCACTGTACTTCACACTTATTAAATATTCTGTGAAATGCACAAAAGTTGCAAAATATTTCAGGGGCGAAATTCTTGATTTCAGAGAAACTTCGCCCAGTGAAATTCAATTTTATTGCACCTCTACATATAAATGGTTTTCACATAATAATTTAAGGTCAAAAGGAACTTTAGTCCCATCATGTCAATCACTCCACCCCACATCATAAGCTGTGACAAAACATATGCAGAATGCTGTGCAAATACATACCAATTTATAGGGTTTAACAACTCACTCTAGTACCCAGGGTACCCAGTGATTCCCTTAGTAAGCTGAAATTTATACAGGCTTGCCCATACTGTCTTCATGTCCACCATTTCTGCTGATAGGCTGTTTCATAAGTTCAATACCCTCTGGGACAAAAATGTTACCTTTGATAATGCCACCCCTGAACTGCAGGACTCAACCCATGTCCTGCTGCAAGACACCAGACTGAACGTCTCCAACTGTGCAATCTTCCTGATACACCTGAATTTACAAAAGAATGAGGACATGTACTGTACCATTTCCGCTTCCTTTTCTCTAGAGTGAATATGTTAAAGGCTTCCAGGCTCTCCTCATAGCTTCTGTCCTCATACTGCTGATCATTTTGGTGGCCTCGTGTTTCATTATCTTGATTGCCTCAATGTCCTTTTTATATTGTGGTGAGAAAAACTACATTCAGTACTCCAGGTCAGGCCAGGCCAGGGCCTTGTAAAGAGGCAGGATGACTTCTCCTGCTCTGATGGTTACCACCTTTTGATGCACCCCAGCATTCTGCTGACCCTCTTGACTGCAGCCATGTGCTGCTTGTTCTGCTTCAGTCCCTTTTCTTTTACGACCCCAGGTTCTTTTTTCTCTTGGACTACAGTAAGAGAAGCCCCACACAGTTTGTAGCTCCTGCCTCTGCAAGTGTAGCACCTTGCATTTGGCTACATTAAATCAGAGGCTCCAGGAGTCAAACCAATCATCCTGTATGTTCACATCCTAAAGTTTGTCCTCATGCTTAAGGAAGTCTATCACCCTCGCTAGCTTAGGGACATCCACAAACTTAAGCAGCCTGCTGGAGACACCAATGTCCCAGTCACTGATAAAGATGTTGAAAAGCATGGATCATGACACTGCTCTCTGGGGGATGCCACTGGTATCTTTGCCACTCAGGGTAGTGCCCATTCACCACCACCTTCTGCTTCCTGTTCACAACTGAGTTAGCAATCCCACTTGTGTATGTCACATGTATACCACACTAGTTTAGGTTGTCTAATAGCTTGCCATATACCTTTTCAAAAGTCTACTGAAATCCAGCTAGACTATGTCCATGGCCCTGCCCCTATTGCTGTCCACCTACTTGGTCAACCCCTGAAAGGAAGTGATCAAGTTCATGTGCCATGATCTGGCCTCATAAAGCCATGCTAAGTGGGGCTTAGAACCTTGGTATCAAATAAGTGGTATCTTATTCTGCCCTTGATAATAGCCTCCGGGAGCTTGCCCAGAACAGATACCAGACTGACCAGCCTGTAGTTGCCCTGGTCTGACCTTGCCCCTTTTCAAAATGGGGACTGTACTAGCCACATTCCAGTCCTCTGACACTAAACCAGTCTGGGCAAATTCTGAAAGATTATAGTAATGTATGCTCACTCAAAGTGTCCTAAATGAAAAATGATTACACTTGTCACAGTCAGTTGTTCCATTAGCTCCCCTGTGACCCTGGGGTGTGTTTCATCTGCATCTGCAGTTTTACCTGGCTTGATCTTTTTTTAGGCAGTCAGCAACTAGGCCAGGTGTGATGTTCAAAGACTACCTTGTGACTACCCTCAATGTTATCGGCCCTCCCAATGAACACCCTACTCCCTCCAGGTCTGTTGACTGCTGAAATGAAGTTTTCACTATGCATCTTAACCATCACCTCTTGTTCTGTAACATATTCCTCCCCCTACCCCTGTTTTCAAGGGCCCAATCCCTTCTATACAAAGGATGTGCTTATGTGTTTGTCTATTTGTTTTTATTCTAGAACAGTATTGAATAGAAAATTGCACTGGTTAAGTCCCAACAAGCTGAATTCAAATGATAGTGCTGGCAGTAAAGCCTAGAGGTTAGAATAATGAGCTATGAAAGAGCCTGGAACATCCAACAGACATGGGTTTGATTCTCATAACCTCCACTTGTATACTGTGTGACTGTGAACAAGTCATTTAACCGTCCCAGTGGTCCCAGGCGTCCCCTAAAAACAGGCACTAGTGCCTAGTGGGCCTTACCCAGTTATTAAAGAATTAAAAATAAATAAATAACTAAGAATACAGAGAAGAGCAACACAAGATGAGCACTATAAATTTAACATCATTATGGTCCGTCTCATACTCCAT
The DNA here is from genome assembly GCA_016271365.2 of Neoceratodus forsteri. Lineage (NCBI taxonomy): Eukaryota > Metazoa > Chordata > Ceratodontiformes > Ceratodontidae > Neoceratodus > Neoceratodus forsteri. The sequence goes on along the minus strand of CM028136.1, from coordinate 562,126,355 downwards.
TTTAGTTAGAAGTTTGTTAAAACTTTAAATATCAAGCCTTTTAACCATGTGTTTTCAACTAAGGTTACACTGTAATTGTCCTTCATATATTTATGCCCTGTTGTAATACTATAATTACTATCAGGTGTGTCTATGTAAATAATTTATCCTTAAAATCACTGGTTTGTGGCACAGATAATCAGTCTCTGATGAAGCCTTTAGAGTGAAACATGCAAGGCTGTTTCTGACATTCAGCACCCAACATGTATTGCATGCTAGTTTTTATTCTCTTTTTCATGTAATAAATTATGAAATACTATCTACATGGAATCCATCATGTTTTTAGATATATCCCATTAAGATTGTTGTGAGTTCTATATTATACTCTTTTGCCGCAGCCCACTCCCTTCCTTCACCTTCAGGCTTTAATGTTGCCTGTGACTTGGCTGCTATCCTGACTTATAACCCTTCCTTGGCTGTCCTAATTCTCATTTTGCAGTCACTTAGTGCTGCTCTGTACAAGCTGTTTTCAGCACTCACAGACATTCTTTTTGCTCAGACTCAATTGCCTTAGGTCCCTGTTGTAACAGTAAGACACCTTTTGGCCTGTTTTCCCCTTATAAAGGAATGCAGACCTCTGTAGATGCTTCTAGCCCCATATTTAATGAACACCTAGATGTGCTGTCTATTATCAGCCTCATGTAGCCACTACAGACCCTTGGACATCAGGTCCTTAATCATTGGAAAATCTTTCTTTCTAATGTTTTTGGTCCTTGTTTCTGAGGTCCACCTAGTTTTTCCTGTCACCAGTAAGAAGATTACCCTGTTATGGTCACTGCCTCACAAGGCAACTTGACTGTTACACCAGAGCTGACTCCATCCCTACTCTGATAACCAAATCAAGGCTGTCCTGAAACCTAGTACTATGTTGGACATACTGCTCTAGGAAGTAATCCTTGAAGACGGACAAGAATTCAGTCTCAGTCCTGCTGTTTCCCAAGATGCCAGTCTATGCCAAGGAGACTGAAGTCTACTAGGATTATCAGTGCATCCTGTTTGGCTGCTCTCTTAACTTTCTCTGACCAGCTGAGCAATGCTTCACTGAGCTGTTTTGGAACCTGTAACAGACCCCTAGGATAACTCTTCTGCTCTCTTTTCCCCTAGCTCAACCCAAATGGACTCTGTAGTACTGTTGTCGCCGATGTCCTCTTTGTCCTCCACAGTGGCTCCTCTTTCAAACAGAATCACCCAGTTCCTTCCTTTTAGATCTATCCTTTCTCCACCAAGTCTTCATGAGGGTCTCTAAGCTCTGGTCTTCCAACTGCATTAGGCACTTAAGTTCACCCATTTTGCTGACTGCACTACTTCACTACTTATGTAGCCCTGCATGAGAGTGAAGGATAGCTGACCCTCCATACTTCCTTAAGATCCCAGTGGGTATTTTTTTCTTGTGCTCAAATGCTGTGCTGTCCTTCCCTCAAGCATCACTGTGTCTGCCTTCTGCCCAGCTTAATACCCTGCACCATCCCTCTCCCCTCTATCCTCTAGTTTCAGTCACCCTAACTGCCCTGTCTGTTCTCTTAGTCAGTACCTCCACTCCATCTGGGTGCAAGTGCTACCCGTTCTGGGCATACAGGCATCCTTTGTTACAGAAGGCCCTCTTTTGGTCAGAAAAACAAAACCTTCTCTCTTGCACCAGACCGGTAGCCAGTTGTTAGCCTGCTTAGTTGTCCGCCATTGTTCTTCACTAGTTCAAAGGACTGGAAGGATCTAAAAAGAGAACACCCTGGATACTGTTCCCTTCTGGAACATCCCTAGTTCCATGAATAACCTTCTTATGTCTCTGGAACTTGTTTTTCATATCAATATGGACGGTGGCAATCTACTCTTTCTCTCAGTTATGTTGTTTTGCCCTGGTTAGCACTCACTTAAAAGGTACACCAGCCAGGTAAATCACCTCAGCTGAGCTATCATACTGGCCCAGCGTGCCCACTCCATTGTATTGACTGCCTAAACTATACAGTCCCCAACTACTACTACTACCTTTCTGCCCTTCCTCCCAGCCTTTTCCTCCCTCAGCAGGTTGTGTGTCCTGGTGCCATGTCTGCCCTGACCAGCCTCAGTTGCCTGCTTGCTTCTCTTAACCTGGCCAACCAGAAGCTGGGGCCTCTTATGATCACAGTTGTTGCTTACTGTGGACAGATCATTCAAAAACACTGAAAAATGCAGAAAGTCAAAGACTGATCCTTTGGGGACACTAGACGTTATTGCTGACAGTGCAAATAAGGTGTTTCCAGTTTGTAGAAACTGGTTGCAGTGCCATATAGGAGCAGAACCAATTTAGGATAATGTTGTTAATACCTAAGGTACTGAACTTAGTTAAAAGTAACTGTATGTGGCATACAGCATAGACTAATTTTATAGGATTCATAGGATTTCTACAGAGCTAAAGACTTAGTCTATTAAGCTCACTGTAACTACTTATGTTGTTGACCCTTGATAAAAGTCATCCAATCTGTGATTAAAAGTCTGAATGGTAGTGCATCCTACTACCCCTACTGGTAGTCTATTCCATTCCTGGACCACCCTCTGGTTAAACCACTTGCTGGTTCTGGCAAGGTGCATATACCTTGCCTCCAAATGCATTGGATGAGAGAGTGTGTTGTATCTATTTTGGTTTGATTCAAGGCCTAAGGTCTCTCAGAGGTCATTTTCAGACCATGCTTTATGTACGAAGCATAGGTCCCCCCTCTTTCTCCTGTACTTCAAAGAGTATAGGTTCAATTCCCTCAGCCTTGTCTCATAATCCAAACCTGCCATATTTTGAATCCCCCATGTGGCCCTTTTGTGGACCCTCTCTAACATTGCCACATCACTCTTTTTATAGGGTGCCCAAACCTGTACCCCATATTCCAATATGGGTCTTACCTGGGATGTGTACATAGACAAAATCATTTCTCTGTTTCTTGCTGTTATATGCCCAAAGATATAGTTTAAAACTGTATTCCCCTTATAAGTAATATTTTGGCAATGTGTTGAAAATTTAAAATCTCAGGAAACAGTAAACCCCAGGTCTCTTTCATCCATTGTTACTCTTAGTGGCTGGTTTTGTAGGGTGCATTTGTGGCATGGATTGTGTTTTCCTAAGTGCATTATGGTGCATTTACCAGTGTTAAGGGATAGTTTTGACTTGGTGGCCCACTCCGAGATTGTGTCCAGTGCTTTTTGGAGGGGGGCTGCTCCTCTGATGTTATCCACCTCTGCCCCTACACTGCAATCATCGGCAAATTTAATCAACCAGATATCGTTGGACTCATACCGCAGTGACGCTATGAATAAATTAGACAGGCTAGGCCCCAGCACTGACCCCTGAGGTACCACACTTGATGCTTGTACCCCGTCAGAATATGCACCCCTGATACATGCTTTCTGTTTCCTATCCCTTAGCCATTCTCCTACCCAAGTAGTTATAGGGTGAATTAAACCCAGCCCTTGTAATGTTGTTAATAGCTCGTTGTGTGGGAGTTTATCAAAGGCTTTGGCAAAGTCTTGAGACAAAATGTTGACTAATTTATCTTTGTACAGGTATCTTAATACTCTGTCATAAAAGCTAATCATGTTTGTCTGACATGACCTCCCCTTAATGAATCCATGTTGGGACTTGTCTGCTCATTTTTTATCTGATATAAATGCTGTGATTGACTTTTTCAGAATGCCCTCCAGTATCTTGGATGGTATTGAAGTTAAGCTGACTGGGTGACAGTTAGCAGGGTCTGACTTAGCTCCTTTTTTGAAAAATGGAATAACTGTAGCCTTCCTCCAATCAGCCACCACCTCCCCACTGTCCAATGATTTTTGGAAAATATATGCTAATAGTGGTGCAAGTTCTATGCATAATTATTTTAAGGCTCTAGGATGTAACCCATCTGGTCCTGGTGATTGATTAGGGTCTAGTTTGTTTAATCTAGTTTCTGCATCTTTTGTGTTGATCTGATAAGTCTGATGAGTTTCACCTTTAAATGGGTCAGCTGGTCTGGTGCTCACATTTTAATAAATACTAATAAAAAGTATTTGTTTGTCAATTTAGCCATCTCAGTATCGTCTGATACTAGATCCCCATTTATATTTTTAAGTGGCCCTATAAATCTGGATGTGCCTCTTTATTGTTTATATATGAATAGAGAGATTTATAATTATCTTTAACTTTGTTTGCTAGTTTTAGTTTGTAGTTTATTTTAGTCACCGTGATCTTGTTTTTTAATGTTCGTGCAGATGTCTTGTATAGCTCTCTGGGTTTAATATTCTCACCATCTCTCCAATTTCTAAAAATTCTATTTTTTTTTTGTTAATCAACTTCTTAATGTTAGGTGTCAACCAGTATGGTTTAGGTTTAGTGTTTGTGTATTTCTGTTTTGTTGGTATATTACTAGCTACTTCCTTGTTTATTGTTTTGCACAGTACACCTCAGATAGTATCCAAGGATTTACCTACGAATTCCTTCTGCCATTTCCAGTTTTTTAGATTTATTTTCCTTTGGACAAAATTTGCTTTCTTAAACCAGCCTGGTGGAACTGAGGGTTGAGGCGCTGGACGCCACACCTTGCACCACGCTGGCGACCCAGGTTCGGGAACGAGCCTGGGGCGCCAGGGGTCGGCAGGGGCAGGAGAGGATTGATCATTTTGAGGACTGCTCTCCTTTCTCTCTGGGGAGGGATCTGGGGCTGCTCGCCATCCTAGCTACCCCAGATGGAGATTGGGGCAGCACAGGCACGCCAGCCAGAACAAGGGGGCGCGGGAGTGCAGCAGATGTCAGCAGGTGAGCCGTGCACAGACATCATTGTACGTCACATTCCCAAGGGGAAACACAATGGAAAAAACCTTGCCTGTGACTGTGGAGATGAAAGGGGCACCAGAGGAAGGACTCACATCCCACCGCCGGCCTGATCTCCGATGGACTCCTGGCCGACCCGGCATCTGCAGTAAGCCCTCTCTAATTACAGATAGGCCGCTTGAGGGTGAGCGGGCCCGGTCCAGTGGGTGAACCGGAGTGCTAGGGTTGCCCAGTTGTTGGGGGAGTCCCAATCGGATTAGCAGGGTTCAGGCAGGGAGTAGCAGTTCTCACCGTGAGTGCACCTCGGAATGATGCCCGGCCCAGAGGGAGCATAAAGAAATTATACAAAAAAAAAAAATCTGCTTTGTTGAAATTTAGACTAGAAGTAGCCCCTGTAAACCTGTACATTGGTTCTTGGACCATAAATTCTATTTTTAGATGATCACTCATGCTTAATGGTTCAGAAGTTCCATAGTTCTTTACAGTATCTCCCATGTTTGTCAAGACTGCATCAAGCAGATTTGTGCCTCTCGTTGGTTCCGCCACCATTTGGGCCAAGCCTATCTGATCACAAGCATCTAACAAATCTGACTCCAGTTTATTGGAAATTTTTGACTTTTTCCAGTCAATGCCTGGTAAACTTAAATCCTCCATTAGCAGTAATCTATCTGCAGGATTTAATGATTGGATTGAGCATAGAAGTAGGTTGTTGTCATCCTTTGAGGATGACGGGGATCTGTATAGTGTTCCTAAAGTTATTTTTGGAGACTTGTGTGGGGTTAGTGTGACCCATAGTTGATCTGGCTCCTGAGGACATATATCTAATTCGTAAGGAATAAGACATGACGAGGTGTGGTTTATGGCTTGATAAAGAGCACGCCCAGGTGCATAATGAGGCACGAGGCGCTTGCCGAAAGTGATTTTAGCACCTGGGAAGTGCTCTATCAAGCCATAAACCACACCGGAGTGTCTTATTCCACTTATAAAATGGGCACTGCACTTTTGTAAATAAAGTAGAAACAGAGTTGTCTGGTTTAAAAGTTGAAGATATTTATTTGACAACAATCTTAAAAATAAGATAAAATAGTTCCTAACTGGATTCATTAGAATCAGTTTTCTAAAAAAAGAAAAGAGAATTGCAACAGTAAATCATGTTAACATTCATTTTAACATGTTAACTTCTAGTTTTAAGTCACATAGTAGATCTTGATGCTCCTCTTGCAATCCCCCCCACGTCCCACTGCCAGGAGGAACACTCAGCAGGTCAAGATGGTGAGCGGCAGCATGTTAGTGCAGAGAGTGGCACCGTACTTTGAGCTGCGTTTATGATTTTAAAGCTGCGTTGTCGCAGCACGCGGGATGTCCGTTGAAAAGAGAATTGTAACAGTAGATCATGTTAACATTCATTTTAGCATGTTAACTTCTTGTTTTAAGTCACATAGTAGATCTTTATGCTCCTCTTGCAATCCCCCATGTCCCGCTGCCAGGAGAAACACTCAGCAGCTCAAGATGGTGACAAAAGTGCAGGTAAGGGCCTCTTGCTCACTCAGACAGTGGAAATGATGAGTATCTGTTGTGCGAGAATTGTGTTCCGGTACTAGGTAGTGGTTAAGTAGGAGCTCGTCCTTCAGGGTTGTGTCCATGTGCAGTGTGACCGAGCAGAAGGGAAAGCGGCAGCATGTTAGTGCAGACAGTGGCATCGTACTTTGAGCTGCATTTGTGATTTGAAAGCTGCGTTGTCGCAGCACGCGGGATGTCCGTTTCATCTCGGTCAGCTTTTCGCTACGTACTACTAACTTCTGACCAAAAGTGGCAAGGTTAGATTTTTTTTAAAGACACTGGGGTGGAGTTTCACTGAATTAGGAGAGAGACCATGCCATTGGGGCTGGCTGGCAGTGACCATAGATTGCCAGGACAGCAGCTTATACTTTTGTTAATCTCTTCTGGCATGTATGGATTTCCAGAGGTGCTGCGTCCTGACTGGCTGAAGAGGTGCCGATTGGCACAATATGTCTTGATAAGGACACGGCCAGAGGCACCTCTCAGCCAATCATGATGTAGCATTGTTCAGACCCATTTTATAATTTGGATTTAATGTGTTCAGAGATACATAAAGCAATCCCTCCACCTTTTCTAAACTCTCTAGATTTTTTGCATAATGTGTAACCATGGATATTCTGGTCCCAGCAGTCAAGTGCATCCCACCAAGTTTCAGTGACTGCACAGATATGGATGTCCTGAGAGTGTAATAACTGTACAAATTCATCAAATTTGTTTGTGAGGCTTCTGGCATTGAGTAATAAACATTTCCACCCCTCTGTGGACAAACTGTCTAGCTTTTTATTTGGAGGTTCATCCCGCATTGTTTTACCACACTTCAGAGGCCCCGTTACTTAGTGTAAATGAATCTGTATTGCTTCATTTATTCTTTTTGCGAGATATCTGGAGCTCATTTTGTTTAGGTGTAGGCCGCCTGGTTTAAATAAGCGTGGGTCCCTAAATGTGTCATAGTTATCCAAGAAGCTCATTTTCTTATTCTTACACAGCTCTCTTAACCAATCATTTAGAATGGTGATATTTCTGTTTTTGCTGACATGATACCCAAAAGTAGGTAGAATGATTGATACCACCACATCCCCTCATTTCTTCTTTATTTCGGATAGAACAGGGCTATAATCTGTGTAGATATCTTGTAATTTTCTTTTGCGTATGTCATTTACTCCTGCATGGAGTACTACTAGAGGATTGTTGATGTTAGCCATTAGTCCCCCTAACATGTTTTTATGTTTCTGATCTGTGCTCCTGGGAGCATACTTACTGTCGTTTTGTCATTCCTCCCTTTACAAATTGTGTCGTTGATCCACCTGTTTATGGAGTCTCCAATTATTAGTAAGTCACTGTCTGTGTTTAAATCTAGGTTTGTTAATTTGTTCCCCTCTTTCATGGTTTGGGGTATAGCTGAAGTTTTGTCTTTGTCTTTTAGTTTAGAACACTTTGAAATGTGGGATATTTCAGGCTCTAGGATTGTTTTATGTACTGGTTTAGCTGTAATGTCGTTCTTTCCTGCAAGTGTTTCTTCCTGTATGACAGCAAATGTATCATACCTGTTTTGTAGGTGAATGGTGGCACTATTAAAAATTTGTCTTTCCCTTCTTTTGCCTGCGCCCTTTTTTACTATTACCCACTCCTCTACTACTGAGCCTGTTGGAAGCTGATTAGCTTTAACTGCACTTGCTACTGCCAAAGACTGTTTATCTTGTTGCCCTTTTGGTGTTTCTAGTTTGTTAACCATGTTGTCAATAAAGTTCTCTAGAGTTGCTAATTCGGCATTCACCTGTTGTCTGCCAAGAATTCTTGCTATTTCTTCCTGGAGTGTAATATTTAGTAAGCATTTATCACATATGTTCCCCTTTGCAAAACATGAGACATTGTTTACATTATTTGATAGGGCCTTCTATGCAAGCTAGTTCAGTTGGTCTAATTTAAGGTTAAAACAATGATTTGAGTAGGTAACTAACTTGACTGATAGAGTGCTTTGGCCCAGTACCCCAGCTTCCCCAGCAGACACAGCTGACGTGCTGAGACGTGCTGAGATGCACGTGTCTCTGCATGCATCCCCATGCACGTCTCCATGCACTTGCCCCATTCCCATGAGCGGGAGTGAGCATTGAGCTTTCAGTTTATGCAGGGCCAACTGGAAGTTGCGTGCCACCCATTTCCAATTTGGCGAAAATCCGCACAACATAAATACAATGAAAGTTTTATTTAAAAACAGCTATAGTAGCCAGGGAATATGCAGATACCTCCCAACTAGTCTGGATGTCGTGGCAACCCCTTTTCAGTCAATAACCAGACTTTCGGTGAGTACTCAGGAAGTGGAGGTTCCCTCAGTCCTCCAACATCCCATAAATACCTGAACAGCCTATAGCTGTTCTAATGGTGCTGAGCTGTTAGTGATCCACTTATCACATCTCTCCCCAGAGAAATGCTGTAATGAGTGTATAGCTCTAGTAGTGAGAAGTAGAAGCTGCAAGTACCTTCATAATGCTCCCTCTCAACTACTAGCCTTCTCTCAATATCCCCGCTCACACTGAGCTTTCAGTTTATGCAGGGCCAAATGAAATTTTCTGGATTTGCATGCTTGTTTTTGATGTGTGCACTGACATCTTTAATGGTGTATAAGACTATTTATTTATCTAGTTTTTAGCGCTACAGTGTGCAGAGCCCTGCAGACCTCTTGCTATCAAGAAAGGACTCCGCATTCCTTCTGACTGAACCTGTTGGAGTTGCACCACAGTTACTTACATGTCCATGGAGCACTCCACTCACACTGCACTATTTTCTATAAAAAAAAATCAGCACCTTCCTGATGGCGACACTGGGGGATTGGGCACCCCCCTGTGTCACTGTTATTTCTATGTGGGGGGATGTGGGTGCTGAGAGGGTGGGTCAGGGGGAATATCTCAAATTTTAAAGAAAAAACAAATGGCAGTCATGGTAGAACATGGCACACTCTGTTGTGTCCATAATGGCTGCTACACTCTACTGCGCATGCGCTAGTAGTCGCACATGTGCAATAGAGTACAGTGGCCATCTTGGGCATGGCAGAGTGTGCTGTGTTCTGCTGTGACTGTCATTTGTTTTTTCTTTAAAATTAGAGCTATCCCCCTCACATGACCCTCCCTCTCTGTACCCACCACCCCAACCTCCAGAAAGATAAGAGTGACACTGGGTGTGCACAATCCCCCAGTGTCATGATCAGGATGGTGCTGATTTTTTAAATTAAATTATACATACCCCACCCAACCTCCTCTTAGCCCCCCCAGAAACATAAAAGTGTCACAGGGTGCCCAGTCCCCAGTGTTCTGATCAGGACTTCTCCATTTTTTTGTTTGTTTGTTTTACTTATTCCCCCACCTGACCACCCATCTCAGTCCCCCCCTCCCCCGGAAACATAAAAGTGACACTGGAGGTGCCCAATTCCCCAGTGTCACAATGGGAATCCTTGGTCCTGTTTTGTTTTTTTGACACCTATAAAAAGAAAACCATCCATCAATGTATTTTGCACCAATCCTTACCCCTCACCCAACCCTTCCACTCAGCACCCACCACCCTGCACCCTCCCAAGCCCTTACTTAACCATCAGGGGTCCAACATCATTATCCTCTCTGGACCACAGACATGTCTTCATTCTTCAAAGCCAGACCACAAACTGAAGCAACAGGTATGCAGTTCACTGTATTTCAATGGGGTTTTGAACTTAGTGGCATAACCCGGGCATTGTTGTATAGCTGTGGGCCAAATTTTCAACATATCTTCTTTTAGACCCTACTTCATGAGCAACTGAATGTCATTAGGCAGATCTGTCCCGAGTGATGATTTTGTGGTCCCTACACAAAATCACCTTTTGGTCAGAAGTTGAACATTTTCTCTGCCCTTGTTCATTAGGTGGGGTTTAAGAAGGCTATGTTGAAAATTTGGTGTCAAAAATATAAAAAAATACAAAGCTTTCAGACTACATTGAATTTTGCAAATGTAGGCTTGTAACTTTGGTAATTTTCAATATTTTTTTCCCCAAATTTACAACATAGCTATATCTTTAGAGCACCTCATGAATGTGGCAGCTGTCATTTTTCAAATTCTGGCCAAAATGGGTTTTTTTTTACATCTCGGAAGGTGACTATTTGGTCCTTGCACAAAATCATCTTTCGGGCAGGAGCTGAACATTTTCTTTGCCATTGTTCATGAGGTGGGGTCAAAAGAAGGCTATGTTCTCAATCTGGTGTAAAAATATTTAAAACCAAAAAACATATCAGACTATGCTGAATTTTGCAAACGCAGGTTCGTAAGTTTGGTAATATTCACTATTTTTAACCTACATTTTCAACATAGCAATTTCTTTACAGAACCTCATGAATGTGACAGCTGTCATTTTTCAACTTTTGCCCAAAATGTGTTTTTTGCTTCCTGAAATTTGATTTCTCAGTCCCTACGTGAAATCACATTTCGGGCAGGATTTGAACATTTGCTCTGCCCTTCCTCATGAAGCAGGGTCATAACAAGGCTATGTTGAAAATCTGGTGTACAAATATTACAACACAACAAATGTGTGAGCCTACATTACATTTTGCTAACGAAGGCTCATAACTTTGGTAATGTTCAATATTTTTACACCAAATTCCTCACCTGTAGCCTATCGGCTCTGGCCAGATCTTGTTTAGTTATAGGTTTTGCTGGGAAATGTACACTGTGCCAAGGCTTGTTTCCAGTTGCAACCTAGGGTAGAGGTGGGGGTTAGAGAAGGGGAGTGTACAGTATCTGATACTGCAAAGTAGAGCTAATCCCAGAACACTTCACTTGGTCACAGCTGAGTGCCATGGTTTCCTTCAGATGAGATGTTAAACTGAGGTCCTATCTGCCTGGATTGGTGATAGTTCAGGTGGATGTTAAAGATCCCATAGCACTTATCGAAAAGAGTAGGGGAATTTCCCTGATGTCCTGGCCAAATTTCCCTCATTCACTAAAAATACCACCAACAGCTTAATCTGGTTCAAGGTCAGTAGGCATTCATCTGTATCCCCTTCCCCGGGTCGTGCCTGAAAATAGGCAGGATTTGGCTAGTGCACTTACCCAGTCAACAAAAACTAAATAAATGAATGAATAAATAAATGGTGGGCAAAGCAGGACCAGAGGAGTGGGACATTATGCATGGAGCACCCTAATGGGAGGTGTGATGTGTAATGACATGATGGCGCCAAAGCACCAATGTCTGGCACACCTTCCCACAATGTAGGTGCCAGCAGCTACTCCCCCCGGCCTCGGCTAGAGGTCAGTCGCATGCTGGACACTCATCCACTCTCCCCACCGGAGGAGGAGGAGAGCAGTCTCTAAGACACTCGATCCTCCTCTCCCAGGCCAGCCCTCTGACTTCTGAGTCATATCCTGAACCCAGAATGTCGGCATCATGAGCGGAAGCCCTACTGCTGTGCCTGCTGACTGGCAGTTATTACATACCTTTTTCAAAAAGTAATGAAATTCATTTTGAAAAACCTCATTAATGCATCACTTAGGGTTATAAAACCACAAAAGCAAGGTAATGTGGTGAAAGAGTTTCATTCTAGCTCTCACCTCCCCACTGCATCCATTAATCTCAGTTAGAAACAAGGACAAAGGTGTGTGCACTCACCAAAGGAGGGTAGCTTCCCCAAGCAGGTTGTTAGCTGCAGTAGTAGTAGTAAAGGATTTACAGGGAACACAGTCCACACATTCAGATGGATGCTGAATCCACATATTTATTGTACAAAGTATCCATTGTCACAGTGTGTGAAAATACAGTTTCCAAAAGTGTGCTTCAGACATAGTTTCAGTGCAAGCAGAACAATCCTAAATGCCCCAGAGCTTCAGTCAGAACAGCTTTGTCAGGGGACCAATACATACTTGTATTCAGCATCTATCTGAAGGTGGGGACAGTGTTCCCTGCAAATCCTTCACTATTACAGCAGCTAAGAATCGGCTTGGGGAAGCTACCCTCCTTTGGTGAGTGCATGCACCTTTGTTTTTGTTTGTACTCTAGTATGGGCTGGCAGCCTGGTGTTGCTCCTGAGTCTAGCACAGTGCACAGAACAGTTCTTGTAGTTAACTAACCTTAATTACTAAGGCCAAGCTGTATGTCAGGGGAAATGCCCCATGGGTCTGCTAATTCACACAGAACCTGCAGTGACTTGTGCAAAGCAAGCTACTTCTCTGGGGCCATGCATGCTGGGCCAGCAGAGCAGATATGAAAGTTGCCACTTGCTGGGCATGACTCACGAGGGAGAGTAATAACTAGTCTATCCCTAAAATGTTGTCTTAAAATGTTAAGAAAATTGTGACAAACAACGCAGTCCCATTGCATGCACAGTTCATGTTTGTTGGATTTAGATTTTTTTGTTGGGTGCTTTCTTCAATCAATCATAACCGTTTCACTTTTTGAGATTTTGTTGCCAAATCTGAGGGAAAGAGTGTTTATCATCCTCACCCTGACTATGTGATTTTAGTGTTGGAACTTTGGCCCCCAAAATATGTTTTTGGGGACCCCAAAGGCAACCCTTTTTTGTCTGAAAAAAAACCCAGAGTCCCTGCGCATGACAGTAGGTGTTTTTTTTTACCCTTTTTTCAGCACTTTTTTGCTTGCTCAGTAATTGGTGGCACTGACAGTGGGAGTAGATGATGGTAACCATCTGAGGTGGAGGGAGGGCTCTGCTGGGCACCTACTCTGGAACAGTAAACTAACTATCTGTTTGTCTATCTGTCTATTTATTCTATCTATCTATCTATCTATCTATCTATCTATCTCTCTCTCTGTCTCATCCGTATATACATATACAGTACATACATATACAGTATATATGATAATATGGAATGGTCTCACTCAAGGTTAGGTATTTATTTGACATGTTCATTTGATTGTTTATCCAAATATTCAATATGATGTAAATTATAAAAAAAGAAAGATATGCAATTTAACTCCATGTGTGAGATGCCAGAACTATAACTCATAAGTGGCAGAGCCACGAGTGAGCTATGAAAGCCCTGACCCCTCACAAGTAATGACAAATGGCTTTTTTGAGACAGACAATTGTATACTGGATATGTTTAACAGTAGTTTACTACTTATAGCTTTTAAATATGCTGGTTGTTTGAAGATTTAACTGTTTTTCTTCAATTTCAGCAGCGGGGTTCTGTGCTACACTGGGTAATTGTGATGTTGTCAGCATTGTGAAAGCTGCTCTCTAGTGCAGTATTCCACTGTGAAGTCAGTAACCTTCAAAATACCTGTTGTGACAACAGTAATAGCAACATATGTTTGCTATGTTGCTATTCTTGATGTCATTACTCAAGATACTACTTTTAACTTGTTCAAGGGGGGAAAAATTGAAGAACATCACACATGGTGCCCACAAAACTCTGGCATGCCAGGTGGTGGAACAGCCATGGATCTCCTCCATCCTTGTTGTTGAGTGGAGAAGTTAGGTGGCCCCCCCCACCCCAAATTGGGCACAAGATGTCTGGATGGCTGAGCAAGGCCATGCTGTGTTATACAGGGACATTTATAGCAGCACCAGTTCAGGCTCCGGTTCCAGGGGTGAAGTCTAAGTGCCAAGCCTGGGAAGTGTACAGAAGTGGGTGAGGGGACTCTCAGTGACACTGTACCATCTAATAATTCAAGACATGAGATCCACACTAAGACTACAGTCTGCCTCTCCTCACCACTGTAGATACTATATATATATATATATATATATATCTGTATGTGTGTGTGTGTGTATATATATATATATATATATATATATATATATATATATATACACACACATACACACACACCCTGTGTATGATAAGTACATTTCAGCATGTGTTTGTTGCCCTTTTTTGTTTTAGAATACTGAATGACTTGGAGATGAGTGATGCAAGTATTCCCTTACTGTACTGAATAATACATATAAGAACATACAAAGAAGTCAGCAGAATAAGGCCATTCTGCTCATGTTCCAGGGTCCACAGCTTGAACTACTGACCCTGCGCCCCCCCACTCCTCCCATCCTTTCCATCCACCCTACCCATGACCCTTACCATTCCTTTGTGTCTATTCCAGCCTCTCTTGAAGTGGCCCACTATCTTCAATGGACCACCTCTTCCAGTAGTATATTCCAACAAACCACCACCCTCTTCATGAGGAAGTGCTTCTTAAAATCCCTCCTAAACCTCAAACCCCTCCAGCTTAAAACTGTGTCCCCTCATGTTATGACTGACACTTAGCTTAAAGAGACTCTTCTTATTCACCCTATTTATCCCTTTCAAGTACTTGAAGGTCTCTATCATGTCCCTTCTCCCCCTCCTCTCCTCCAGGGAGTACATGTTCAATGACCCCAATGTCTCCTTGTATGTTTTACCCTGCTGACCTGCGATCATCTTTGTTGCTGTCGTCTGGACCACCTCCAGCTGTTTAATATCCCTTTTGAGGTGTGGGCACCAGTACAGTACTCCATACTGTAGATGTGACCACATCAGTGACCAGCACAATGGCAGTATAACCTCCTCTCAACTACTGCTGATCCCCTTGTCTATGTATCCTAATATCTTATTTGCCCTTGCTGCTGCTTTCTTGCTCTGCATGGAGTGCTTCAGTTCGCTAGTGATCATCGCTCCCAGATCCTTCTCCTCTCTTGCAGATACCCAGACCCCTCCCAGGTAGAACTCTGTCCTATAATTCTTGGCTCCAATGTGCATAACTTTCCATTTCAAGGCATTGAAGAGAAACTGCCAAATCCTGGACCACCTCTCATGCTTTGTCAGATCACCCTATAGATCCTGTATCCATTCAGCTGTGTCCACAGTCCAACAGAGATTGGTGTAATCTATGAATAGGCACATTTTGCCTTTAATGCCATCCCTAAAGCCATTAATGAAGACATTGAACAACACTGGTCCCAGCACCAAGCTCTGCAGAATCCAACTAGTGACCCCCTGGTGCTAGATAACTCACCTCACCATCACCCTCTGGATCTTGTTCCTCAGCCAGTTTTCTACCCAGCTAGTCATCTTTTCCCCAACCCCAAGATCCACCAACTCTCTGATTAACCTCTTGTGGGGTACAGAGTCAAAGGGCTTGCTGAGGTGCAGATAAAGGATGTTAACCACTTGCCAACTGTCTACTGTCTTAGGGACCCAGTCAAAGAAGCCCATCAGATTCATTTGACACAACCTCCCTCCCATAAACCTGTGCTGTCTCAAATCCTGGAGACCATACTCCTCTAGATACTCTACCAACCTTTCCTTAAGTATGGTTTTCATGAGCTTGCACACAATTGAGGTCAGACTGACCAGTGTTAATTCCCTGTGTCATCCTTGGGACCACTCCTGTGGAGGGGGCACCATATGTGCCATTCTCCAGTCCTGTGGTACCATGCCCGACTCCAGTGAAGTACTGATGAGGCCCAGCAGTGGCCCCGCAAGCTCCTCTGCCAGTTCTGTCAGTACCCTTGAGTGTATACCATCCTACCACTACATCTGTGCTCACCCCCCCCCCACTCCTCTTCTCTCCCCTGTAGGCACCAGTCCATTTTTCTCCCTGGTGAAGAGGGAACGGAAGTATTCATTCAGTACTTCTGCTTTTCCCCCCATTCTCCTCCACCCACTCTTCCCCTTTCTGAAACCTAACATCCTTCTTGTTCCTTTTCTCACTTGTATAGCGAAAAATGGCCTTCTCCTCTACATAATTCCCTCAGTTATCTGCAGTTCCTTCTGTGACTTAACCCATCGGACTACCTTACTTGCCACATTAGCCAGCATTAGGTAATTCCTCCTATCCATTTCTCTTTTGTTCTTTCTGAATTTCCTATAGGCTAATCTCTTTTCCCTCACTGTCTGGGTGACCCATGGACTGAATCAGCTGAGTCTTTGGCCCTTGAGTTCTTCCTCTTGAGCCTAGTGCACTCCTCTGTGGCAATCATTATTCCCTCCTTAATGATGGACCACCTTTGGTCCACTGCCACATCTGCTCTGATGCCAACCAGGTGCCTTCTTAGCACCTTGCCCATCTTCATGAAGTCCACCCTCTTAAAATCCAGAATTTTGATCTTTGTGGGGATGTTTTCTGTCACATCCACCCAGGGGCTCCTTGACTGTTATTTCTTGTATGTGCTCCCCATTGGTGAGTACTAGATCAAGGATTTCCCCCTCTTTGGTGGGTTCTGTGATGGCCTGAGTCAGGAACCCACTCTACAACACTTCTAGGATCACCTGACTCCTGGCTCATGTTGTGGATGGTATGCTTCAGTCTACCTTGGGCAGATTGAAGTCCCCCACTATTACCATCTCTTCTTTCCCTGAAGCATCCAATATTTGCGAGCTCCATTCCCTGCCCCTTTTATCTTCCTGGCTAGGTGTTTTGTAAACCACCCTCAACTTCACCTTTCTCCCTGTACTGTACTGGACTGCAACTGAACCCACAGTGCTTCCACCTTCCCCTCCTCTGACTCCTCCCTTGTGCATGTTATACCCTCCCAGAAATAAACTGCCACTCCCCTCTTACCTACCACCCTGTCCCTCCTACATAGTTTATATACAGGGATCGAGAGATCCCAGTCATGGTGTGGTGTGGCCCAAGTCTTGGTTACTGCTGCTATGTCCACCCTCTCTTCTGCTAATAGCGCCTCCAAGCTTGACATCTGGTTTCCAAGACTCCACATGTAACATCTCAATCTTCTTCCTTAAAAATTAGGGACAGAGCTTCAAAAAATCAGGGACAAATGACCACAATCAGGGACACATCTTGAAAAATGATGATATCTGCTCAGAAAGCCTACTGCGATGTGTGGCCTAATATAAAAAGCATTTTCTGGCAGAAATCCAGACTGTAACACTAATGTCTGCCATCATTTTATGCTTCAAATCCCTACTTTTTAGTGACAGAAACTGCAATTTTAAGAGGGAGACTGAATATATTTTTAGGCAAAATCAGGGGGAGTCTGAAAATCAGGGACAGTTGAGAGGTATGCATTCGGAGACATCACCTTTCACCTAGACTCTGAGCCTCCATCCCTCTCCTCTCCTCTCTTCTTTTTTTCCTCATTTCTCCCTTCTGTGTGCCCTCCCAACCCCCCATTGCTAACTTCTGCCCCCCTCACCTCCACTCCCCAGAATGCTTCTACCAGTATGGATGGGGGTCCTTTGACCTCCTCCTCCCAGAGTATTTAGGCCTACACTCCTGCCGGCCCCCCTCATTAGTTTAAATTAAGTGTATTGGTTATGTACCCCCCAATTTGTCCCTGAGCACCCTTGAGTCCTCTCTACTGATGTGTAGCCTGCCCAGTGAGAAGAGTGTTTCATTTGATCAGGACTCCCCCAGTCCCCAATACAGATGAATCATACCTCCCTGCACCATTTCCTCAGCCAGTCATTGAATTCCTCTTTTTCTTTCAGACTGGACTGTCCCTTGGTACTTGTATCACCTCTGAGAAGGCCAGCTATCTTGCTTCCTCCCTGCAGGTCTTTCCTAATGCCCTGAATCTACCTTGCACTACCTCCACCTCCTCTACAGCTAGGTCATTGGTACCCATGAGTACAACTACATTTGTTTTCCCTCCAACCTCCCTTACTATTTTCATGATTCTTGGGCATATCTTCCCCACTGTCATCCCTGACATGCAAACCACCTTCCTTCTTGCATTTGGGTCCCCCTTCCTTCCAAGTGAATAACCTTAATTATGGAATCCCCTAGGAGTACCACCCTTTCATCCCCCTGCATCCATGTTTCCCAATCTTCCTTCCTTCCTTTCCTGTAGTACCAGCTGCCCCCCACCTAACTGCTCCCCCTCCACCCTAGTTAACTTTCTGCTGCATCTACTACTTATCCCCCCCAACCGTTTCTCCATTCCCTTTCCTACCCCTCTCTTTCTAGCTGTCCATGTTTGCTTCCACTTTTCTCTCCTTTCTCCCTATCCCTTTCTCTCCCTCCCCCATCCTCTGCTCCACTTTGCCTGCTTCTTCTTCTCTGCCCAGCTTGACTAGTCTCCTCTCCCTTCTCCTGTCCTTCTTCCCTCAACCCTGGCCTAACCCAACCTCTTACCACACCTTCTGATATCCCTTCCCCCCCTACCAGACAGTGGTGCAAATCTATTCATTAAAGACACCCCTTCAAATGTTCCCACCCCTGTTGCTACCCTCACATTCCCACCCCTTTCCCTACCACTTGCCATTCTTCCACCCTGCACTCTCTGGTCCTCTGAGGAAGAGATACCCCTGGATACTGGGTGATCCTTCCTGCTCTCTTTCCCTGCCTGATGCCCTTGCTCCTCTGAGCACCCCCATCTGCCTTTCTCTCCACTGCTCTGCTCCATGGACTTTCCACACCATCTTCCCCAGCTCCTATCTGAGCAGCCTTACTTCTGCCCTAAGTTGCTCCAGGCACTGGACAGCCCCCTGCACTCAACATCATCCCGCGAAAGACTGCTGCCCCACAACTATTACAGCTTACCTGTCTCCTCCCACTATCCTGA
This sequence comes from Neoceratodus forsteri, assembly GCA_016271365.2. Taxonomy (NCBI): domain Eukaryota; kingdom Metazoa; phylum Chordata; order Ceratodontiformes; family Ceratodontidae; genus Neoceratodus; species Neoceratodus forsteri. The sequence continues at coordinate 562,107,506 of CM028136.1, read as the reverse complement.
CTCCTGTACATGCTCTCATTCCCCCACATCCTCCTGGCCCAGCTTCTCCTAGCCCCAATTATATGTCCCTATGTATAACCCGGTTAGGGATATTTGCAGCAATCCCCAAATTCCCTTGTTTCCCTTGAGTCCTCCTGCTTCCTTGATGCTTAGTACAAATGTAAGCTGACCGTAGACAGGGATAAGCTGCAGTCAAAGACAAAAAATGAGCTTTTGAGTACTCAAATATAATGCAGCACCTAAATAAACCAGACAGCAAAAATAAAGTGAAAAGGTGTGCAAAAAAATCAAGTAATCCCAGAAAGGTAACTGCTAAAGTGGTATTTATTGTGCCAAACTCCCACAAACAAGTGCAACAAATTCCCCTAGCGCCTTGAACCCCTGTAGGTTCTTCCAAAGCAGTCTTTGTTGCACTTGTTTGTGGAATTTGGGACAATAAATTTCATTTTAGCAGTTACCTTTCTGGGATTACTTGATTTTTTTGCACACCTTTTCGATTTGGAGAAGCTGCAATCTCCTTCCAGCCCCTACAGTGTACTTTCAACCTCCTACAGTGTACTTCCCACCTCTCCTTTTACACTCACCTCTCTTCCCATGACCAGCATTGCCTATGGCCTGTGGTCCTCCCTGCAGATCACCTGCCGACTGCCCCAAATGCCACTCAGTCAGGTGCCACACTCCTGCTCTGTGGCACTTATGCTCTGGGGTCACTCATACAAAGAGTCTCTTGGACCTCTGGGAATTACATAGGGACTACAGCAACCCTATTGACTGGCTATAGTCACGTGGTCTTGTGGAACCTCCAATGGTTCCGGGAAATGTTTGCCGATCTCCAGCCCTCAGCCCACCCTCTGGTGCATCCCCCCTCCTGAAATCCACCAAGCCCCAAGAAAAACCTTTTAAACATTCAGCATCAGTTTGTTAACAATACAGGACTCAGCCTCACACAAAAGCACAGTAAAGTACTTATCCTCTGCCAAATCCACTCCTCTTCCTCCTCAGCAACTGAGAGCAGACCCCAGAGTAGCCTTCCTTTAACTTTCTAGACTACAGCTACCCTATTAGCTGGTTGTAGTCACATAGTCCAGTGGGACCTCCAATGGCACCTGAAAACAGCCACTGATCTTCCACCTACAGCCCGCCCTCTGGGGTGTCCCCTCCATCTCCTGAAATCCATCAAGCCCCCCAAAAAACTTTAAAACAGTCAGCATCAGTTTTTTAACAGTACAGTACTCAGCCCCACACAAAAGCACAGTAAAGTACTGATCATCTGCCCAATCTGCTGCTCCTCCTCGCCCAGTGGCATTTCAGCAACTGAGAGCAGACACCAGAGTGGTCTTTCTTTACCAACTGGATGGCTGTATTCATGTGGTCCAATGGGATCTCCAAGGGCACTGAGGAAATGGCCGCTGATGTCCTGCCCTCAGCTCTCCCTCTGGAATGCCTCCCCCTCATCTTGAAATCCACCAAGCCCCAAGAAAAACTTTTAAACATTCAGCATCAGTTTTTTAACAATACAGGACTTGGCTCCACACAAAAGCACAGTAATGTACTTATCCTCTGCCTGATCCACCACTCCTCCTCTCTCGATGGCGATGTTTTTTCTCTCTGTGATCAGAGCTGTTTATTGACTATTCATATTACATTTGAATAAGTAATTGTATTCATCATGTTATCAGTGATGTTGTAAATATGTTTTATTTCACTGGTTGCCTTAAAATGGAGAGCACACTGCAGTATCTGCATCTGACTAGCGGAAATGTCATTGAGAATTTCTTTCAGACAGAATAATATTCCTGCTTGCCAGATGCAGGTGTTTAACTTGTGCATTTCATTCCGAGGCAGCCAGTGACTAAATATAGCATACTCCAGCTATTATTATTACTATAGATGAATGAGGGGTCTATGTCTGCTTTAGTTGAGCATTAGAATGTTTCCTGTTAGTCCAGAGGAAGCAATTAGTTGTGAAATGTTGCCTAAATGACGGGACCTTAAATTCCAAAGTGATCCTGATGTGTGATTATGCCACTGAAATAAACAAAATATATTTTTATTACCTCATTCTTAGTTCGGTGAGTGATTCCTTAATCTCTAATTGTGCTTGTTGAGTTTTCTTGGCCACTTAAAACAGGATGCTCCTTCCCTCCCTTCCCATTTTTCTTTCTGTTAGTTTTGATGAACACACTGAAGTTGTAGTTTTTATTTAATTTAAAAAATAACTTGCACGTATGGGTAGCCAGAACCATTCAGATTCATGTCACAGTCCTTAAATTCAGATTTGCATGGGATGACATTTATGTACAATAATGGACACATTGTGAGACATGTATTTACTTAGATAAGCACCAGATAAGATTAACTATAATAAGTTTAACTATTTAGAAATGTTGGCCAGGAAAGATACTCTGCCAAAGCTTCTTTCCAGGTGCAACCCTGGTTCAAAGGGAGGTTATGCAAGCTGCAATTATGAGATTCAAACCCAGAACTAGTGGGTCTCCAGGATCACAGCTTGATTCTCTAACCTCAAGGCTATACTGCCTCACCTAAGGCTCTGATATGAGGTATATTGCAACACAGTGATACTGTATTTACCTATTGCCACGCTGTAGGTAGCAAGGTAACTATTATATACGGTAGTTGGTGCTATGGAAAAATCTATAGCAGTGTCACATGTATAATTAAAAGCAGAGAGCTACCTTTTAACCCTTTGACATTTGTATTGCCTTATAACATATTTTGAGCAAATACAATATGCAGAAGTATGACAGACATTCAAAATAACGTTTACTAGATTTTTGGTAAATAAAAAAAATCAAGAAAAAATAAATTACAAGTATATTCCTTGATTTTCTGAGGTTGTGACAACATTTACAAAAAAAGACCTTTTAGCTTAAATGTAATGTATATTTTCTGATCATATCCAAGATTTCATCTCATAAATCCTTTGGCCGTCCATTTTTTAAAGGCTAAGCTCTGCAATTCAGCAACAACTGCCAGCAGCAAGGGGGCTGTAACACCCCCACAGACCATGCCTCACTGACAGCAACTTGTTTGAACAGCACACAGTTCATTATGATCCATCTTACAGATCTGCTTTACTGATGAGAATGAAGAGCTCTGAACTGTCTTCCAAACAAATTCCTCTGTAAATACTTGCTCAGGGCTGTACTAGCAAAATGCTGTCCTAATTCTCAGTAACATAATGCCTCCTTAGAGCTTTCATTATGTTCCATTTTTTTATACTTACAGTGTAGTACTTTAATAATTAAAACTTGAAAGAAGACCTGCAATGTTGTAATGCACTGTAGAAGGGCACTAATAGTGCAGCCCCACAACACAAACATGATGAGCAGATGGCTTTCAGGACTAGTTAGTGTATTGGCCCTTCATCTGCAGAGACCTGAGCCTGGAGTTTCAAGGCCCCAAAGCCCTTGCTGCATCCAGAGCCTTTTTTGAAAGAGGCTACATCCCCAAATGCAGGTGGCACAGGAAGCTGGCAACAAAATGTTTTGCATCCATCATTAGATACGGACAGCTGTGGACTAAGTCTGCATATACCACCATTTTATTGTCTGAAGGTCTTAACACATATTAGCAGCTGCATCTACATTTGGATACATGCTGCCAGAAAGCACCACTGATTGTCACAAATTGGTTAGGGTTTTGCGTCTGAGTGGTTGAGAGATGCAACGGATGTTGTGGAACACAGATGTCTGCCTGGTTCCAGCCTTTGAAAATCCAGCTATGAAATTTAAATTTAGTGCAGGCCACAGATGATTATGTTTATTTCATTATCCTAGGGATAAATAGTCACCATCACAAACAATATACAATTACTGTACAGTAGCTGACAATGCTTCTATTTTAATAAAGGGCCTGAACTATGCATGATCTGTCAGGGTAATCCTTCAGGCCAGGATTAAGGTATGCTGGCAGCCTGCACTGCACATGCACACAAAGTAACTGATGTGTAAATAATATCTGAGACTCTGCAGCTATTACTAGAAACCCTTCATATTACAGTGCATTTATTACTAAAGAAATTGAATAGAAAATACCTTTTCACCAGCAGTTCCAGGAGGACCAATGGTTCCAGGTAAACCTAAAGGCCCCTAGAAGAAAAGAACAGTATGTCTGTAACTAATATTTATACTGGTCTCAAAAGATCAACACATCATAAATATAGATATTACATGTTTTAACCAAGGCGCCCATGGAAAAGTCATGCACACAGTTAACACACTTTACAATGAGTGCTCATCAAGAATCAGTGTCAGAGGCTCAGTGGGTTGTACACTTGTCTCTTATGCAGAAGGTCAGAAGTTCATAGGTTCTAGTCCCACACCAGGCACTTGGGTTAATATCCAGTGCCGATATGACAGTGTGGTACTAGGGGGAGTGCTGCAGTATTGAGCTGCCTTCCTGAGGATGAGACATTAGATCAGGGTCTCTTTCTGCCCATCTCTGAAGACAGTCCAAGTAGAAGTTATAGATCTCATGACCCTTATCAGAACAGTAGAGCATTTTCCATGCATCCTCTGTCAATAAAACAGATCCATATAATCTACTCCCAGGATGCACCTGGTCAAAATAAATCGAAAATAAGTCAGCATCATAATGTCTCACACAACCATAAATGTTGTCTTCCCAGGCTGTCAGGAGGCACCCTAATAAGAGCATTTCACTTACAACAGTTTTCGTACAAGTAAGACGTATGGTACTTCAGAAGCTCTGAACAATCTTACATTTCTATTGTTGTAAGAGTACAAGCAGTATAAACCTCAAATTCCAGATGGAAAACAGAAACCGAAAACATGTAAAGGCCTTAGAAAAGGCACCATTTAGACCTCTACTTTACTTTTCAATGCAATACTTTCTTCAAGGCCACTGATTTTCATATTTTTACCAGAAAACCAGGTATCATTTTGGAATCTGGACTTTCTACATACTGGTGAAAACAAAGCATTTAAATGAATTTTTTTTTAAGAAATGAGTGAATCCACCTGACTTGTATTTTCTAAAACTTCTTTCCTGCATTGTTTTCATTGTGCTTTATTTAATTCTCTGCATATTTAGCCTTTTTTATTCAGAATATTTATACAAAATGCTAAAAGTTTGACTGTGAGATCTTATTAAAATCCAGATATTAAGTAAACTGTTACCAGTGCAATCCCAGAGTTTCTTCTTGAAAATGGAATTTTACGACTTCAAAAATCAGCAATAAGCGGCTTTCTTTTCTGGTACTGTTATTGGACCACTGCTGGGAATCAATGGGTAATAGACAGAGATCTGTTAAAGCTATTGCTTCACAGTTCCAGTGCTCTAGAATTTAAGGTGCTTGCCTTTCCCCCCAGGACACAGATTCAATTCCCACACTAGAAGTCCCAATCAGAAGTGGCAGAGGTGAAGAGGTTGTCCCCTGGATGCACTGTCACCTCCTGCGGTAGGTTTCTTACATTCCACATGAAATGGATGCCCCTTGTGTTCCACAGGGAAAGAAGTCATTCCACACTGTGCACTCTTAGTTATGCTTCCATTTCTCCCACACCATTGTTGAGGGGGGCAACTGGTGAGAGGGCATGGAGATACTAACAACAGGTCCCAGCTTCATTACCAGAAAGCTCAGTCATGTCCTTGTTTAGTGCTGCCAGTTTTTACTCCTCCTCCTCTCATTGTAACAAATGACTTTGAGTGGCAGCCTACTATGCTCCATGGGTTTCAGTCATAAGGCAGGGTTGGGTAGAAAGTCATCCCTCCCCTGCATGCCCAGGGTGAAATGATGGCTCTTGGCTAAAGCTAATGCTGAATATGTGGCAGGAGGTGGGATGGTCATGGGCACAAGCATGGAAATCAAAAATAATGATTAAAAAACTGTTGCTTCTTGAATTTATTTATGTCTTTTTGACTTCATGTTGTGGCATCTTTATTTCTTTAGCTGGTATTATTTTAGAGTAGAATGTCCTACTTATCTAATTCATAGAGCTTGACACACAGATCAGCACACGTGCAATACGTGCATGGTCTATCCATGCAGCTCTGCACCAAGATGTTAATCCACACTGGACAACATCCACAGTCCTCTGCTAGCCCCGTCTTCATGCATGGAGCTTCACACTGTCACAGGGGTGGTCCTGAAGGCAGAGCTCCTCTGGACACTGAACTTCCAATAGGAAATGTGGGTCAGCTGCTGCAAAGAGCACCTTTGAACATGAGCAAGGGATTGTGGGACATGGGAGTCCACCTGGGTGGATGTATCCCCTTTACAATTATTCCAGTTTTTCTAACTAAACAAAAATGTTGGCCCCTTTTCTGCCCAGACCTCCATGGTGTATTTGAGGGGTGGGGGCAAATGCTTAGGGGATAGCATTTGTGGTCCAAGGACTCTGCACTGTCTGGCCTGGAGACATTAAGGATTTGCAGCAGTAGTCCACCGTGATGTAAGGTATGTACCCTCTTGCCAGTCTCCAGAGCCCACATGCCACACTATTGATCATGCAGATCCTGGTTCCCCCACCTGCCCCTTGACCTGTTGGTGTAGTTCTGTGCGTGGAGTGGCATTGAGCTCAGGGGGACTTCTGCACATGTAGGATTTTCATGCATGCTGCAGAGAACATTGTGGATTGGATCCTTCATTTTATATGGTTGACAATGTGATAGTTTTGGTTCTGAGTGTATAGTTTGGTTTATTTTTGGTTACAATAGGGTAAACCAAGAAAAGAAACCCAAAACAAAGAATTTATTTAATGTTTAAAGGGAATTCTAAACCTTAGAATAGATTTAGTCTACATTAAGAACCAGAAAGGTCAGCAGTCTCTCTCCTATTGTATGTTGCAGTTAGCGGTTAGGTATTGCATATCTATTGTGAATCTAATTGCTTCACACAACACACATTACAACAGTTGTGTGTTGAAGTAATCACTGAATTTATCAAGTACAGTAACTTTAGACAAAATATCAATGGATACAGAATTTCCCATGCATTAAACATGACTGTTTCAATGTCATTGATGTCTATAGAGCTTTAACATATGTGTTGGGACAAGTTTAAATGCACAGCTGTTATGTCAGTTCCTTTACACTGGTAGACAGATGTGGCTCAGATTAAGAAAGGCTTTGTTTTGTTCTGTGACTTCTTGAACTGAAACTGTGTCATTGGCCTTGTGTTGTGTATAGATAACACAAGTGGCCTTCACTGCCAGTTTTTGGTTTTTTAACTCTTCTGTTTATGTCCCTTTTTTCATGGTCTCTGGCCCCAGTCATAGTCCTATACAACAACCCAGTCTTGTCATCAGCTCTCCTATCTCCATCACCTTTGCTTAACACTGCAGTTCTTCGGTTACTCCCTTGGGGGATACAGTACAGGACCCTCCACCGAAGTTTTCGGCTACTAGGAAGCAACAGAAAGATTACATGGAGCATGAGGGTACCGGGACAATTATTCTGCTGAGACAGAGTTTATCGGTCCATTTTTTGGGGACCGTGAACTCGAGGACATCAAGAAGAGCGTGTATATGCAGTGTGTGCTGGCTTGCTAACGTCGGTAACGTCCATGCACTTCTCAGAATGCTCCAGCTGCACTGCAATCTGTGGTCAGCAAGGTGGCAGTATTTTGGCAGCATATGCTACCCTCCCTCACTGGTGGAGGAAATATTCTGGGATTCTCATGCCTTCTCCCCCCAGCCGGCCTTCAGTGTCCCACACTTGTTCTCGAACTTGGGTTACCAGCACTGTGAGCAGCTGCTCTGCTGCTATGCCAACAGACCAACAGTTCCATAGGTACTTTCAAGGATCATACTCTATATTACGTAAGGGATAACACATGACAGAGTGTGTGTTTATATAGAGTATAATGTATGGGCATGCATCAGTAACCGGTTTGTTAACCGGCGAGAGGTCACCATGGCGACCATGTAAACCTCGAGAGTGAAGCTTGAGCCGGTTATTCAAACTGGTTGCGATGTATGACCATACATTATATTTTATAGTGTATGGCCATACATTTCAATTTAAAAACTTAAGCACGATCCTTACTGTTTAAATTTTAATCACCGCCACAGCCATTCCGGGTCATGCTTTAACCACCGCGACCGTTTCTGGAAGGCTGTCGGTTGTGTAGTACACATACGTAAAGTGATCCCTGTTGTTAACCTATCGATGTGATGTAGCATCGATAGATTAACAACACTAGAACGGACAAATGATGGTTAACAACCTTAAGACATGATGATTTCCTAAGGTTAACAGCATTCTACCATACATTATAAGGGAATAATGCATACCTCAGGTGGTTGTTAGGCATGAAGCATACACAAGTGCTGCAACCACCCAAAAGATGCATTATTTCCCTTATGACTACACACTCTGGGGTGTGTTTTTTTTTTTATTTTACCAGGAGAAATACACTAATCTGAAGCTTGTTTACAGGTGCGACCTGGAAGCACAAGGAAGTTAAGAAACTTGCTCAGGGTCACACAGTATTCAAGTGAGGGCTGTGGGATTCAAACCCAGGTCTCCAGGTTTGCAGCTCAGAGCCTTAAACCACTGCGCTATACTGCCTCCTTTCCACTGGCTGTTTTCCCACTTATAAAATGGACTTGTATTTGTTAAATAATAAATTCTTCAAGTGAGATATGTGGTTGTCAGAAAATAGTCAATGGTTATGTGTTGTGTTTTGACCAATGAGGTTATGGGATCTTCTTGGGCCATTTTGTAATTAACATTTCAGAAACCAACTCCTTTTGGTACTAAAACACATGCCCTTGCCTATACAAAGCTCTTTTACAGTATATACAAAATTAAAAATTACAGGGAGTCAGCTTAAAAGCACATTGTTTCTCATTTAAAACTGCAGATTGGTGTCTGGCATAAAGTTTATAAAAGGACAAGACAGAACCTAGAAACTTCATTGCTCAAAACGTATCACCTGACAGTGGTTTAACCTATGATGCATGCACTGTAGCGCTAATATAAAATGGCTAAGATAATCCTAGCTTTCTGATTGTCTAGGATGTTGATCTTAGCAGGCAGATATTTTCCAAAAGAGCCCGCTTAAAAGAAGTTCCCATTTGGGGTGCCACATTACCTGGCAAATTCTTGGGCACCCCAAATTTTCAAACACAGCAGCTGCCATGATTTCTGCCTCACTAACGGTGACTCGGCTGTCAGCCCCTGCCCCACCCTACAGTAGTGCGCCATGTTTAGTTTGCTGTCCTCCTCAACCATACAGCCAAAAGCAACAATCAATTAGACAAAAAAAACATTACCATTTAGTCCTGGTTCAGAGCGCTGCTACCTCTCATCAAATGCCAGTCCCTCCTCACAAAGGCAGCCACCCATGAGTGCTGCAATCCAGCAGCACGTTCCCATCAATGGTAGACAAAGTCAAGCACACACCACTCCTGACATCATGGAGCACGCAGGACACTGCAATGCTGTATTGTCACCGGCTCACTTGCGAACACACAGGATTTGCATACTCAAGGAAAACAGAACTGGCCATGTGTTTGTGTGTGTGGGGGGGAGAACAGGAAAGTGTCTGCAGGGGAAAAAAACCCAGTATAAATGACTGCCTTGGTCTCTAAGGGGAAAACATACCACACTCAGTCAAGCAACCATGAAAGAGAGCAGTGCCCTCTACTGGCACTACCATTTTCTAATGGCAGATATACCAATGGAGGGACTATTTTGTTCCCTCCAAAGAAGCTATATAATCATTTTAATAATTATTCTTATAGTTTCCTGTATTTTTTTCTTTTAGATAAAAAATACCATATGTAGGCCATTTTCTAAGTGCAATAATACCCTCCAGGGTGGGCAGTATTGGGAAATACCGGACCTTCCAGGGGCTATAAGACCCTTTGGCTGTGGCATCAGGCCTAATTATGCTCCTGGGCAGTCCAGTATTTCCCAATACTGCCCACCCTGTTGGATATAATTGCTTACATAAAAACCTTGCTACCTGTGCTTAAAATCACTACACTTATACACTAGCTTTCAAACCCCACCTACTTACCTTTCTGTCTATATGACTCTCTCTTTAGAGCAGTACATCATCACCAGCCCAACCACAGGTGTTTTAGCTTCTAATCAGCATCTCCATCAATACACTCAAACCAGGGCACAGGTGGGGATCAGAAGCTAATCAACAGCATTAGCAGACACAGCATGTGAAACTGCTCTTAAAAGTGCCACAGTGGAATATTTTATCGCTTCTAATACTACAAAACATAAATTCATTCTTCAGCTTTGTGTTCTTCCACCCCATGGCATGCATCACAAACCTTTAAAACACAGTTTGGACTGGTTTATTATTTACTTATTGTAACTGCAGTATGAAGCGGCATCAACATTTCTGCATAGCTTCATTTCTTCAGACTGGGGTGTGGAAGCCTCTTCTGGAATTTGGCAGCATGAAGTAATGGCAAGAGCACAGGTCTGGGAACCAGGAGAACTGGATTCAAATCTCACCAGAGACACTCAATGTGTGACCCACAGCAAGTCATGCAATATCTAAGTACTTTAGTCTGCACAGCAGTACAAAACATTAAAAGCAGGACTGCCACACAAAATGAGCTATGGTTTCACAACTGGGTTATTCTAGGTAAATAAAATGTTAAAAAAAAAAGACTGCAACAGTAGTACATAGGGATGAACAACATCCTAACTCAGACTATGTCATTTATCTTCGCAAGTGATGGGGCAGGATAAGAACACTAGCATAGCCTCGAGTGAGTTATGTTAGTTCTGCCCCCTCAGAAGTGATAAACTGGCATATTCTGAGCCAGGCTATTTATTTAGATATTAATATGATCTCTGGAGCCACTAGTTGCTGTACAAGAGTGGTTTCACATGCGTGCTGCTCAAGTGGAAACAGCGAAGTGAAGCTGAGCTGTTCTAGCTTGAGCTAAATGCAAGTGAAACCACTGTTAAACAGCAATGAGTGGTGATGGGGGACATATTAATATATTGTGGATCGATTGGTATTTACATTTGAAAAAACTGCCTATTTGATGTCTTTCTACAGATTAAGCTGCGATAGCAAGAAGCCCGTTACTAGGGCACAGCCCATGAGACACTTTTATGGAAATAAGAGTGTCGCACGTGCAACTAAATAAGTGCTGTGATTGTTTGGGAGTGTCACAAGATGCCCCAATGATCTATAATCCTATTTATACAATGCAGTTCACACTTCTTTCTATTAAGATTGAATGGTTTCTGTTTGATATATCAGCAGTTTTGAGTGCAGCAGAGGCTGTTGTTATATAATCAGCCATTGTTTAAACTGCTTTCCTATTGGTTAAGAGTTGCTCTGTGACCTCTCTAAAGTTAACATAGAAACATAGAATTTGTCAGCAGATAAGGACCGCCAGACCCATTTAGTCTGCCTATAAGCCCTACACTTACTTCTGGCCTCTGACCCTATCTGGTCAGAGGCTTTTCACCACTCCTTTCTACCTCTTAGGGTCCCCTATGCCTGTCCTAGGCATGTTTAAATCATCCCTCCACTGTGCTCGCTCCTGCCACCTCCTGGCGCAGACTGTTCCATGAGTCCACTCTGTAAAGAAAAACGTCCTCACATTTCCACTTAACCTGCCACCCTCCAATTTTGTATCATAGGTATTAAGATAAATGACTAAAATAAAGATAAATGATTCACCTCCATTAAGAATCCTTCATTGTCTAAAATAAACTACAGTATTTATTTGCAAGACTTAACTCTCACCTACATTTTATAAATAGGAAATATATAATGTATTGCAATAAAATAACACTTTTATCTCCACTAGTAAATGATAAGACCCATACTTCACAAGTGTCAAAGTCACGTGTTAGTTATGAAGGTCTCATCACTTATGTGTGGAGATAAATGTATTATTCTGCTGCTACCCATTACATATTTGATGTATACCACACTATTTGTAATCCTTTTATTAGTGTTTTACCTTGCTTTAGCTAATAACTTCCTTTCTTTCTATTGTAAACTATCTGGCCCATTGTCCTATGTGTTCTAATTCCAGCTTTTACATGGAACTAACATGTTCTAAGTGCAATAAATTTGTTCTAAGTGATATAAATTGATTTCTAAGTGAAATAAATTGTGTACTGAGTGAAAATATATATTTTTCCCAAAATAACATGATTGTTTTAACCAATTTATTCACCACTGGTGTGGTACTGTATGTACAAGAACACATGGAGGATTCACTCATGCAGGGAGTCAGCAATAGTTTTTTTTAATGAGATCATGTTTCTACATGTAAAACTTTAAATACCATTCAGTCCCCTTCCCCCAAAAAGTAACTATTGTAATGTGTATAGAATTTCTCATGCATTAATCATGACTGCTTCACTGTCATTGATGTCTTTAGAGCTTTAAAGTTATACGTGTTGGGACTGCAGGTACATCAAGGCTCTTTTTTTTACAATTTATTTACCTAGGGTAGGCTAGATGACATGCAACATCTCATACTCAGTGGGGTTCTGCTTCTGCTGACTGTTGCAGCAGGGCAAATGGAAGCCCAGGAAGGTGTCCCGATGAAGAGGCAGTCCAGGCCTCGAGGCACTGGGGTTTCGTCCAGGTCACTTGTGTAGTCAGTAGCTCTGTACTGCATCAAAGATAATGCTTTTGCTACAAGTAAAACTGGTTTCAGCATCTGTTTTCACATGGTTGAATGCTTTCTTCCAAGTGGTGGTATTGGAGTTTATGTTCTAACGGTAGTACCAGGGTTACTTCAAAGTGCACCTCATCTTCATGATCACAGGTCACATGGCTTGCCCCGGGTCATACAAGTAGTCAGTGGCTCTATTGGGATTTGAACCTATGATCTCCAGTTTCATAATTTAGTGCTTTACCCACTAGACCACACTGCTATAATTCATGTCTCTGAATCAGGAAGTACTAAAAGTCAACTTGAAACTGCATCAGTAATGAAATTCAGCCAGACCACTCTCGACCTGTCAGGGCAGCACAGATTTTTTCCACACTATGTCAGTTACAAAGAGACTGTATTCTCTATGTCTTGTCCCTCTGTTTTGGCCATTCATTTGAGTTGTAGGGGCTTTAATCTCAACAGAACTCAAATGATCTTGTATAAACAATCAGTTTAGAATGAATTTTGCAGTCATGTTTAATAATCTGCTAAGCAAACATGTGAAAATGCAAGAATCTCATTGAAATGAAAATGGATGTGCAAATAATAAAATCCCATGAAATAAGGGGGCATGTAGAAAGATGAAACAAGATATGCAAAATCCTGAAAACAATTCCTCTTTTATACAAGTTTTTTTTTTTCTGGAAAATAGATCTAAGATCAGATCCAACATCTGCCCATTATTTAGGAAGACAAACTATACAGACAGCACATATTCCCTTTGTTATAGACTTGACTATACTGCAGCAATTGAAAACAGGTAGTAACTGTGCAAACAGTATTCAGGGAATATTACATCTATATGAATGGCTCAGTGGGATTTTATAAACATGTCCAGTTATATGGAGCAGGATAGTACAGTGGGGTGCTCTTCCGTCTGATTTCAGATTGGACTCTGATTTGGCATCCATTTCGAATCAGTTTATTTATTTATGAATTTGTTAACCGGGTAGGTGCACTGGTCTGAAGGACTGTTTACAGGCACAATCCAGGCCAGAAGGTACAAATACAGACAAGAACCACAGTGCAGGTTCAGGTAGAATACAGTGCAATTAAACAGCAATATCAAACAGAATTAATAAGACAATATGGTCAATATGCACAGTGCAGGTACAGGCATAGTACAGTGCAAATAACACAGCAGTTACATACAGTATTAATAAAACAATGTGGTCAAAGCAGGTCTGGTAAAATAAAAGTAAGGAAGTAGCTGAATAACATAAAATTGCTGCAGGTAGAGTATTCAAATAACAATATCTGCAGGCAGGAGTAAGCTGAAACATCTTGAGGAAAACTAGGGGATCACAAACCCCAAGCTCCAAGATCCCGCCCGACCTGGAGATGAGCCCCGACAAGCCCAGAGACCAAATGAAGAAAACAGAGAGTAGGAGGAAGAGGAGGGAAGGGGGAGAGGTAAAAGGCTAGAACAAGGGGGGGGGGAGTGCTATCGATGGAAGCAAGTGCAAGTGTCATGGGCAAGAAGCCAGGATTTCAGGTTCAGCTTAAAAGTATGATGCGTATTGGTCGACCTAAGGGGTGCAAGAAATGTATTCCATAGTGAAGGGGCCACAACAGAAAGGGCATTAGCACCGGATTTGGTAGAGGTTCTTGGAATCACTAGGGGTGGGACAGCAGAGGACCAAAGAAACTTCGATGTGGTGCGGTGCTCACAAAAGGGAAAAAGGGGGGGAAGTGGGGCCACTACAAATGAGAGTGTCAGCGAGGCAACTGTGGGCAAAATCAAACTGGCCTTGAAGATGCAGCCAGCCTAGGGAGCTATATAGGTTGCAGTGGTGAATGGAATAGGGGGCTGACAGGGTAAAGTGGCATACACTATTGTAGACGTCCGAGAGTCTGGCCTGGAATTCAGTGGATGTATGGTAGTACAGTAGATAAGAGAACAGTAGTTCAAGATAGGGAGTAGGCTGCCAAGTGTTATGGCCAGGTAAGCCTCACTAGTCAGGTAGGGTTTAACACGATAGGCAGCACCGAGTTTCTGATTTATCCTCTGGATTACGAGATTAATGTGGTCAGTGAAGGAAAGGGTGGGATAGTGTTAAATTACTAAGATTCATTATTTGGTGGGTTCCTCGTTCATATCAGAGACCTCTAAAATGCGACTAGTTCAAAGAGGCTAATTTGCCCTAAAGGAAGATAGTTTCTGTGGGGAAGGTCTGCAATCCTTTCATGTAATAGTTTGCAAAAGTATGCACCCTGCCTTACCACATTCACCTGGGCCTATTTATACACACACACAAACACGCATAGATATATAGATATATATTCCTTAAAAAATGTGATAATGCACCAATTAGGATTCAGCCTAACCCCACAAAAGTAGGGAAATGTGGCATTAGGGTTTTCAACCCTAACTCCTCGACCTACCAAGCAGCAAAAGGACAAGACCACGCAAGCAACCACAGACAGCCATCCTCAGGTAAGACAAATAACATGCAAATGTTTCCCGATGACACAATTGCAGTAGCACTAATGTTTTACCTTCATGGATTTGTACCTGTGGCATGCACACTGCAAGACCTACACACTCACTTCTGGCTGCAGATAGAAATCCACCATACTGCTGTCTCGGTGATGCCAAGGGTTGAGGTACTGGATGCAACAACTCGCCCTACGCTGGCGACCCGGGTTAGGGAACAAGCCTGGGGACATCAGCAGAGGGGAAGGAGGGAGCAGGATTGAGCAGCCGCTCGGCAGCTCTCCTCTCCCAGGGAGGGTTCTCATTGCCTACTGCAGTCCCACTGCCCCCAGGTGGAGGCCTGAGAACACTGCAGGTGGGTAGGAGGAATGCAATGGGAAGAGTGCTGCGGAACTGCGGTGTGCACGTGCTTCCACATGAGTATGTGCGGCTGTGGCATGGAGGGGAGAAAATCAGAAATAAAATGGAGCTGGCAGGCTCTGTGAAGCACCAGACAATGATCCTGGAGATGGGGCCATCTATTGGGGTAGATGAAAGCTCTCTAAGGGAGGGCCAGAACCTTCCTGCCAGTTCTCTTGGCATAAAAACTTGAATTTAAAAAAAAAGAAATCAGCGCTACTCAAATCACAAATAGGCTACTACAGCCACAGATACAAATCCACTAAACCCAAATTACAACAGTACTTCTGTCTGTAGAAGTGCAGACCCCTGTGGTACTAGGGCTTCTGCAGCCATAGATACACATGCACAGTGTAAGACATAGGTTGCCAAGAAAGAGGCGCGGTTGGACCACGGTGGACTTAGGGAGGATGAGGATGGTGGAACAAAAGCGCGTCCCTCCAGTTGTGCCTCTCCACAATTCATTTACCATTCTGGCAGAGTGTGGTTCCTCTATGGAGGCACCCACAGTAGAGACCAAAGAGGATGCTGGGAACCTCCACAAAGGAGACCCACAGGAGAGTGGCACAGGACCCACAGGGGAAGGAAACAACTCATGTTGGGGGACTCAGTCATTGGGAGGGTAGAACTGGGGGAGGGAGGGGAGAGGGAGGCAAGGTGCCTGCCCAATGCCATTTCTTGGAGGGATAGGAAGCGAATCCTCAGGATCATGGGAGCAGCTGCACGGGGAAGGGAGCTGGATGTTATTGTCCACCTAGGGACAAATGACCTGGCTGGGAATAGGATCAAAGCAATGCAGCAGGAGTTTGTGGAGTTGGGGAGGGGCCTTAGACAAGTAGCACACACGGTAACTTTCTCAGAAGTGCTGCCTGTTTATAGTATGGGTGAGACTAGGGTACTCTGCACCATGGGATTCAATGACTGGTTGAAAAACTGGTGCAGTGCTCAGGGATTTGGCTTCATTGGGGACTGTGGGTCCAACAGGAGGGATGCAGGCCTATACTGGCATGATGGTCTGCATCTGTCTGGGAGGGTAACCAGGATCCTAGGTGATAGGTTTAAATGCTTCATTGGCAAATATTTGACCCAGCAAAGGGGGCAGGCACTGAATAGAAGTAGGGAAATCCCAGCCCCCCTCCACAAACAGGGTAGTTAGTGAAGTAGACACAAAGGTAGAGAAGTTGACAGGAAGCAGAACAGGGGCACATCCAGAAAAAGGCAAAAGCAATAAGGACAGAGATGGGCCTAAAATGGGTAAGGCCATCAAAACATGGATGGCAATGAGTACCAATGCCCATAGTCCATGTAACAAGCTCCCTGAACTAGTGGACTTGATGGAAGATGGATGCCTGGATATTGTGGCAGTCACAAAAACATGGTACACAGAGAACCATGACTGGGATGTCAACATACCAGGGTACACAATCTACAGGAGGGACAGAGAAGGTAAAAGAGGAGGAGGAATAGCTCTCTGCATAAGGGAAGGAATCAAAGCAACAGAACTAAAGGGTAAATAGGGAGGAGAGGAGGTATTGTGGGACACCCTGGGGACAAGAAATGGCACCACAATCCGCACAGGGGTTGTTTACAAACCGTCTCAAGGGGAGGCATTGGACAAGAAAATGATAGAAGGAATCCATAGAATGGCAGAAAAAGGAGAGATATTGTTGATGGGGGACCTGAATATGTTAGATGTTAACAAGAGCACGTTTACTGCAGCCACATCCAAGAGTAGGGTCATTCTCGATGCCCTACAGGGGGTATGACTCAGACAGCTAGTGTTGGAACCCACTTGGAGGAAGCAATCTTAGACCTAGTACTCTCAATCAGGATGGAGAGAGGATCTCAGATTTAGAAGTGGGTAGCCATCTTGGAACAAGCGACCACCGAACAGTGTGGTTCACAATAAACACAGCTGTAGAGTCAAGCCATACGAAAGCAAGGGTGTTGGACTTTAGGTGAGCTGACTTTGGCAAAATGGGAGAGTGCCTTAGAAAAGCACTAGCAAACAGACAAGAAGGAAGGGTAGAAGAACAATGGGGAAAAATCAAAACTCCCATCACAGAGGCAACAAGCCGTTGTGTAAAACAAATTAACAAAACAAAACGAAGGAAAAAGCCACTATGGTTCTCAAAAGAGGTGGCAGGGAAGGTTAAGGAGAAAAGGATAGCATTCAGGAAATATAAGGAAACATAGAAGGAGCAGGACAGAGAACTATATTAGTTAAAGCAGAAGGAGGCAGGGAAGGCAGTCAGAATAGCAAAGGCCCAAACTGAGGAAAAGATAGCTAACTCAGTTAAGAAGGGGATAAAACCTTTTATAGGTACATTAGGGACAGAAGAAAGACCAAGGGAGGGATACTGAGGCTTAATAAAGGAGACGGAATGCGGGCAGAGGGTGATGGTGAAAAAGCAAGGATACTGAACGAATACTTCTGCTCAGTATTAACAAAAGAAGAGGTGGGGGAGGTACCTAAACCAAACAATAGAAACACTCTGGATAGGGGTGTTGATACCAGTCCATTCACAGAAAAAAGGGTTCTGAAAGAACTCTTAAAACTGAAGTTGGACAAAGCAATGGGGCCTGACAGGATTCACCCCAGAATTCTAAAACAACTAAGGGGAGAACTAGTGACACTACTGACTACCCTGTTTAACAAATCATGGGAGGATGGGGTGGTACCTGAGGACTGGAGGATGGTGGATGTGATTTCACTTCACAATAGTGGGAGCAAGGCAGAGGCAGGAAACTATAGACCTGTTAGTTTGACCTCAGTGGTAGGTAAAATGATGGAATCACTTCTGAAGGAAATAATTGTTGAGTACCTATAGACCAGCAGGGCACAGGACTCAAGGCAGCATGGATTCACAGCAGAAAGGCCATGTCAGCTAAATCAAATAGATTTCTTTGACTGGGTGACCAAAGTAGTAGACCAGAGAGAGGCTGTGGACATGGCCTACCTAGACTTTAGCAAGGCATTTGACACAGTCGGGCACAAAAGATTAATAAACAAGTTAGACAGCCTTGGAGTGGGTCCCAAGGTGGTAGGCCGGGTAAAACATTGGCTGGACAACAGGACACAGAGGGTAACAGTAAATGAAGCCTACTCTGAAGAAAGGGGGGTTACTAGCGGGGTACCACAGGGTTCAGTACTGGGACTGGTCCCCTTTAATGTCCTTATAAGTGACATTGCAGAGGGACTGGAAGGAAAAGTATATCTCTTTGCAGATGACACAAAGATCTACAACAGGGTTCATACACAAGGTGGGGTGGAAAGGATGAGAAGGGACTTGGCAAGGTTGGAGGAATGGTCAAATGTATGACAGCTTAGATTCAACACAAAGAAGTGCAAAGTAATGCACCTGGGAAACAAAAACCCAGTGGAAGAGTACACAATAGGGGAGAGGGTGAGATACTAACCACAACAAAAATGGAACGGGACCTGGGGGGTAGTCACATCAGATGATCTAAAGGTGGACAAGCAATGTGAGAAGGCAGTAAGGAGGGCTGGGGGGGATACTGGGATGCATAAGGAGAGGCATCACCGGTGGAAAACAGGAAGTTGTTATCCCTCTGTACAGACAGTTGGTGAGACCCCATCTAGAGTACTGCTTGCAGTTCTGGAGACCCCATCTCCACAAGGACATAGACAGGAAAGAGGCTGTCCAAAGGAGAGCAACTAAAATGGTGCAGGGTCTGCACCAGAAGCCATACAAAGGGAGACTAAAGGAGCTCAATATGTATACCTTCGAGGAAAGGTGGGGACATGATAGAAGCTTTCAAGTACCTCAAGGGAATCAACAAAGTCCAAGAGGTTATCATCTTCCAGAAAAAGAGATGTGCAGAAACAAGGGGGCACAATTTGAAGATAGAGGGGGGATGGCTCAGAGGTAATGTGACAAAGAATTTTTTTTATCGAGAGGGTTATGGCCTTCCTGAAGAGGTTGTGGAGTCAAAAACAGTGGGGGAATTCAAGAATGCATGGGACAGACATAAGGCAATTTTATTGTGGGTAGGAGGAAGTAGGCTGTTGGTGAATTAGGATCTGCAGTTTATCCATTAGGTACGGAAATGGGCAGACTAGGTGTGCCAAGCGGTCCTTATCTGCCATCAAATTCTACATTTCTATACATACTGATTTGTTGCTGCACTTCTGTAGTCGCATATATAAATCTATGATACCAAAATTACAACACTAATTCTGTCTGTAGAAGCACAGGCTCCTGTAGGGCCAGCACTTCTGTGGCCACAGGTACTCATGCACACTGTAAGACATACACACCAATTTCTGCAGCCATAAATAGAAATCCATAATAACCAAATTGCAACCTTTTATTCTGTCAGCACTGTAAGGCCAGCACTTCTACAGCCACAGGTACTAATATGCACTGTAAGACATAAATACACTTCTGGCTGCAGAAGCACAGGGCCCCTGTGGGTCTTTTGCTTCCATGCAAATGGATGCAGAGGTGCAGGGCCCTCTGGGCCCTACGCTAAGAAAAAAAGTCTCAACTCTGTGGTTACTTGTTGCCCATGTGGCCAACACTGCATTGTTCCTTCCTAGGCTGAGTGTAGTGCTGCACTGCAGTGCCAGCACCCCAGCCTCGGCCTACCCAGCAGGCTCACTGAAGTCTCACCCAAACTCTGCTCACCAGCAAGGGATCATAATGTACTACTGACTGAGCCCTGAACACAAACAGCAGGATTCACAAACATCGGGGAAAGTCCCGCAACTGTGAGAAAACCTCGGCACTAGTGAGTTGCCACTTGCGAATCCGCAGGTCATGCACAGCTGCTGGTATTCACTAAGGTGGGGCCGGAGTACGACCGGCTCCATGGGTTATGGCAGCTTGCGGGTGCTGTTGCCAGGGACAGCACCGCAGCTGTGGGAGGCTGCTACGGCCAGTGGGACCCGCCGTTAACACCCTCCGCAACTGCTGTGGCTGTGGATCGGCCGCTCCATGGCTGTGGCAATTTCAAAGTGCAACTGGGGTTGCAGAGTGGGACTTAGTCCCAAAACGCTTTGTGAATCCTGTCCAAAGTTTCTTCATTTTTTTTTTTTTTTTACATTTTAACCCCAAATTTTCAACATAGTCAATTTATGCCTCTCCTTATAAACATGACAGATGTCATTTATAAAATACTGGCTAAAATGTCATTTCCTGCCACAAGTGGGAAAACATGTTTTGTAAAATGACATCTATCACATTTATGAGGTGGTGTGAAAAAATGGCTACGTTGAGAATTTGGAGTCAAAATATTTAAAATTCCCCAAATTATGAGAGAATGTTGAAATATTTCAATGTTCATTCAATAACTTTGTTGTTTTTTTTTAAAGATTTTGACCCTAAATTTTCAACATATTCTTTTTTTGACCCCAGTTCATGAACCTGATAGGTGAAATTTTTAAATCCCATCTGAAAAGTGACTTCACGGAATGGCTGCAAAATCCCCTTTTGGGCTGTAGTTGAAAATTTTCAGCTACCTTGGTCATGAGGTGGGTGTCAAAAAGGACATGTTGAAAATTTGGTGAAAAAAATATTAGAAAACTGACCAAGTTAAGAGTTAAAGTTCAAAACACATCGAACTTACACTGATCGCACTTACCCTGTTTCCACAGTTCATGGTTGGCGTTGAAAAAGAAGAACATGTTTTTGCTCAGAGTGGGGTTTTGGTGGCAAATTTTTTCTTAGGCAAGTCAGGTTGTGGGGGGTGCTCAGTTAGGGGACTTGGGGAGGGGTGAGTTGTTGGTCAGGGAAGGCTGTAAAAGACATTAATGGGTGATTTTCTGCTTTTTGGATTTAATTACAAACATAAACTAGGTGGAACCACGGATGACACTGAGGATTTGGTACCAAAGTGTCACAATGGGGGAGCAATTATTAGGATGGGTGGGGTCACCAGGGAAGCAGCTGAAAAGACTGAGAGAATTCAACTGAAATGGTAGACCATGCAGCTGTTACAATGGTAGGGAGCTGAGGGGCATATATGCAGACAGAAAAGAAAGTAAAATTGTTTTAAATTATACAGTTTATCATCTTGTTTCAGGTAATCTGGCAGCAAAATACTGCCCATCAAATATCTGTGCAAGTCATGAGAAAGACCATTAATTTAATGTGACTAACAGCCTCACACCTCCTGTGTCTGAAGTCTTCCTTGCAATTCACATAAGAATAAAACATACAGACCATTTTCTGCCGGCAAACTTTCACACCATCTGCTCTTCTTTTATTCCCACAAGTACCACAAACATTACAAAAAAGGAAAATGTTATGAAAAGGAATTTCATCCACCTTCTCACCTTAGGAGACACTTACAGTGGCAGCATCTATCATGTAAGTACATGGGTCTTGATTTTCAGCGCCCTAGTGGAGCAACGCAGGATCAGCCAAATTCCTGCTTGTGGCAAACTCCAGTACACCAGGGATCCTGTGCTAGATTTTGGAAGAAGCGAGGTCCCAATGCCAAAGTCCCTGAAGATACTGCAAGTGGTCCATCAAACAGCTGGCGCTTGGGAAGGGATTGATGGAGGCTTACGAACATATGAACATATGACTCTGCCAGCAGATACAGGCCACGTGGTCTATCAAGTATGCTTGAATGTGCAGCTAGCAATCCCTTACACTAAAGCTGCCCCACCCCTTCCCCTCATAGTGACCTTCCCCCTCACCTTGTCCCATTCCCTTTTAAAACTGCCCACTGTTTTACAGGGTACCACCTCCTTGGACACTGTGTTCCGCATAGACACTACCCTTGTCATGAAAAAGTGTCTCCTCATTTCTCTCCTGAATCTTCCACCCTCCAATTGCAGACCATGCCCCTTTCTATCCCTCCCTCCCCTCAACTTAAAAATCCCCTCTGTACCAGTCTTGTTTATACTCTTCATGTATTTAAACAGTATCAGTCATATCACCCCTATCCTTCCTCTCCTCCAGGGAGTACATGTTGAGCTCCCTCAGCCTCCCCTCATAGGGTTTGTCATCCAATCCCTGGATCATCTTTGTTGCTCTACACTGGCCTCCCTCCAGTAATCTAACATCTTTCTTTAAGTATGGGCGCCAGTACTGTATGCAGTACTCAAGGTGTGGCCTCACCAATGACCTGTATAGAGGTAGGATCACCTCCACTCTCCTGGAGGTGATTCCTTTAGCAATACACCCCAGCATCTTGTTGGCTTTAGATGCTGCTTTCCTGCACTGTGCTTAGTGGTTCATGTGCCCCATTATTATCACCCAAAGATCTTTCTCCTCCACAGTAGTGGCTAGCTGTACCCCTCCCAATTGATAACACCTTCTTGGGTTCCATGCTATGAAGTGCATGACTTTGCACTGTTTTTTTTACTCTATTTCCCTCCGGTCACGGCTCATGGGACCTTCTCTCAGGCATCCTGTCCTTTTTTCTGCCCGCCTGTGGCTCCCTCAGTCTGTGCCTCCTCTCCCCCCCCCCCCACAGCCAGCACCCGTTTCACCTACCCAGGTAGGGTCACCTCGCCTCTTGGGCTCACTTGTAAGCCAGACTCTGGCTGCAGGTGAGGCCCGGGTGGAGGAACTGGAAGGCCAGCCAAGGAGAACCCGTGGAGGGTGGGGACAGGTAGTCACCTGTCCCATGAAGCTGGTGTTTTCTCTGTTCTGCGCTAGACCCCCCCACCCTGCGTGGGCACGCCCCAATGCACTGGTGCATGGCAACCTTGCCAGCATCAGCCACACTGTTCTCATGCTTCCCAGCTTGCTGCAACATCCCCCGGTCTTCACCTGACATGCACTCCAACCATATGTAACTATGCTGTTCCCTTTTACTTCCCCATCTGACCCCTTTTAGTATTGAGCCTCTCAGAACTAAGACCCCACCCCCTTTTCAGGTTTTAGCTCCAGCATCTTCCCATTTACCTGGCCCCAGTTCTGAATCTCTACCCCATCATGCATATCCCTGATGCCTTCTGCCACACCTGCCTCCTCCCCAGCCACTAACCTCATCCTAATTACTCTTCACTGCGTCTCTTAGCTGACTTGACTGCCCTTCCCCAATGCACTCCCTGCTTCAGCACCTTGTTTCCCATCACCACTTATCCCCTGCTTTCCTTCTGCCTCCTCTGTTTTTGTCCCCCTGCCTTCCCTTCTAGCCCTTTCTCTCTTCCCTTTACCCATCATATCCCTGTCCACTCCATCTGCTATACTGCTTCCCTCTGGTTTGTCAGTACCCCTCTTCCTTCTGCTCCATCCACGAGTTCCTCTCCATCTTCATCTTTCATGGTAGCCAGCACTTAGAACCTATTGTTTGACACCTGTACGCTGCCTTGAGTTACCCCAGTCAAACTGTTTTGAGACTCCCATTTGCTGCTGGGCATTACTTCCCTATTCCCAATCCTCTTCCAGTCCCCTGGTTCTGTTTCCCCAGTTTCCTGTGGATGTGACAATATTGGTCCAGTTACCCATCCCCCCTTTTCTCCCCTCAGTGTGGTATGTCTGCCACCCTCTGAGGCCCTCCTACATGCCCCAGATTCTGAATGGTTCCTCCACACTTGCCTCATCCCCTTCCTTAGCTCCATCCTTAACCAACTAATCTCCTGCCTAAGCTGTTTGAGCTGCCTTCACACCAAGCACCCCCCTGCTCTCTATGCCACCCCTAAAAAGATAGCTGCCCCACAGCTGTTGCAGCCTATCACCTTCCCCATATCTCAATTAGCCATCCTGCTCACCTCTGCTCCCACAGCTGAAGGTTGCCTCCTCAGCCCTTCCCAAATTCTAGGTATATCCACGTTATTCTGCACACACCCTCTTCCTCCCTTATATCTACCTATGTTCACGTCTAAAATTTTTATTTATTGTTTCTTTTATTTTAATTTTTATTTTATGTACCTCTGAATCACAGGGATGATCAGGGCTCATTAGTGGCTGCATCCGGCTGTGCTATCCACCAATTGCAATTTAGCACCTCTCCAATAAATATGGAGGAGCCCAAGGTGGGAGGGGTGGGGAGGTGGGTTGGGCCTACCCCGACTCTTACAAGAGTCAATCAGCCCCTTCCACAAGAGCACCTCAACCTCTTCCCTCACCGCACTGGGACTGCTCAATCCCCCAACACAGAGGCCTCATACAATGGCTTTAGAGCCTGGAAAACTAATTTCCCAATATTTCACTCCTTATATACAGCTCCTTACTGACTACAGAGCACTCTCCTTTTGGACGAAAGTAAAAATACTGACGGGGACCACAGCGAACCTTTCCCTTAACAGAATACAGATGATTACTGCTTCAGTTATAATCAAACTACTACTAAAATAAAAATACTGATGGAGACTAAAGAGACCTTCACCTTAAACAGAATACATGTTACAACTGTTTCAAGTTAGAATAACAATTTACATGGTGATTTCCCAACGGTACAAGAGCAATGCCAGTGACTGCTTTGAAGTGCAGATACATATCCCATTACACAGCGCCTGCTATATTCTGTAAATTAAATCCCCAGATTACTTTGCTGCACCCACTAGTCCAACTGTTTATGGTTTACCCTGCCGAGCTCCAGATATTAGTAACTGTAAAGTACTTCCCTCTAAGCAATCTTCTCTTCTATATTCCTCCTTAAGTTGTGCTCTACAGTCCCTCTTAGGCTACAGCAACACTTCTTGAGGTCGGATCACCTGGAAAACTGGGCCTATTGATTCCATCTCCCCCCCTCCAATCCCATGTCCAGCAATAAATAAGAAAATCTAAACACTAGCACAGAACCTCCCACTGTTGCACTTCCACTTGTGTGCAAGTGTGCCACGTCACAAGTCCCATGGCTGGCTATCTACACCCCCTCCCTCACTCCTGGCGTCACTCCATGGCATGTAAAAAGCCAGTCACTGGCATCCACATGGGGCCTACCTATCTCACTGTGCAGGCACCGCTTGGGTAAGTACCTCACCACCTGTCTGTTAAATAGAAGTCCCTGAAAGTGGAAACTGGCCAGAACAGTGCTGAAGTAGTCTATGAAAGCACTCAGATAGCTACAAATATCACACAAGATAAACAATCTGTTATACACTTATGTAAACAAGAAATCCCATGTAAGTGTTGAAATAGGGGTTACTAGAGGAATGTTGTACACCTCACTCTGCTGTCTCTGGTATGGTAACATAGCTAGATCAGGATGTTTGGTAGCCCCATATAGAAGAATTACAAAAAGTGCCAAGATGTACGGCACTATAGAGCAGACCAACAATACAATGGCAGCACACAAATGATTGACATCGCCTCAGTGTCCAGTGAGTTGTTGTGGGGAGAGACAACGCAAGTGCAGACAAGCTAGCTGAGCATGCAGATGTGGCCTGCTCACTGCTGTATGCCCAACAAGCGAAGGCCTGGTGTGCCACTACCGCACTGCCAGAATAGTACCACACGTGGTGAACATATAGGATAGTTCATGGGGAGCGGTTGACAACAGGGCTATTCTTTCACCGAGTTGGCACTATGACGCAGCTCGAGAGGTAATCCGTTGTCATAGTGCCAACGAGGTGAAAGATGCTCTGTTGTCAACTGTTCCCCATGCACTTTTCTTTATAGTGTATGGTGGAACATCATTTTTTGGGGGGAAAAAAAGCAGTTACTAGAAGGGAAAAAAGAATTTACATTGTGAACGTTTTCACACTAACCATTAATACTGCCCCCAATATTGCTGCTTTCGCCATGTGTTCTGTCTATGCAGTGAGCCCTAACTGACAAATGCTGCACAAGGACACAGCGTGAGGTTCGCAGTACAGTAGAAAACATCATTCTGTTGTACTGCGAACGTCACTAGTGTGTGACTACAAGGTTTAGAAAACGATCGATTTCGGTGGAAAACGACGTTCCACCATACACTATAAAGAGAAAGGAGGCATACATACCCCTGAGGTAGAGGCATGATTCTAGCCTCCTGGAATACAAGTTACAGGCAGGAATGATAGCTAAAACATTGATAGTGCTCTTATGCGTATGCACAGTACCACTCATCTGCTGAGGTGCAGCTCTTGTACTCAGTCCTCTACAGTGTTTGCACCCATGGAGCCCCTGGGGATGGTACCAGGAGAGCATATAGAATGCCAAGTGTCATCTGTTCAGTCCATATGGCAAGCAATACAGCACAACCTTCATTTGCTATACATACTTAAGGCTGTTGCTCTCTGCCATGTTGCCAGCCACAATGTCTAAGCTACCGATGCTATGCCACACTGTACTTTGGCTAGTCACAGTTAGCATGCATGTGATGTCAACTTGTGGTGTTGTGTGGATAATGTTGTCCAATCAGTGTGGGATAGTTTGGAAGGTGTGACTGATCTGTGGCTGAGGTGCAAATCACAGGCCAAGAGCTGTCTGCACTACTGGGTGATCCAGTAGCACATCTGTAGTGGCACAACCTCAGCTTCTCCCTCTGCAGAACTGTGACAGCACAACAGTGGCACTGATATTACCATTTCTCCCAAAACATTCCAGCCTACACTATCCTGTAGCCATCAGCTCTATCACCAACTGCCAAGAGTGCCCCATGACTGAATGTCTCACTGCAGGAGCTAAGAGGACATCACACGGAGGGTACTTGGAGAGCCCCTGACAATAGCTGTCATGGGCCTCACACCACCAACTGCCACTGTGCCACACACACAGGCACATATGATGCCACCACTGTGCTTACTACCCTACCACCCTGCCAGTCCTCCCAGAGTGCACTTACCACTGAGCTGCATGCCTGCCACACAACCAACAGTGCTCATGATGTCCGCAATGATCCCTCTGGCTTAGATCTGCCATCCCAGGCCTGTGGCTCTTACCTGCACCAAATAATGGCTGCTCTCTCCAGACCCACATGCCATAGCAGCCTCTACTAGCCACTGAACGTGGCCCAAGCCCTCATGTGGCACACCAGTGCTTGGCTTCAGCTGCCTGGGACCTTACCAGTCTGCCTGCTCGTCCATCATCTCCAGACGGAGGGGGCATATGGGGCCATTAGACCAGGAGTGTAGCCAGAAATTTCCATTTTGTACACAGTCTCCAACAGTTACACCCCCCCATTAAAAAATGTACACATCCTTTCCAAATGGCACCCCCCTTCCAAACAAGTCAGATTGTTGTCAGATGATTCCTCTACTCTCTAAAGAGGTCATACAGGCATCAGACACTCCTCAGTGGCCTACACTAACCCAAATACTACAGATTAGAATGATAATATTAACAGAGAGGCTTATGGCTTGTGACAGGCACTCAACAAAACTGTACACAAATGTGTACACTGAGTATGCCTGTCTACACCCTTGCATCAGACTAGTTTTGGCTGGTATAAAGCTCAGCATGACCTGTGGTCTTTGGGGAGCTATGAGAATCCCAAATTAGGGGATGCTGCAGCACTGCTGTGGTGCAAGCTCCCGTCTGCAATGGTGCAGCCATATGTCTGCCTCATGAATGCTGCAATCTGACTGGCACAGGTGGCTCCTCTTCTGGTGCAGTCTGTTTATGAAAGTCAGGAGTGACACATGGTGTGGTGCAAGGCACCCCTTGCATCATTCCTTTTTGAGACAAGCTCTGCACATCATTCCCTGGGCTTTGAAATTTGAGCCTGTGGGCTTGTTTTTCAGAGTCTTGTTGAAGCAACACAACATGCACCAAACCTCTGCTTGCAGCAAACTCTGGTACACTGGGGACCATACACCAGATTTTGGCCCTGAAGATGCTACAAGTGGTCCCATGCATCAAACAGCTGGTGTGTGGGAGGGGCTTGACAGAGGCATCCGTCACTCCATGGCATGTGAAAAGCCAGTCATTGGCACCTACATGGCCTACACATGCCACTGTGCAGATAAAGTCAGTACCTCATCACCGGTCTGACAAACAGAAGTCCCTGATAGTGCAAACTAGCCAAGACTGTGAAGAAGTAGCCTGGGAAAGCACTCAGATATCTACAAATATCACACAAGATGAACAGTCTGTGGTACCCATTATGTAAACAAGAAATCCCATGTAAATGTCAAAGCAGGGGTTACCTCTGGAATGTCACACACCTCACACCGCTGTCTCTGGTATGGTCACATAGACTGAGACACTTGGTGGCCTCATACAGAACAATTACTAAGAGTCAAGATGTACCACACTATAAAGCAGACCAACAATAAAATACCAGCACACAAATTACTTTTGTCGCCTCAGTGTCTAGTAGGTGATTGTGGGGATAGACAACGCAAGTGCAGGCATGCTAGCTGAGCATGCAAATGTGACCTACTCCCTGCTGTATGCCCAACAAGTGCATGTCTGGTGTGTCACCACCACATTGCCATTATAGTGCCACACTCGGGGAACAAAGAGAAAGGAGGCATGCATACCCCTGAGGTAGAGGCAGGATCCCAGCCTCCCAGAATACAAGCTACAGGTAGGAATGAAAGCTAAAACATTGACAGTGCTCTCCCACATACACACTGTACCTCTCACCTGCTGAGGTGTAGCTTCTGTACTGTCCACCACACTGCTTCCACCCATGGAGACCATGGGGATGGAACTACAGGAGCAAGAGAATACAAAGTGTCATATGTTTAGCCCATATAGCACTGCAGTACAGCACATCCTCCATTATCCATATGTGCATAGGGTTGTTGCTGTCTGCTATGTTACCAGCCACAATGCCTGAGCCACCAGTTCTGTGCCACATCGTACTCTGGCCAGCCACAGTTGGCATGCATGCAACATGAACTTGTGGTGTTGTGGGGACAACGCTGTCCTTTTGGTGTGGGTCAGTTTGGAAGGTGTGTCCAACTGGTGGCTGAGCTGCAGATAATGGACCAAGAGCTGTCTGCACTACTGGGGGATTCAACAGGATGTCTGCAGTGGCACAACTTTGGCTTTTCTGTACTCAGCATTGTGACAGCACAACAGTGGCACTGATATCACCAACTCCACCCGAAACATTCTGGAATACAGTGCATTGTCCCCATCAGCTCTACCATTAGCAGCCAAGAGTGCCCCACAATTGAGCATCTTGCTGCAGGAGCCAGGGGGGACATCACACAGAGGGTGCTTGGAGATCTCCTGACAACAGCTGTCAGGAGCCTCACACCATGAACCACAGCCATACCACATGCAAGGGCACAGGTGATGCTGCCACAGTGCCCACTACTGCCCTACTGGCCCTCAGGGAGTGCACTCACTGCTGGGTCACACACCCACCATATAGCCTATAGTGCCCCCGATGTCCCCGACATTCCTGCTGGCTCGGAACCACCATCCCAGACCCGCAGGTCTTACTTGCACCTAATAATGGCTGCTCCCTCCAGACCCACACTGCCACAGCAGCCTTCACTATCCTCTGAAGAGGGCTCAAGCCCTCATACGGCACACCAGTGCTGGGCACCAGCTGCCTGGGACCTTGCTGGTCTATCTGTCGCTCCATCAGTTCGGTGATGGTGGCTGTGCACAGGGCTCTGGCTGGTCTAAACTCCAGTGTGACCTGCAGCCTTTGAGGAGCTATGAGAATCCTGATTCAGGGAATGTTGCAGTACTGATGTGGCGCAAGCCCTTATCCACCATGGTGTAGCTGTGCATCCGCCATAAGAATGGCACAAGGTTGACTGGCACAGATGGCCCCCCTTCTCGCAGAGGCTGTGTACAAAAATTTGGAATGATGCACTGTGTGAAGCAAGGCACCTCTTGTGTCATTCCTTTTTGACCAAAGCACTGTGCATCATTTCCAGAGTTTTGAAAATTGAGTTACATGTATTATATTGCTACCGCTAAGATGGTAGATGAATATTTTGGTGTCAGCACTGGGAAAACCTAAGACCATGATCCGGTGGTCAGTATTACTGGCAGCATACTACCATCTATGGTAGTGGGAACTGAGAGAGTTCCAATGGTCTGTGTCTTGCTGCTCTGTACCCACCCTCCTCCCTCCCTTCCTCCCATGTCTTCATCAAGCCTGCCCTCTAAATACAGTAGTTTGTTCAATTTGACAATTGGTCAACTAAAAATACAGAGAAATCAAGTCAAATAGAAAAGAAATAAAATAAAACAACAGTACTTCAGAAAACAGCAAAGTTCTGAGCCACTTGTCTTCTGCTTATGTGTCACAGAAGAGGAAAACAATATAAAAAGGATTTTCCTTCACCCTCTGTCTTTGAGAGACATTTAAAGAAAATCTACTGGCCAGGATGCTCGAGCCACTGGTGCATAGATTGTTGCTCAAGCATCCGGATCCCCCTCGAAGTGCCAGTATGTAGTAAATAATTATACTACCTGATCGCTTGTAAAATTGTATTTTCCCAGGGATGGAGCCGGCATAGCGAGAACGGGAGCGATACCCCCTGGGAGATCGTGCTTGAAAATACTGTGATACAATGATGCGGTTTTGTCTCTGCCTCTCTACTACCCAGGTGTACGGAGATTTTAAAATCTCTGCTTTTAATATACCGGGTGTTATTTTTCAAAAGGTGCATATATGCCATGTGGGTGCAGCACCATTTCTGTAAAATAGTACTTTCTCACATCCCTGCTGACCCTCCCTCTTGTTAGCTTCTACTCATGGTGATGTGACTACGATCTCGTGTTCAAGTTAAATAGTTCCCCGCAGTTCACCCTCTTACTTCCTTTTATGAATTTGATTGCTGGCTACTCTCCCTTGTCCCTTCTGGTCTCCAGTGAGTACATGTTCAGTGGCTTGAGGCACTCCACATAGACCTGCCCTACTGGCCCTGAATCATTTTGTTTCCCTGTTCTGCACCATGTCCAGCCTATCCCTTGTCTTACTGATGTGATGAAACCAGAACTGAGTGCAGTACTCCAGGTGTGGCCTCACCTAGGATCTACATAGGGTAAGTATTACCTCCTTTTTTCTGCTATCAATACCCCTTTCCACACATCAAGGCATCCTATTTGCCTTGCTATAAGCATTGCTGCACTGACTTGAGTGCTTTAGGGTGTTGCTGATGATAACTGCAAGGTGTCTTACCCAGCCATGGTACAGTCTCACCTCTCCCATCCAGTTCTCCATCCTGGGGTTCTTGTTCCCTAGGTGCACAATCTTACACTTTCTGACATTGAATTTCAACTGCCAAACCCCTGACCACCCCTCCAGTTTTTGCAAATCTCTGTGCATTTCCTTTATTCCATTGTCACTACCCACCCTACCACAGAACTTAATGTCATCTGTGAAGAGACACAACCTGCCCTGGTTTCCCTCACCAATGTTACTGATGAGCATGCTGAAGAGGACCTGACCTGGGACAGATCGCTGTGAAATCCCTTCAAGACCTCTGTGTCTTCTGATTTAAGTGCATTGAACATTACCCTCTGTCGCCTCCCCTTTACCCAATTACCTACCCAGTTTACTATGACCTTAACTGCCCCCAGATCCTCCATCTTCTTTAGTAAGCATCTATAAGGCACTGCGTCAAAAGCCTTGTTGAAGGCAAAGTAGAACAGATTCACTGCATGGTTCCTAATTCCCTCATTACCCAGTCAAAGAAAACTACTAGGTTAGTCTGACAAGATCTCTCTGCCAAGACTCCATGGAGGTTACTATCCTGGAGCCCACTGAACTGCAAGTAGCCTATGAAGTGCTCTTTGACCAGTGACTCCATCAGTTTCCCTACTATAAAGGTGACTGACAGGTCTTTAATTCCCTGCTTGTTCCTTGCAACCCCCACCATGGAACAAAACTACATCTGCCACTCTCCAATCCCTTGGAATGACCACTGTTTCTATTGAGCTGTTGAATAGGCCAACTGGGGATCACAGGGGATCGGCACCTACCAAGGGCTCAGAACACACTTGTGCTGCTTGATTATAGATTGTAACTTGGAGGTAAAGGACTCACTCAACTGCTCTTTGTTCTCAAAAGTGGGTACTTTATCCAACAACAGCAAAATCCATGAAACCATAAAATCCATGAGAACACAATGAACCAAGCAGTGCATAGATGGCTTTCTCATTCCTCCACCCGCTCCCTACATAGGACATCGGTCACCTGACTTGTTTCACCAATTGAGGCTTTCTCAAAGGTGATCACGTCATGCTGGCAAACCCTACCTAAATAGGGAGATTCCTTAAAGACACAGTGTGCAGAAATCCTCATAAAGTGCTCTTACATCGCATTTACAGTCAAGTGCGGACCATTTCAAACCAGGTTTTTAAAATTCCATATATGCTTCTTATTTACAAAAATTCATCTTTTCAGCATTGTTTCAAATAAACCGTACTCACATTAATGACATCAATTTCACAATAGACAGCACTTCTCTACACTGTATATACTTATTTTTAAAATATAAGTTTTTAGTCTGAAATACAGTTTTTTTTAAAGCAGATGTGTTCTATGAGGCCAAACCAAGGCACCTATTCCTTATTTACAAAAAATGCAGTTATTCATCTTGGCAGCATTATTTCAAAAAATGGCATTCACCTTAATGACATTAGTTTCATAATAAATGGCACTTCTCTTCAGTATATAGCCTTATTTCTTAACTGTAAATTTTTCGTCAGAAGTACAGTTTTTGTTTAAAACAGGTGTGCTATATGAGGCCAAGCCAAGGCACCTGCGCCTGATGTTTAGAAATAAAATTTATCAAACCTGATGATAGGAACCCAGTAACATGCAGGTATCCATGTTACTGTCACTTAAGATGACCAAATGCATATATGTGAACAAAGAACAGAATATTTGTTTAATTCTATAGCCATAATAATATTTACAACAATGTTTTTAATACACCTCATAATTTCTTTAAAAATGGTTTTATCTCTATTCTACCATTCAATCCTTTTCCCTCCATGCCTTTTAGAGAGAATATCCAGAATTGCTCCCTTTTAAGTAACAAATTTTCATAATCTCTCCCTGTCCTGGATAGAGTCGTTTTTTCCAAACCAGTAAAGAAGAAGGAGTGTGCTGTTTCATTCCTATTATATTGCTATTGCTATTATATAGGCAAAACAAAAAGGGCATTTAAGATACGTATAGGTGAACATGCCAGAGCCATAGAAAACAATGCTCAGGCAATGCATGTTTTAAAAAGTAGAAACAAAACAGCACACTCCTTCCTCTTTACTGGTTTGGAGAAACCAACTCTATCCAGGAGAGGGGGAGATTATAAAAATTTGCTACTTAAAACTGAACAACTCTGGATATTGTCTCTAAAAGGCATGGAGGGAAAAGGACTGAGGTAGAATAGAGATAAAACAATTTTTAAAGAAATGATGAGGTGTATTAAAAACATTGTTGTAAATATTATCATGGCTATAGAATTAAAGAAATGTTCTCTTCTTTGTTCACATATATGCATTTGGTTATCTTAAGTGACAGTAACATGGATACCTGCATGTCATTGGGTTCCTATCATCAGGTTTGATAAATTTTATTTCTAAACATCAGGAGCAGGTGCCTTGGCTTAGCCTCATAGAGCGCACCTGTTTTAAACAAAAACTGTACTTCTGACTGAAAATTTACAGTTAAGAAATAAGGCTATATACTGAACAGAAGTGCCATTTATTATGAAATGAATGTCATTAAGGTGAATGCTGTTTTTTGAAATAATGCTGCAAAGATGAATACCTGTATTTTTGTAAATAAGGAATAGGTGCCTTGGTTTGGCCTCATAGAACACATCTGTTTTTAAACCAAAAAAAACTGTATTTCAGTCTAAAAACTTATATTTTAAAAATAAGTATATACAGTGAAGAGAAGTGCTGTCTTTTGTGAAATTGATGTCATTAATGTGAATATGGTTTGTTTGAAACAGTGATGAAAAGATGAATTTTTGTAAAGAAGAAACATACATGGAATTTTAAAAACCTGGTTTGAAATGGTCCGCATATGAGTGTAAATGTGATATAAGAGCACTTTATGAGGCTTTTTGCAAACTGTGTCTTTAAGGAATCTCCCTATTTAGGTAGGGTTTGCCTGCATGACGTAATCACCTTTGAGAAAGCCTTGATTGGTGAAAAGCATCAGGTGACCGACGTCCTACGTGGAGAGCAGGTGGAGTAATGAGGAAGTCATCTATGCACTGCTTGGTTCATTGTGTTCTTGTGGATTTTACGGTTTTCATGGATTTTGCTGTTGTTGGATAAAGTACGCACTTTTGAGAATGAAGAGCAGTCAGGTGAGTCCTTTACCTCCAAGTTACACTCTATAATCAAGCAGCACAAACTTTTGCAGAGTAATTTTTAGGTCGTGGCACTGTCGTCTTGGTGCGGTTACCCCTTTTCTCTTTTTTGTTGTTCAACTGGGGATCGACCAATTCCGCTGCCATTTCTCTGATTATCCTTGGATGCAACCTATTAGGACCATGGCCCTTATCAGTCTTTAGGCTGCCAATCCTTTCAAGACCTTTTTGCAAGTAAATTTTGCCTGCCTCATGTCTTGGACCCCCTTAGTGGCCTCTTTGATGCCATTCTCTGGCAAGGCCCCCCTGCCATCCTTAGTAAAATGTGAGCAACAATAATCATTAAGGACTTTTGCCCTTCTGCCTCAGTCACTCTGTCCTCCTAACTTAGCTTTACAATTCTCCCTCATTTCTTTCT
Organism: Neoceratodus forsteri; assembly: GCA_016271365.2. Classification (NCBI taxonomy): domain Eukaryota; kingdom Metazoa; phylum Chordata; order Ceratodontiformes; family Ceratodontidae; genus Neoceratodus; species Neoceratodus forsteri. The sequence continues at coordinate 562,072,503 of CM028136.1, read as the reverse complement.
TTTTCACTAATATACCTGAAGGACTGTTTTTCTCTGCTCTTGATGCCCTCTGCAGTACGCAGCTCTGTCTGATTTTGCCTTCCTAACTGCCCTCTTTTCCTCTCTATTTCTCAGCGAATATTCTACCCATTCTTCCTCCCCTTGCTTTTCTTTAAATTTGTAGAAGGCCTTTATTTTGGCCCTCACCACTTCCCTGACCCTTGCTGAGAACCATAGCAGTGTCTTGAACCTGTTCTTTTTGGTTACTGTTCTCATGCAGACTTTAGATGCCCCTTAATTGCTCCCCATTTCTCTTTCACCACATCTATGTTGCCCACTCCAACTAACTTATTCCTGATCATCTCCCTCAGCCTATTGAAATCTGCCCTTCTAAAATCAAAGACTTCAGTTCTTGATTGCAGTTACCAGACCCGAAGGCCCATTAGAACCAAATGGAATTATGGTCACTGTTCCCAAGTAGCTCCCTCACTCCCACAGCTCCTACCACCTCCAAGTTGGTGAGCACTGCATTGAGAATCATGGCCTGTCTGGTGGGCTCCTTAATTAGCTGTACCAGCATACAGTTCTGAAATGCTTCTAGCAAGGAGTGACTTCTGGTTCTCTTGGCCACAGGAACATACCAATCAATGTCTGGCAGGGTCAGATCTCCCACCACCACTACTTCTTCTTTAGCTACCCCTCTTTCCAGTTCTTCCCTGAGCCCTCTGCCTCTCTGATGCCCTTGCCCAAGCAGTCTATAGATCACCACCAAAAGCAGCAAAACACCAGTACTTCAGTAAACAGCAATGTACTGAGCCACCTTCTTGAGTTCGGCTCACGCTCCACAATTGGACCTTTCACTAAACTAGGCACCTGTGATTTTTGTGGTGCCAGAAAAATTATTTCTGGGCAGATAAAAAAAACTCCAGACTCTAGCTAAACACGTCCCATTTACCTAGGTTCAAGTGTTTGTCTTTTAAAAATACATTAGTTTTATGTATTTTCCAACTTAAAAAAAACAAAATGAGATGGCTGTCATAATGAACCGAAAATGTTTTCTCATGACCCAAAAACATATTCAAAACCTGACAACAGCTTGTGAAAGGTACATTTGTGAGTCGTATCGGAAGGTTGCTCTGAAACCCTTACTGAGCATGATCAGAAGCCAGATTTCTAATGCTTATAACTCTGGAACCGATTAATATGTTTTCATTAGAGTGGGTAATTTCCATTGATAACCAGCCTGGAAAGCTGGTCCCCAAACAGGAGACCTTTGGAGGAACACCCCACATGGACTGCTGTGGAGGTGGTTCCACCAAGAAGGGTGGAGAAACACAATTTGGAGACAGCTGCCTTGGGTGGAACAGTGTGGGCTTGACCGTACTCGCCAGTCGACCATAGGGGTTGGGGTAGAGCCCTTCCAGCCCTGCCAAGACCCATTTCTGCCAGAGAAGCACCTAGTAGTTCTGCTGCATCTGCTGGCAGAGCCTCTTATCTGAAGACAAAGAGGGTGAGGCGCATCAATGGCAATGCTTCCTGGTCGAGCAGGACTGAGAACACAAGGAGCCCCTTGACCTTGACCTGAACCACGATGATTGATGCAGGGACAGATGTGGAGGAAATGCAGTTGAAGGTGCGGTGTAAATCACTTGCACTGGTATTGACTGCACAGCCTCCAGGGGAGGCTGATCCCAAGTGGGGATGACTGGATATATACTGTTCTGCTTCCTTCTGAGTGAGGACTGGGATAACCAAGGTGTTGGGGATGGACTCATCATTGACCCTATATGACAAGTCAAAGAGATCAAGAAACATCTCAACCACCTGACTGACCACTGTTGAGGCTGGCAAGCCCGAAGGGGGTACAGTCAAAGCTGAGTGCCTGACAACTGAGCAATCAGGGGAGTACAGAAAGCAGGAGCAGTATGATCTGTCCCAGTCCCACAACCGATGGCAATGTTTCTTGCTTTTGTGCATCATACTGTGGTGGGCTGGGCTCTCCCCAGAGGTCTCTAGGATCCAACACATTTCACAAAATGCCCCTGTGAAAGGCACTCCAGTGCTAGCCCCAGCCAGGAGCAGCGCTGAGGCCGACGAGGTGCCCACTGCAGCCTTTACCCCTGCCTCTTCCATAGTTGTTAGTTGGGTCATGGACACCACTGCAGCACAGGCAACCTTGTGACCACCCTTGGCCCACAATTTAGGGTCTCATTTGGTTGGTCAACTGAGGAGAAGGTGAATCTTTCTGCCTTCAAGCGAGGATCGGAGCATTGTCTTGCAGAGGCTGCAACCAGCAAAATCATGCGTCTTCCCAATGCAGTTCAGGCACGACATGCATGGATCCATCTGTGACATCTTCTGCTGGCACATGACACACTATTTGAAGACTGTAGTGGGCTTCACTTCCTTGTGTTCCATATTTTCAAATGAATGCCATGAGCATGACCAAGGAATATACTAAATATTGAAAAGTAGGGAAAAAGTCACTAAGTATGCCAATGGCATGCTCAATAGTCCCTACAACACATGGGGCTGAGAAGGATGAGACCAAACTCTTCCAGCGGAAAGGAAAATCCGATGTCATGGGGTGGAGTCAAGGGATATACCACCCAGGCGGTGGGAGGAGCTTTGCTTAAAGATGTTTTGGTGAATCAGCTCTTAAGGAAGAACTGCCCTCATGTGGATAAGTGAACCATATCAATGTCCCTAGAAATACCTTTTCTGGGCACCCAAAAATCCAGTGTGCCCAGTTTACTGAAAAGAGTCATTCACTTGCATTCTCTGTATGAAGACAACAGGACTTTCTTGATTTCTGCAGTAAGAGATTGAGGGCTGCTATCAGCCTGAGTGCCAGCACTGAATTGGCAATTGTTCAATATCTATCTTTGTCTCAAGTGATTGCTCTGTCTGTCTGTCTATTGAGTTTTTAATTTAATTGTTCATTCCTTCACCCTCTCAGCTCAGCCACTCAGCACTTGTGGTTCCCCGATGCCATATAGAAAAGTGGACTGGGTACCCACTCCCAGTATCACTTGGCAATCCCCCAATGAATAGGCAGTGACACTGGGGTGCCCAACGCTGGTACTGCCATACAGTTCATCCTACTAGAACACACCAGAACAAGAATCTCCATTTGTTTGCAGAGACTGAGATCATGTCCCCTCTCAGGCTCTTTAGCTCTAGGCTAAACATTTTAAGAATCTCCTGTTTCTCCTCTTAGTTTTTGACTTTCATGTTTATCATTTTAGTGACTCAGTGACTGCACCCTCATAACTGTGTCAATGCCCTTTTGCATTGGGCAGCCAAAACTGCAGGCAGTACTCCAGGTAGGGCCTGAACAAGGCCTTTTAAAGTGGTTACTTTCCCTACTCTGCTGTTCACCCCACTTTCTGATGCACCCCAATATCCTCAAGCCTTCTTGACAGCAGCAGTGTGCTGCTTGCCATGCTTTAGCCCTTTGTCTATTATCACTCCATGTCTGTTTTCATCCTCCACTCCTGCAAGAGGAGCCTCACACAGTATGTAGGTCCTACTTCTATTTCTGCTTTTCAAGCACCCTACATTTGGCTACATGAGTTCGATCACTCATTTAACTAGCTTGCTCTTTACAAGCAAAGTGATTATAGTTTACTGCAATAAACATTCCTCCTTTCACAACATACACTTCATAATAAAAGAATGAGCACAAAATACAACTGGAGCGTGTTCAGATGCAATACTTAAGGTGCTGTGTATATTTTAAAGAAACTGTGAACAATGAGACATGTTGTAATATTCACTTATCTGACCTAAAGAAAGATTCAGCTAATATATATATATATATATAAAATGGGTAGGAAAAATCATGTCTGCTGATTGGCTGAAACACATCGCATGACCGTGCATATATCAGAGCGCGACCGCACACCTGCACTTTCACCCCTCCAAAACAATTCTGCCATTTTATAAGATAGATAACCCACCTAAGGTGGCTCCTCATGATAATAACACACACTGTTGCTATGATTAGAGCATGACTGCAATCTTAGAGGTTATCTATTACACACATATATATATATATAAAATATATATATGTGTGTGTGTGTGTGTGTTATATATATATATACATTTGTTTTCTTAACACAAAACACATTTTCTGGGGACCTTTTTCAATGACTAGTGTTTTTCTTTTATCTTTTACAAACATAAAGATATGGGGCTTGATTTTCAATGGCTGACACAGGCTTCTTGCATCAAACCCTGCAATGAAGACATCTTTTTTTGTGCAGCTGCACCAAACTCCTTTGCCGCAGCTGCACTCATTTTATATTGTTGGAAACATCTGTGACAGTGTCCTCTGATTACGGCAGCTTGTGCCAAAGACTTGATGTAAGCCCTGTAAAAAGGGTCCCGTGAATGACACAAGTTAGACCAGGGAAAAGTTGGTCTAACTGTGGCATTTGGTGCTTGGGTTTGAAAATCCTGATCACTGGCTGGAAGAATGTCACAAGCCCTGTGTGCCAAATGATCGGCGCACCAGGGGCTTGCGGTGTTCTCGGAGCTTTAAAAATTGAGCCCATTGAGAGAAAGCAGTTACTTTTATGGCAAATTATAACAGGGTTTCTCTAATATTAAATGGCACATGGAATCATTTGCTTCAAAAAGGATTGGACCAAGCCCAAGAAAACAATTTATTTAAGCTGGATTTAGTTATTCATTCTTTAATTCTATAACATTTTCTTTATCAACAATTATAAGATTACAGACCTGAAGAACAATCTCAAAATATGTCTCAAAACAGTTTGCTTTTGCAGGTCCATGTCTATGTAAAGTAAAATTATAGTTATCGTTTTTATCATAATCTTTCAATAAATAAGGGACCATAGTCACTAAAATTTATCATTTGCCGTATTTAGAAAACAAAACACTATCATTACATGATAGAAATGTTGTTCAAATCTTAGAGAATAGACATATGATGGAGGAAATATACTTTGGAGCAGATTTATTATTACTATATAAATCCTTGTAAGAATTGTGCTACATTTATGCCTTACACTGACTGAGGTATTTTAAGGTGCAAATTATGTCCTAAATGATTTTCTCACGTGTGTACTTTGTGACAAGTTTAGTTTATTTTCAAAGCTTAAACTATTGCAAAAGGGGAACTATCACCCATAAATTATAGTCATGGTTTACAAATGTCTAACATTTTAATTCTGAAAACACAAAGGGTGGTATTTTCAGAAATGCACTTGGCAGGGGCGCAACTGGGATGCACCAGGGCATGTACTGGGCGATATTCAACAGAGCTGTGCCATGATTCAGCACAGTTGAATATTTCAACTTGGCCTCCCGCATTGCGTATGGTGCAGTGGCACTGCACCAGTGCAAGTGGATGGAGTGGAGCAGGGGATGCGCCAGCACAAGTGCAGTTGCACTAGGCACAGGAACCGCAATATTCAGTGGTGGATATGCAAACGGAGCCATAATGCATGCAAAGTGCAACTGGGACCATTAGCATGTCATAATGGCCCCATTTGCATGCAGGTGCGCCAATCCCCTGCGACTTGCACCTGGTGCCCTGCCAGGCTGCAGCCATCGGGGACCGATGCCCCCTGCACAGTGCGGCACAGTGCCTCAATGGCCAATTGTGGGCATATGTATATTCTAAATCACATCCAATATCCCTGGTGGTCCAGTGGACCGCTGCCAGCCCGATCACAGACATAAGTATTTTAAATGATGTCCACTATTCCTGGTGGTCCAGTGGACTGCTTCCAGCCTGATCATGGACATAAGTATTTTAAATAACATCCAATATCCCTGGTGGTCCAGTGGACCACTTCTAGCCTGATCGCGGGCATTAATATGATTAAGAGCATTTTAAATTTCCCTGGTGGTCCAGCGGTACCCCTCCCCACCCACCACTGAATCCCACCACCCTGCTCCCTCCCCGGTCAGCGGCAGGCGGCAGTTCCCCACCTCAAGCTGCCTGGCCGACCGACCGCATACAGTACGGCTGTATGTCCATTGGTCCAGCATGGGCTAATCGGGCGGCAGATCAGATTGTATTACACAGTCCAGATATGTGAATGGCTCCATTCACATATCAGGACTATGCAGTATGGTACGGTTTGCACACCCATTGGCCCACGCTGTGGACCAATGGGTGTACAGCCGTACTGTACGCAGTCAGTCGGCGGGCAGCCAGACAGCTTGCGGGTGGGGAGCTGCCACCCACTGCTGACTGGGGGAGGTAGCGGGGTGGTAGGGCTCAGTGAGCAGGTGGGGAGGGGGTACCGCTGGACCACCAGGGATAATTTAAAATGCTTTTAATCATACTAATGCCTGCGATCGGGCTGGAAGCGGTCCACTGGACCACCAGGGATATTGGATGTGATTTAAAATATACTACTGCCTGCGATCGGGCTGGAAGCAGTCCACTTGACCACCAGTGATATTGGAAGTGTTTTTAAATATACTTATGCCCGTGATCAGGCGTGGGGCTGGTGATGCTGACAGACCCTGGCCCCAGAGCTCGGGTGGCCACCCACAGCTGGCGGCTGCTGTGTTATGCTCTGCAATATAGCAGCTCACCTGTGGGTGGCCAGTCCTTGCTCCTATATTCTTTTGTCTCAGCTTTGAGCACCATTTTGCAGCCAAGTAGGGGCTGCACTAGCATATGCACCGCACATCCCAGGTTGAATATCGGGATGCGCAGAATATGCATGGGCACGCCCTCTGCACTTGCACTGCATACATTACCATTGTGCCCCAGCACATCGGGATCTGCACGGCCCAACACCCCCTTTTGAGTATCGCGCCAGCTCGCATCAGTGGGTTGCACGTGGCGTAACACTGTTGTGCCATGCGCAACCCCTTTGAATATCCCACCCAGTGTGTTTCCAAAGCATAATCCCATTCCATTTACTGGGAATATCTATGTTTCACTAAATAATTATTTTAAAAAATCAGGATGCCCTAATTTTAAGCCTGGTGTCCTCATATGATCTTTCCTCGGCCCCATCTGGCTCCTCAGAATGCCTGCACCAACACAAGGAAGTAGCTTCCATTTGATCATTGTAATCTTATTATGATAATATACATCCCATAAAATGAAGTAATGGTTTGCCGATGTCTAACATTTTCCTAAACAGGGATTATACTAAAATTGCACCACGGTTCCAAATTTCAGTGTATCCTGTCCTCTCCTCTTGCTGTCAAACACTATCTCTAGGGGTCAATCCTTGGCCCAGTACTCCTTTTCTTGTTTATTAATGCCTTACCTACAATATATACAATACAAGGACTCCAGGGGCCTGTTGTACACAGAATATGTGGTACAATACTTAAATCTAGTAGTGTTGATCAAATATATCTGGGACAGTGTTCTTAATTTCATCTACTCCAGACCTGATTTCCAGCCAATAGACTGTTACTGAATAAAGTGAAAGTAAAGCTATGCTCTTTGGCACCAAGCCTGGAGTCCCTAAGCACAAGTGTGACATCTGCTTTGTTACTTTGAACAACACCTTGATAGTATGTGTAGATAACTTTAGATATTTGGGGATACACCTCGACTCTTCCCTTTCCTATGCTGAACACTTCAATGTTATTGCAAAAAAGATCCACCAGAAACTTTGTCTGCTACATTGAGTCCAGAACCCATTGACTCCTGAAGCTGGAGTCAGTATTATGCGGCAGATGTTGCTTCCTCTAATTAAATATGCATCCTTAGTCTTTGATCTGGTTCTAGCTTCTGAACTCCACAGGAAAGCTGTGCTCCACGACCATGTTGTACAATCTGCACTGATGACAGACCTATGAATGCATCATAAACATCTGTTCTCCAGACTTAGCTGGTTATCACTGTACGGAAAATACACTCTCAACACAATTAATGTACTGTAGGTACTCAGTTCACCTATTCTCCCAGTTGACACCCCCTGCTAGAACTCAAATTTTTCCTTTCATGGACACTAATCTGCTTAATGTTCCATGGGTTTAGAGGGCCACTTGGGGCAAGAAGCCTTTGGTTTCAGGGCCAAAATAATTGAGAATGCCTTACCACCAAACATTTGGACTACAAAATCCCATGTTACCTTCAGATCAAGGCTAAAGGTACAACTCTCTGTAAACACTGCCTCTAACAGGGTCTGATACTCTGTACATCTCATTTGTCCTTTGTTATTTATCCCATGGTCTTTAATATTGTCACAGTACCTCATCTCCTGAGTTGCTACTGGAAAAGGGATTTTGTTCCACTTAGCTCACTGGGGCAACACAATAAATACATTAATTGAAAAACTAAATAAATATTCAAATAAGTACATTGATCATGTCCCTGTCAGAGAGAGCTGGCAGGTAAGATTTGGGGCCATTTCTACATTGGGGCTGTACATCATAGTTCAATTTAAACATATATCCTTTAAACAGCATATGATATGTTGTCAGAATTTTGTATGATACAAAATCAGAAAAGATGAGTTGTTTACTAACTGTGGTGATATTGATACTTAGATGCTGGTTCTTTCTGATTCAAATACTTAGACACCAGCATCTGTTCACTGATGCAGGCCAATACTGCATGCTTTAAACCAATGTTTAAATGAGGCTAACCAACATTTTCAATCAGAATGATAAAATACCATACTATCAGCAGAAATCAACATGGCATTCACTTACAGTAAGTAATAAATGCTAGCCATAACATATATAATAATGCATGGGATGGTGTATGTATCAAGAATTTTATACACACCCACTCTGTGTGATGCTACATAAACCCCATGAGCAATGCTTGAGGGGTTTAAACAAGTATCACATACAAGTTATCCACCACCATCACATATCTTATTCTATGTAATTGCCAGTCTCAAAATCCAAAATCCAGGATTAGAAAAATGCCCACCCCAATCCTTCCTAGAAAACATTTTGTCAAGCATCCTAAAATTAAATACTTCTTAAAATCTGTAAATAGTTATAAAATATCTTTGTAAACAGCTTATTCAAGTTCCTGAGTGCCAAAACCGGGTTGTCATGGTGATCCTTAGTAAGATGCGCAGACAGCTGAAGAAAGAAAAGGAGTGTTCAAGCAAGAGAGAGAGAGAGAGAGAGAGAGAGAGAGAAGAGGAAGGGAGGAAATGTGCCACTATGACTCGAAATACCACAACATGCTAATTTTGGCTTATAATTCCCAATAGAACAATCTGGTTTTAGCAGGAAATAACAAGCGTGTGTTACTATTGAAAAAAACAGATGACCAACCATTATAGTATAGCATTACAGTACTGTTATATACAATAACAACTTAAAGAAGGTCTCTGTCACCAGAGAAAAAATCACAGCTGGCATCAACAGAATTCAGTGACTTCACATTCCAAATAAATTTGACCATCAAGCCGTTCTTTACTATTGTGTCAAATGAAACTAAACCGCTCAAATAATGTCAAAGTTGTTTCATTATAAGCAGCATCTGATGTTAATAAAAACACCTTTATGGTTTGAATTATAGCAACACACTTTTGAACCACTGTGTGCTGTTAAGGTACTTAACTGTCCATTGTAATTGTTGAGTATCAAATTATGTAGTAACTATTTACACTTGGTAACTCAACTTGGGATGGCTACTTATAACTAATATTGCCTGTCAAGCAAGTAATAGTACACGAGGGACTGGAAATTATATAGAAGATAATGTATGGTCCTCTATCGGTAACCGGTCTGTTAACTGTTGAGAGGTTGCCAAGGTGACCGTGTAAACCTTGCGAGCAAAGCTCGGAGGTTTTTTTTTTTTTTATTTTAGTTTTTGTTGACTGGGTAAGTGCACTAGACCAATTCTGCCTATTTTCAGGCATGACCCGGGGGAGGGGGATACAGATGAATGTCAACTGACCTTGAACCAGATTAAGCCAGATAGGTTTACATCACCATGGCAACCTCGAGACGGTTAACAGTGACCGGTTGCCAATAGGGGGATCATACATTATTTTTTATAGTGTATGGTCCCACATATAAAGTAAAACAACTGCTTACTTTTTGACAAATAGTCACTGTTGCAGCTGTTCAGTCCTTCCCTAACCGCTGCATTCATCCGTCGGTTCGCCATTTTAAAAAAAAAGGCGCGCACATGCGCATGCCAATCGCTGTTGTTAACCTATCAATGTGACGTAGCATCGATAGGTTAACAACATTGCTACATCATATCGATAGGTTAACAACCTTAGGAAATGATGATTTCCTAAGGTTAACAGCGTTCTACCATACATTATAAATAGAATAACAGATAGGTTCCTGTGAATTACAAGGCTATAATTCCATCGAGAGGTTCTGAGGACATAAGAAACCTCGAGAGCGAAGCCTGAGAGGTTCCCATGTCCCCAGAACCTCGAGATGGAATTTACAGCTGAATGATTCACTGGAACCTATTTTTATTTTTTGTAATATGTGGATCCGATTTAATTTTGTGTGTGTAGCTCTTTATGCTGGTGTGCTGTGTGGCTGTGTGCCCACTGCAGTAAGACACTCTCCATGAAGCCCCACCTCCCCCTCCCACTCGTTCACTTGCTCGGGCTCTCTTACCTTTTAGTTCTTTTCCTTTTTCAGTGTTTGTAGGATTGTACAGATATTTCTTCGGAACTGATACAGATAAAAAAAAAAATGGATCAACAGAAAAGCAAAGCGACGGTTTTCTCTTGGTAAGCGAGAGACAGCCACCATGTTTTTTGAACTGTTACGCCCATCCACAGCGAAACCGTGGCCAATCTGGAGGTGTGGTTTTAGGAACGTCATGACATCTCTAAAGGAGGTTTCCATGGGGATCTTACAAACAAGCCCACCATGTGGGAGAGTCTTGAGGTTGCGCTGTTTAGTTTTAGTGATAATACTATCGTTCAGAGCTTGAATGATAGTATTACAAGCTCTGAATGTTACTATTATCACTCATCAATGATGCTATTATCAGTCTGGCCCTAGTGTAATACTAAGAATTTTCTGTATGGTTTTCAATAGTATTATTTTTAATATCCATATATTACAGTACAGTAATGGCCTGACTGGTGGTTTATGTCTGAATGATATAAACACCAGGAGGGGCTGGCCCAGTGGTGCTGAGGGTTGAGGTGCTGGACGCCGCACCTCATCCCACACTGATGACCCAGGTTTGGGAATGGACATGGGTCGTTTGGGGTTCAGCTGGAGGAGTTAATGATTGAGCATCCAGAGGACTGCTCTCCTTCCTCAGGGAAGGGGGTTTGTGCTGTGAGCATCAGCACTGCAAGAAGGGTTCAGTCCATGCCCGGGGTGCTTGGCTGCCTCTGTGGAGGTGAAGACAGCTACTGCACCCATTATGTGGATGCGGGAAAGAAAAGAAATGGAGGAAAATACTGGGACCTGCCAGGACCCATGATGGCCCAGATGGGCCAGAGGATGTACCCCTCCGGGGGGTATAGCCCCTGCCAGGTCAATGGAGGTGGTAAAATAATGTGATAAAAAAAAGAAAACACCAGGAGGGACACTGGTATAAACTATAAATAGAGTTACCAATAAAAGGCAACCCGAATTGTCAGATGGCAGCCCTGAAGAAATGGAAGAGGGGGGAGGGGTGGGGTTAGGAAGGAAGGGGTGGAGCTGGGTGAGGTCACTGGTGTCACCAGCTATGGGGGATGATGTAGACAGCATAAGGAGGCTATGATTGGCCAAGGGGTTAAGTTAGGCAGGGTCCTTAAGGGGTTTATAAGGCACTGCACAGGATGGAATCTCCCTCTTTCTGCTGGGATTGTTTGTTTTGAGTGGATCCCAGCATATTGTTGGCAAGTTTTATTGGACACCTGAGGTAAGGTATGGTAGCTCTGAGGACTTGAACTCAGGCCTATCAGGGCTGTAAGACTGGATGTATTGCTGAGGAAGGGGGCATCTCTCCCCCAATGCTCAATTCGTTCTTTTGATGTTTGGTTAAAAAAAAAAAGCATATTCACTGTATTATAATGCTTAGCTGTTGAGGTGTAGTTCTTAGATTTTTTGTTTTTTTTTATATGTCTAGTCCGGGTGAGCTGTGGATTACCCCAATGCTGTGTATCAGGTTAGAGCCTAGGGTTTTTATTGTTATAGAGGTCGGGTTTCAGGCTCCTGGTAGACCGGCGAATGTCCCTCTGATGTGCTCAGGTAAGGGCAGTTAGCAGCTGGCCAGAAACAACACCCAATGTGAGGGATATTTTCATGATCAGGTGCACTTATTGGCATCCGGATGGGTGGTGTTGGTATGTCCCATCCTCTAGCTGTGGCAGCTGAAGTGGATGGCGTGATCGGAGGGGCCTGCTGTGGGTGAGAATGGTGCCTGGGCCTGACGGAGGTGGAAAACATTGGCGGTTTCTGCTCAGGTGAATAGTTTTTGTTTTGGTGCCCTGGCCTGCTCCTGGAATACACATGCAAAGGGAGGAGACATTCCAGACTGGTGACCGTGGCCAAGGAGCCGGAGTCGGGTGGTGTAGGGGGTGGACACTTTGCAAGAGATGGTGCCGCATGCCCCATGTGGCCTGTAATGGTGGATGGCACAGGTGTGTTCGGGCCTGGGTAGGCATTGGGTGAGGCCTGGCCCAGGATGCATAGGAGGCCCATCCATAAGGCGGCGAGGTCATAGGCAGGCGAACTGGGGGTGAGTTAAGCCCTGGTTCACACGTATAAGCAGGGGGCCCACAGAAATTGTTTTTAAATTGTGTGCTGGATGCCCACGGGCCCCTGATTGGTGGAGAAGGCACCATGTGGGCTGGGATGCTGGAGTGGAGGGTGGCCTGTTGGCTGGGGGGGGGTTCTGTGGACTGCCGGGTGAGGGGTTTTCCGTGCTTGTTGTGGGGTACTGGGAGGAGAGGGGTGTTTTCCTGGCTAGCTACTGGATGGGAAAGGGATTGGGGTACGGGGATGTTGGAGGCACAAGTGCAGCCAGGCTACACACATGGTGAGGACAGGGAGGAGGGGCTCTGTATGCAAGAGGACTGGGTATAAAAAAAAAAAATAGCAAATGTGTTTTGTTGTTTTAGAATAATATGCTGGATGGCCATGAGATAAACAAGTGGCCAGGGTTCTTTATTGGGCAGAGATCGGGGAATAGGCCTGACTTGGGGTATGCAGGCTTAGGGAGAACAAAGCAAGGGCAGTCCCAGTGTAGGCCAAGCAGGCCTTGAGTGGATGGGGTATAAATTTAAATTATCTAGAAAGTAGCAAGTTTAATTTTACCTGTGTACACCCTGCATTCTGTTATAGGCTTAATACAATAGCAACAAATACCAGAGATAAATTCTAAATATCCCTTTAAGATATTTTTGGATATTTTCCCTTGTTTATTATCTTATTAGGAACCCCTTACAGCCTACAATTGGATTTTTTCTATCTCTATTTGCTAACTAAAGGTTCTAGTTAGGACATTTGCTAGAATTATTTGACTAGATGGATGGATAAGTTACCCTCTGCTGTTTCTCCAGTAAATTCTAGTGCACAGTTGCCGCAACTGCTGTTGCTTATTATACTTTTGGATGCACAGGTGCTTCTTTCAATCGGTTAACTCTTCCATTTTACCCAGAGAATCTTTCTCTTGCTGACTTAGCACTACTTAGAAGTACAGAACCCACATTGAGCCTTACAGGCAGAAGTAGTTTTGTTATCCTTTATATCTGGAGATATCTTGACAAAATAACAAGTATATCTGCCTCTTCTAACACTTCTGAAACCATGTCTACCTGCAGGGACAGTTGAAGAAAATGGTGGCTCTAGTTCAGGGGAGGACAGCACCTGCTCTTTATTGTATTAGGTCATATGAACACTGTGGGGTGAATTTTTAAACTGTTTATTTGAATCACTTAGCAATATGTAACATCTAAATGTCCAGGCGGGGGCCCAGGGGCCATCAGTCTATGGAGCAAGGAAGGCCCATGCATGTGTTAACATGAATTTATTATCATTGTAGCAACACATTGATGGAGGAATGGCACCAAGACAACTGGCAGTACCCGCTACCAGTGCCCGGCTGAGGGAAGAGGCGGCAGCCCTGATGGGAAAAATGACACAGCTGATCTATCAGGCTCAGAAAAGGGAGGAGGAAGAAGAAGAAGTGGCTAAGAGGAAAGCCCCCACCAGCCCAAGTGGCGGGGGCCGGGGAGGGAAGTGCCCAAGGGGGCCTGCTCCTGAACCAGAGCCAGAGCCACTGCTAGAGCCCACTTCTGAGCCATGGGATCTGGACGCAGGAGCGGGTACGTGGACAGGGAATCTGTCGGATGAGGGGAATTTGTCAGATTAGTTGGAGGATCTTTTGGGTGATATGGGGCAGAAAGGGCTGGATAAGATGGAAAAGGTCCTGACGGAACTATAGAAAGACAAAGGGGGCAAAATGGGAGGGAGGCACCGAGAAGGGAACAAAGAAGTTATATGATGGGCCCCCAGGGTTCTCTTTGGGAGATCATGTTCCTTCATCCATTAATGAGAAAATACAGCAAAGGGGAATATGTGGACATTTTTGGCCTGGTTGATAAAGAGACAGCCAAGAAGTATGAGCAGAAGAAGTCTGTGGGGAAGTCCGAGACAGCAGTAGCTTTAGTGGTAGTTGGTCATAAGGAGGAGGAAGCAATGTATAAGGGCAAGAATTTGGACACCTGGCAGGCAAGTTTCTTGATTTATAGTGTGATAGTGCTTGAGAAGCAACCAGAATCGGAGATACCACTTTTGACATACATGGCAATAATAATGGATGCCTATAAGGCAAAGATGAGGTACAGATGGCTCAAATATGATGAGGCATTCTACCAAGGAATGACACCAAAGGGAGATCTGTGGCGGGATTGTATGCACTCAGAGCTGTGACTAAGGATATTGTTAGGGCAATTTGTGGGGTCAGAAGGGGGTAAGAAGAGTGCAGCGGCCACAGGACCTTGTTAGCCAAAGACATGTTAAGGGATAACAAAGGCCCCTGTACTTGGACCAAATGCAAATTCTGGCATGTATACTCTAAATGTGTGGGGCAGCATCCGGTATCGAGATGCAGATCAAATGGGGAAAGAACAGAAAGGTTGCAGTATACAGATCAGCCCTTTTGGGAGGGCACAGGTGCAGAAGAGGCCAAGGGAACTATGGTGGGAGGGGTAGGGGGTCAACTACAGAGGGGGATACAACTCCAACTATGGTTGGAACTGAGGGGATGGGGAGTGGGTCAGGGATATAGGGTTTTCCGCTGGTGGGGACACCCATAAGGTTGAGGGTTGTGGAGGACTGGACCGAGGTACATCCTGACAAGAAGGGGGGGAACTGTTATGGGAGGGATTCAGGAAGGGTTTTCTGATAGCTTTTCATGGGGTGCGGCGGGAGATGAGAGCCAAAAACTTTGGCTCTGTAAAGGGGAAGGGGGAAGGAGGAAGTAGTGCGAAAGAAAATCAAGAAAGAATTGGAAGTAGGTAGGGTAGAGGGTCCATTCAGGCACTGCCATGTAGTGAGTTCCTGCTCTCTCCACTGGGGGTCATGCCTAAGAAACAACTGGGAGAGTATCACCTGATATATCATTTATCATACCTGGAAGGGGAGTCGGTTAATGATGGCATCCCGGAGGACATGTGCTTGGTGTCCTATGCCTCTTTAGACCAAGCAATAGGCTTGATGAAGGCAATACAAGGGGCATGGCTGGCAAAGATGGACATAGAATCTGCATCAGGTTACTGCCGGTGAGGCCAATGGATTGGGACCTGTTAGGTTTCCAGTTTGAAGGGAGTTATTACTTTGATAAAGCCATGCCTATGGGTTGTTCAGTGGCATGCTCCACTTTTGAAGCTTTCAGCTATTGGGTGCACAGGGTCTTTGGACATAGGTACGGCTACAGGAGGGTAGTGCACTATTGAGATGACTTCCTGCTGATAGATGGGAGCTGGAATGCCAGGAGAGAGGAATACCATTAGCAGAAGGGAAAACTGAGGGACTGGCTCGGATCCTGGGGGATAGAGATGGACACCGAACAGGAATGTTTTTGCTTGTCCATTGACAAGCTAGCGAAGTTCAAGATGTTACTGGGGCAGGTCACGGGGAGAAGGAGGGTGCTGCTGGCATTAGTGCAGCAACTGCTAGAGCACATTAACTTTGTCTGCAAGGTGATAAGCCCAGGGCAGGCATTCATGAGGAGATTGACACAGACCACGGGGAAAGCTAAGCTGCCACATCATTGCGTGGATATCAACAAAGGTTTTAAGCAAGACCCGGTCATCTGGGGCACTTTTCTGGGGGAACACAATGGGGTAACATTTTGGCAAGAGGAGTGGGCATACAACACAGACATAGAGTTGTACAGGTACACCTCGGGGGCCTTGCGGATGAGGGCCTATTTCAAGGGGTAGTGGGTATCAGAGGCATGGCCAGACTAGGATATCACTTTTCTAGAAATTTTCCCCCATATGGGTGGCCGTGGTGGTGTGGGGGAAGGGTGTGAAAGATAAGAAGGTTCTGTTCTGGTGTGACAATAAGTGGGTAGTGGAGGTCAGAAACAAACAGAGGGGTTCCATAGACACAGTCACTAGAGTGATGCAACAGTTAGCATTAGCGGGACTCAGGCTCAACCTGTTGTTCAAGGCTAGGCATGTAGAGGGGATCAGCAATGATATCGTTGACAGTCTTTCCCGTCTTCAGTTGTTCCAAGCCTTCAAGATGGACTTTGAGGTCATAAAAAGATAGTGGCCATGTGTGGGAACTGGTTGGTCTGATGTGACATCCAGGTGGGTATGGAGGCATACAAGAGACGTAAGAGCCATGGAGAAAGCCAGAAAAATGGCTCTATAGGAGGGTGACAGGACTGCTGGTAGAAATGGGCGGGTTATATGTGGAGCATTAAGACATAGCATTTGACAAACCCAGGGTTTATAGATCAGATGGGGTCCACCTTTTTGAAGTAGGAATGGCATTCTTCCTGCTGCCATTGGTGGGGATAGTGGGCAAGTGGGAGAAGGGAGGCTAAGTGGTCTACCCGCAAGGGGGGAAGCCCATCTTAAACGCAAGCTGGAGATGGGCTAATGGAAGGGGGGAAGGAATAAAGGGGCAGGGTGTAGTGAAAAAGGAGGGGCAGGTGGGGGGGTAAGGCAACACAAGCCGGGGTCAGTAGCACACAGACGTGAATCAAAGGGGGTTGGGGGAGGGGGTATGTAGTAGTACTAGAGGTCGGGTCACTGTATCCGGGCCTAGGAATGGAAGGAAGGCTAAAGCAAGTGGTAACGGTATGGGGGGTTGGATTTGGCATCAGGACCCCGAGAAAGGAGGAAGAAAAGGAAGAAGAATGAAACAGATCGGAAAGGAATTCAATGAAAGATTGAATTATGGACAATGCATGTGTGGAGAAGTGTATTGTGTAAATAAATGTATTTATTTATTTTATTTATTTAGTCTTTGGTAACTGGGTAAGGCCCACTAGGCACAAGAGCCTGTTTTCAGGGGTGACCTGGGAGCAATGGGGAGGTTAAGTGACCTGCTCAGAGTCACAAAGTATGCAAGTAGAGGTTGTGGGACTCAAACCCCGGTCTGCTGGATGTGCCAAGCTCATTCACAGTTCGTTACTCTAACCTCTAGGCTATACTGCAAGCTCCATGTTTACGTAAACATTTTAAGGACTGGAAGAAATGTAATGTTAATGATAAAATGGTGTCAATAAATCTTTGCCATTCGAGCACCCGATATATGTCTTGACCTGAATCATTTCAGAGGGGCTGGTCAGATGACAATTACCTGTCTCAAATAGGATATTCCACTTATAAAATGGTTTTAAGTACTAAGTGACTCAGAAGTCAGTTCAGTGCTGTAGGTGTTGTATGGTACTATGGCTTTAAGCAAGTGTTTTCTGAGAAGGAAGAATACTGAGGAGGTACACTTCCTGTTCCCTTTGAGGTAGCCCTACAGTGGTACTGCAGGCAGGTAGGCATTTCTCTAGAGATATCACAGACATTTCAGGAAATATCTGACCATAACAATGGCTGCCACTGTAGGAATAAATACTGGATGCATGGGAGTGGAGGGAAGGGGGTGTCATGTTAGCTAGTACTACCAAAGAAAAGGACCTGTGAGTAATTATAAGCAACTCCCTCAAACAAACCAGTCAATACAATAAGGCCTATAGGAAGGCAACCAGAATATTGAGGCGCTTTATGATGCGATTCAATAGTAGGAGGAAGGTGGTGATACTGCCACTGTATAAATGACTGGTGAGGCCCCCTCTGTAATACGGTGCCCAGTGCTGGAATCCCCACCTGAGGAAAGACAGGGATAGACTGGAGCCAGTACAGCAAAGGGTCTCCAAAATGATTCAGAGCCAGCAGGACAGATCCTAGGAGGATCGGCTAGAGGCCCTGAACATGTACTCGCTGGAGGTCAGAAAGGAGAAGAGTAACAAGACTGAGACCTTTAAAGGGCAGCTGATGCCTTTTAGAAAACTTTGGAAAATACAATATTTAGACACAATTCAGCTTGTATTTCATACATCTTCTACAGATTTATCCTCACTATTATTTATTACTAAAGAAAATCCCCTCAAAAAGATCTTTATCCTTAAAAGTTCATCGCCTCTACAGCGTATTCCCTACTTCAAATTATAATGCTCTGATGTGACATCACAGTCTGTTGCCATAGGAATAACTGCCATGCCACAAGCAGAGCATTATAACATCAGATGGGGAATAAGCAATAGAAGCTGATGAACCCTTAAGGAACAACTATCTAGGTTTTCGTGCATATGATCAAGGCCCCAATTTGTCTGCAGCATTTTGTGACAACATTCTGTGGCAGGGTTGCCATTTGTCACAGAACTTCTGAGATGGTGGTTTGCAATTTCTGTGGTACTTTTGCGGCAACAATGAACTACCATGTCACAGCATCAGCTCGCTCTCCAGACACTGCATCCATGGCAACGGCTATGGCAATCAGGATGGGGGAACATGCAAGCCCACTATTTCACAAAATAAACCTACAGACTTTTATAAATATTTTTTTTAAGAAAAAGTAAAAAAAATTCTATCACACAAGGTCCTATCCTATTGCATAAATTAAATACACAGATGGGACATTGTGCAATAAATGATTTATCGATACTCATGCTGTTTACACCACTCATGATGTTACTCAAGGTCAAACAACACTTGTATGGGTAAATCATTTATCACATAGGTCTCCAATGCGAATCATATACATTGCCAAAAACTTCATTAGTACATCAGCTAGGGTTAAAATGACAAAAGTAGGGAAATTTGGTGTTAGGGTTTCAAACCCTAACACTTCACCCTGCACAAACCAAGAGGTGTCAGGGATGGCATTGGGGTTCTCTGCCCTAATGCTCACCCCATTCCATTAGAAAATAAGCTGGGTGGGTACAGTATAGGAGAATGTGGTGAGTATTAGGGCCGATGACCCAATGCTGCCTCCTGACATATGTGCAGGGTGGGGGTGGGGTGTTAGGGTTGGAAATCCTAACACCACATTTACCTGCTTTTGTTGCTTTAACCCTAACTGATGTATTAATAAAGTCTTTTGCAATTTATTTCCTTACTTTTTGAGATAGTATAATCATATCTTAACTTGTTTGTGGGAGCGCAAGGCCCACAGAGTGCCCTGCACTTCCATTCCTCCGTAGATGCATATATATATATATATGTAGCTGTGGAAGTGCCCCAGGGCCCTGCACTTCCATTTATAGGACAAGAATGATGAAATTGTCAGCATAGCCATGTTATAACTCCACTTGATGTACCCAGTAGCGAAAATATTCAAATCCCCACTGAAACGTAATTCTGCGTAACTGCAACACCATTCCATGCCACAGATGTGAAAACACATTTCAGCCAGTATTTGAAAAATGACAGCTGTGGCATAAATTTAGTGGGGTAATAACAAGTCCACGTTGAAAATTTTGTATCAAAAGATTTTAAATTTACAAAGTTACAAGCGTATGTAGTGAAATTGCAACAAATAGTCATAACTCAGCCATGTTTTGACATTTCGACCCCAAATTTTCAACATGGCCTTTAGGGGACCCCACCTCATGAATGATTTGACTGTCATTATGTAAATCCCACCTGAAAGGTGAATTCACCAAATGACCACAAAATCTCCTTTCAGGCGGGAGCTGTGTACTGACAGTTGTATTGTTGATGAGGTGGGGTCCCCAAAAGACCATGTTGAGAATTTGGGGTCAAGAAAATCTCAAACAATGGCTGAGTTATGCATAAAAGTTGAAACCACCATTGAAATACACTGAACCGCATTTATCTTAGTTTCTCATATTGCAGTCGTCAGTTCCAGCAGTAAGACGTCTTCGATTGGGAGAGCAGATCTCAAACCTGGGTCCTCTTCAGGTGAATGAGGGTGTGTGGGGGTATCAAGGGGTGTGGGAAGGTGGGTGCACAGTAGAAGGTCAGGTGGGGGCGTGGGTGTGATTGGCGACTGACTTTTTTACAGGTTATAAAAACATTGAGGGATGGTTTTCTGATTGTTAGCACTTAAAGGACATGGGCGGGTGGAAGGATGCCACTAACCACCAATAACAAAAAAAATGGGCATCAGAGGGTGGAGAGGTACCACTTGACAGCAGGAATAAAAAAATGGATGCAGGAGACTGGCAGCAAACATCAAGGGGGGGTCATAAAATAAAAATAAAAAGGGGAAAAATGTATAAAAAATAATAGTAATAAGCATTGAGGGTGAGGGGTGCCACTAGACACCAGAGAAATTAAAACAAATGTGGGGACAGTGATCTGAGGGTGGGGGGCCACTAAACAACTGGGAAATTAAAACAAATGTGAGGACAGCGATTGGAGGGTGGGGAGTACCACTAGACACCAGGAAAGCCATACGACGATCGAGAGGGAGGGGTGGGGGCTGCCACCAGACATTAAGGAAATAAATTACAGAATGGGGAATGGCAATAAAAATTCACGATAAACTCCTTTTTCATGAGTCATGATACAAAAAAGGATTCTTTTTTCATATCACGCAGTCATAGAAAAGGATTCATAAAAGTAAAAAAACTAATTTCCAGGACATATCTGCCACTCTGAAATGGAGATTACAACCAAGGGGGTCCCGATCAGCTAGCCAGGTGTGTTGGTCTCTGTTCAAGATGTCATTTTTGTAGGTTTTGAAATTTTTTTTGTGAAAAAAAAAAACAGAAAACAAGATGGTGGATCATGAAAAAAGAATTTTCAGTCATGAAAAAGGATTTTGTTCTCACATAAAAGAAAATGATGTCACAAAAGTGAATCCTTTTTCGTGACATAAATTCCTTTGTCGAACTTTTTACCTCTATCTTGAAAAATGAACTTCCCATAGGAAATAATGGGAACTTGAAAATGGATAACTTTGAAACAGGTTAATATGTTTGCACCAAATAAACACGGGCAGTTATATTGCCCAAGTTCATCCTACCATAAAAAAAATCACATCAAAATTCCACACCATATGGGTGTAAGACGATGAGGAAAAAAACTGCAAAAATTGGTGACTTTGGAGATCACGTGATGCCTCTGTGAGACTTGCAGTACCATAGACCGACTTCTGCTCCAACTCTCAACTTAAGACTAATTGCACCAGCTTTATAACATCTTTTTTGTTTTTATTAGTACAGTCTTTATTTCTGATAGCCTCCTGATGTGTCTGAGGCAAAGTTTACGAGGCAAGATACAGGGTAAAGCACTGAAATACCTATCGCTCAATTTGTGGCCTGACACCAATATGGAGGCCAAAATGCACCAGGCCCCACCAATTCATATTCCCCACAGACTCCAGAGAAGGGGCCGAAATTACCCAAGAGCCAGTCCGGTGCCTCCTCGAAATCTGCCGCATCTGCAGCGACCCAAAAAGCTCTGACTCCCTTGTCGGGAAAAAGTTTATGGAAGAACTCCAGCCATTTAAACTAGCCCTGCAAGAAAGTACTATGGAATTAGAAATGATTAGAGGAGAGCTGGAAGATACTAATCGAGCTATGTCTGACATTGCAGCCTGAACCACATCCCTGGAAAGCTGGAAGGGCAAAATTGAACCCGACATGGTCAGCCTGTGACAACGGCTTCACAAAATGGAGGCCAAATTAGATGATTTGGAAGCCAAAAGTCGCAGGAACAATATTATAATCTTTGGTCTTCCAGAAGATGCAGAGGGATCTGCTCCAATTCTTTTTTAACAGAAGATGCCCACGAAAATCACTGGGCCCTCTCCTAACAACACCACTTATATTATAGAGAGGGCCCACTGCTCGCTGCACCCAAAACCAGCAGCTGGAAACCCACCTAGACCTCTCATTTTAAAATTTCTTAACTTTCTAGATAAATCGTATGTCCTTGAGGTCAGAGAATTGCAACAAGTTCAGTGGGAGGGCCAACAATTAAGATTTGCTCAGGACTTACTGGCATCTGTTAGACAGAGAAGATTGGAGTACCATCCCCCTAGTTACCAAGCTAATAGTAGTGGGGATCAGGTATAGAGTGCAATATCTGTCTCGTCTGTCTGTCTTACAAGCTGGCATCTGGCACACCTTTGAAACTGCGTAACAAGCAACCCCAGCATTGCAGTCTCTGCTCCTGGACCTATTCAGCGTCTGTTGATGCTCTACAGTTAAAAGTCTCTCTGGTTCTCCCATTCAGTTTGTCACGAATGTGCGCATTTTGTCTGTGTGACTCCTTGTAATTCCATCGCACTGTCACAAGAGGGTGGCAGAGTCCTACAGCTTTGGTTGTATACAGTTTTGGAAACTTTCGGGCAACAATGCCATTTTTTTTTCTTTTTTAGTCTAATCCCTCAGGCTTCTTGCAATGATATTAGCTGCTTGTTTTTAAATTTTTCTGGCTCTTACAAGATTGCACCTGCCTTTAATTTCTGTCATGACATGAGCTCAGTGTACAATCCTGTCTGAACTGTCTGATTGCTGAAACAGACTTACTGATTTTCTGTACACCTCACCTGTGATTCTCTGCCTTTAAATTAAGACTGTTTGGGTTCTTTTTTTTTTTTGTCCCTTCAAGCTGACGCCAAAGCATTACTGGTTATCTTATCATGTTGGGGGTTGGGGCGAGGGGTGGAGGATAAGGGGGGTCTTATCCTGCAGTCACAACAGGGCACTACGTACTGGAACATGGGGAGGGGCGTTCCCATAACAGTCCTATGTGCGTATTTCTGGAAGTCATTGATTTTATTGTTTATATTCCAGGGGCTGCGGCAGCATGCAGTCCTAGCATCATGTCAGCTCATTAAGGGCGCTATTTGCCTAGTTGTGGATTGGGGGCATAGGGAAAAGGGACGAGGTGGTGGGGTTTTGGGTTATTCTAATATCTAATTCCTCCCATACCACTTTTCCTACTCAAAGGAACTGCGACCTCAAGGTTTATGACTAGGAAACTGAACCGATTCAGTACCGATACAATAAGGGGAGTCCAGACATGTTGTTTCCCACATACTTTGTTTTTTCAGGGTTAATCTCACATAGGGTATGGACATAGCTGGAAAAGGGGAGGGATCTTAAGGAATGGGTATGCACTGCAAATAACGGTATGAATCTCAGAGCAAAGAGGCTTGCTTGTTTCTCAGGTCACTTCGAATTGGAGGAATATTATATCAAAGATCCAGTCAGCCAGCCCGGTGGCGCAGAGGGCTGAGGCACTGGACAACACACCTCGAACCATGCGGCCGGGTTCAGGAATGGACTTGGGTGCCGGGGGTTGGCAGGGGAAGGTGTAGGATTGAGCATCCATAGGACTGCTCTCCTCCCTTGGGGAGGGTTAGGGATGCATGATCGCTCTGCAGCAGCCCCCGGTGGGGATCAGGGGCACAACAGAGGGATTGCATGAAGGGGAACACCAGAAAATGAAATACCGCTCGCTAGCCGCCGGATGGTGGCTGTCTGTCCCTGGTTGCCTCCAGTGCCTTCCAGGGGCTTCCTTCTCCACAGCAGCATCACCGGGCCCTAAGAAGAGTGTGCTGGGGTCATCCTCTCCCCCCCAGTGCCTTTCCCCTCAGAGGAGGGGCCCGTCCAGCGAAGGGATACACTGGGATATCCCGGGGATCAGCTGCGATACGAGGAGTAAGAGGAGGGCTGGGTTAGAAAAGGAGGGGCTATTGGGAGTCGTGTAGAGCCTGAAGGAGTGGGGGCCTGCGAGCATGAGGAGGGCGAAAAAAGAATATACAAAAAAAAAAAGATCCAATCAGATGACCACTTATAAGGTCTGTTCCTGGAATGTGAGGGGTGCCCAATCTTCAGTTAAAAGAACAAAGATTCTGTTACACCTTCATAAACTGGATATTGATATTGCCTTAATTCAAGAAACCAACCTGCCTTCTTTGCAGGTCCTCCTATTTCAGAGGGCCTGGGTAGGTCAAGCGCTTGGAACGAGCCCAAATACTCATAAGGGGGTGTTGCTATCTTAGTGGCCCGCAGATTACCTTTTCGAGTGTTAGACACTATAATTGACAGTCATGATAGATTCATTCTTGTCAAGGCCCTACTCAGCCACTCTGAAGTGGTTCTTGGGTCAGTTTATGGCCTGACTGTAGATGATCCCCAATTTTTTACTACTTTAATGACACAGTTGATCCCATGGTCCTCCTGTCCCTTACTGCTGGGTGGAGACTGGAATTTGGTACTCTGTAATGTTCTGGACTGGTCCAGGTACAGTAATTCCTCCCTTTCCCCTGCACGGTTGGACTTATGAGAAATGAAGGACACTGTAGGCCTAATTGATCCATGGAGGGCACTTTTTTTTCTAGAGTGGAATACTCCTTCCACTCCATCCCTCATAACTCATTTTCCAGGATCGATTACTTCCTGCTGGACACTGGGCATTTCTACTATGTACTGTCATGTAACTGCCTACCTTAGGTTATTTCGGATCATCACCCCATCTATTACATTGGAGCCCGGGCCCTCCCAGCCCCCAGGACAAAGTATGGAGATTCAATTGCCAGTTACTTAAATTTGCTAGTTTTACATCTCACCTCAGAACCTTTCTCACTGATTTCCTTGACCACAATTTACCTACTTTGCCCACATTAGATGTGCTCTGGGGCGGCACTCAAATGTTTCCTTAGGGGTGAAATAATTTGTTTAGCCACTATTCGAAAGAAGATTGCCTCTCAGGTCACATCTAGCCTCCTTCAAGAAATCTGAAGAGTGGAGATGTCTATCCCTGCTCTTCCCTCCCCTGCAGAACTCAACCAACTAGAGATACTTAGAGACCGATATTCCTGTCTATTGACAGAGAAAGCAGAATACCTCCTCCAGCATTCAAAAATACAATATTTTGACCAAGGGGGAGAAAGAGAGAGAGAGAGGGTAAACTGCTAGCCCTTCACCTGAGAGCCCTAGTGGCAGACAGGATCATCCCTTCCATCAGGAACATGGCCGGCCAGCCTGTTACCTCTCCCCGAGACATTGCTAACTGCTTACAGTAATATTACCAAGCTTTATACTCCTGTCCCACTACCCACTTTCTTCCAGAAAAGGTTGACCAATTTCTACAAAGCATTCAGCTCCCATACCTTGACGAGTCCCAGGTGGCCATGCTGAAAGCTCCCCTCTTGGTAACTGAAATATGCTCCGCTATAGATGCCCTGCCACTAAATAAGACACCCAGCCCAGATGGCTACAGCTCAGAATTTTATATAACTTTTAAACAGCAATTGGCTCCTGTTTTACTAGACACGTATAATTATACCTATAAACATCGTATGTCAGACTGATCCCTCACATAAATTACTATAGTAGTACTTCCCAAACCTGGAAGGGACCCCTTTCTTGTTACTAACTACCGTCCTATCTCCTTGATTAATGTGGACTTTAAAATGTTAGCCAAACTCTTGGCTGCTAGGTTAGCTAAGATATGGCATTGTTTTATAAGCCTGGAATGATTAGATTTATAGCAGGAAGATACTCTTTAGATCATATGCGTGAATTAGCACATCTCATCTCTGCATCCAGGGAGTCCTAACTCCAGCAGCTTTGGTCTCCCTGGATGCAGAGAAAGCTTTTGACAGGGTTTCCTGGGATTATCTTTTCTATCTCCTACTGCAGTTCCAACTCCCCTACAATTTATTCATTGGATTAAAATTTTATTTATCCGCCCTACCGCTCGTGTCCTCTGTAATGGTTTGTTATCCCAGCCCTTTTCTCTCCAACAGGGCACCAGACAGGGTTGCCCTCTTTCTCCATGTTTATTTGACCTATTCCTGGAGCCGCTTATGCGTTATATCAATGCTTCCCCCTTAGTTTCTGGGATTACGGTTAGGCCTCATCAGTATAAACTATTAGTTTATGCTGATGATATACGCCTGCATGTGTCATGTCCCTCCTCCTCCTTCACCGCAACACTAGCCATTATTGATGAGTTTGGTTGTTTTTTGAATTACAAGCTTAATGTCTCTAAAATGGAAATAATGCCCCTTAACAATCATACCTTTTCAGCTGATGTAGCACATCTAGGTTTCCAGTGGGTTAAAGATAATTTAAAACACCTTAAAATACCTAGGGATCTACCTCTCTACCTCCAGCCTTAATATGAAACAGTATAATCTTGACAAAACACTTGCCCAAATCAAAGTTGACCTACACCACTGGTCTCTCCTTCCCCTTTCACTTTGTAGGCACATAAATGTTGTCAAAATGAATGTCCTTCCCCGTTTGCTGTACCCCTTACAAATGGCCAATCTTTTTCTCCTGAAACTTTGGTTTGTATGAGTACACCAAATCATAGCCAACTTCATTTGAAACAGTAAGATGCTGAGGAGAGCATTTTCCAAGTTGCTGTGAAGTAAAATGAAAGGGGGCTTACAGTTACCTAACTTCCTTCTCTATTATTCTTCTGTCACTTGTTCGATTCTTTTCCAGTGGTTGAAAGATGTAAGATCAGAAGACTCCCCCCTGTACTTTCCTTCGTGGCTGCAGATTGAAAAAGCTCTCTGTTCTTCTCATTTAATAGAGCTCTCTACATTGCTATATATTTCCCTCAAGAATATCCCCAAAAGTTTGTTTGCCACGCCTATGAAAGTAACCCTCCAAGTATACTCCCAACTAAGCACCTTGATTCAGATTACTCCAATAAAGGACGTGTCATAATCAATACTTAAGAACCCTAATTTTAAAATGGGAGGTAGAACCCTTAGTGAAACCTTTTGGCCGTATCCATCTAAGCTTACAGTTGAAGATCTCTTGCACAACTACAAACTACTGACATTTCAGGAAGCTCACCTCAAGTTTAACCTCCCCACTTTCTATTGTTTTAAGTATCTCCAACTTTCCCACATGCTTCTGCAACACTTTGGCTCAGGACCTTGGGAACAGAAACTCGCAGGACCTTTATTATCTGCTACCACACTATCCCCTGCATCTCATATTATCTCTTTCTTCTATTGTCTCCTGCTGGAGGTGGTGGAGGAATTAGGGGGCCAGCCGCATTACATGTGGGACCAGGTTCTGCCCACGGCATCCTCGACAGCCAGGGACTGGTCTAAAATCTGGTCCCGCTTATATCAGGATATGAGATGGGACAGATATCACCTTCTACAGTTTTATGTTGTTCATGCTTTATATTACACTCCGGTTAAATTGTACAGAATGGGGAAGCTTCCTACTAATTTATGCTCTAGATGTGGGGTACAACCTGGTACATTACTGCACATATTGTGGGAATGTGACAGGGTCTCCCAATTTTGGAAAGCTATCAAATCCAAACTAGACCCCCTATTGGGACTTTCAGATGCATTCAACCTGGAAATTTACATTCTGGGGGACTATGAAGGTTCACTAATTGGCAATCAAACCAAACATATGGCCACTGTGTCCTTATGTGCCAAAAAAGTAATCCTACGTTACTGGCTCAAACAGGAAATCCCCTCATTTACAGAATGGTTACATGAAGTCCTTTTTGCTTTACAGGCAGAAAACCTTATTGCTCAGATGTCCAAGAGAACACACTACTATCAAAGAGTATGGGCTCCTCTACACACCCTGTTGACCTGCTGATTACATAGATAACCACTGTGTTAAAGTAAATCTTAGAAGCATTGCCTCAATGCTAAATAGTGTTGTACCTGGTTAGTGTTTTCCAATATATACTTAACTTAAGTATAGTACAGGGAGGGAGGGAGGGTTGGGGTAGTTGACTGGGGAAGGAAGGAAAGGGAAGGGGAGGGTTCTGGAAGGTCACAGACTGAAGATCGTTGTACCTTTACTACTCATGTTGGTAAGACTATGAGTAATTTTGTATTACCTTATACTCAAAATGGTGTTAAGACATCAATGTTGTGCAACTATCCTTAGTACACACTATGACAATGTCTAAACTTTTTTCTATAAAGTAAAATCCTTAATAAAGTTAATTGAATTTGAAGAAAAAAAGTGGAGATTTTTAACTTGTTTACACTATCTGGATCTCAGAATCTGCACAACCAACTGGAATGGAAACTTGCCACATTAAGAGATCTACCTCACAGGACAGTGTATCCCAAATTTTGTGCAAATCCATTGAATGGTTGCAAAGTTATTAAAGTGCAATATATATATATACACACACACACACACACACACACACATATATGTGTGTGTGTGTGTATATATATATATATATATATATATATATATATATGTGTGTATATGTAACAGATATTCCACTACAGGGTGTGCAGTTGTGCTCCGATATACGCATGCTTTGGTGTGCATTTTGAGGCACGAGGCTGCAGGCTGAGTGTGTTCAACCACCAAGGCATGTGTATATCAGAGCACAACTGCACACTCTGTAGTAGATTGTTGGCCCAGTGTTCAAATGATAGTGCTGGTGAGGTGAGAGGAAGGATGTGCCGGTCACTGAATTGGGCCATGATGATTGCAGATCACTAGGGTAGGGTGTGTGTGGAGAGGTGGTATGCAAGTGGGCAGGTTGGGTGGGGGACACTAGACCACCAGTGTGTTGTACGAGACAGGGATGGGTAATGGGAGGGTATTACTAGCCACTAGGGATCTTCAGTACACATGTATTATTGGTGATTGGGTGGGTGGAGGAACACTAGACCACCAGGGCGTTGTACGAGATGGGGGCAGGTGATGGGGGTACCACTAGCCACCAGGGATCTTCAGTACATATGTCCAGCTGGTGCTCAGGAGGGTGGGTGGACACTAGGGCACCAGGTGTTGTATGAGGTGGGGACAGGTGATGTTCAGGTACCACTATTCAACAGGGCATAACATACTGTTGCAATGGCACCAAGGGGCTGCTGCACTCCATGCAAATGAGCCCATAATGGACATGCAAATGGCCCCTTAGTGCCAACCTGCTGGCACAGTGGTTGGATTTCTGCTTGTGACGCCAGCGACCCAGGTTCAGGAATGGACCCGGGTCATGGGAGGGCCAGCTAGGGGGAGAAGGATCGAGCGTCCTTAGGACTGCTCTCCTTCTCCGGGAGGGAGGGGGGTTGTGTGTCTGGTGCACTGGCAACACCCTGCGGAGGCTGGGTTCACCGCACATGCACAGACACCATTGTAACTCAGGGGCAGGGTGGATTCTGGTCATCATTGCATGTCCCTGCCCCTGATTACAGGGAAGAAAATTCAGCCTGGGTCGTCCTTATGAAGCCCTCCCCCTGGGCTTCAATTAGTCTCTGGTGCCAGGCTTCCCCGACCAGGAACAGTAGTGTGGCATCGATAAGGGGAGGCAGTGTTGCAACCCCACCTCTGGGGGTGTAAGCCAGGGGAAACTGTGGAGGAGCAATGGCCATTGCAGGAGGTGGGAGTCCAGGGGGGCTGTGACTAAGGTTGAAGTATAGATGACCCAGGGGGGTGCAAAAAGTACAACAAATAGAAAACAAAATGGCCCCTTAGCACCTTGCATGCCCAGTGGGCTCATTTACATGTTGTGGCTGAATATAGATCCCAAAGGCCTGATATTGAAATCTGAGCAAAGCAGAGGGAAACACTCTGCACTGCTCACTGAAGTTGTCCAGGTGTCCAAAAACTGATATATAATAACATTATAATAGGGGGATAGGTAATCTGGACAGACTAGATGGATCACACGGTCCTCTTCTGCCGACACGTTCTTATGGTACGTTCTTATGTTCAGTGGAATAGTGCATTGATGCTATTCCACTGAATGTAGGGCCAGTGAAATCTGGTGCTAAGCCACCTAACACCAGGCAGACATGACTCCCTCAAGATGGTGACACAATGGCCTGCACCTGGGCAAAAATCCCCATATTCAAAGGGACATATACAAATGAGTCCATTGGATATGCAAGGCAATAAGGTGCCATTTGGATGTCCATTATGGGCCCATTTGCATGGGGAGCAAGGCTGTACCATGTGGCACCACCCCCCCCCTCCGATTGCCCTCTTCCATAGATCTATCCCTGGTGCTAGTGGCGCACCACCAAGCACCACCCCATTAATAAAAAACTACATCTCCCTGGTAGTCTAGCGGTCCTGCCCCCCCGATCACCAATCGCATTCCCCATAAATTACATGATAGTCCAGTGGTCCCTCCCCTCCCCTGATCACCATCCCATAGAGAAAACTATATTCCTAGATAGTCCAGTTGTCCCTCCCCCTGATCTCTGATCACTGTCCCCATATGAAAAATAAATACATTCACTAGTAGTCTAGTGGTCCCTCCCCCTCCCCAATCACCAATTACCGTCCTTGTTTGAAAAGTAAATATGTTCCCTGATAGTCTAGTGGTTCCCTCCCCTGTCCCCGATCACCATCCCACATATGAAAAATAAATAAATTTCCTGGTAGTCTAGTGGTCCCTCCCCCATGTAAGATCGCCATCCCCATATGAATAAATACATTCCCTGTTAGTCTAGTGATTCCTCTCCCATCCCCCAATGTCCGATCGCTGTCCCCATATAAACCAATATTATTCCTTGGTAGACCAGTGGTCCCTCCCCTCTCCTGTGATATCCACTCACCATATCCATATGAATAAATACCATAAACTACCAGGGAATATTATTTATTCATAGGGGGACAGCGATCGGACATCAAGGGAGGGGGAAGAGACCACTGGAATACCAGGGAATATTACTGATTCATATGAGGACTGTGATCAGGGATCGGGGAGAGGGAAGGGGACCACTAGACTACCAGGGCATAATGTATTTTTCATACAGGACAGCGACCAGTGAGGGGAGGGGAATCACTACACCAGTAGAGACTGCTGTGTTGGGGGTCAGGGAGGCTGCCACACTTCTTCCGCCAACTGCTAGGGTTGTGCAGGAGTAAGTCAGGGTTTAAATTGGTGATATGTGCACTGCGCAAGAGGGCTGTACAAAATGGCCTTTTGCAGTGCACATACTCTGAATATTGGACTGCACCAATATTCAGGTCCCCACCCCTTCATTTACATTGCGTCCCCCCTGTCCATTGCCTGGTTGCAAACTGATTTTGCCCACACTAACCAGGCTTTTCAATATTACGTTTCTATGCACAGCACGGTTTGCGCAAGCAAACTCATTTTTGCGCATAGGTAATGTTTTGAATATTGGGCCTCAGAAGTCTTGCTGCTATCCAGTTTTGGGCAGCTCTGTTCCCTATGGGCTATATAGAGCCCAGATCTATGTCAGGGCAGCGCTGTTCCATGTAGATCTGCACCAGCGTGACATAATATTCAGTTGAATAGCATTGCATACCATCTGACTTAATATAGCAGCAGCTGGGTCAAATGCAAGTGCAGCATAAGCCTTTGCACTGCACTTCTGCATCCTGTAGAATATTGTGCCCTATCTGGCTTATAAAATGGTCAAAATTGTTTTGGAGGAGCATGAAAAATAGAAAGAGTGCAGGCATGCAGTCATTGAGGGATGATGCATAGTCATGTGGTATATTTTGTGCAGTTATGAGACAGCATTTTTACTGATTTTTCTCACCCATTATATAAATACATATTACACAGTAGTTAGGGTTCAACATTCACTTACTTCTATGTTAAACTCAAACTTTTGCACTTAAATAACTTCACAACCATTCAAGCCATTCATATGAAATTTTGCATGCGCCATCAGGGACCAAAGATCCCTTGATATGACAAGTTTTGTTCTAGTCAGATGTGTGGGTGCAGCGATACGGAGTGTAAAACAAATGTAAAATTTAAAGTTTTGGGAAAAAATTGTTTGTCATGCCGCTGCATAAAAGCAGTGTGAAATTTTGGTCTGAAATGTTTACAGTATATAGGTCTTGGGTCACAGATATGCCTTTTAAAAGTCTGTTGAAAAAATATTAATCTGTTCCAAAGTTATTACATTTTATAGTTTCCCATTATTTCCTATGGGAATTTCACTTTCTGGTTATATATGAGCCTCGACAAAGGATTCTTTGTTGCAAATGGGCAATCCTTTGTCACAAATGGGGAATCTTTTTCCATGCTGCCACCATCTTGTTTTTTTTTAGCAAGGCAAACAAAGTTAAAAACAGAAGCAATTATGTTTCCTAAAGTAACCAACACATGTGTTCTGCTAATTGGGACCCGTTCTATCAGATTCTTCTGTTAATTTATTTTATAAATTATCTGGAAATGTGTTTTGTTAAGATGCAGAAATCCTTTTTCGCAAATTGCTAAAAAAGAAATCACAAAAAAGGATCCTGTTTCACAATTTACATAAAAGGATTTATCTTTTCCTGCAAACTGCAAAAACGGAATGCAGAAAAGGATTCTATTTCACAATTTGTGAAATAATGACTGCCCAGGTGGAATTTTGTCCCCCCCCTCCATCCCCATGTGCTCTGATCACCATCCCATTGTGTAAAAAATAATTACCTAGTAGTCTAGTGGTCCCTCCCCTGATGTGCAATTGCCGTCCCTGTTAAAAAAAAAAATTTTCCTGGTAGTCTAGTGGTCCATCCCCCCTACCCCGATGTCCAATCACTGTCCACGTATGAAAAATATATTTCCCTAGTAGTGTAGTTGTCCCTCCCCCAATGTTCAATTACTGTCCCTGTATAAAAAAATATATTTCCCTGGTAATCTAGTGTTTCCTCCCCTGATGCCAGACCACTGTCACCATATAAAAAATATATTTCCCTGTTAGTCTAGTGGTCCCTCACCCATCCCCCATTCACCAATCACCAACCCCAGGTAAAATAATATATTATTCCTTGGTAGTGTAGTGGCCCCCCTCTCTCCGCAGTCGATCCCAGTCCCATTAATTCTTTTAAAATTTCCCTGACAGTCTAGTGGTCCCTCCCCATCCCTGATCCCTGTCCTGTGAAAACACAGTAACAGATCCCTGGTGGTCTAGTTGATCCCCCACCCTGTTAGTTAGTCACCCACCACCCTGCTGTCTCCCATCCCAACTCCCAGCTGTTGACTAAGACGGCCCTCCTCTGACCACCATGGCTGGCTGCCGATTGAGCTGTGAATGAGTGTGTACTATATAGAGTACAAGATTATTCACAGCTCAGTCAGCAGCCAACCATGGTGGTGAGAGGAGGGCTGTGCTGGTGGCTGGCTGGGAGTTGGGATGGGGGAGAGCCCGATGGTAGGTGACTACCTGACAGGGTGGGGGGCCCACTATAGCACCATGGATCTGTTACTGTGGACGGGAACTGGGGACAGGGAGGGACCACTAGACTACCTGGGAAAGTTAAAAGAATTCATAGGACCGGGATTGAGCTCGGGGAGTGGGGATGGATCATCAGACTACCAGGGAATAATATATTATTTAACTTGGGGTCGGAGATACTATATTAATGCTTACTGAACTGATGATTTTAGTATGTGTAAATTACAGTATTATAGGTATGTTAAGCACACTGATATCTTTTGTATTTTGTGTGTTTCGTGTGATTGTATGGTTTCTCACTGAAAATGAGGTTTGCTCAGCTGAGTATCCGATTCATACTGAGAGCTCTTGGGATAGGGCACTTTACAAATAAAATTGCCTTGTATTCCCACCAACTTTTACACATGGCTTTTTGTGCCCCATATGCATGAGCATTTTGGTGGCCTTGCACTGCAACCTCTCAATTGCCTCAATGTCCTTTTTGTATTGAGGAGCTCAGAACAGCGCACAGTACAGGGCTGGATCAATGTCCTATAAAGTGGCAGGATTCCTTTCCCTGCCCCAAGAAAGGTGCATGCAATGAAACATCTGTGTATTAACTGAAAAAGTACAAACTGCAAAAGAAGTCACAACAATTGAGCAGAAACATATCATTTTATTTACCTTAATGTGAGATGCAGACAAAAAGGCAGACATTGCCAATGCTACAAGGTGTAAGCCACCTGAGGAAGATGCGATTTATTTTTTTCTTGGAAGCTGTGGAGATGTCTAGCTTTTTGTCCACCTCTCACATAAAAATAAATAAAATTACCTATTTAGGCTCATTTGTTGCAGGTCTTCTTTCATGGCTTGTGCTTTTTACATTCTCTATCCTGCTGCCCCCCAACACACACACACGCACACACACACACACACACACTTTGATGCATACCAGCATTTTGATATACCTCTTCACAGCAGCTGTGCACTGCTTTACAAACTTCAGCACCTCATCCACTATTATCTCCAGGTCATTTTCCTCCTACACTCCCCTAAAGGACTCTCCAAACAGTGCTTAGGTCCTGCCTCTGTTTTTCCTTTACAGCCTAAGACCCAGAAGTCTAAACTATCGCCTAACTCGTTAAAGTTTGCCTGACGTTTGTCCCCATCTTCAAGGAAGTCAATCACCATGGTCAACGTAGTGTCATTGGTGGATGTAAAGAGAGCCTAACATTTAAAGAGCCACTGACACCTTGATAAGAACTTTGAAAAACAATATTTGGACACAAAGCAGCTTATATTTCTCATTAGCTCTTAATTTCTTATCCAAATTATTTATTATTAATGTTATATGTATGAAATCAGGATATTTGTTCCATGAGAGTTTATCAGCTCCTATTCCTTTTTCCCAGATCGATGTCATAATACTCTGCTTGTGACATCACAGTTATTCCTATGGCAACTGGCTGTGATGTCACAACACAGCATTCTGACATCAAGTAAGGATTCATCTGTAAAGGCAGATTAACTGTAAGGGATAAATATCTTATTTTTGTGGGAATTTCTTCAGTAATAAATAATGGCAAGGAAAAATGTATAGAAGATATATGAAATACAAGCAGAATTGTGTCTAAATATGTTTTCCAAGTTTTCCCAATGGCGTCAGCTGCTCTTTAAGAGACAGCTTTGTCTAAATATATTAATTTGCATATGCCATCTTGTATTTCATATATTTTCTGAAGCTTCCCCTTTATGACTGTGCAGATTAGCTTGAAAACAAGATCACTGTCCCCTGCCCCTGGACTTCACTTTCTCTTATATCCCAGTCCCTTGCTTGTGTTATCACAGTCTGTTGCAGTTGAAATGATTAAGATATCACAC
The DNA here is from genome assembly GCA_016271365.2 of Neoceratodus forsteri. Lineage (NCBI taxonomy): Eukaryota > Metazoa > Chordata > Ceratodontiformes > Ceratodontidae > Neoceratodus > Neoceratodus forsteri. Next base: position 562,037,154 of record CM028136.1, on the reverse strand, counting down.
ACCAGGGAATGTGAGGTCAGGTGTAGACAACTAGCCAGAATACTTTTGATAAAGACGAGGGGGTTAATTATGTTGCTGTTCATGGTTTTAAGAATCATTGTGAACTAAACAGAGGAAAGCTATGAAATCTAACATAGCCTTCCTCTTTTCATTTCTGTGAGGCACATGGCACTGCCTTCTTATCAAGTGAGGCATAAGACTTTTAACCTTTTGGCAGATGGACCTAGCAGATGTTACTTGGCTGGGGAAATATTATGTGTCATTGTACCTCCTCCTGCAGAGCCCTTGAAGCATAATTGTACACAGACAGTTACCCCCCCCCCAATAAATATACAGTGCTACCAGTCTCCACAGACCCACCATACAATACAGCAAAGACAATGCACAATCATAAAGAGTAAGGGAACTCAGGTGGTACTCTGGCATGCATTGGAGCACCAGCAACTCTAGATTATTTATACTGTTTCCCCATTCTCATCTATCCCACTCATGAGAGGGGATCAGTGAGAGGGTTATGTGATCTGTATTAGCTGGAGCCAGTTGGGAAATGCCCCAGTGCACATTGTGTTCTCCACTATTGCTGCGCTGATCCCTCTCATGAGAAGGATCTTGGGCGGGGGAGGGGAGATGGGCAGATCTGCTCGACTGTGGCACACTTGGGAGGGCACAATCTGCAATGTTTGGGGGAGTTCTATAAAGAGGTGTAATGTGCAATAAGAAAATGGCACATAAAAAATAATATGCAAAAACAGGGTGGAGGTCTATGATGGATAATCGGCACCAGCAAAGCTGGGGAGGTTAAGCAAGCTAATAAACAATGAAGAAACAGAAATACAATCCTACACTGGATCTCCCCAACAGTCAAGCAATAAACCTGTTCATATTTAATGCACCATTATACAATGGCAAGAACATTTCCTGGTCTCTGATTGGTCAGTGTGTCCCTGGCACAGTGAGGTTATCCCAGCACATCCTCACTGTATTGAACTGAATGCCTTGGATGATGATTTGGATGATGAGTTGGATGCCATACACTTAAGAAACAGATATATATTGCCACACTAAATATCTACTAAAAATATGTTTTAATTATTATTTTTTTATTTTGCATAACAATGAGCCATTGTGCAATAGCAATAATGCACTCTAGGGTGTGGGTTGTGCTGGGATAACCTCACTTCTGTGACACTGGACTTACTTGGCCTGCGGCCTGATGCCCAACCACCCAGGCATGAGGTTATCCCAGCACAACCCACACCCTGTCAAGCATTATTGCTTAAGTAATTAATTCACAGTGGCTGTGATCTCCCTTTAGGGTGCATGTGATACCACACAGACCAGCTGGATTAGTGTAGGCTTAATGCAGGGTAGATGAGGATGTTTTCAGTCTTTTACATGAAGAAATGGAAAAACCAAGAAGCAACAATGACAACTGTAAAGGTGGCCTGTTGTCAAGTATGCAGGTCTTCTACTCTCTCCCAAAACACAGTCCTAGTCCAGGGCTTTCAACACCCTAATTGCCATATCTATCTACAGTACCTAATGAAGAATGTTGTTGGGCCAAGGCTCTGATATGAACTCACAGTTGTAGTTGTATTGCAACTCTGGAATGCAGGTGCTGACCACCTTGCAATTTTATTGCTCCTAACTGCTTCCCTTGGGGGGGCAGAGACCATAGACCATCTGCACCTCCTTGACCTGGGATCCCCAAGGCCCCTCAATACTCCCAGAGCACTTTCTTCACTTCCTTTCTCTACAGCTGCATCCATGTACAAGTTGTGGTTCTGGCATCTCAACCACACTGGATTTCATCTCACGTGGGGACTTCTAAGATGACAGGCTGGTGGCTGTGGCAGTCTTGTCACACATGTGGCTCTGCTAATTTTGGACTCTCCTAACTCTCTGAACTGGCTCTGGGTGGATCCCACACAAACACTCCTCCAGGTGGTTGCCTGGTGAATATGCATTTGCTACTGCACACTTGGCTCCATTTAGGGACAAGGCTTTGCTAGGCGACTGCCCAGAACCTCCAACAGGCTAGCTGGCTTTCTCAGAGGTAACTCCATGGAGGGCCTGCTTTCTCCTCACCCTACTGGGCAAATCTGATCAAGGCCTGCTCCAACTGCAGTCTGAAAGCAGTCAGATCCAACATTCTATCAGCTCAGTCATTTTAGGGGTGGGCTAATCACTAAATCCAGGCTTCCTACTGGCTGCCAGATTCATGGGAACATCCTATGCTGTGATTACAGAATATCTCTTCTGACATCATTGCTCTCTCTCTCTGTGGAGCCTGATGTGCAGTTTTTCATGAGCAAACAGTTCAGTGACCCCCTAACCCAACAATGACCAAGTGCTGGTCAAGGAGAAATCCATCATGACAGCTATCAAGGTTGCAACTAATTTACCATAGTGCCTCATAGATGGTTCTGGCTGCATTATTTAATACACACAAGCATCTCTGGTCCCTCATCATGGGTGGCAGGTCCATTCTTGATCCCTCATTGATGCTGTGCAGCCATGAGTCTGCTATATGCCCAGAGTTGCAAAAACAGCAACTGGGTTCCTCCTACCACTGCCTGGATCTCCATCTCCATGTCCACTGTCAGCAGAGGACCAAGTGAACACAGTTGATGGCAGCTACGAGGTCTGGGCTCCCATGGGAATGAAGGTAAGCCCCCATTGGGGGTGTTACATAATCCCCCTACGTGCATGTCATTCTCAGCAATGCAAAGTCACATAGTCTATAATCATGGTCATCAGCAATTAATGTAGTGGAAGCAATGTGATATAGTGATTATAGCATTGGCTTGGGAAAAAAGAGATCACAGATCCAAACCCTGCTAGCAACAAAATACTCATTGTATGATCTTGGACAGGTTATGGAACCTCCCAGTACTCTAACCCATCCAGCTGGAGAAATGGATAGAAGCAGGACCTCACTGGAAATGAAATGTTGATTCTCAGCTAGGATATCCTAGGTGAATAAACTATAAAAAAAAAAAGTAATGATAATAAAAAAACAAACTGCTGCCTAAGTATGTCATGCACTATAATCAATGACACACAGTATTGTCTTAAGCAGACTAAACAGTTAAGATATTACAAGACGGATACATTTCCTCATCTTAGCCTTTTATGCACTACCTACTGTACAAAGGGTGAGGTATAAGTGGAGGCACCAAGCAAGTGTCTAGCCAAAACAAGCTCCTCCTTTGAAGGTGTGTGTGATGAGCACATCTTCTAACTCTATTTCTAGCACACAAGTAACTCTACAAAAAGTAGATTCTGCTTCCACGTCTGGCCATTGTGGTTGATACATTTTGTTCTGCTTCAAAGGACTACTTGTAACTTGCCTTTAGACATAAAATTAGGTCTGTTCACATGTGAGACATTATGCCAGACACTGCTTTGTAATATACTAGGTCTAAGCTCTGTGAATGGAATTATATAACCTCATATGTAAATAATGGCATTACTTCTCTACCACATTAAGTTAATTATCTTAAATGAGATTTTGAGCTAAACAGATGTCTGAACATTCAGCCAGGTTCTCTGTTTTCCAGCGATTGTCTAGCACTAAAGTAACAGTTTTTTTCATCTTTTCTGCATTGTCTATCAGACCTGAACAGACCACAATCCGCAAATTGATAGGCTGTCCATATAACTCTAATAAACTAACATCTAACAGACTGACACAGAAGATCTGCCATGGCTCTGAAGTAAAAAAAAAAAAAAAGTAACAAAATGAAATGATGAAATACAGGCATTAGGAATCAGCCAGGAGTCCAGCAGCCCACGGGCATTCCCAGTGACCAGATCCTTAAACGGGATGGATTCACTTAGTTCTACATGAATGTGAAAAAGCACCAGACAAAGTGGGTTGGAAAGATCAATGTGAAGTGGCTTTCAGCCAGCAAAAAGCTGTGCTGCATCCTTCTTCAGTACTGGACAGTCTAGACTATACCCAACAGGCATTGTGCATACAGATGCTTTGGACAGGGGCATAGGTGCAATGTTACGCTAGTGCACGCCAGGTGAGGAAGAAAATCCTATAGCTTACATCACACCAAAGCTGCATGCAAGGGTGAGAGAGAGGAAAACAGAATGCTAATGAAGATGTGTTTCTCATTAGGTAGCATAACTCAGGAGAACTAAAGAGTGAAGAAAAACATATGTGCTGTGACACTAAATACAAACTGTGAGATGCTGGTTAGTTCCTACTGCCGCTGAAGAGGAACTCTGTGTTGGTCCCAGGCACTTGCGTGTGAAGCAGTCTATTGGTTTGTCTAATAAAAGGCATTACTGGAACACTACATTCTAAATAAATACATGAGCATGGGCATGCTGTATTATTTTAGGTGTTGTGCTTCAGAGGACACATTAGTTCAAGGTCCTTTCTGCTCACCTCAGGTGATTGCTCAAGTAAACAGTAAAGATCCCTCTGTGCTTTTTGTGAGTACTTGCACAATAAACAAGCATTTGTCAATGCCGAATGTTGTCTTGCTGGCGTTGGATTGGTAGTGCAGGAGTTAGAGAGATGCATAATAGGAATGTCAGTGAAGTATGGAAGTGACACCATCCCCACCCCACTCTGCAGAGACCGACAGGTATTGAGGTGTGCCTTTGGGTTGTTGGCCATAATGCTCATGCCATTTCACCTCACCCTACCCTGCAGACTCCGACAAATGTCTCGTTGTGCCTTGGGGTCATCGGGCCTTATGCTCACCCCATTCCATAAGGAAATATGTTGAGATGGGTGCAGTATAGGAGAATGGGATGAACCTTGGGGCTGAAGAGTCCAAGGCAGACCTTGATGCCTGTCACTGGCTGCAGAGTGGTGGTGGAGGCGGAATGGCATGAGCATTACAGCCGACAATCCAAAGGCACACCCCTGACACCTGTCAGTCTCTACAGGGTGGAACATTATGGTTAGAAACCCTAATGCCCCAGGCATTTGTTGGTATTTGCACTCCAAATTTTCTACATGGGCTTTTTGTGACCCCACCTCATGAAAGCATTTGGGACCTCCACTCATGAATAGTGGTCCTGTGATTCTCTTAATCTGTCTCGAACGTTGATTTCCCACAGCGACTGCACAATTCTGCGCCAGATGTGTGAAAGCACATTTTGGGCAGGATGTGAAAAATGACAGCTATACCATTCATAAGGAGGTGTGAAGAAATGGCGATGTTGAAAATCTGGAGTGAAAATATTAAAAGTTCTCGAAGTTACAAGCGTGAGTGGAAACTGCGCAATGCATGTTTTTAACACAGTCATTTTGTGGATTTTTTTCACCAAATTTTTAAGATAGGCATTTTGGGACCTCTACGCCTGAACAGTATATTTGTGATTTTCTTAATCTCTTCAGAATGTTGATTTCCCACAGCGACCGCGCCAAGGTGATTTTGCGGTCACTGCATGGAATCATCTTTCTGGACCGATTAATGAAATGACAGTGTCACTGTCCATGCATGAAATGGAAAGGATTGACAGATAGATAGATAGCTCTTTCCCAACTCCATGGGTGGTGGTGCATGGCTGTTCTGACTGCTTTCACAGACTCCTGTTGTTTGTCAACTCCCTTCTTCTAACCTGTGTTTCCTTGATACATTTTGCTCAACTTTTTCTTATACCTGAGTCCTCCTCCTCCTCCTCCTCCTCCTGCTAGCCCTATTTGCTAATTGTTACTAGAATATGATGCTTAATGAACGCTAGTACCATGATTCTGACTTAATCTGTGATTTCTTGATTAAGGCTTTTGTGTTCTCCAATTACTGCCTGTCTTGAATTTTCTATTACTTTATTTGATTGTTCTAAAATTGCTGTATTATTTGATCCAAATGTATTCTGCACCAGTATTGTTAGTTTAGCCTGTGCTGTTTTTGACTGCTATCTGCCTTGAACTTTTTTGTATGTTTTTAGTGTTTTAGTGAAAATATTGTTTTCAACACATGGCACTGTTAATGTACTGCACTTACCAGGTCGCCCCTGAAAAAGGGACTGTCTTGTCTCAATGGTTGAACCTGGTTACCAAAGTTCAATAAATTAATAAAATAAATAAATACATTGTTTGCCAGATGTGCAAAAACACATTTTGGGCAGGATGTGAAAAATAACAGCTGTTCTGTTCATAAGGAGGTGTAAAAAAATGGCAATGTTGGAAATCTGGAGTGAAAATATAAAACATTTTCGAAGTTACGGGCGTGCATGTTAACTATGCAATGCACGCTCATAGCACAGTCATTTTGTGGAATGTCTTCACCAGATTTTCAACATAGGCATTTTGGGACCTCCACTCATGAACAGTGTCACTGTGATTTTCTTAGTCAGTCCCGAACATTGATTTCCCACTCGACCGTGCCATTGTGCACCAGATATGTGAAAACACATTTTGGGACAGCTGTACTGTTCATAAGGAGGTGTGAAAAAATGGCAATGTTGAAAATCGGGAGTGAAAATATTAAAAATTTTCAAACTTATGAACATGCATGGAAACTGCAAAATGCACGCTCATAACACAGCCATTTTTTGGAATTGTTTCACCAAATTTGCAACATAGGCTTTTTGGGAGTCCATCTCATGAACAGTGACACTGTTGTTTCATTAATCAGTCCCAAATGGTGATTCAGTGCAGTGACTGTGAAATCACCTTTTGGGACTGAATAACGAAATTACAGTGACTGAGTTCATGAGGTAGAATCCCAAGAAAACCATGTTGAAAATTTGGAGCCAAAAGTCACAAAAATGGCTGAGATATCCACCTTAGTTGAACCCCCCCCCACCCCCACTGATGCATTTATATAGCTTACCATGATTTTCTTCAGCTTGCAGTCGGCATTTGAAGAGTTCAGACGTGTCCCGCTCCACCGAAGATTGCCACGCTGGACTTCGGAGGTAAGTATGGGGTAAGGGGGGTGTGGGGAGGTGAGGTTCACAGAGGGTGGGTGCGGGTTGGGAGAGGGGGTGCTCTGACTCAACAACCAGGCGTTTTCTTATTTTCAGGAATGGACATCACAGGAAGGTTTTCTTTATTTGCAGGTGAAATTAAAAAACTGTTGGGCACACAGCAGAGGGCTCCCAGTGTGCCCCCTGACTTTGGTGGGTTATGTTGGCCACACTGGAGTGGGCTCTCACTGTGGCACACAATGGGGTGGGGTGGGAGGGCAGGAGCATGCCAACATGGTCGGCTTCAGAGTTCTGGAAGCACACTGGGGTGGGCTCCTAGTGTGTCATACAATCTTGAGGGGGGGTTATAAACATGCTGACATGCTGACAGGGGGATTATGCACCCCTGTAGTCAGCTTTGTAAGGATTGTGAGAGGTGGACGGCAACAGCCACCACCATGTTCATTCATTCACATATCTGGACTGACTTGTACGGTATGGGCTGCATGCCAATTGGCTCATGCTCTGAACCAATGGGTATGCAACACTACCGAGTTGTCGGTCAGCGGGCAGCGGGGGCGGCAGGTGGGTGGGGTGCTGCCGCCTGCCAGCTGACAGGGGCGGAAGCAGGGTGGTGGGGCTCCATGGGTGGTGGGTGGGGTCCACTAGATCACTAGGGATATCAAACTTGGGGGTGTGAGGAATGGCACCCATGATCGGGTCTGCTCGTCCACTGGACCACCAGGATATTGGACTTTAGGGGGTTCTGATGCCCACAATCGAGCTAATGGGGAGTGGGTTAGGTTATGCCCATGATCGGGCTACTCGGGGGTGGGGGATACTGTTTTGCCCACCATCGGGCTACTCGGGGGGGTTAGGGAGAAACTGTTTTGCCCACGATCGGGCTACTCGAGGGCATGGGGGGATACTGTTTTGCCCATGATTGGGCTATTCCGGGTCCACTGGACCACCAGGGATTGGAGTCATGCATTGTCCCTTATGGGACGTAATGCGATCGGGCTGCAGGGGGCGTCGGTCCTGACGGCTGCTGCCTGGCAGGGCGCCAGGCGCAAGTCATCAGGGATCGGTGCACCTGCATGCTAATGGCATCCAAATGGGGCCGTGATCAGATGCAAATGGCCCCCATGCGCCTTGCATAAATTATGGCCCCATTTGCATGTCACCCTTTGAATATCGCAGGTGTTATGCATGGTGCAATGGAACTTGCGCCACCACATCTCAATGCTCCATTCTGACCACTTGTGCTGACGCAGTTCCACTGCGCCATGCACAGTGGGTGTATTCAAAGAAGTTGCGCCATAGCGCAACTCTGTTAAATATCACCCTGGCCACACCCCTGCGCAACTATTTTGAGTGGCACAGGGGCTTGCACCACAGAATGGCACAGTTTGAATATCTGGGCCATTGCCTTTAATGACTTTGGATGAAAAGCCGAGTCAACCCACTGAATTCATGCTGGAGTACATTTTATTCTGCAGACTCTCAGAATATAGACATTGTTGAATTCCATCAGAAAAACAAACTTATACATTGTGCTTACGAACTTTAAAGCCAAAGAGTAAAGCACCATTGTTTTTTCCATGTTTTGGAATCACAACTGTGTTTATGAATCATTTATAAATTAAAAACGGAGACATACTATCAGTAATGTGAGCACCAGTACTGTAAAAAGACAGTGCACACAAGACTCAATGTCAACAAAGAATAAATAGTCTGTTTGACACCTACTGTAAGTAATGCATGCACGTTCTTGGCCAACAATAATCATGATTTTTAGACTTTTCTTAATACTTACTTTAGGAATTATGCATCATATACATCAAGCCAAGCAGTCATAAAGAAATGCTGCAGTTCAGAAGCTGCAATAATTCCATACACATGGCTCTAACAGAAAAATTAAAATGCATAAAACATATGTCCCATTTTTCTTTTTCATATCGAATAAGAAAATAAAGCAACTTTACTAAATTAGTAACAGTGTGAGGCATGGTTTCTTTGGTCTAAAATGAAACTTGATATGTATAGTCTCCAGGTGGGTGAGGAAGGGGTGCCTCCCACTTACTGTTTAAATGAAATTCCCTACAGATGATTCAGCATCAGTCTACCCTATCTGTCTACTCTCAAGAAATACACTCATACTACTGCTCCCTCTTCTGAGTGTTGCTCAGTGTCTCCTGCAACACTCCATCTGGTCCATCTTTCTTCATATTTTTCCATCCTATCCCGTAACATGTATGTTATCCGTTCTGTTTCCGCTGTCTCCTCTACTAACCCCAGGGACTTTTAGACCTTAATTTTGAAAGCAGTTAAGTGGCACTATATGAAATGGGTAGGGAGCTGTCTGCATTCTGACTGGCTACGAGGCATCAGTTGCCATGTCCTTATCAGCACATTTTGTGCCAACTGGTATTACTTATGCCACTAACCAGGACACAGTGTACCCAAAGATCCATGACAGCCAGCATGTTTTGGAAAAAAGAATTCTGACAGCCATGTTGGTGAAGTTATATACTGTATCTATGATTGCCAGTACTTGCACTAACACAAACAATACCACTTCCAACCATCATTAAAAATATAAATCCCGACATTACACTTAAAAGATAAATAAGACATAAAAAATGTAATACTCATAACTAGCCTGCTTTAACATGTTTTTAGCCATTTTCATTTTGCAGGCCTGCAATTCACAGCTTCAATGTCATGCTGTGCTCTCACAGTATTCATGCCCCCGCCCACTGACCTCCAATTCTGTGTCTTCATCATCTTTGTGTGCTTGTATTATGAAGAAAATGCTATTTAAAAAACAAAACAAAGTATTGCTCACCTGTGAGTGTTGCCCAATCTCCCACAGAGCATTGTTAAAACTGGAAGTAGATGAAAGCCATGCAGAAAGTCCAAGCACTACATGGCAAAGCTGCACTGAAAGCCCGAGCATTGCATGACCACTTGGACTGCAACACAGCAGAAACTTTTTTTTTTATTGAAACTATATGTGTGAGTGAGATAGTGTCTATACTGTTAGTGAAATTTATGCTGATTGCCTGAGTACTGTGTGATCACTTGGACTGCAATGGAGCACAAACAGTGGTGTGTGTGTGTGTGTGTTGTGGGGCTAACCTGAGCATTGTATGTTTGGGGTGTGACCTCTACTGGCAACCAAACACCTATGGAATACAGTATAGTACACTATACTACACTGCTCTACTCTACATAGGGGGACTATTTACATTATGTTAACTATTAAACGCTCCCTTTTTGCATTTTTGACTTTTTTCCTTTTTTATTTTTAAAATATTTACTTAAGGGACCCATTTTATAAGTTCACTAAGACACTCCAAGGTATTGTTTATGGCCTGATAATGGCACACCCCAGGTGCTAATGGCACTCAGCACAAGCACCTAGTGCCTCATAACACACTTGGAATGTGCTTTTATCAGGCCAAAGGAAATTACTGTGCTTGTTTTTGCCTATATCTTAGCTACAAATTACAAATGTGCTGATACTGTGATTCTTTGTCAGTCTTCTCCTAAATGCCTTTAGTAATAAAGCACGGGGTCCTGAAATATAGCTTTTTTGAATGTCACGAGATTTGAGTCCCTTTGATGCCAATTCTATATGTATTTGTTTTTACAAGAAACTGAAAATGTGTTGAGCATCAAGCATCAAGCAAAACTCAAATCTCATGACTTACCAAATAAAAACCTGAATGTTTGACTTCCTGCCAATTCACCACTTTGAACACAAAACAAGCACATGCGTTGTGAACACTCCATCCCAAACTACATAGAAACACCACCCACCTCCTCCTTCTCACAGAAAACCAGTACATAGTACCTCTTCCATCCATGAAAACATAGAAAACATAGTAGCATAAGTACTATACCAGTTATCCTTCACTCCACCCATGTGTGTGATGAAAGCAAACCAAAGACCCAGTAATGACCTCCTTCCTCCAACCCATGTAGTACTAAATCTCACCCCAACCCCATGGAGCAGCATGTAAAAAAATAATTTTGTGAGGAGGAGGAGGTGCTATGGGGGTGAGATGAAGACTATTTCCAATGTATGTGATTTTTGGGGTAAAAACTACACAAAGTGTACATGAAGTACCATTTTAGAGGAACAAAAGACACCTCACACAGGTTTTTCTTTTGTAAAGCAGGCATGGGGGGCAGTAGTCCACTAACTAGCTATTTTGTGAAAATATTCACAAATTTGCAAACATTTTTCCCCCATGACAAAGCCACTTTACTTGAGGAAAAACTCTGGGAAATCTCTGTGAAGTGTGGAAAACTCACAAGTTTCTCAATGTAGAAAAATGCAGCCACATGACACGTTAAAGCAGGCAAAAGGCTTCTCATTTTTTACCTGCTCTAATATGTTACATGACAAAGGCTCTTATTTATACTTACTTACCAGATCTGTTCTGTCAGCTTCATCCCTCTGTGATCCCATCTAACCTGCTGGTTGTCTTTGAGTGCTGCAGGGTTTAGGAATCCTAAGAAGGTGGGCATTAGGCAGGGGTAGATCTTGGGGGACTGATTTAGAGTTTTCGATCAATTAAACCCCCAGGACAAAGGGAATCGGAGAAGGATTCTCCCGGCCTAGTCGTATACCAGGAGAGTCCTCTGATAATGGGGTGTAGGTAGTCAGCGGATAGGCTAACTATATTCCTCTCCTTTAGGCAATACTTTGTAACACTAGATCCCTGTACAATAAAACTACAGTGGTACTGGATTTCAGCATTGATTCCTCAGCAGATCTGCTGTGCATCATTGAAACCTTGCTTGCTTGGTGATGACTCCAGGTTGGTCCTGAAGGTGGGTATCTTGGCTGGGATCTCACTTGTGCACTGCCTGAGGCATGATACGGGGGGGGGGAGTGTGGGGTGGCCTTCTGCTTTACATCCAGCCTGAGACTAAGTTATAGCACACACAGTGAATGAGAGAAGACTGCTTGACTATGAGGTAGAGACAGGCAGGACAGGCATGGTGTGCAGGATACTCCTGTTGTATTGTCCTTTGGAGAGGGAACAGGAGTTCCTCCAGGAATTTGTTGATTTCATTGTCTCCTTGGCATTCGATTTAGCTTGCTTTTTTGTGCTGGGGATTTCAGTGTCTGGATGGATGATAAAACCTCTCAGTTTGCTTATCAGTTCCTACCAGCTGCCTAATCACTGGGCCACACTCAGGCAATTGGCACAGATACCAGTGAAACATGCCAGATCTTAGACCTGGTCTTCTCACTGGGTCTTGATAATTCCGATAGCAGAGTGGATCCTGTTAAGTGGTTGGCTCACCATGCCACAACAGTTCCTGATGGGGCCCCAGTTTCTTCCTCACCCCTTGTGGAGATGGTCTGGTACTGTCCTAAACATAATTTGAGCCAGAAAAACTCTTGGTGGTTCTGGACATCTTAGGTATGGTATGTGGGGCTGGTGTGGTAGTGGCCATAAAAGGCCATCATTTGACCATCTAGGAGACTCTGGACATCCTAGCACTAGTTTGTGTCCACCCACTGACTTCCTGAGGCAGTTTTCCATAGTATAACAATGGGCAGCATTGGCTGAAGAAAAAACAGCGGAGGCTGGCGTGTTTTTGAAAGAGATATGGCTCAATGGATAACAGGCTGGCTTTGTGGTCCCATTTCAGGAATATAAAAGGGCAAACACTCTGACAAAACTGAATTTCCAGTCAGGGGTGATGGTCAGAACTGATCAACCTAGTACTTCCACACAGTGGACAGATTAATCCATATACCCTGTCTGCCATCCAGGGAAGAATATTCAGCAGCTAAGTGCAAGGAGTTTGATTGAGTCTTCTTGGAAAGAGTGTTGTCTATTCAAGCTGGGCTGATCCTTTTCTGTCTGAAGACTCCTTGTGGTCCTTCAGTGAGTTTCAGCCGGTGTCAGATGAGGATGTGCTCAGGGTGATAACCAGGCTGTGTCCAACTTCCTGTTCTTTTAAACCCAGGTTCTACGTGACTGTTACTGGACTGCTGAGAAGCAATGGGCTCAATTATGGCCAAGATGTTCAGGTGTTCCTTTAAGAAAGGATGCTTCTTATCCACCTTAAAAATGGTGGTGGTGCCCTCGTAAAAAGCCATCTTTGAACTCAGACATCCTGGCAAAGTACATGCCTGTCTCAACCTTCCCTTTCTGGGAAAGATGACTGAAAGGGTAGTTCTGCTGTAGCTTCAGACTCACTGTGAGAAATGTAACATACAGAAACCATTCTGGTCTGGTTTCAGGCCTTAGCACAGCACTGACACTACACTTGTCAGGGTGCTTAATGTCCTCCTTTTGGTGAGAGACAGAAGGCATTGCTCTGTGAAAATTCTCCTTCATCTCCAAATGGCATTTAACATGGTGACCATAGGGCTTAATGGGTCACCTGTAGCAATATGGAGGGCTCTCAGAGACAACATATAAGTGGTTTGCATTCTTCCTATCTGGCAGGTTGCAGCAGGTAATGTTAGGTACTTTTCCCTCCACACCCTTCTGTGAAAGGCTGTGCGGTGCCTCGGGGGCAGGTCTGTCCCACATGTTTTTCATCATCTACATGTTGCTTCTGGGAGAGGTCATTAGATGGTATAAATTGGTATTTTACTGCTATGCAGATGACACACAGCTCTACCTATTGTCTACATCCAAAAAGCATGAAGTGCTAATGCCTTCATGAAATTTCTGACTGGATGGAGTCTAGCTGGCTGTGGATTATAAACTGTCACTAGATTATCGGGTGGTGACAGTGGTCTGCAGTGGGATTTTCCAGTTAAGAAACATTGCCGAGATTAAGACCTACCGTATCTTGCGTGCTAGGATCTGGTGATCCTAATACATGCTTTTGTGGTATCAAGGCTTGACTACTGCAATGCTCTATATATAGGGCTATCTGGGAAGCATGTCACCTAAAGGTTGTGCAGAATGCTGCAGCCTAGCTGATTGCTGGAGTTAAAATAGCCGTGCATATCACACCTGTGCTGCATGAGCTATACTGGTTAACAGTTCAGTGGTGCACCACTTTCAAAATTGTTTTGTTATCATATTGTACAAAGCCCTGCATGGACTTGGTCCAGACTGCCTGAAAGATCTCTTGGTTTTTTATGCTTGGGTCTTACCCCTGTGCTCCACTGTGGGAAATCTGAGATCCAGGCTAAAGCAATTAGGGGTTAGGATGTCACAAGAAGTGTGGGGGTGGGGTGTGTGAGGACAGAAGCCCATTTACAGAAGGCTGCTGGGAGTTGGAAGCACTAAAGAAAAAGAATGCGATGGGGCCAGAATGGATCTACCCAAGTGTACTAAATGAGTTGAGCATGGTGCTAGCTGCCTCTAGCAACACTATTTAGAATTTCTTTGGAGATGGTGTGGTTCCAGAGGACTGACAGAGGGCTGATGTGGTTCCTCTGCACAAGAACAGCACAGCAGGGAGGAGGCTAGAAATTACAGACCATTCAGTCTCACACCATTGGTGGGAAAATTAATGGAGTTCCTACTGAAGGAGATACTGACAGAGTACCTGGAGACAAATGGGCTGCAGGACCAGCTGCAGCATGGCTTCACAGGAGGAGGTCATGTCAAACAAATCTCATAGGTTTCTTTGACTAGGTAATTAGGGAGGTAGATCAGGGGATGGTAGTGGAAGTGGCCTATCTGGATCAGTAAGACCGTTGACACTGTACAACACAGGAGGATAACAAAGAAACTTAGCAGCCTGGGGTTGATGGAGAAGGTGGTGAATTGGGTATCTAACTGGTTGAAAGATAGGAGGCACAGGATTGTGGTAAATGGCAGTCACGTGGAGGCCAAGAGAGTGACTAGTGCAGTACCAAAGGGATCGGTACTGGGTCTTCGCTTCAATGTCTTCATAAGTGATATTGTTGAGGAACTGGAGGGGAATGTGTGTCTCTTTGCAGATCACACAAACATCTGCAACAGGGTGGACACCCAGGAAGGGCTGGAGAGAATGTAAAGGGATTTGGAGAAACTAGAGGAGTGGTCTAGGGAGTGGAAGCTTGGTTTCAATGCTAAAAAGTGTAAAGTCATAATCATGGGGCAGGGAATTCTGAGGGCTGTGTAAAGGGGGGTTACTTACAGTTACCAAGCAAGAGAGGGACCGTGGGGTAATCATATCTGATGACTTCAAGGTAGCAGGACAGTGTGACAAGGCAGTAGGCAAGGCTAGCCAGATGCTTGGGTGCATAGGAGAAGGGAGGTGGTATAGCCTCTATATCACTCATGTATGTCAGCTGTAAGACCCAAACTGGAGTACTTCATCCAGTTATGGAGACTGAACCTCATCAATGACATTGACAGGGTGGAAGTGGTCCAGAAGAATGCTACCAAAATGGTGTGGGGGTTACACAAGAAACCATATGAGGACAGACTACGGGATCTCAATATGTATTTCCTGGAGGAGAGGAGAGTGAGAGAAGACATGATTGAGACTTATAAGTACCTCATAGGGGTGAAGACGGTGCAAGAGGGGAATCTCTTTCACAGGAGGAGTACAAGAACAGGGGTCATGCTATGAACTGGGAGGCAGGTGTTTTAGAGGGATGTGAGGAAATTCTTCATCACAGAAGGAGTACTGGATGGCTGGAACAGCCTGCCAGAAGAGATGGTAGGGGCGTAGACAGTGAGGAGCTTCAAATATGCATGGGCTAGCCACATGGGTATAATAAGTAGAGATAAGGGAGGAGGGAGAGACACCTGTGACCAAATAGGGTCTGGGGTTTAGTAACAGGCAGGGAAAATAGGGTAAACTAGATGGGCCTACCAGCCCTTTTCTGCCGACACATTCTATGTTTCTATGTTACCTGTGGCAGCACCAGTGACCTGAAATGCCTCCCAGCTAGCCTGTTGAATGTTCCCATGACACAAACATTGAAAAAGGGTCTGAAAGCCTATCTGTTTGACAGGCATTCAGTAACAACCTGAAATAATACAGCCTTTGGAGTTGGTTATAATTCAGGGGTTTTATGCTTTTATGATACTTTCCTATTTATACTGTATGTATTGTCTATGTATTGTAAGTCACCTTGACGCTTCAGGCTAGGGCGCTATATAAATAATTTTGCCTTGCCACTTTACCCACTTTTACGTAAGATATTTGCATGGAAACAGGCTCTTTCTCCTGGATGTCATCTGCCCCTGCTCCTAATTCCTTCACTGACATCCTGATAGTGCTAATTTTAACTATTCTCAAATAAATTAACTTACCCTGTGATGTGTCTGCATTTTTAATTCTTGAGTTTCTTCCTTTATTTCCTCTTATGTTTTCCCTTTCTGCTTCTGGTAATCCAGGAACCTTTCTTCTTTCTCATCTTTTGTGCCATTTCTTCCCTTCACCATCTGTGAACTTGCAGGTTCCCCCATTCGCGTCCTTCCTCTTTCCTGGCTGTTCCATCTACTTCCCTTCTTAGGCTCTCATACTTTTAATTTATGTTGCACACCCTTAGTTTCCTTCTTTGCCATCAATCATCTCTGTCTCCTCAACTCTCTTCCTTCTTTCCTATTATTATCTCTTTTCTCCCTCTGTTGACAATTCTGTTCCCTACTTACCCTATTTATGTCTTTGATCCCCAGTTCCAGTGCTTTTATTTGTATCTGTTTTGATCTCTCTCCGTGTTTCTCTTTTTCTTAATTTGTGCTCTGTTATAACCACCTTTCATCTCTTTCCCCTCACATTTCTTCCTTTCATTAAGCTACATTTCCTGGTCCCTCTCTCAATTGTCTTCCTCTATCCTCTCCCATTCTTCCTATCTCTGTGTCTTCCAACACTCACCTGAGCACCATTCTCTCTTTCTAAATATTTCCTTCCCTTCTGATTCTCCAATTCCTTTATTCATGGATGAAGTACTATGCATTGAATGCACAACTGTCCTGTTAGCGTCTATCTGCTGTGCCATGAACCATCTTGGTATTTACTGAATTAGCACATGCGTACTTCCTATATGATGACATGCCACACCTAGAGGGCTTACTAATCTGCCCACCACACCTTTTGTACATGACTGGACTGAGGAGAAGGCATATCACTGTCAGTCTCACCTCCGCTAGCTTTTAATATAAAGTGAGGAATTTTTAAAAGAACAGACGTAGATGCAAATGCACTTTCTATGTCTGCCATCTGCCCAATTGTATTAAAACGTGAGAGCTCCATTTTCAAAGGGTCCTGAGGTTGTGGGACAGCTTCCACAATTTTAGACAGCATGCCTCAAAACAAATTATGCATGCTTCAAACAATGGTGCTGACTTAGCCTACTCTACCATGGTACATGCTCGTAAAGATTCTATAGCATTTGTGGATCAAGTTAATAAAATTGTTCGTTTCTTCCGTACTCCAGCAGTACAAGCTAAATATCATGCTCAACCGGTTGAGGAGTGTTGGAGAAAGTGCCATTTTAAATTGGCTGACCAAAGCCATATTTTTTGGTCATGTCCCTTACTGATGCCATACTGGTATACAATACAAGAAGAACTTTCGGAATGTCTAGGTGAGTCAGTAGAACTCACAGCAGAGATAGTGCTGCTTTCAATTTATCTGGCTCACAGTTCCTCATGGCATCGGACCTTGTTTCCAATTTTAATATTAGCAGCCAAAAAAGCTATAACACAAAGATGGTACTCTCCAACTATCCCATCAGTACATGAATGGAGGAGACTGGTGGCAGATATTTATCAGATGGAAACTTTAACAGCTAAAATTCATAATAAGCAACTGTTAATAGAGCCTTTATGGAGACCATGGAATTTCTATTGTATATAAAATGAAGTGGATATTGGATATTGAGGCTATTTATATATTTTGACAGATGAGATGGATATAGGAGGAAAGCCAGAGCTTTGAAAGGAGAGGAACAGGGGTCCTAGGCTGTACCCTTATGGAAGGTTACTAAACAGAAAAGTTGGAGGTCTCTATGCCCTAATAAAATATTAAAGTATGGTACAGTAACATAAAATGGTATCTAGAAGTATGATCTATGCTTGTAATAAGATCATTTTGATAAGCATGTAATTAACTGTACAAAATGAAATAATCAACAATCAATAAAAAGAAAATATAAAAAAAAAAGTTAATAAAATTGTTAGGCAAATCTGATATTGCACTGAGCTATGTGTATTGTCCAATTTTATTTAGGTTTTTATATATTTCTTCTATAATGTTATTTATTTTGAGTTCCAATGTATATATTTTGTAAATTTGTGTTTTATGTATATTATTTACCTATAACTGTGTGTGATTGCAGAACTCCATTGGAAATGAGCTATGCTCAATTGGAATTTTCCCTTTCAGGTTTTATGAATAAAATATATTTACTACTGCTGCTAATACAGTACTATATTAAAATATTTAAAAAACATGGTGCACGCACCAAAATGAAATGGTGCATGCATCCAGAAAAATTATGCATCATCAAAGAAATTGGTGCATTATCAAAAAAATGGTACGTGTGTCATTTTTTTGATGCAGCTCCAGGATTTGCATCCAAACTGCTAGACCATCGAATAATATGTCCAAGTGCAGTCAGAAGTCTACTTTGACAATATGGGTGGACAGATCTGATTTAAAATCCTGCTCACAAAGTACAGACCAGCATACCTCTCGCGACTGTCCTGACCTAGGTGGGACATCCTGATTTTTTATATTTTTTTGCCTGGTCCCTCCTGACACTGCCACTCATAGTCCTGAATTCAGCATTTAGCTGCCAGAAGCTGCTATCCCTTTCACTGTGGACATGTATCTCTTTGTTTCCTCCATGTTTTCCTTTCAGCGCTACACAGATTGAGGATGCCTGTGTGTAACATGAGCACACCATTAACCAAATGGTGCACTCACTTGCACAGCTCAGTCCATCAGATAGTATTGGCATCCCTGCCCTCCCTCTTCCAGCCTTGTATTCCCCATCCTTTCTGGCACTCCTGGACCTCATAAAGCTGAAGAGAGTTCCGATGCACCAGAGAGGAAATAATGGCACAAGCCACCACTGTCAGAAAGCAGCAGAGATAGCGGCAACTCACCAAAGAGTGCAACGCAGCTGAACACTACCGCACTAGAACCCAAGTCCAGATTTGAAGAAAAAAACACCACCAGCACCAGAGGCTAGCTAGAACTGCTAAATAACAGCACAGCAGCAGCATTTTACAAAAAAAAATATTCTGGAATCACTATTATTGCCACTGTGTCAACACAGTCATAGACAATCTGTTACAAGTTGGTAGCACAACAGCTGAGGGTCAGGGAGACAGTTGCAAAAACTGCCGGGGTCACAGGTGCCCCAATGCATGCCCTTATTCTAATGAGAGGTAAGTTTATCAAATATTGTTATGTTTGAAAATGAGAATTCAGTGCCTTGTGGAATACCACCCTATTCCAACTTACAGCATAACCATAAAGTTAAATAACGTATATGTCAGCTTTAAACAATGTGACAGGGATATGCTGATTTTTTTTCCTTCTTAACTTTGCTGTTTTCGTACAGCTTTTATGAACTGTACAGGTTAGCAAGAGTCCCAGTAAGTGCCTGCTAATGACAGAAGTGCACCCACCATGTGCCGTGAAGTATATAAATATTATGCTAATTAAGTGTCCTTGATTTTGGTCACTTGTCCCCGCTTTTCAGGGTCTCTGTCCAGATTTGCTCAGACTGGGGTTGAGAGGTATGTAGACCATCATTATTCTAGCAAGCACATGGCTATTGTTCATGAGTGGGAATGGGTACCCTGATGCTGTTGACACAGTGGGCTGCCAACATATAGTTACAGTGTTCCAAGGTTTCAAAAGACACAGGGCCAAGCAGTGAATGAAAAATGGGTGTTTTGCTTTCACTATGTAGCCCTGCATGAGCCCACAAGTGATGTGTAGCTGTGGAAGGGGTACCTGTAAACATGGTAGACATACAGACTCCCACATCCACTGGATCTCCAGGGAATAAAGACTGAAACATGAAACCAGAGAATTGTTTTGAATGCAATTTTGTAGCTATGGAAGACAGACACAGGGAGTGAGTTGAGGCATGTAGGTCTGGTAGCGCTTACACCATTCATTCTCCTGATGGTGTATTTTAAAACTGTTAGTTTTAGAATTGTATGTGCTTCATGCTGATCAAGGCTAGTACAAGTCCCATATGGCATGTAATACTTCAGAAATGGATGGACTTAAAAATTGCACTTGAAGGATAAATAGGCTTGTGGTGTGAGAGGATTATAACATGTCTGTGTTCCTACAAAAGTGCTTTGTTGTACCATAGCTGAATAGCCCAGTTTACATTCTTTGAAAGGGGATTGGGGGGGCTCCTCCACCATACACTGTACAAGCAGAATGTATTATGGCTATGATAATTAGCAGTGAAACAAATTTACAACAGTGGGCAATCCTTGATTACTGCGCCCAGTGACTTTTTTTTGTCTGCTCAACCACATCCATTTTGTGGAAATTACTTTGGGACACTGCCCAATCACAACTAAACTGGTTAGTTCAGAAATTACATCTGATGCTCAGAACAGATGCAATCCAGGCTGCTTTCTTTTTGTTATTTAAAGCTTTGGTAACCCGGGGTGAGTGCACTGGGCCACATTCCATTCTGCAGGCATGACCTGGACATAAATTTAACACTGTACAAACAAGCATTTACATTAACTCTACACGCGTCTACAAAATTCAGTAATACATTAATTAAAGCAATAACATCCTGCTACATTAAACAAGTTCTGTTTGAAATGAACTTTGAACATGAACAAAGATTTCAATTGTCTGATTTCAGATGAGACAGCATTCCAGGTTTTGGATCAACTGTCAGGCATATGGATACCATATAACTGTAACTTGTGGTCATCACACCTGGTTTTGATAGCCTCAGAGTTCTACTGAGCATGTCCACAACTATCCTTGTTACATAGTTGCCAACCCATAGCCTTTGCTAGAGTTCCAGTTGTCTCTCCATATTCTCATGTCATGCTTCAGCTGTCCATTGTAGGTATGTATTCCTTTGCATTGTACACTTTAGTACTGCAAAAACGGTCTTACAAAGTACTTGAGGTAGCCCCCCCAACAATTATTAAGATACAACAGTGAGGCTGTACCCTACATACAGTACATCTATATATGTGTGTGTGTGTATATATATATATATATAAATATATATATATATATACACACACACACACACATATGCATATGTATTTAGGGGAAAGAAGACTCAAGTTCCTGTCTCCCACTAACTCAAGTAATTTAGGTTTTGCTAAGAGAGCAAGGAGGGAGATTACTAAGGTAGCCAGAGCATTTCTACTACAACATTTATGACTGGGGCTAAGTAGAAAATTCTATATTAGAAATGCAGGGTCTGAAAGGTAAATTGGGACTTTCAGTCAAGGTATAAAAGGCATGGTACTTAGCAGTGTGTGTGGTCTGAGTTGGGAAAGGCAGATGAAAATCATCTCTACAGTTAGCTGAGGTGTGACTGTTAATTGGGGTGGGTGGCTTAGGTAGACGTGAAGCAGTTGTCTACATTTAGACTTCCTTTTAGGTAGCTCTAGCTATCAACATGTCTGATCATGCCCATGGCACACAGCAGGAGTGGAAGAGCTATCTTAAGGCAGATAGCCAGCAGAAGACTCTGCAGGAGGAACACCAGGGCAAGGCAGGAGATAATACAGTACTGTGTCTGATATACTGAAACAGTCAGCTTTCAGGGTAGGTAGACACAGGTAGTGAGTTAACATCTAGTGAATAAGGAGTAGCTCTTGCTATTAAAGCAAGGAGACAGCTGACTGAGGCAGCTAGAACATTTCTGCTAGAACATTTCAATTAGAAGTTTTGGGGTTATAGTAAGGATCAGTGTAGGGATGACGTAAAGTGGGGAGCAAGTCAGTTGCAGAGACTGTGGGGCACTCTTCTCTGGGGTTACACTCTGCAGGAGAGTTCACTGCTCCTTCTTCAGGACCTTTGCAGAGCTGTTTGCTCATTTGGTAGCAGTGAGGGTAGAGATAGCTCTACTGTGGCACCAGCTCAGCTGGAGCCCACACCCCCACTCCCCCAGAGACCCACTGTTCCAGATGGTGTGGGTCAGGGAAGGGGGAAGAGTGGTAGGGACAGCCACAAGGAGGTCAATAAACACCACACCATCCTGACAGCAAATCACTTTACACCTCAAGAGAAGAATCAGACACCTGGCTCCACCGGGGGGACTCTGGGTCTTTGGAGTAAATGATGTTGATGACTTTGTGGCACCCAGAGGTGAGAGTATGAAGAAGGCAGCTAGGAGACACTTAATGGTTAGTGATTCTATGAACAGGGGAATAGAGAGGGTGGTGGGTGGAGGAGGGGTATGGTCAGGTGCCTTCTGGGGCATCAATCATCTGGGACATGGACAGAACAGGGAGGACAGCAGAGGGGTGGAGCTGTGGGTGATGAAACCAAATTTTCAGAAGCTGGAAGACAGATTGCAGGCACACTCGGCCTCCCTGCCCTTTCCCAAGGTTCTCCCTGTATGAAGCATGGGGGGGATACAGTAAGGAGGGAAAAGACAGAGGAATTAGATGAATGAATAAAGGGATGATGTCCAGAAAAAAGGTACCACTACATAGGGGACTGGGAGGACTTCTGAAACAGGAAGCTCCTGAAAGGTGACGGCCTTCACCTGACGAAAGAGAGGACCAGTGTGCTGGAGCAGAAGTTTGACATATACAGTAGACAGTTAAACTGACTGGGAGGAACACTGAGGCTAGGGAAACCTTGGTAAAGAGAGTAAAGTAGGGGAGCCTAGGTAGTGCTCCCACCATACTTGGGTCTGGTAGCAGTAAGGTGGGTAAAAGTATGGTTGAGGTTCAAGAAGGAGTAGTAGAAGAGGCAAAGGGGGGAAGGCTCTCAAGGTCTGCAAGCAGTATAAAAATTAAAAAGGTAAGGAGAACAGGAAAGAATGCAGGTGTAAGATCACAGAATAGCAAAAGAGGATCTGGAGCTAGTTGGAAGGGGATCAATCTTAGTGTCAGGAGTCTGGGCAATAAAATCAGTGAGCTCCAGGCACTGGTGGTAGACACTGAGGCAGACCTCATAGTCATCACAGAAACTTGTGCCACAGAGAATAATGACAGGGACATGTTAGTCCCAGGTTACACAATGTTTAGGCAGGATAGAGGGAAAGACTAAGGGGGTATGTCATGGAGGGTTCAGAGGCTGTGGAGGATGGACACATCAGGGTAAGCTAAGGGGAAACAGAGTTGAAGTGAGTTCACCTTATGGCACCTTCAGGCAAGAAAATATGGATGGGGATGATGTGTAGATCACCAGGACAAGGGAAAGAGAGAGAGAGAGAGAGAGAGAGAGAGAGATGAGAGATAGAGAGCTTGGGGAAGAGCTGGCAAGTGGAGTGAAGATAGCAGGAAGTGGTAGTGGTGGGTGATCCGAATCTGATGGATATAGTTTGGGATATTCCAGTGACAAGGTGCACCAGAAGTCAAGCCCTATTGGATACATTTCAGGACTGCCTGCTGGTACAGATGGTTAAGGAACCCACTAGACAGGCAGCCAGTCATTCTTGATTTGGCACTCACCTACTTGGAGATGGTGGGTGAAGTGAGGGTAGGGGATCCACAAGGGCCCAGGAACCATAACTCCATTTGGTTCAGGCTGGCCCATGGGACCAGAATACCCCTGTCAAAAACTGAAGTGCTAGATTTCAGAGGAGCAGATTTCAACCAGATGAGGGAGGTGGTCTGAGGCAAATTGACCAGGGTGCACAGTATCAGAGGTATACAGGAAAGATGAAGCTGGAGGCAATCAAAGAGACTGTTCTTGAAGCACTAAAGTCATACATGAGAATTGTTACAAACTGAAACAGGTACAAGAGACCAATATGGTTCTTGGAAAGGGTCAGAGAAGCAGTGAGGGCCAAGAAACAGCTTTTCACCAGGTACAAGGAGAAGCAGGGGGAAGAGGAATGGAGAGAGTACAAAGTAAGAAATAGGGAAGCAAAGAGGATGGTCAGGCAGGCAAAGGCAGACACAGAGCTGCATAGCAAGGAGTGTGTCAAGGGTGGGAATAATCAATTCTTCAGATATATTAAGGGAAAAAGGAAGCGGGGAGGAAGTATTGCTAGTCTACAAGAGGGCGGAGGGTACTAGAGGAAGGTGGACAAAAAGCAGTCATCCTTAACAATTACTTCTGCTCTGTCTTCACAGGGGAAGACAACAGACCCCTGCTTAAAAGTGGCATTGATGCTGCTGTCAAAAGCATTTCTGAAAATAGGCAGCCAGTATTTACCAGAGAATAGATTCATAATGAGCTTGAAGCCCTAAAGGTAGATAAAGCCCCAGGGCAGGATGGGATACACCCAAGGGCACTCAGGGAATTGACTGTGGAAATGGCTGAATCCCTAGCAGGCTATTCAGCAGCTTACTTCAGACAGATTTAGTTCTGAAAGACTGGAGGTTAGTGGACGTAGTCCTTGCGGGGGGCAGGGGGGCAAGGAACAACCAGGGAATTACAGACCTGTTAGCCTTACCTCTGTAGTGAGAATAATTGTGGGAATCACTGATCAAAGAGGACCTTATGAATTACCTAGAGAGCAATGGAACACAGGACAGTAAACAACATGAGTACAGAGCAAGGAGGTACTGTCAGATCAACCTAATAGTTTTCTTTCACTGGGTAACTATGGTGGTACAGTAGATAAGGTGGATTTACTCTACTCGATTTCACCAAGGCTTTTGACTTGGAGTCACACAGAAGACTGCTGAAGAAGCTGGAGATCCTGGGTGTGGCTGGGGACATAGTTAGATGGGTAAGAAACTGGTTAAAGGAGAGACAGTAGAGATTTGTTGGAGAGAACCAGCATCGAATTGGAAGAGAAGGAGGTCATAAGGGGGGTGATGCAGAGATCTGTCCTGTGTCCTGTCCTCTAATATGTTCCTCAGTGACATTGAAGATGACATCTGGTGCAAGTTGTGTCTTTTCCCAGATGACACAAAGCCCTGCAGTAGGGTAGATAGCGACAAAGGTATCAGCAAGATATAGAGGGATCTACAAATGTAAGAGAGGTGGTCTAAGTTTTGGTAGTTGAAATTCAATGCCAAAATATGAATGGTTATCCATCTATGGGGAACAAACTAGGACAGAGTACTGGATGGAAGAGGTTAAACTGAGAACGATGCCAGAGGAAAGAGACCTTGGAATCATCACTAGTAACTCCCTCAAACACCTTAAGCCAGTGCAACAAGGTCTATAGTAAGGCTGATAGGATGTTGGGGTGTATCGGAGGGGATACGAACAACAGGAAAAAGAAAGTACTACTACCTTTATAAAAGTCATTTGTGAGGCTGCATCTGGAACAATGTGCTCAGTTATTGTGTCTTACCTAAGGCAGAACAGGGATAGATGGTACAAAGCAGGGTGACCAAGATTCAGGGCCAAAAGGGCAGCTCTTAAGAAGATCGTCTCAAGGCACACTTAACATGTATTCACTGGAGACCAGGTGATGGGGGGGGGGGGGAGTATGATAGAGACCTTCAAGTTCCTGAAAGGAAAAAACAAGATGAACTGCAGGGAACTATTTAGCAGGGGTACAGAGTCAATAAACCAAGGTCATGAGTGGAAACTGGTGGTGGAGGGAGTTTAAGAGGGATGTGAGGAAATTATATTTTATGGAAAAGATGGTGGAGCCACAGAAATTTCTGCCAGGGGAGCTGGTGGGTGCCAAAACCATAAATGGTTTCAAACACGGCTGGGGCAAAGTGAAGGTTTTGGTGGTTGCTCAGGTCGGTAGCAGTAGGGAGGGGAGGAGGGAGTGGACTGGGAAAGATAAAACCCCATCTAATATGGTACAGTGACCTTTGTTTTATACCTGGGGTAGGCTGGTGTAGGTGTGTCCAAGGAGACTATACACAGTTCGAGGTAAAATAAAACAGTGCAGTTTATTTAAGGCAGCTGTGTCTCTAACTGACTGGGGTCACAACCACTTTAACAAATATAAACAAAATCCTACTCCTGTCTGAAGTTCTAACTAAACAAAATAAACCTTTACTACCTCTGGTTACCAGCTACTCTGGTTCCCAGCCTCCAGTTAATATCATAAAGTCCACTTATAAACTCCAGTCTTTTCCAAAAGTCTCTGTACAGTAGCTTGACCTCGCTATTTGAAGGGCAGCTTCCGGCTTTCCCCAGGCCCCTCACCCTCTTGTGTTGCCTAAGTGGGTTTTATACACTGCCCCTAATCAACATTGACTGTAACTGTGTTTCATTAGCTCCCTACCTGGATGCTTCCAGAGCTTTCTGTGTTTGATTAGCTCCCTATATAGATGCTTCCAGAACTTTATTTAACCACTTAAGCATTTCAAAAAAGGTAACAGGGCAGACTGGATGGACCTTTGGTCTTTCTCTGCCATCATTGTCTATGTTTTTATGTTTCAGTGGAAATACTCTGTCACTGTCTTCCTCAAATGGCTTGTTGAGTCTAATACTGGCTGTTATTATGGTATCAGTTGATATCATATACTCTTACAGTTAGTCACAAGTGTTCACTTCACCACTCGTAACATGCTTATGTTTCCATTAAATCTTCCTCTTTTCAATGACATCGAGTATCCCCTTCCTCTTCCATTTTTGTGCATCTTAAAGAACTGTAATTGGCCTGATAGTATTATCTCCTTCAAATATTTGAATGCTGCAATCGTGTCTCCCTGGAGCCTTCTCCTTTAGAGGAGAACAGTCCCAGTCCTGCTAGTTGATCTTCATGGTCCATGATCTGGAAGTCATCAACCACCTTGGTTGCTGTCCTCTGCTTTTCTTTACTGTGACTATATACAGTAAAACCCCATTTATCCATACCTCAAAAATTGAATCCTTTAGTTATCCAAAATGCCTATGTGTCCTCCAGCACTTCAGCTATTTTTAAGCATCTGCTAAAGGTTGCCAATTAGGGGTTCATTGTTTCTTTCCAGACTGACAATCAGTCTATTGTTATCAGCTGTTCTCGGTCATGAGGGTATTTAAGTAGTCAAGTTTTAGTTATCAATGACCTACCTGCTTCTGTTGCTGAGCCACTGAACCATTGAACTGCTGAGCCACAATGTTCAAACAAAAGTGGTCAGTTGTTGATATCGGGCAGAAACTATATATTCTTGTGTGCCTTAACAGTGGACAAAAACTGATTGATGTTGCCAGTTTGCTGCAGGCAATTCTTCAGTATGTGAGATAAGGAAGGCAAAGGACAAAATAAGGAGCTTTGCCTCCTCAATAGACTGCAGCATAAGCCATGATACTAGAAATACAATGCACTCAGGAACGATGCTCTGGACAAGGCTGTTTTTTTGTGTTTTTTCCAGAACAGGTGTACGGGGACACTGATATCTGGCACTATTTTGAAAAAAATGTGCTGTATTTCCACAAACAGCTCAATGCCAATTATCCTTTCTCTGCCAGCAAAGGCTGGCTGGATAAATTCAAACACAGATATGGAATTAGGCAGCTTACAGTGGCTGGTGAGATAATGTCCTCGAACACTAAACCCTTTAGATGTAAACTATATGACATCATAGCCAAAAAATGTTGGGGTGTATATCGGGGTAGTACTGTATATTGCAAACAAGACTGGTAGCTACTGGTGGCTGCTACCAGAAAAAATGCTAGCCTTGTATGCAGAAAAAAAATGCCCCAGAGTTCCCAAAAAATAAAGAAATAAAGAAACGAATAAATAAAGAGCACCTTACTGTCCTTGCTGCTAGCAATGCTACAAGTACACACAAGCTAACATTGCTAATCAATGGGGAATCTCAGTCTTCTAAATGTTTTAAACACATGAACTGAAACAGCCTTCCCACACTGCATCACTTACAAAGAAAAGCATAGATGAATTCTGAAATCATCAAGGACTGGTTTTTCATCAACTTTGTATCATCAGTTAAAAGTTACTTGAGATCTTGGGGCATATCATTAAGAGTAATCCTGCTGATAGAAAATGCTAGGGCACACCCCCGTTCCAAACACTGCAGAGTCCTGTAGCACCCACCCTTCTGTTGGTGCCCCTGTCCCATCCTACCCTCAGGCCTCCACTTGGAGGCAGTCATGGGGCAGGGCAGCAAAGTCTCCTTCCCCAGGAGAGGAGAGCTGTCCTCCAGATGCTCGATCCTCACACTCCCTGGCCGGCCCCTGGTGGCCACTCACACCATGAACATGGGTCATCGGCATGGCAGGAGGTAAGGTACAGATGCCTCAGCTCTCCACGTCACAGGGCTGGCAGTTTTAACAATTTTTTTAACAGGTTTTCCAATACCGTATCCTGTGCAATAAAACGGTTTTCATATGCTAAGTCTACTGTATGTGTGTACTTAATGGAACTCCCAGTTATCTGAAATCCTGTTTGTCCAACATTTTTGAGGTCCTCCTGCATATTTGGATGAACAAGGTTTTACTTTACTCAGATGTTGAGGCCAGAACTGCACACTGCATGCAAGATGAGTCTGGAACAAAGGTTTGTATAAATGCATATAACATCTTGAACCCTACTTGTAATGTTTTTCTTATTGCTTACCATGATTTTGTTTGCTTTGCTTACTGCTGCCTTATACTGCTGCTCCTACTTCAAAGTTGCTATTGATCAGTACTCCCAAGTCATTTTAGATTTCAGTAATCTTCATGTCATTTAGGTAATATTTTTGAATTCATATTCTTGCTTCCTAGATGCATCACCTTGCATTTCTCAGTGTTGTAGTTCATCTGTCATTTTGTTGTCCATTTCCCACACCTGTCTAGATCCTTCTGTATTTTATTTATCTCTTCTTGTGATGAGACTAGTCTTCCCATCATAGTGTCATCAACAAACTTAGCAATCCAGTTACCAGTACCCAACTCCAGGTGACTTGTAAATATTCAAACAATGTTGATCCCAGAACACAGATCCCCTGTGGATTCATTACCATTAAGTATGATTCGCTGCCCCCTATCCTGTAACCAGTTTTGAAACCATTTCATACACCCCAGTTATATCTAGATTCTTTAGTCTGTGAACTAGTCTGCAACATTGCACAGTATCAAATGCCTTACTGAAGTTCAGAGATACAACACCCACAGATTTTCCCACATTCGGTTACTTAGTGCATTAATTAACTCATCCATCTGTTCAAGATAGTTTCCACATTGTCTGCCTTCTCCAAACAATGATCACCAACATATTTATTTAAGAGAGCAGCTCCACAAACATGCATATTGTACGTCAGCAATTTTGACATAGCCATTTTCAAAGTCTGCACTATAACACTATCCTGACAATTCTGCCATGCTGCCAACATATACTGCACTGGGTACATTCAGGAGCAGGAACTGAGAAGCAACGTCTCTAATGTCATACTTGTGCGGGATGCCTTGCTGTCACCATGTTATTCACAGGCAATGTAAGAAGAGCAGTGCTTTGTGTCATTTCTCAGTGACATATTGGTCCATTATCACCCACTACCTCCCCCCTTTGTTCATCTGCATAGGGTCTACTGGCTGTGGTTGTGATGTCTATGAAATCACTGATTGACAGCAATTTCTTTATACATTTAATTTGTTTATATTTATTTACTTTTGAAATGCCAACAGAGAGTAGCAAGTCCCATTCCTAGTTGCAACCTGTCTGTGGGGGGATAAGGAATGCAAGAAACAGGTAATGGAAAAACAAGGTATAAAACCATGCTATACATTGTGGAGAAATAAATAATCAGTGTACAACATCAACAAAAATAACTACAGAAGTAATCTGAGTAGAGGCATGAGCTAGGTATCTGGAGTGCAGAACAGAAACGTGTGTACATTATCCCAAACCATACTAATAATGTGCTGTTGTGAAAGCCTATGGCATATTAGTTTAACTTCATGATTAATATTCAGTAGCAGAGAACTTTCCATGGACATGACCAAGCAAAGTATGTGCTAAAGGGTGTTTTGAGGGCATTAGTAGTGGTTTTAATGGAGACAGCTGGCTGAGGGTTATTCCATAGATGAGGGAGACTGTAGGGGAAGCTGCTTATGCTAGAAACACAGAGTTGTTCTCGGTATGGCCGGGCATTAATACAAAAAAATGTTCAGACAATCGAGAACCAAGCTCAGGCACCACCAGTAGAAAATGAAGTCAACTAGAACATACTGGACTTCTAAACAAGTAAGGAGGGGGTTGAGGTACACACTGCCACTTGAAAGTCTGTAAGTTGCTTTTATTGTATTTTGTGTAATAAAGTCTACTTGTTTGCAAGTCTAATATCTTCTAGTAGACTTCATTTTTTAATGGTGGTGCCTGAGCTTAGTTTTAGATACTCTGGACGCTGCTTATGCCCTTATGCCCTGTTTGCTAGTAGCAATGATGGATAAGGACTCAATTAGCATGGGAAATTATGAGAAAATAGAGTGGCTGGCAATGGTTAAAAGTGAGTATAAGTAGTCAGGAAGTTTGTCCCATTTATATTTATCGGTAAAGGTAGCCAGGTATATGGAAATTCACCAGTCTCTTTCCCGCAGTGGCTTCCCTGTTGCCAGTTCCCTCTATCGGAACACTCCACCAGAATGAATAACATCTGATCCCTCTGAAATATGGTAATAAATGTGTCTGAAGACACACTTATTTTAATGCTTTTACTAAATTATGAAAATGACACAGCTTTCTTTGATTGCTTTCCCCAGGTTTGTCTTGCTGTAAGGCTGTTTTTTATGCTTTTGATGCCATTTATATTTTGATCTGCTTGACATACAGTAGACGTTTTATACTGCAGTCTCTATAGTTTTAATTCTTAGGGACAATTAGCTATGAAAAAGCACCATAAAAAAGTTTCATTCATTTGCTCATTCATTCATTCAGTCATCATGCCATGTCTGATGTGGCTGACCTGATATGACAAGGACTTTGTAGCAGGAACATATCACTAACCTAAAGGTAAATCAACTACCTGAACACAAAAAAGTGCTTGAATCTGACTGCAGGTACTGTACTATTGAAATGCTTGTCTGGATGGTTACGCATAATTTGCCTTTCATGGTTCAGGAAGGACAAGCAGTAAGACTACAGAACCATGAACCAGGAGGTCCCAGTTCAAGTACCACCCACCATGTAATGTAGTGCACCCAACTATAAAATCGAGTAAAAGAAGGTCACCAGCAACAATCACATGTGTCCTCTAAGTCGGGCTATCCAGAGTAAATCGTATATATAATAATGTATGGGAAACCATACAAAACAAGACTGTTTTCCCACTGAGTGGTTACCGTGATGAGAGACTGACCTTGAGAGCTAAGCATGAGAGATCCATGTTGTCATGGTAACCACAGCCTTGGAGTGCATGGTTTCCCATACCTTATTTCATATAGTGTATAGGAAAGCAAAATGACAAGAAAAAAAGGACAGTGACTTACTGTTTTGGAGTACTTTAAGCATTTTCCAGGCTGGACAATGATCAGTCATGCCTCTCCCTTAAAAAACCCATTGCTTCTGACTGCACCGCCTCTGTCAGCTACTATCATCTCTTGCTCATGCGCCTACTCACATATTGTTTTAATTGTACAATAGGAAGTCAGAACCATGAACCAGTAGGTCCCAGTTCAAATATTACCTGCCGTATAATTTAGTGCACCCAACTATAAAATCTGGCAGAAGAAGGTCACTAGCGACAATGACGTGTGTCCTTTCAGTTGGGCTTAACTGAGTAAATTGTAACATAAGAGAGGGTGGTTTTGCTCACTCCTGCCATATTTCTGTTTTTTTGTATTTTGAGCCTAAGATCTGCAGGACAGTCTATACCTAAATACAGGGTGGATATCTTACATTTTCAGCCATACTGAATTCTGAGGCAATTTAAGTGCTGGAGTCCTTCCTTCAGAATCCAGTCCTAAAACTGTTAATTAGTTACATGTTCTGATGAGCCTTCAGGCTTATAAACAGCAAATGCCTCTCTGTTGCCATTTGTTGGACAGGCACAGTGCCACATATTCCATACCTAACAGAAACTAGAATTGAACCTAGGACATCAGGGTTTGGAAAAGCTAAAAAGGCAATATTTTCCTTGGTGAATTAACCTCACACCTATATTGCTTATTAATTTTAAGAAACAAAATGAAGATTCCTGCAAGGTTTTCAGTTGATGTAAAGACATTTGACCATATAAGTAACCAGTACTGCCGTATAATTACTGGTGATCCCCTTTAATACACGGAGTTGATCCATGTTTCAAATGCCATAATGACTAGTAGAATCAGTTATTATGGTATTTTGTATCAGTCATTTGTAGCGCACCACCTCATTGGCTCTTACTGTGTGTGTGGGCGGGCCAAACCCCATCAACAAACGTGGTGGCTCCATTTCTTGGCACTGAGGACCCACACTGCTTATTTGCCTCTCACTTCCAGCATAGTATTTATCTGGTTGTTCCTGCCTTTACAAGTTAAAAAATATATCTGCTTGATTCTGCTGTTGATATGCTTTGGGTGGGGTTTCGGGAAACAGCGTATGAAATCAGGAACAGGCCATGGCTCACTATGCGTGGCTCCACATTGTAACTTAAAAAATGAAAACAATGACTTTACTGAAGAGGAGGAAACAGAGAAAGAGTGTGTGTGTGTGTGTGTGTGTGTGTGTGTGTCTCTATCTGACAGCAGTACTCCACTAACTTTGGCATCTCTGAAGTGTTGGATGAAAAAAACTTCCTGCACCAGTAATTATAAAAAATAATGGCTATGCATCTGTATTATAATAACTGGCCTTGCCTTTTTCCCATAGGGAAACCATGACGTAATTTGCCATTATAAAGGAGGGTTTATAATGGCAAACATGCGCACGGTTTCCCTCACTCTGCGCATGCCCCGCTGCAGCTCTTCTCAGACCACGGCTGCACATTTTGTTTGTTCTGCAGAGACCCAACTGCCATTTGGACTCTGCGGTAAGTACATTTTAAAACATAAAATGTACCACGATGGGGAAAACTTATCTTCTTGCTGATGACTGAAAAAGTTTTAAAATAAAATAGAAAACGACCGCATACTGAAAGCAAACGGGACTGTGGAGCGCTCCGGAACCTTCATTCATTTTATATGATTGCTGTGGCGAAAAAGGCAAACCCAGCAATTATATAAAATAAAATATGAGGTGATGTGTTTAAACTTGAAGTTTACACACACCCTCATGGTTAGAGGCTAACATAAACCCCTCAAGCTTCACTCTTGGGGTTTATAAGCATCTAACCACTCAGGTGTGTGTAAACTTCTCATTACACACATCATCCCATACTTTATTCTCTATGTTATGGATTTTTGTTTACACACCCTTGGTGTGTGACAACCATATAAACCTCTCGAGGTTTATGGGTCATCACATATCTCAGGTGTGTAAAACAATAGCACACAGTTGCATAGCCTTTATTCTTTATGTAGTAGATGTAGAACAGAGAAAATTGAGGGATTGTAGTAAACAATTAAATTAAACTCTGTCTATTGAAATTAATTTGTAGAACTAAAAAATTAAAATTAACTACCAATCTAAAATAAGCTAAACACTGAAAGCAATTTAAGAAATATAAAACTAAAATTTGTTGTTTCTTAACTCTATAGTTAAACAAATTGGTCAGTTTCCTGCAAAAGTACAATGTCTGGCATTATCAGGACTTAAATCTTATAACATTTAGAAAAAAAATCATAATTTCAGGAATTCCAAAAATTAATAAAGACATTTTCAGGAAATCAAGATATTTGCTATTTAGATTTTAACAGTTACTTTTATGTTTCTTGCATTGATGCAATAATTCTTTACTTCTAATCCTGCCTATAGCATCTAGTAGGACATGTGCCTCTCTAAGGTTCCATCCAGGTAGTGCTTTTGGTGTTAAGGAAGGCAAACCAATTATAGTATACTGTATCTTTTTTCTCTGTGAGTGAATGTAATGCTCGTGAAGGGCACTGGACTGTCAGCACAGAACCTGAAGTCCTCTGCTTATCCACCAATTATATTATAGTGTTCCCCCAAGATCAATTTGTGTGGCCCCCCAAAATACTATTGCATCCTCTACAGACATTTTCTTGGTGTGACATCTTTGACTTGTGCCATCAGAAAATTTCTGTGGCAAAAGGTTGTGATGTCACAAGCAGAGGATGGTGACTTTCTGGCAAAAATACAGATGAAGTCTAAGGGGAAAGTCTACTGTTTTGCTTAAAATAACTTCAGTAAAAAACGTGGATGGTCTGAAATTCAAATTGTTGGACAATATCATGTTACAGAGTTCTGCTGCTGCAATCAGGGAGTTTTTCCTTCTAGCTGGATACTGGAAAATGTAACACAATTCAGATAACAATCTACAACTAGCAGTGCTGGAAACACATTTTAAGAGCTCTAGCAGGTGGGGATGCCTACAGGGCTGCAGTATGACATCAAACTGAGCCTCACCCACTATACATAAATAGCAGTGTTGAGGTACTGGAAATCAGTTCAGAGTTGCAGACACTGAACCTCTGTGCCCTGGACAATACCAACACTGATAAATAGAATCCAATTAATACAGGCAATAATTCCACCCAAATGAAAGGTATCTGCTTGCCTTTGCAGAACTATATTTTAGATGCAAAAACTGTTAGGAATGGAATCTATGGTTGGCCCAGTACTATAGCTGTAGTGCCACTGCTCACTATGCTTGTGACCTGGGTTTGGGAATTGTCTCAGGTCTCTCGAAGACTGGTTGAGAGAGGGAAGGTTAAGTGACCCAAGGATGGCTTTCCTTCTTTTGGGAAGGGGACACCACATCCTGCTACCTGACTACCACCTGCTGAAGGTTAGGTGGTAGCAAATCAGGTGCATATCAAGGGGGGAAAGGCAGCCACCAGATGCTGATAGCATGCATGAGTTCTGACACATGCATGTGACATGTTGTTGCATGCTGGCACTGTGAAAGAGAAGGAGGATGTGAAAAAGCACCACTCTGCCAGATACAATGCCAGCGACCCCTACAGGCCACACATGACTGACATGGCAGGCCAGCAACCAATACCACGGTGCTGGGTAAGTGACTAATAAACAGTATGTCCACATGAAGGTCAGTGATAGGGAGGAAGGGTGCAATCAAGAAGTGGAGGCAGACCAGGAGATGCAAAAATCCTTGACTGAAAAAAGGAATGAAATCTATGATCATGTAATATTTAGGAAGTGTATAAATAGACAGAAACAAGGAAAATATATTCAACTTACTGGTTCACCGACTTTACCAATGCCTCCAGGTTCACCAGGTTCTCCCTGTTAATATAGAGTATAAAGCAATAATGCTGTTAAATTGATTTATATGTAATTGAGCATGAAACTAAATCTGGCAGTCTAAAATATACAGTTTAGTTGAATTTATTTTACTTTACTAACAAGTTTAACCCGGGTAGTCAACATGAATTGGACAGCTCATTGACAGAAGACTCCTGGGACAGGATTTTATATACTGTACATTTAAAACAGGTTCAGCATTACAATAAAAAATCTAAAAATGATCCCAATTATTTTGATTTATACAATGTATGTAAGAGGAAAATGAAGAAATGCTGGATAAATAATTTACCTGGCCAGGTTCAATATTCTAAATAGAATAAATAGGTTATTCTCTCAGCGTAAATGTGTCTACACACCCTACACTTCACTATCATCCCTCTTCTAAAGCAGCTGCTGGGTCTCAGTCAGATTCCCATGTTATGTGGACTGTGAAGGTGTGGGTATAAGGAAGACACCAGATTCCAGAATAAATCCAACAGAAAGTGTTTATTTACATAACAAAGGTGAACTGAACGACAAATAAAGCAACAAGTAAACAAAAAAATAAAATAAAATAAACAACAAGAAGTACACTAGAAAGCAACTAGTGTTATTCCTTCAATGGGAGAGTAGAGAACCCTTCAAGCTCTACCTAAAGAATGGGAAGAGACTCCTTTTATACATACAGGACATGTGATTTTATGAAGCTCCACCCCTTTTCCAGAAGCTCAACATTAAATTCATGCAAATAAACATTTTATTTATTTTCATAGACAAATTCCCCTTTAAAACTAATTAACAAAAACATAGGGGCAGTGTCATAAAATAAAATACTACATAAAGATAGACAGAAACACTAGGTGACTATCTAATCCCGCACCCTTATTCCCAAATTATAAATAATGGAACAGAAAGGCTGGCTGGCTCTATAGGGACAAGGCAGATCAACAGTGGCTTCCCCCCTTGCTCTACACCCTATCCTAGGTATGCCTTCATATATATATATATATATATATATATATATATATATATATATTTATATATGCTGTATATTTGAGTCTCCTTTATAATGTTTTACTATAATGCCCTGTTAAAACTGTAATGCTCAGATTTATACATTTCTTTTTAAATATAGAACTTCTTTTTTCTTGAAGGACTACAGCCTCTTTTTGTGTTCAGAATTGTGTGGAAATACAAGGTCCTGGGACTTTCTTGCTGAAAGCCAAAATCCAGAATGAGCAAACTGCACAAAAACAAGCCACCAGCTTCAGCAGCAACTGGGCAGCCGAAGAGATCCTTTTCGCAGCACTCTTCATGAATGTGCGCATAAGCGAGAAGGAATCTCTACAACTAGAGGCGTTTCCAAATGCTTCGCTTCAGCAGAGACGCCGAATTCCTGCTAGTAGCAGAACTATCAATGTGTAGCCTATAAAAGGCTTTGTTCTGCTGAGATCTCGATGCTCCTCTGTGCAAAATGAACAACAGCACGGAGGAGCAGCCAAATTGGGGGAGGGGGGGTTACCAAACAAAAACAGAGTCTGTTTCAATTTTCATTTTACAGTATTTCTTTTTCTAAAACAGGGAGAATGAAGAGGGTATGGGATGTATTTAACAAAGGGCACAATGAAATAAAGGGGAGTAAAGACATATATACACATATGTGCATTACAAATATATATACAAGTGGCCAGTCTATATATATATATATATATATATATATATATATATATATAAAATCACACATGCCCACACAATGGAAAACATCATGGGCTGCATATGCAAATCACCACATGCAGCCCATGATGTTTTCCATTGTGTACTGTGTGATTTTTATTTTCTTGAAACTTGGCTTCCCAGCCAATGCCCTTGGGGTAACCCTTGCCCCAGTGTGTTTGCTCACAGAGGTTCTTTGTCTTTATATATATATATATATATATATATATATATATATATATATATATATATATATATATCTTAAAGGGCCATGCACATAAATGTATATACTCAAAACTTCCCCAGACATGGAAAAATTACAAAGAACAGAGAGCATGCTGTTGCAACAGACTTAAAGCAAAAGTTACAAATGGGAAGAGAGAAAGAAAAGAGAAAAAAGGGGGGGACAGTACAAAGAAGAGGGAAAGCTGCCCCTGTGTATTATATTGACATCACCATGGACCAATCAGAATGCTCTAGATTCCTTCTATTCCATAACTTATATAAACAGCAACACAACACTGACATATAATCAAAATAGCTCCACAGATTTTATTTAAAATCATTATTAGTAAATATATCTAAATAAATCAATCAAATGACACCTAAAAAACAAATGTTATTGCATGAATTGACTGAGCAATAATGGCAATGTTTGAATGCATTTTTCATCCATGCTGATTGTACTGGCTGCATTGCCAAGAATTCCTGGATCCAGTTATCACTGAGAGTGTAGGGTGCTCCTTAAAGGAGGATGTTTTTCTGTCTCCTATGAAAAAGGCACTGGTTAGACCCCTTCTGAAAAAGTCATCCTTTGAACCTGATGCTCTTGTGAATTACAGGCCCATCTCGAATTGTCACTATTTGGGGATGTTTATCAAAAAGGTGGCGGTGAGTGGTTCAAGGATCATCCGGAGCAATATAACATCTAAGAGCCTCTCCAGTTGCGTTTTTAGCCTCATCATAGCACAGAGACCATGTTCATGAGGGTGACTGATGATATCCTCTTGACACAGGATCGAGGATTATGTTCTGTTCTGATCCTCTAGTCTGTACTGGACACAGTTGATCATGGGATATTATTGGTTAAAGGAGGATTGGATTTTGGTGTCATTAGACATTGAATCTCTCTATATGAACATTCCCAGTGAGGGGGGCCTTGAGGCACTACATACATGGCTGCATGACGACACAGATTTCGAAAGTGGCAAACTGACTTTTTGGTCAAAATAGCAGAATACGTTCTTAAATGTAACATGTTTTGTTTTCAGGGTCATATTATCATCAGGTAAAGGGTACAGCCATGGGGGCCACATTTGCCCCTAATTATGCCAGCCTTTACCTGGGACATTGGGAAAGGAATGTCATTTATGATACTAACAGAAATCAATTTTTTCAACAGATTGATGTCTGGAGGCACTATATCGATGATGTCCTGATGGTGTGGCATGGATCAGTTGTGGAACTGGAAAAATTTATAGAATATTTGAATAACTCAAACAACAACTTGAGATTTTCTGTGCAACAAAGTTGTAAACAGATTAATTTGGGGGATCTATTAATCACCAAGAATCAAGATGGCACTGTTGTGACTGATTTGTACAGAAAACCAACAGATCATAATACTGTACTACTAGCATCCAGATGCCATCCGCTCCATACCATCAAAAACATCCCACGTTCTCAGCTTTTACGCATTAAGAGAAATTGTTCTTCCATATCTGACTTTGAGTCTAGAACCATAGAAATGTCAGAAAGGTTCCAAACTAGGGGTTGTAGTTGTGAGGACGTCAATAGTGCAAGGGACCATGCTGTAGACACTCCACATACTGTGCTTTTAGAGTACAAACGTAGGCGCCAGACAAGTTTTAACTACATAAATTTCATCACTACATTTGGCACCAATATAAGTGGGATTCAAGCTATAAAACGTAAACATTGGCCACTCCTCTCTACGGATCAAGCACTAAATGATGTAGCTTCCACCTTTCCTCACAGTTTATCAGACAGGAAAGAACTTGTCTGACATACTGGTACATTCTCTACAGCCATTAGAGACAAAAGTGCATAGATGATCACCCCCACGGGATGCTTTACATGTGGACGGTGTAAATTCTGTGAGGTTCTCACCAAAACTAAACAATTCACTTCTGTAAATACTGACTAGGTGTTTAATCTTAGGGAATTTATTAATTGTTCCACATGTTTTGTAGTCTACTTAGCCAAGTGTTCGTGTAGTACCTTTTAAGTAGGCAAAACCTCATGCCCCCGAAGCAGCGAATATGTGAACATCTCAGTGAAATTAGGTGTAGTGACCTCACTAATGCGTTGACTAAACATATAGCTAATAGTTTAGACATACCGTACATTGCTTTACCTTTAGTGGCATATAAAATGTCACACTTAATATAAGAGGAGGCGACCAAACAAGCTCCTTGCTAGTGAAGCCTATTGGATTTTTCAATTGGAGGCACTGTGCCCACCTGGGCTCAATGACCATTTTGACATTGCACCATATTTAAAATGAAACAAGAAAGGATTTAAAATATAATTTGTTATCCCTGGAAATTCCTCTGTGACAGTTCAATAGATTCATGTAGTTCAAGTACGTTAATGAAAAGGAATAGAACCTTTAGGCCCTATTCACAAACAGGCTGGGGTAGATACACATCGCGTAACCCAGATGCGTAGCCACCCCATACCCAGTTGCACCTATCGCAATATTCAATAATGAGTTAATCCCCCTTCCATACCAGATCCCCGGCTGAGCATGGAGCTCCATGCGTGGGAGGGCTGGGGTCTCTGCGGGGGGATTCTGGCACTGTGCTCCATTCACAAACATGTGGAGTGCCATATGCAGGGGTCAGTATCTACACATCTGGTGGGCAGCCGTACCAACTATGCACCCCCTCCAGTTGCTGCTGCCGGACCCGCTGGTACAGGCCCGGGGTCATTGGATGCCTGCAGGATGGTGCCCCTGTTGATGGGAGATGGGGGTCGGGCCAGGGGTGGGCAGACAGCACTTGCCTCCCAGCAGCATTACCGGCACTCTATGCACCCCCACAATGGTGTCATACCAGTGCAAGGGATCCACTGTGGACCCGTGTAGGGTAGCCAATTGGCAGCTGACCCAGGCCACAACCCCATCCCTATACACCTCCGTGCCAGGGGGGTGGGGATGCAGAAGGGAGCTGGGTGGGAACCGCTGCTTCGTGAATGCAGTCCCCACACAGATCTCCCGTGGGTGCAGAGCTGTGAGCACCTTTATGCGCCTGCTCTGCGCTCCTTAGCGAATAGTGCCATATGTTTGTAAGAATTGTGTAGTGTTTTTACGTGAATCTATGCTTGTGAAGCAAAGTTAAGTTTCCCTTGTTCTTCCAATATTTTATACCACAGGCTTATCTAATAATAGCACTAAAAATATAAGAAAACAAGCTTCTTATTGAATATTGCTGTGCTCCCTGTGTGTTTTTTGAGCGTCACAGCATATTATGAAATTATATGTAATGTTGTTTACTTTATGTTTTCATGAACATATGCAGGAACTAACTGTGCCATAGTATAGTTTGTTTAGTGA
This sequence comes from Neoceratodus forsteri, assembly GCA_016271365.2. Taxonomy (NCBI): domain Eukaryota; kingdom Metazoa; phylum Chordata; order Ceratodontiformes; family Ceratodontidae; genus Neoceratodus; species Neoceratodus forsteri. Next base: position 561,996,724 of record CM028136.1, on the reverse strand, counting down.
CGACATTATGGCCACCTTTGATGCTTTATCCTTGCCCCATATAATTCTATAACAGTAACAAAATATTTGATTGTAATTTAGAATATATATTTAGATGGGCAAGAATATTTATATAAGTACCTATTCAATTCTTTCACCTTTTTTGTCAAAATTTCTTTTTCAATTTTTTTATTTTGCATGATTGACACTGTCACTTTAAATCAAGTCATTTGAAATTGTATGAATTTTGTGCATAGGAGGTGAAAGGCCATCCCTGAGGAAGCATGCATGCTCAAAACTGGTCGGGCCTTTTAGGAGAGGGCGAGAGCACCTGTGTGGCACTCATTGTGTACCATTTTTATTTTGCCTGCAATATGCAATAAACAATATGAATTTGGAAATGTCAGTGGATGGTGCTTCCTACTTCTTGCTTGTGGTGTTATTGGTTTGCCTGCGGAATTATGTGGATCTCATCGGCACAGTTTTGTCCTGGTTAGAGTCCTGTGTAACCAGGAGAATGTAGCACATGGGCCTAAGTAACTACATCTCTGGGGCTTCTGCACTTTCCTGTGGTGTTCCTCAAGGCTCAGTCCTTCCCCTTGTGCTGTCTTCTGTGTACATACTGCCATTGGGTGAGATCATCAGATGACATGGTGTTGAGTTTCACTGCTATGCAGATGACATGCAACTACACCTTCTTGCACTCCTGGCGGGGTTCAAGCTGCCTTGGTTTTTGGAGGGATGTCTTGCCAAGATCAGTGACTGGATGGCTTCCAATTGATTGTGTCATAACCTGGGGAAGACTAAAGAAATGATAATCCAGCTGGGTCAGCGGGGTTCAGTGAAGATGGGTGGTTTTGGGACATTTCCTTTGTTAGGTGGTCAATCACTCAGAGTCGTAGAGTTGGTAAAGAGTCTTGGGGTCATTTTGGACTGCAAGCTGATTCTAGAACAGCAAGCATCATCATAGGTCCAGTCTGGCTTTTACCATCTTTGTAACATCACCAGGATTAAGCCACATCTGGCACCCATTGATCTGGTGACAGTCAATCTTGCTTTCATCACCTCTAGACTTGACTAGCAATGCTCTACATTTAGGGTTATCTGGAGGATCAATGCTATATCTGCAGCTGGCCCAGAATGCTGCATCCTGGCACACTGTGGGAACTCCTCAGAGAGGCCATATCGTACTGGTTCTACACTGACTGCTTTTGTGGTAGCTCATCACCTTCAAGATATACTTGGTGACTTTCAAGGCCCTATACAGTTTGGACCTGTCTACTTGAAAGGTCTCATGATTCCTAACCACCCAACGTGCCCCCCCTGCCCTCTGAGGTAGGCTTGGTCATTGTCCCCTCTTCCTGTTTAAAACAATCTGGGGACAGGGCCATTGGTGTGGCAGCCCCATACTCTGGAATGTCCACTCTGCCTGTACATGGAGCCCTTCAAAAACTCTTTGAAAACTTATTTGTTCACTCTAGCATTCCCAGACAGCTTTAAAAATGAAAGTAACTTAAATTTTATGTATCATGATTTTCTTTATGAAATCTTCTATTGACGTGTACTTCATTATTTTATTTTATTATTGTTACTGATTGTACAGCACACAAAGTCTTTGGGAGAGGGTACTCCATAAATTTGTCTTGCTTTGTCTTTGGAGATACTTTATTAATGGCTATGCTTTGCTCTGCCACTCATGCGGTCATCAAAGGTCTCCACAGCTCATATGAGCCAAACATATGGGTATACATATACTGTATATGTAAACTTAACTACATCCTGCTTATAACAAAAATTACAATTGCTTAGTTTTCAGTGATGGGGAATTCCATGTGGAAAAATCTATAGTTAGAGAAGGATTTGTTCTGCAAGGATAATTTATATTAGAATAAACAACTGATCTGACTGATTTATGAGTTTATAAGTAGGTGAACTGACATTTAAGCAGTGGTTTAAACAGAATGTAGATTCATTTAGCAAACAAAAAAGTGACATAAATGATATCATGTACGTCTTTCAAGTGTGATCCATTTAATTCTACTGTACAAAGTGCAAAAACAAGTAGTTTTAGCAACTTGATAATAAAGGGAATTCTATTTTTGTAGTAATGTTTATGATCTTGTACCATAAATTATATCTGCATAGGGAGTCCGATACTGTTAACTTTATGGTGGGTGGTGTGGAAAAGTGGGCCAAATTAAGGGATGACATAGTGAAGGCAATAAACCTTCATGCAAAAGAACACAGCAAAAATAGAAGAAAAAAGAGACCACTTTGGTTCTCTAGGGAATAGCTGAAAATGTTAAGGCTAAAAGGGTAGCACTCAGAAGGTACAAAAAGATGCAGAGGGAAGAGGATAGGGAAGTGTACCAAGAGAAACAGAGGGAAGCAGGGAAAGCAGTGAGGAGCGCAAACACGCAGACTGTGGAAAGGATATCTAAAGGGTAACCAAAGGTGACAAGACCTTTTTTAGGTTACATAAGTGAGAAAGGGAGGGATTATGAGGTTAGCAAGGGTAGGTGGAGGACTGAGCAGAGGAGGATGATCCACACAAAGCAGATATCCTGAACAGATACTTCTGTTTAGTCTTCAAAGTAGAGGAAAGGCCAGCTTATAGTGAATACCAGGGCAGCCTGCAGAGATAAGATGAAACAACTGTTGAACAGTAATAAGAAAACTTAATGGACTAGGTTGCCAAGCTTAGGTTCTGTAAGAAGAAATGATGCCAAACAAATCTAATTTCTTTTTTTTTAAATATCACAAAGGATCTATTGTTGGAAGGCCCATGGATGCCACATATCTGAACTTCAGTAAGGCATTTGATTCTTACTACACAGGAAGCTAGTTGCTAAATTAGGAAACTGGGGCTGTGATGAAATGGTTAAAACAATGAGTTGCAGTACATAACAATAGGTCTCAATAAATTTTACCTATCAAGTGACCAGTCTCATAGGGGGTCTGTCCTCAGACATAAATTGTTCAATATAATTTTGAGGTACTTTGAGATGAGTTCCAGCAGTGGAATTGCAGGATCTGGGCAGGCTTGGGAAGTGGCAGGAAAATGGCAGGTGTAACTTCAATGTTGAGAAATACTAGGTGATGCAGTTAGGAAAGAAAACCATGAAGGCAAATTGCTACCTAAAAGGCACAAAATTACTGACACCAAAGAGGAAGAGTCCAGGGAATACTGAATTAGCAGCAAGTTTAAATAGAAGGAAAAATATGAGACAGCAGCTGACAAAGAAATCACAGTCCTGGAAAGCACCACGAGAAATTCCATTAGCAATTCCAGAGATCATATGGTGCACTTTTACAGATCCTGAGTGTAGTTCTCATTCTCATATCTGGGGAAATATATGGACATAATTAAGAAAGTGCAGAGCAGAGTGACCAAGGCTTTTGAAGGTTAGAGAACATGAACTATGAGGATAGGCTAACTTGATTGTTTCCCTCTGGAAAAAGATTAAGAGGCTACATGATAATGACTTTTAAACATCTGAAATAAAGAACTCTGTCAGATTAAATGCAGCTCTTCATGATGCACAACAATAAGGGGACACATGGTGTCATTAAAGAGCAGTTGACATGTTTTTATGTTCCACACAGGCAACTCATACCATGTAGTTGCTTGCCTGGGAGCTTTTTTAGCCATTAATGGATTTTTTGTGCAGAGGATAAAAAGTAATTCAACTCGTAAAGCCCAGCTCATAACTTCATGATACAAGCTGAGCAGTTGTCAAGTGCTGCAGACCTGTCACTAAAAATAGCCAAATGATGATGTGAGGTAGGGAATGGGGCTGCAGGTGGTCTACGGAGCTATTAATGGAATTGGGGGAAGGGGCTGCGTGGCAACTATACATGTATGGGGCTAATACATACTAGATATATATATATATATATATATATATATATATATTTTTTTTTAAGGTTGAGCCAAACATTCATAATGGGGGATCCTTTCCTTCTTGTAAGAGTATCTGGTTCATTCAGTGAAGTCAAATTGTTGTCTGGTGTACATGTGCCTATAATGAAATCTACATACACTGTAGGTACCTAAAGTACAGATTTTGTGAAGTAAACCTTCTCTCACAAAGTGGGCAGTTGACCCTTCACATATTTTCTGTGAAGTATGCACTTCTGATCATTTCATGAAAAATGTTACAAAGTATCTCACTTCATGGCTTTTCCTCTTGTAAACTATGTGCTTCGTGGATTTTTTCCCCATGAGGTGTCACATGTCATGAAGCAAAAACTTGTGAAGGGCAGGACTTTGTAGAAAAAAGTGGACTTTTCCCTCCGCTAATGCAATAGTGTATAGAGTCATCAAGCTATATCTTCAGTATAAGGGATCATATAAGCATTTTAATGACCCTAAGATATGCTCGTGAAGTGAGTGATAAGGCCTGGATGTCTCCAATGGCTCTGAAAGTAGTACAATATTGTATTGTCATTAATCTAGCTCTTCTTAGTCACCCCAGCATTCACAATTTTAGACAGTTGTTAAACAGTACATTTTACGTAACTTTCAGGTTTTAATTCCATTACTTAAGAAGCAAAGAGTTTTACCTTCAGGCCCTCTGGTCCTAGTTCTCCTGCATACCCTTTCCGACCTGGTCTTCCCTGAAACATGAAAATACAATGTTATTCCAAAGTTTTAACTTTACCTTGTCTCTAAAAGATATACCAATAACTGTGCCTGTTTATTGTTTAAAATAGTTAGATTCTACTAGCTCTTGTAAGGCAGTGGTGGAAGCAGTGTGGTCTAGTAGTTAGAGCAAATGCTTGTAAACCAGGAGGTCATACTACAGATGCTGGGTCACAGTGAGATCTTTGGTAAGTTAGTAAACTGCTTGGGCCAAATTTCCAAAGGCAAGGAGGCTAGCATTTGTGCCAGATGTGATTAGATCTGATTCTACTGACTTCACTGTTGCCTGTCTGGTTGCAAATTTCTGACCAAAGTTGGAGTGTGACAATACAATGGGGTTTATGGCAGCAGGTGTCCAACTTTGGATGCATCTACCATTAGGAGCAAAGTCTGGCCAGGCCATTAAAAAATGGTCTAGCCTGACTTCATCTCTGGCCCTCTGTGACTGTGGATGAATGAACATACATTTTCCAGTCCTCCATGCACCACCACCTGTATGAAATTTATAGCAGGCAACCGAATCATGGCCAATGTATTCTCTCTGAAAGCACAGCTGGGTACAGGTCTTTGAAAATCTAGTTCCCTGTGTATCAGTCCCCCAACTGCAAAATCTGGCAGAAACTGGGCCCTTCTGAAAACAAAATGGTGCATGCCAATTGGACAATTAAGATTACATTTTTAAGTATGTCAAAAAATATTTGTACCTCTTTACAAGGTATTGTAAACTATCATGTCTGGGAAATTGTCAATTGCTTACTTAAATAAAGGTGCTCCCAGCTCTGCGGGGGTTGCTGTAGTTTATAGGAAAATGGAGCCATCTACAGGGAAATTGCTACCATAGACTTGCATCACTGATATAAGCTAACATACCAATCCAGGTTCTGCAGGAAATAGCCTAATTTATTTACAGAAAATTAGAGGAACATACAATTAAGATTGCATGGTAAATGTCAAACTTGTCTTGAAGCTCTGAAAACAAGACTTAGTGCTCATATAGCCAATGAACAATATATCAGATCTATTGTGTCGATGTTAAGAAGTACAGTAACTTACATATAATCTGGTTTAAAGAGTCTCTACATAAAAGGGACAACTTTGAAGAAACTCTATACCATGAGTACACACAATTTAGCTTATATTTCATATGCCTACTCTAATTACTATCCACTCATACAGTACTTTATTACTTATGAAAGCACCTTGAAAACAGGGCCTCTGCCACTTTGACTTCATCAGTTTTTCCTGCTTGTCTACTAGTGACATCATAATCCTTTTCTTTTATCGTCACACCAGGTTTCCGTAGAAATTATTATTATGCCACAAGTGGAGAATTATGATAAGGATCAAATGTCTGATGTCATAAGAGGATGTTAAATACAGGAACTATTTAAACTATAATCGGAATTCTATCAAAATATTATGCTTTCAAAGTTACCGTTATGATGTCTGTGGCTCTTTAACCATCTGCTATTAGTTTACTGCTTGATCCCATGATCCTGTAGCTGACGGCTTAAAATCAAGAACATTTTATCCCTAAAATGCTTATTCCTAAAAGTCACTCCAGAAAGTTTTGGGTCCCATGGATTCTAATTTCATCAGATGGTCGTGCACAGTGCCACATCAAGACAACTCTATCATTAGCTGACTGTTAGGTTTGCCTTTAGGGTAAATATCTTAAATAGTAATATTTTGTGTGTACCTTGAGAGTTATACACAGTCCCAATTATCACTATCCAGTAAATCTAAAACACAGAGTTGGAATTGCCAGGTTTGTATGATTTTACCATTTTCCAGGATCTGCAAATTAGAAACCATGATGAGGTGGCTCAATGTATGCTTTATCACCTGATCATCAGGTGGTAAACATTATAGTCTGTTATTGGGGGGGGCAGGGTTGCTAGCCTTCAGTGTTCCATTAGAGTGGCATTCCACAGGAGTAGCCATTTCAAAATGATCAGCAAACCTAATCTGATCAGATCTACTGTACTCTTTTTCTCCATACCATCCAGAACGTTGTGCTTGATGAATAGCTAGGGTCTAAGCCTTGCAGTAATACAAACTGTACATCATACCTATCCTCTTTTAAGTGCATTGTTATAATTGTATGGCCATGCTGTTGGAGTGTGTACTGCATTTTCTTTTATGGATTAATTTCAATAAAGTATATTAAATTTCAAAAAATAAAAAAAACTGTACATCATAACTATATTGTTCTTTCAATTTCCAAACATGAATTTCAAAATTAAAATCAGTACATTTTGCATTTATTGTGCTCATCAAGATTGTCTGAAACAAATCTGTCCTGCCTGCTTGATTTCCTTCTAGCCAAATTGTATCTTAGCTACAGAATTAAAATTTCTTAACAGTGGGTACTAATAGCAGCTATGTAATAACTGAAGCTATACAACCATGTAACATAACATAGCTTTACAGATGGTTACAGTAAGATATTTCCCCATTGTACAATATATGGGCTTTCCAGCAGTTATAGATTGTGTTGCAAACATTGTACAGTATAACATCCTAGCAAAGACACTGGATATGAAGTCAATAAGGCCTTTATTAGATACCTGGAGAAGCTTATGCTTACCAAAAGAATCAGTGGGTGCCTGCATTTTTGTGTTCATCTCTGCTTATGAAGCAGGAGGATGGACATGATATGTCTAGTTTCTCTTCTGGCCTTAAATTACTTTGTGATACTATGCATCTCTTATAATTATTGTTCTTAATTCAGAACTTCCTCAGGTGATACTGTAGTTTCTCAAATGCACTTCTGGTATTGTTAAAATCTGTTTCTAAAACATGAACTTCTTGATGAAAGAGATATCTTGAATAGAAGCAATTTGCAATTCACAATGATAGTGCTAACCCCTGCAACACCAATGACTCAGGTTCGGAAGGGAGCCCGGGTTGTCAAAGGGCCCGTGTTGTGGAGGAGGATCAAGCATCTGGAGGACTGCTCTCCCCCTACAAGGAGGATGGGTTGGAGCCTGGTGCTCAACTAGCCCTTAACAGAAGCCTGGGGAGTTGCAAGTCTAGCTCAAGAGACTAGAGGAGCATGGTAGACATTGGCATGTGTGCCTTGGCATCCAGGGATGAAAAACAGGGAAGAAAACATTGGATAGCTGCAGGATGCCACCCACCATGTGCTGCAGGCCCCGTACCATCTAACCCATGGCACTCCCTGGAAACTAAGTGAGAGTCCGCTGGGGGTTGCACCCCCTACCCCGAAGACCCCTCCCTAGGGGGCAAGCCAGGGAGGAACACCAGGAAGAGTTAAGTCTCAGGGATGGCAACAGAGCTGGGAGCATGGTAAGGGCCAATGGGGGCCGGACTGGAGGGGAGCCAAAAAAAAAGTAATTTGCAATTGAGTGCATTATGGCAAAATCTGGGTCAATAAAAATTGCTTCAAAATGATAACTATGTTTCATGTAAAAATGTTGAAGAATGACTTAATTTTAATAAAACAGTCTCATACTGAGTTACGGATTCTGGTTTTATCTACAAACTGCACATTCTTTGCCATTTTGTGTACTTCTTTTGTGAGTCTGGAGATGCCTTTGGCACAAAAGCATATTTCATCATCTCCTTTATTTTAGACTGATATATTCCAGATGGAAGTGGCTTATATTGTCTGGATTTCCATTGCCTTTGTATAACTTTCTGTCCTTTTCCTAGACAGCAGACATAAGGATTTCATACAGTGTAACCCTCTAGATGCTTTAGGCCCTGGGAGCTTTCTGTTTTGAAAGTTGTCTGAAATGTTCAGGAGCATGAATGAATTGGAATGGACCCTCCATAAATGCTATATTTAAACCCTTTGATAAGTTTGACTTCCTGCTTCAAAATACTATTTTTCATCATGAGAAATGATGATAAATGAGTTAAATGAGTGCTTCTGATTTGTCAGACACTTTTAATCCTAAGTAAACATGATTCAAATATTATGCCGGAACACTGTTCTTTATAACACAAGCACAGGTTCTTGTCATTGTGTCTATATACTGTATATCTACTAAATGCAATTATGTGTTTCTGTGTTAGCATGATTAATCCAGACCACAAAACCTCAATTTGGGTACATAATATGCAATACTTTGTACTATTCCTTACAAATCTATACAAGTCGAGGTTTAACAGACTCAAGAACAGGACATGGAATACATCGCTTGTCACCAATACAGTGGTGGAAACTTACACTGTTAAAAAGATGCATTCTTTTTCCTTTTTGACACAAAATGTGTTAGCATCAGTATAAATTAACACTCAAGGTTAGACATATTAGTTAGGGCTAAAGTTAACTGGGGGACTAAGTCTCCACTGTACCTAACCACATGTCTCCACTCCAACCCTTATCCTACTTCTGAGATCGATGTTCAGAAAAAAGAGCTCAGTAAGGATGGCCCATGCAAATGTTGCACAGTAATCTGATACTAGGTTTGATACCATTTCCAAGGTAATGCTGCAAAAAGCATCGGCATATTCCTTTAGCACTTGTGAGGAAACTCCATACAAAGTAGCAACTTACAGGGAAGTGTGTGAGGGTTTCCCAGTTGCAGAAATATTTGCAAATCTTTTCTTATGCGGTCTGCAGGACAGTAATATTTAAGATGGTGACCTTTATACACAGGTGTTTTCTTAAATGTGTACATTAATATTCCTCTTAAAAATGAATGTGTGACCCTAGGGACTTCCAGGAAAAGAGAGAGAGAGAGAGAGACATCATTCTTTTGAAAAACAAAACTTTTTTAAATGTAAAAGGAAAAAAGGTGCTACCCTGCAGACACTTAAATTAGTTATTTTTAGAGGCAGGGTTTTTGAAAATACTATTTGCCATATAATCTATACGAAAGCATGCCTCCCAAGTTTGGAAGAATATCATGACTCAGACGAAGACACTGTAGATTTGGAGGACAGGAAACAGGGGATTATACTAAATGGAAATATATCCAAATTTATAAAATGGGCAAGATCAACCAGCCAATCAGAGGAGATCCTCACCATGCATGAAATATGTTCCATGTGTGGGTAAAAAAAAGAGGCGGCAGTAAAAACGTCAAGATTCTTGTACCATGCAATGTTGGCATTTATACTGGCAGCCATCTTTTTTTTGCCCATCAGAGTGAAATACACAAAATCACTTGCAATGTCAGATAAATCAATTGTCAATTTCAATGTCAGCCTCACAGACGAGGAACTAGAGAAAATATTCAGCATGCCAGATGACAACTTCCTTCCAGTGAATCAGACAACTCCATGTGCCACAGTGAGTACCATGATTAAAAATGACAAAGTTGTGCCCACTACATCGCAGTACCTGTCCCTTATACCCAATGTACTAAATGACCTAGAAGATACTAAAAATGAGCCCAATACCAAAAAAATAACCACTTGGGCTGTCAAAGTATTTTGGGACTGGCAAACTGCTAAACAAATACAGCTAGATTTTAAAATGTCTACTGATACTGAATTGAATGAAGCTTTCAGGTGCTTCTATGCCGAAGCGTGGAATAGTGATGGGCAGGAGTACTCAATCTTGAACTACTTCAGTCTGCGAGCCTCACTAAACCGCCACCTAAACTCTGTAGCAGTGGGTCAAAAAATAAACATAATAAGTGACCCTGCATTCGCAAGCAGCAACAACATTTTTATTACTGCAACAAAGCATTACAGGCTAGCCCAAAAAGACACCTCAAAGCACCACCCTGCCATTACCAAGTCTGACCTGCTAAAACTAAGAAATGCTCCTGCTTTATCTCCTGATACTGTGCCTGGCCTTCTATGCGAGTATGGATAGATGTACAGCTCTATATGGCCAGGCGTGATCGGGAAGGGCTCTGTAATCTTAAAACTGATAGTTGTGAATTCAGAAAGGATGAGAATGGGAAAGAATATGCTACACTTGCCTTCAATGAGGCAACAAAGAATCACAGTGATCCCCTGGAGTTAAACAAGGAGTCCCTCCATGGGTTCATATATGCTGAACCCAGATCCCCGCTGTGCCCAGTATACAATTTGAAAAAATACTTAAGTAAGCTCCCGCCTGCTTATATTACCATCCAAGGCACCTACCTCAGCATTTCCTGAGCTGCACTGATGTGTGGTACACTGAGCAGCCCCTCGGCCTAAACTACCTGTCATCACTGATGGCTAAAATAAGCAAAGAAGTGGAATTAAGCCGCATTTACACTAATAACTCGATCAGAGCGACCGCAGTTACCTTACTGTCTGAGGCTGGTCTCCAAAGCGGTGAGGTAATGGTGGTAACTGGCCATCACTGCGAGGGCAGTCTGCACTCCTACTGGGCTGTGTCTTCTACTGACAAGCAATATTGGAGCTTCATACTGGTCCAACATAACAGCGCAGAGACATCTACAAACAAAACTGAACCTGCACACATCAAGGAACAGAAACCAGAACCAAGACCAGAACTAGAACTTCACACCACTGGAACAGTGCCACCAAGAGGAACAACCACCGCTTTCACCCAAGGAACATTTACATTCAATGCTCCCATGCATTTCAGTGGGACAGTTATCTTCTACAGTGGCAGCAAGTGATTTGTTTTTAATTTTTCAAATCCCTATAGTGTTAAAACAGTTCAAAATGGGGTAAACTGCATTTTTGTTAATTTTTACCGAGGTATTTGTTGTTTTCAGTGTTCTAAAAGTTCCAAGTTACAAGAACCATTTTATGTTGCAGATGAATTTTCTAACAAAATAAATGATTTTAAGCAGTAAGTATATGTTTCTTGTTAATTTGTTTTGCATAATATGCTAAATTTCCATTCTATAAGTGCAATAAGACATTCCAGGGTGCGCATGGAACAGATTTTACTGCACGTCAGGGGCTAAAGGCACTCGACCAAGGCCTCATGCCTTATTACATCCCTGACCGTGCAGTAAAATCTTTTCCATGCACACCCTGTTGAGTCTTATTGCTTACATAAACAAGTGATTAGTGGAGTCCTGCAAGATTCTGTACTTGGCAAACATTGTTCAATAGGATTTTGCAGAGATGAAAAGGTGGGAGCCAGGAGCCAGATTGACAAGTTTGCTAATGACACCAAGATAAAAAAGCATGTTTATATCAACAGGAGGTTAACGGATTGTAAAAATACCTCTCCATACTTGGAAAATGTGCAGAAAATGGGAGATGGACTTCTGCACTGAAAACTGCAAAGTGATGTATACTGCAAAGTGACATATCTTCTGTCAGTATGCAGACTCTTAAAACAAAAGATTACCTAAATAGAGATAACTGAATCTCAGCAAGAAAATTATCTGAGAGGAATGATCAACAATAACTTTAAATGGAGGAAACAGTGTGGTGCAGCAGCTTGCAAAACAAATATAATCGTGGCATGGATCAAGAGAAACTTTGTAAGCAGACCAAGCCATCTTGCATTGCCCCAGTACAGATCACTAGCCAGACAACAGCTTGAGTACAGTATACAGTTCTGGTAATAATATCTCAGTAAAGATGGGCAGGATTAAGAAGCTGCAGAAGTGAGCAACAAAGGTAGCTAAAGGCTTGGAAAACATAGACTATGATGACCAGCTGGCGGAACTCAGGCTCTCCATGGAAAAGTGGAAACCCATGAGTAATATAACTACAGTATCAAAATATCTGAAAGGGCTAGCATGATTAGAGAAAATGCTGTTCTTCTTGGCATACAAGGATAAAAAGACAGCAGGGCACTGAGTGTCTTTGTAAGGAAGAAGATTCAAAGGGAATATCTGAAAGAACTAGTTCACAAAAGGAGTACTGTACACTTGCAATAGACATCCAGAGCACGTGGTGTCAGCTGACACTCTCTACTTTCAAGTTTAAACTAGAGAAGGACCATGAAGAGATGGACTCATACATGGGTTTCTCACTGAGTTGGTGGAAAAGGAATCTGATGGATTGGAGGTCTGCTTCCCTTCATAAATTCAGGTGTAAAATGATACAAATAGGGTATATTGACAAATTAGTGTAAATACAGTATATTGACAAAAGACCCAGCACAAGAAGGCTAGGGCAAAGAAACCTAGCTGGGTGAGCAATGAGGTCATGGAAAAGGTAAGGAGGAAAAGAGCTGCCTTTAGGAGGTACAAAAAAACAGGGAGGGGGAGGACAGGGAGGAGTACCTGGAGGAATCGAAGGAGGTGACAAGGGCAGTAAGGGCAGCCAAGGCATCTAAGGATTTCAGGCTGGTGCAGGGCATTAAGAACGGGGAGAAGGACTTCTTCAGGTACATCAGGCAGAAAAGGGGTTGTAAGGACCATATAGTAAGATTAGAAAGGGTAGAAGTAGAGGTAAGGTGAAGTGCTAAATGGACTACTTGCCTCGGCATTTACTAAGGAGAAGAGGGGTGATACCAGGGGAGGCAGGAATGGAAGGGGAAGGTGTGATGGATGGGGAAATCATGGAGGGCAGGGTTCTGACGGGTTGAGGGTACTGAGAATGGACAAGGCACCAGGCCCAGATGGCATCCACCCCAGGATACTGAAGTAGCTGGCAGAGGTCCTGAAGGGACCTTTGGGAGACCAATTCAATGCCTCACTATACTCAGGGTATGTACCTCAGGATTGGAGAATGGCTCATGTGGTGCCCCTCCACAAGAGCAGCCCCAAGGATGAACTGGGGAACTACAGGCTGGTGAGTCTATCATCCATCGTGGGTAAACTGATGGAGACTATCCTGAATGAGAGGCTAGTGTCCCTCCTGGAAGTCAGTGGGCTACAGAACAGTAGACAGCATGGCTTCATAAATGGCAGATCCTGCCAAACCAGCCTGGTGGAGTTCTATGACTGGGTAACTAGGTAATTAGATGGAGGCCACCCAGTGGATGTCCTGTATCTGGACTTCAGTAAGGCATTTGACTCAGTGCATCATGGGAGGCTGGGAAGTAAGCTAGAAGGCATGGGGCGGATGCAAAGTTGGTGAGATGGGTAGAGAACTGGCTTGTCTGAAGGCAACAGAGGGTGGTGGTGTGTGGGGAGCTCTCATCCCCAAGGGTAGTGACAAGTGGTGTTCTACAGGGCTCAGTGTTGGGACCAGTGTTGTTTGGGGATATTCATTGTAGGCATATCATTGGGCGTCAAGACCAGTCTGTTTGCTGATGACGCCAAGATGGGAGTGGTGGGGGATGACCTAGGGGGATGGCAGGGGCTGCAGGATGATCTGGCAAAGCTGGAAACCTGGTCAGACACTTGGCAGCTGGGGTTCAATGCCAAAAAGTACAAGGTGCTGCATTTTGGGGCAAAACACCCAAGGAGGAGCTACCAGCTGGGGGGAGTGCAGCTAGCCGAGACAGAGGAGGAGAAGGATCTAGGGGTGCTCATTACAGGGTTAATGAACAACTTGGCACAATGTAGGAAGGCAGCTGCAAAGACCAAAAAAAGCTGGGTTGCATTGTCAGGGGTACATCCTCGAGGAGGGGGGAGGTGATTCTGCCACTGTATAAATCATTAGTTAGACCACACCTGGAGTATTGTGTGCAGTACTGGTACCTGTATCTGAAGAGGGACATTAAGTTACTGGAGGGGATGCAGCGCAGGGTGACAAAGATGATCCCGGGGCTGGGGGAATTACCATATGGGAGGAGGCTGAGGGAGTTGAACATGTGCTCACTGGAGGAGAGAAGGGACGGGGATATGACTGAAACCTTCAAGTACATGAAAGGAATAAACAAGACAGGTATGGAGGGGCTGCTCAAAGTAAGGGAGGGGAGGACACCTGAGGCCATGATATGAGACTGGAGGGAGGAAGGTTCAGGAGGGAGATAAGGAGACACTTTTTATGGAGAAGGTGGTAGCTGGGTGGAATGCGTTACCAGTGAAAGTAGTATCCAGTAGTACAGTGGGCAGCTTCAAAAGGGGCTGGGACAGGGCATGGGGGAGGGTAGGAGGGAGGGGCAGCTGCAGAATAAGGGGTGCTAGCTGCACATTCAAGCAGACTTGATAGACCACTAGGCCTTTATCTGCTGGCAAATTTCGTATGTTCGTATGAGCAACCCTCACCCTAGCTAGATTCCCTCATTCTTGGCAATACAGTAAAACCCCATTTATCTGAATGTCTTGGGGGACATGAAAAACATTCGGATAAATGGGTTTTCACATAGACGAGGTTGTGGTAAATCCGAATGAGAGTTGTCTCTTGCTGTGCTTGGTTGCATCTACTACGGAAGAGAGAAGAGTCACTAAAATATAGAAACTTAGATTAACAAAGAAAAATCCTGTTTAGGACTACAAGTAGCCCCATAGACAAAACTGTAGAGACCGAGATATCGCCCCCGAGGTTGTCTGCAATCGTAGGGGAGCCTATTCCACTGTCACAGATCTCATTGTTTTTAACATAAAATAAATTTTACTGAAGCAAACCCTGAAAAAAAAGAGTGCACCCAACTGCTCTGGGTTGCTGCTCTGGTCTGCCAGTGTTTGCTATCCCAGCAGCAAGGGATCAGAAGCATCTGAGGCACCAGAGAAATGAGGAGATACCGATCAGCTAAAAATTCTAAGAACTGCCTACAGCTGTAAAGAAACTCCTAACCCCTGCCCCCAGTAGCTGAGTCCAAAAACCCCCCAGAGTCTGCTACACATTGCCTACCAGCCATCTATGACCCAGTACTATGGAATCTGTATGGCCCGCTCTGAGTCTCACCTCCAAGTCGTAGTTGCACACCCTGGGACAAAATCATATACTGCACTTGCCCTAGGGGAACCATCCTACTCCTTTATCTAGCAGTCCCCAGCAGCACCAACAAGGGCAGATTCCTACCAAAACACCCCACACACAAAACTTACTGATCATGGTGACAGTGGCTTGTCCATGTTTAAAATGACGGTCATTCTCTTGCTTTTAAACGAACTAGCCATCCTTTGGTCGCAGCAAACGGCATGTTCCCAAGCAGACACAATAATTAACACCCTCACCCCCACCCTCCTGTTGAAAGAGGCTTTGCATAGTGAAAACAGTTCACAGAATGCACAGGATGATTACTGTTAACTGGTACAAATAAGTGTCAGTGCAGTAAATTGCAATTGCAGGCAGAGTGCTAATGTGTGTCAGCTTAGTATAATAATTACAGTGATTACAACTACAGGAGACAAATCTCAGTTTCCGACAACTAAGGGTTTCGGATTACTGGAGTTCGGATAATGGGGTTTTACTGTATACTATTTTATTTAAGCCTTCTCTTTCCTTGCCCTTTAGCTTTAATGGGGGGGTTAGTGGCAATCCATTATCCAGGCTAGTCAGTTGGCCTCCTCCTGATGCATCCCATACACTGTCCACTGCTCTGTACGTGGCTTGTACATGAGCACTGTATCTGTCTTTGAAAGAGCAAACAGGTGTGATATCATGGGAGAGAGACAGGGCAGTAGTATTATTAATAATTCTACGCAGCTTGCTAGGCTCCATAGCATCACTATGATGCTGCAGTACTTCCTGCCTCTCCCTCATTATTACGTGCCCACTTGCTCACTCCTTCAAAGACAGATAGTGCTAGTTTATAGGCAATATACAGAGGAGCAGGCTGGATGAGGAAAACAAGGGGAAGGGGGCTGACATATTCTTGAATTAGTGCAGAGAGAGATGGTGTGAGAACACCCTCACCCAGTACAGCTGGTTGACGTGCCAGAGGCTGACATCATGCTACTCCAGTTTGGTCCCAGGATCTGAGCCATTGTTGCTACCTTGTTGTTGCCAGACAGATATTGATCCTAGTATGCCTGGGATGTCACTAGCCTCAAGTGGGTGCCATGTCTGCTGTGTCACACTGCCTACAGTACAAGCTGACCTTGTATATCTGATCCTCTCTGGTCTTGTTTGATTTCAGTACATGAGGAGGTTTTGGAGGGGTTTACTGTGGGTTGAACTGGTGCCTCACTAGATGCTAGAGTGCTCTTCGATGTAACAGTGAGACAATTCACCAAACTATTGAGCCCAGACCCCTGCCTGTGTTCGCTGCTCCTAGAGCCATGGGGAAAGTTACCATTGATGGCAAGGGAGAAGAGGAAACTGCAGGCCTCCCTGGTGCAGAGAGGTAGCAGGGAGCAGAATAAATTGCAGAGCCTGTCTTTCCACTTACCAGGAGATGGAAGACATAGAATGATGGTGACTCTGATGAGGGAGCACCAGAAGAGTGCATCAAAGTCCAGTGCCCATTGTTGTAATGAATACTTGTTTTCTTTCTACAGATAGATGTTTACCCACTAAGGATTGGCATTTGTAACTGATTGGACACTTCTGTGCACATAACTTATAGACATAACAGTGGCTAGCTGGGACATGGTGACCTCATATTATGTGATGACTTCTGACTGATTGTTTTAGTTCTAAATAATGAGTGATATTAATCCCAAATTTGGTTATTTGGCTGTATTTTTTTTTAAATATTTGGAGAGTGGCAAGTGGTGCAGCCTGACATTGTAATATTTTGTAACTACTATTTCATGCAGTAAAAGCTGAACTGTTATCAGTTGCCATCTTGTTTCATGCACGCTCTATAGATAGGAAGTAGTACTTAGGTATAGAAGTGGGCTTCGGTTAAGGAGAGAGGGAGTCCTCAAGCAGGTGAAATACCTCAAGTGGAGGATAAGGTGGGGGGACCAGACATAGCCTATGGCAACTAGGAGAAAGTTTCCAGCTGGGGGTTATGACCCACATCAAAAAGATCAGTATGTGTTGACCTAACCTTCAGGATGTGAGGGGCAGTCCTGGTTGGGTGCCACAGTGATCAATGGTGGTCCAGGTGGCAAGCATGGCTGAGCCAGGTCGGCAGGGTATTTAGGATCCCAATATCTGGCTAGTAGATCCGAATGGGAGGGCTGCAGCCTCTAGTGTTCCAGTCTGCATGGCTGGGTGTGTACTTGTAAATGTGAATGAGTACCCATGACAATGCAGTGCTATGACAAAACAGAGGTGGATCACAAGTGGGGGTTCATTCCCTGCAAGAGTATTGTAGAGGACTTTATTTTGGGGATTGCGTTTATTTGGGTGGGATTATGTCCCAGTGTGAACAGCATTGTTACAGTTGCTCACGTGGGTTATGTGCTGCAGTGTGATCTAATCATCCCCCTTGTCTTACAGAGTGGGGCCCAAGGTACTGAACACCTTCTAGTGTTTGCATGGACAGAACCATTTAACTGGGTGGAATTGTACCAATCCTTTTCCCTGCTAAAAAGGTAGTAGGGTTGTCATTATACATGTCCAGTGGGATTTGTGCTGTGGTGTTGTTTCCCGCTTGCCAAAGTGACAATGGATGTTTAGGAGGGGGATAAAAAGAGGTTTTGGTGGACAGAAAGAGAGAAGGGAATAAGAAGTGTGCGTTCAGTCCCAGCAGACAGGAAGTGGGACATAAGGTTTTGGAGCTTGCTAGCCCTGAGTCAGAGGGAAGGAAGTCATGGCCTGGCAGCTTCAGTGATAGTGAGAAGCCAGTCTTATATTTCCCTCTGTCTTGAGATGTGGTTGAAGGAAGGCTCAACTGTATCTGTGCTTAGTTGTTAGGATACAGGGAGGTCACACATAGGAAAACAGATAGATAGATAGATATTTTATTTATATAGCACCCCTCTCTGGGTACTCTGAGAGCTTTACAATACAACTTAAAAACACAATAAAACATTAACAATACACAGATCTAATACAAAGCAAACAGCAAAATACAAAGAAAATCAGTTATTACATAACTTAGTAATTAAAGTAGTCCAGTCTAGATGTGACAAAAACATGTACCAGTGAGGTCAGGTCCTCAGGTGGTAGAAGGTGCTGGATCTGAGCAATATTCCTCAGATGATAAAATCCACACTTAACGACAGCCAACACCTGAGCATCAAATGTCAGGCTGTCAACAAGGATTATGCCCAGATCCTTGACCTGCCTGGATGGGGCCAGAGGTACCCACACCCCCAGAACAAGACTGGGGGATTCCACCATGTCTCATCCCCACCACCACGACCCGGATCCATCACCAGCACCTCAGTCTTGTCTGGGTTGAGCTTTAACCAGTTTTGAGACACCCAAGCCTGGATTTCAGTCAGACAGCTGTTAAGCATGGAATCCGCCATCTGGCTACCCAGTGCACGGGACAGGTATAGCTGCGTATCAACATAGCAATGAAAGCCCAACCCATACTGGCTGATGATGTCCCCAACAGCAGCATGTATACCGTGAACAACAAGGGCAATGTGACCGACCCCTGTGGAAATCCACAGGTCAGAGGCTTCGGGCTAGATGAGGCAAGTCCCATCACCACCCTCTGCACCCTGCCTATCAGGTATAACCTGAAGAATTGGATGACTGTACTGGACAGGCCACATCAAAACTGCAGACAGTTGAGTAGCACCTTGTGGTCCACCATATCAAATGCCGTCATGAGATCAGGGAGGCTCAAGGTGGTACATTCTCTCCTGTCTCTCTCAATCAGTAGGTCATTCAGCACCTTCACCAAGGCGGTCTCTGTGCTATGCCTGGCCCTAAACACAGACTGAAAAACCTCATAGGTGGAGGACAAGGCAAGGCACCCCTCAAGCTGGATGGCCACTGCCTCTTCTATAACCTTCTCTAAAAATGGGAGGTTAGAGACCAGTCTGTAATTGCTGAGGCAGTCTGGGTCCGACAAGGATTTCTTTAACAGGGGTCTAACCAAGGCCTCTTTTACAGCTGATGGGAAGACCCCATTCCTCAAGGAGCTCAAGATGATCTTGGCAATCACAGGTCCAATCAGGTCCAAACATCCAAATAAAGTTGGGTTGGACCTGGGTCGAAATCACAGTGTGTTGCCGGCAGCCTTGAGATAACCTCCACCCCAACTGGATCAAACTCCACCCAGACCAGAGGAGTGCTATGGCACATCACAGAATGAGCCCCACAATCCCCAAGAGAGACACTGGAGGAGACCTCCGCCCTGATGGAGGACACCTTGTTGGCAAAGAACAGAGTGAACTCATCACATCTCGTATTTGAACCAGCTCCTTACACATGGAGACAGGCCGGATGTAAAAGCACATCAACCATGAGGAAGAGCTGAACCAGTCTGTTCCTTGCTGAAGCCATCTCCCGCAACAGAAATGCTGCCTTCTTACAGAAGATTGCCTCCTGATAGTCCTTATACTGGGAATTCAGGGCCAACTTGTCCTCCAACAGGCCAGAACCCCTTCAACTCCTCTCTAACCTCTGATCCCTAATCTTCAACTCTTGCAGTTCCTCATCAAACCAAGGAAATCTCTGACAAGAAGATAGGGGTTGGACATGGACAGGTGCAAAATAGTCAAAGGCCACAACGATGGCACTATTATATGCCACCACTGACTCCTCTGCCTCCATTGCACAAGCAGCCCTCACCCCCATAGGTCTAATACCTCCGATAGTCCCGCTGGGGATAATCCCCATAACGGGCGGTACCGGACCATCTCCACAGAGGCAAAGACTCCTGGTGGGGGGGGTTACTAGTCTGAACCTCATGATACTATGATCCGATCACACAACCGGATCTACTCCCAGGTCAAAGACCTCAAGGCTGATCAAAAATACCAAGTCTAGTGTGTAGCCACGCGAGTGGGTCACTGATGTAACATTTTGCATCAGGCCCAGTGCCCCCATAGTCTTAAGGAGATAGCATCCAAATGTCAAGAGCCCATCATTGACCCAAGCATTGAGGTCCCCCAAAATTAACCATCTGGGGGACTTCAACAGTAGGCCAGTGATGAGCTCCTCAAAGTCCCTCAAAAATTCACTCTCAGGACCTGGGGGGCGATAGACCAGGAGGACCCTGTATCCCGCGCCAGGACCCCCTGGTGCAGCCAGACCCTCAAATGACCTGGTAGAACTTATAGGCAGCATTGTGAGGGCCAGGCCAGATTTAAATCAAAGAATCATCCCCCCACCTTTGCGATCCTGTCTTGGGGGTGTGTATCATGGATACCTGGCTGATACTGCAGCCTCCAAAATGGGAGCGCATTTTCATCCAACCAGGTCTCTGTGATGCAAGCCAGGTCAACTGAGGCAATCAAATCTGCCATTATGGCAGTCTTGTTCCTCACTGACCTGGCGTTGCATATCACAACCCGAGAAGGATGAGGGGAGATTACTGGATCAGCTAGCTGCTGCCCATTGTTCTCAATGGAGCCCTTAGGTATGGACACCAGACAAGGTAAACCCCTCTCCAGTGTCCATTTCATCCCAGGGCATTTCCTCAGTCTCACCACCCGAATCCAGGACTCTCTGGCAGCAACTTGGGTCAGGCCTTCACCAGACCTCCTCTTAGAGCAATTCCCAGTGCCGAACACATCCAATAGACCTTGAAAGGAAGTGGTTGGAGCTCGAAGGGCCTTAAACTGAAGAGGAGGCTGATGAATAGCTGCGCCTTTCTGAACAATGTCTCAGGCACATATTAAGTTCAAATAAAACCCAGAACTTACACTCAGGTTCAAATCACCCAGTCACACAACTTAAAATGACTCATACAACACTCACTCACCCACTAACATAATCCCCAACCCACCCTTCTAAAATAACCCCACACCCCATCACCCAAAAATACAAGTCAATAAATAATGTCCCTGTGGGGGAGAGAACACACAGTCTGCAAGACTGTCTCCAGCTCAGGTTAGTTCTTATGTAAATCACCTCAAGCATATCAACTGTCCCGATTCTCTCTCACCTAGAAGGAACAGTTAAAGTGCTGTACTCTAGCAGTCTGAAGTCAAAATAAAGTCTGCCATGCTCCAACACATTTAAAGGGCCAAGAAATTTCCACCAGTTCAGCCTCTCACCACTGTCTGTGCAGAAAACCTGGACCAGTAGAACTTAGGCAGTAAACAAAGGCAGTCCAATAAACAAGTTCACAAATAATGGTCATTTTCCGGAGGATGACTGTTATATGAACATACGAACATAAGAATTTGCCAGCAGATAAAGGCCTTATGGTGTATCGAGTCTGCTCAAGTGTGCAGCTAGCAACCGTTATATTGCAGCTACCCCTCCCTCCCTTCCCCTGACCCTGCCTCTTACCCTATCCCATCTCCTTTTGAAGCAGTCCACTGTTCTACAGGATACCACTTCTACAGGCAACGAGTTCCACCCAGACACCACTCTCTCCGTAAAAAAGTGTCTTCTCATTTCCCTCCTGAACCTTCCTCCTACCATCACCAGGAGCAGGGGACCAGTCCTACAACTTGGCTGGGCAATTCAACTGATGAGAGCCAGCATTAAGACCCACCAGGGAACTCTCACTGCCCTGGTGGTCACAGCTCCTTCAGCCAGCAAAATGAAAGCAGAGTTGTCCAAATGAAATTAAACTACGGTGGGAAATTCTTACCAAATTCAGTCACCATGAAAACTCTGCACAAGCCGAGCACTAAGTCTGGAACTCCTTCGCTGCTACACACTCCATTGCTGCCGACTCTAACAACATCCAGGTTGGTGTGTTCCTCCTCTGCTACAACAAGGTAGGACCCGTAACCAGACACAATCCAGACCACACATGGGCTGGATCCTATTTAATTGGATCTAAACATGGTGATTCCCATATGGAATCCTGCCTAGGACCAAAGACTCAGCCATGGTCTTGTCACAGTGGCATTTAGTTTACACCCTGTAGATACTGCAGGGTTGACAGGATATATTGGGTGCATAGTATGACCAGAAACTGGACCTGACCCTCAGATACCCCAATCCACAGATACAAGGAGTTGAGAAGTAAAGCAAAATTATTCTGCCCGAGGAGGATAGTGAGAGGGTTCTTGAGGGAAGTCGGAGATCTGAGGCAGTACACCCATAATGTGTGTTGCCTAATGGCTCTCTGAGACCTGAGTGGGATTCCTGAGAAGAGGGGTGAGGAGAATATGGAGCAAGGCAAGAAGAACACCCAACACAGCTCATAAAGCGAGAAGCTAGCAAAGTAATCCCAGATCACCCAAGGACCAGTGAGATCGAGGTGAACAGGTAAGGCCGAGCATGCCAGGATTCAGGAAGGATAATTTTGTACTCTTATAAATGAGGAGGGTTCTCCAAAAACTTTGTAATTGGGCAATCAAATGAAAGCAGGTTACCCCCATTAGGTTGGAACTGTGAGAGGCTGCATCCCATTAGCAGAACTTCAGCTAATGTCATGGATACTCAGGGACTGGCATAGACATTGGGAGCTGCTGCAAGTCCTGCTATCTAAGAAGGTATCAAAGACAGGGTGAAAAAGTGCTGGGGGGGGGGCAACACTTCTGCATGGTATGTTTGCTGGTGCAGCTACCTAGTTAAAATAGTAACTTACATAAGCTGAAAGAAGGCGATGGAGCACACAAGCTGGACTGCAAGAAAAGTGCTTTACTGTTAATAAATCACAATAGTGCAAAAGACATACTATGCAGGTACTGTGAGCCCCCAGTAGAAGTGTCAGAGCAACACAAAACATATGGGAGTCTGGACACCTGCTTCCAGTGGCTCTGACACTGGTTTGGGTTCATATTTTCACCTGCACGGTACAGTATATCTTTAGTACTTTTGTGATTTATTGACAATAAAGCACTTTTCTTGTAGTATGGCTTGTGTGCACAACCTCCTTCTTTCAGTCAGGGAGAGGATACAATGAGGCTGGAGCCAGCTGCCAAACCATAAAGACTTGTGGGAGAGAGCTCTATCAGCTACAAATTTTGAAACTTCTAAAACCTAATTTTTGGCTGCAAGAATCATGCCTAAATAGACTTTATTGGACAGGAAAAGAGCAGCTGAACATTTTGATACCCAACATTAGCAAAAATGAGTGGAAATACTTGAGGTGGCAGCCAAAAATACACCAAGCAACCGCAGCAGGCAAGAAATGAGGAGTTGTCAATCTCTGCTTCAGGTGAGGGTAAAGCACAACCTACCAATGTAGCACTTCTCAAAGTGATCCAGACCATGGACTTGAAAATAGAGTTGCTTGTGTCCAAATTCACAATAATAGAAGCCAAAGTCACAGGCATTGAAGCGGAGACAAAAGCAACCACAGACATAGCCAATAAAGCTTTGACTACCACATTGGGCTTAGTTAAAGAAAACATGCTTCTCAGATACCAATTGGGGCATCTGGAAAATCAAACAAGAGCTATAAATATACGTGTTGTTGGCCTACCAGAGGGGGCGGAAGAAGAAATTAACTTAAAATCCTTTTTACAGAGGTGACTCACAGACTGACTACAGATTTTGCAGTCAAGAAAGCCTATAGAGTTACCCCTCGAAGACACTTACGAAATGACCCCTCCTCCAAGGACAGTAATGGTGGTCTTGGCAGATTCAGGGGATTGGGATGAAGTTTTGCAAGCTGCCTGTAGAGCTGAAACACTGGAACATCAAGGACACTCAGTGCAGCTGTTCCCCGACTTAAGCTACTCTATGAGATCCAGAAGCAAGGCATGTGACTGAGTCCAATTGTACCTCAGAGCTTTAGCAATCCAGCACACTATGATGATGCAAGCCAAACTGAAAATTTGCTATAGAGGGAAAGTGTATATGCACACCAATCCTTAAGCAGCTGGCAAATTGGCAGCAAAACTGAGAGTCGAGTTTGAAAAGCACCAAGAGGGCTAGGACACCACATCTGAAGAGGACTGAGTGATCAGACCTAATGGTGAGTGCAACATAAGGACTGCATCCTGGGACTTTTACATTCAGTTTAAATGTTCAGTGGCTTATTGGTCAAAATGCATTGGTTTTTCTTATTGCTGATCATTAGCATGTGTGGTTAACTTCCAGAAAGTCAGAATCTATATATTGGGGTAATTTAACTGTTTAACAAAATGGCTTCCTACCACATCGGGCTCTCATGGAACTTTCACTTACTAGAGACTGCACCACTGTCCTATTCCCACCACAATACTGAAGCTGCTCGAGTTAGTGTGCTAAGACAGATCATATTGCACACAGCCTCCTTCATTTCAGTGACTGTGTGAAGTCAGGGTAATTTGGGACATTTGGCGAGAAATCAACTTAGACTATTAACAGTATTAACCAGCTCTCAATTCAGACTTAAAGTTTTACATGTCTCTGAAGCATTCCTTCTTTAATGGGAGCACTGGATATTCCAATATCTTTATAAGAGAAGTTTGTCTTTTGATATGCAGATGGTTTAAAAGCTTATTTCCCTGGGGGTTTAAAGAACAATAATCCCACTGAGATGGGAATGTTGATTAATGTTAAGCATCATAATAATTATATTCTTGTTCTTGGCACCTATTGCAATATGTTAATAATCTCAAGGTACTGTATTATGAAGGATACCACCCCCAAGTGATGTAACTAAATCTGAAGCCAGGTAGACTTCCTATAATGAGAAGCATGAGACTGTATTATTAAGTGTAAGTCATACCTTATCTAATGATTTCAGATGGCACAGCTTGTATTTAACTTGTTTAAAATGCAATAAAATATATGTACAAAGGAGAGGGTACAATGAGAAAGTTACACATTCTCGAAGAGTACTGTGTTTCAGTGTACTGACTTTTACACTAAAACTACTTGTAACTTAGAGAGTACATTTAGGGAATTGTAAGTCTGTATTGTAGGGGAGGTGAAGCCTAGGTATAAGATCAGACATTCATTGGGATCACATAGAGAACAGGATCATGGGGACTGAGAGTCCAGGGTGATGAAATGAAAAAAACATTAAACTGCAGATGTGGTAGTTGTGCTTTGAATACTCATCGGAGTAACAAGCACCTGCTTAAGAATGTTTCTGATTTGGACCCTTGGGCCATTAATAAATTAACTGTTGTATCTTGTGCCACAGGCACCTAGTTCAGGGAGAGGCAAGAGCAACTATGTGGCTGGCCTGACAGTGTAGTGGTAGTGCTACCACCTCTGATGCCAGTGACCCAGGTTCAGGAATGAGCCTGGGTTGCTGGAGGGCTGGCTGGGGGGAGGATGGTTGAGCATCCCATAGACACTTGCCTCTCATGGGGAGGGAGTGATCCTGGTCTCCACCACTATACTGCCATCTGGGTGACCACAGGTGGCAGTGCAGGCTAGAGCCAGAACACAAGGAGGGGATCATTATCACTCTGATGTCTCAGTGTCAGATGCCTATCTCCCCGATGCTTGTTGGTGGGGGTAGGAGATGCAAAATATCCATGACTGAGTAGTATATTGTCCACTGCGCTGCTGCAGGTGCCGCAATGCCGACCGAGGCTCTTGTTCTCCCACCGACACTGTAACTCTGTCCAGGGGTAAGGCATGGCCCCCAGGCTGTCCTTCCTATGAGAAATCATCCACCAGGGCACAAGAAGCAAGGTCATTTCCTTTGTTTTTAAAGGTAAAGCATTCCCTCTTCATCACCATCCCCTGAACTTTGGCCGACACACGCCAGTTCCTCTTGTTACTCAAACCAGGTACCCAGCATCCCAAATGCAGCAGCTCAAACCATTTAGCTGAAGGGAAATCTCCCCTAGCTGAAAAGTGTTCCTTTGCCTTTTATATACTTGCAGTGTCATGGACAACCAGTAGAGGTATCCAGCTGTTGCAATTTCTCAGCATTATTTTGATGTTATTCACAACTTTCACTACTACTACAGTAGATGTCACAAATTGTGACGACTGCCTCTTCTCATGTACAACAAACACCACATCACATCTTGATTCAAAAATTTCAAGTTCTGTTCTAAGAGGTCATTGCCAGTTTCAGGTAGGTTTGATTTTTCTCAGTGCCCCTTCCCCCCCCGAGCTATCTAATTTGGGTCAGACTGTCAGTTAGTCTCATTATAAATACTGGTGACCCCCCTTTAACACATGGACTAGAGCCACATTTCAAATGCCATAATAACTAGTAGTAGAACCAGTTATGGCATTCAAAGCACTTACTTGCACTGTCCTCGACTGCCACTTTCACTTTCTGTAGCGTGGCGTGACAAGAGCAGTGTTAGATTCCAAAAAGAACCCCCAAAATGCAGGACAAAGTCAAATCCTGTTTTAAAAATGCTGCCTTATGGCAGTCAACTTAGTTTAGTTATTTATTTTGTGTTAAAGCTGCTGAGTACAGACTGAGGAGAGTGAGTGACTCAGTGGCTTCAGAAAAATGACATTCAAGCGTAAGTGGTGATGCTATGGCATTTTAAACACACGCTTGAATCAGTCTTCTGAAGCCTTGAATCCCTCGCTCTCCTCGATAAACACTCAGTGGCTTTAACACAAAATAAATAACTAAAACTAAGTTAACTGTGACAAGGGACAGCGTTTTTAGAACAGGATTTGACTTTGTCTGCATTTTCATTTTTTTCTTTTTAACGAACACCGCCCGGTCATGCTACCTTGCTTTTTCCAAACGAACACCACTTGGTCACGTTAACTTGCACAAGCAAATTTAAAAAATAAAGGTTATGCAACCGCTGTGTTATTGGAATTTTTTTACACACTCTCGGGGTGTGATGACCTCATAAACCTCTTGAGGTTTATGGGTCATCATACCCCTCTGGTGTGTAAAACAATTCTATAACACACAGCTGCATAACCATTATTCTATATATAATACACTTCAGTGGTGATTTGTATCAGTCTGAGGCACACTAAATTCTGGCTGCATTTACTATTTTTTCTAAATGTATCATTTAGGCATGATAATTTAAATGGAGGTGCAGAATTTTAACATGACCAGATTAAGTGACCAGTGAGCACATGGTGGGTCAGGAAGGTAAAGACCCATTTCCAACTGATCTTTTTTTCTCCAGGGAGTGTGATTATACTTTACAAATATTATTTTTTATCCAGCTGTGTACATTTCTTGCATCACAGTATGCTACCAGACTTAATACTTGTAAAGGACTGAAACAACAGATGTCACTACCAGGCATGCAGACTTTTTTGTTCTGATAGTTCTAAATGTCCTTCCATACAGTAGCCTTTAGACTTCACTGGATGTTAAAACAATTCAATTTCCCTCGGTTTCCTGATGATACAGCCTCCTGCTGTGTGTGTGGATTCCAAAAAGCAAGTGTTGTTTTTAAAACTGTTTTTAAAATTCAGGGTCCAATAAGCATTTGGTAAATTATTTAAGACTTACTATTGTTCCAAGTTGCCCAATAGGTCCTGTTGGTCCTTCATCCCCCTTTAAAATGACAAAATAAAATGTGTGTTAGAATGTATGTGTTAATATACAATCACATTCACTATGTACCTGTGCAAAGGTAATTACTATTCCACTATCAACAAGCAGAACTTTGGTTACATGCTATGCAAACCTGATGACACAAAAGCTGAGAATTATAACTTAGCATACATACTCTGTAGCCTTAATATCTAGATTTACCTTACAATATAAAATCAAACTTAAAAATTAGACTTAAATCTGCAGTTCCTGTTATGGTGACAAGTTTGACCTTTACTTTTTCATCTAGTTTAGACTGCCCCTTATCCCCTGCCCTGATTGATGCTCTTGTTTCCCCATTTTGAGTCTGCTATGGCACTTTTTTCAAATTTGAAATAATAACAGTTGAAATCCTTTGAACAGAACTTGGTCCAGGATTTTATCAGCATTCTCTGGTGTTTTGGAACCCCCATTGTTTAATACCACTTTTCTTGTGATTAATATCAACCAACATGCAGCAGGCAGTGCTTCATTACCTGTTGGGACATAAAGTGTTCAAAAACAGCTCAGAATGCTGATGAAAACCTGTCCAGAGCCATATTAAAAGGGATGTTCCTTTTATTTATTTTTTCACATGTAAAAAAAAAAAAAAGAGTATTTAAGTAAACTCAAAATGGGGTAAGAAGGATATTATTCAAGACAGGAGATAAGGGGTAATCTCAAACAGAATAAAAAATGTAGGTCAAGATTTTTTACTGCTAAGATACACTGCTGCTAGTAATTTTTTTCAGATTAGAAAAACAATGGATGAATTTTGTCATATTAAACTATCGATAGTCTGGTGGCCCGCTGGCACAACAATAGTGCTACTGCCTGTGACACCAGTGACCTGGGTTTGGGAATGAACCCAGGATGTTAGAGGTCTGGCAGAGGGGAGGCAGGATGAGCATTTGCTAGATTGCTCTTCTGCTCTGGGGGGGGGGGTCTTCTCACATACAGTAAGTGTGAGGAGTCTGGGAGTATAGCACCAGCCTGGGACTAGGCAGCTGGGAGGAGACATTGGTGAACATTTGTAGGAAGCTTGTGGGAGCATGTGTACCCCATGCTGATGTCACTGCATGTTGACATCTCCAGGAGCAACTTAAGTAGAAAATCCCTGAAGCAGCCATACAATGATGCCAGGGCTGTCGGAAGCGTTGCCTGTAGCCTGCTATGGGGGGTGCCTGGGGGACCTGGGTAGTATTTCAGTACTGTCCCTTAGGATCATGGGTAACTCCACTGTGGGGTCAAGCCACAGTCTGCCAATTCCCCCGGTAGGTCCCTGGAGTCAGCACAGCACAGAGGTGAACCTGAAAAGTATACGGTGGCATATATGGTGTCTATCCCCAGCCTCCTCCAGGAGTACAAATAGAGTTAATAAAAAAAAAACTGGTGACAGTCCTTGTCATTACTTGAAGAGAACTATCAGTATGTTTTGTAGGCCAGTCATTTAACCCTTTGAGTGCTAAACATCTTTCAAATGGATTTAGATTTTGGATGTATATAGATGACTGGTACCTCACATTGTAAGGTTAAAGGGGAAAGTAAGTATTGCAGCCTTCCCAATTCATGCAGTATTTCACTCCGTACTCTTTCTATACTCATTCACTTTTTTGTTTTGTTTTTTCATCTCCCTAATCTTTAAGATCTGCTCTTGATGTTGCCTTCCTGTTATGTCATTATAAGTGCTCAAACCAGTGACTGCACTGACTGTAGTCAGTCAGTGGCTCTGACTTGGACACTGCTCCATGCAAGGGCAGGTGCAGTAATGAACATGGAGCAGCTCCTTAATGTGCCTGCTTCTCATCAGTGTAGCAGCCCATGCAAGTAGGAGTATTAGCATAGGAAGCCACTGACTAGTTGAAACTGATGTCACTGGTTGAGGTATCTACAGTATAATGGTACAGTGGGATGGGAGCTACATACAGAGCCAGTTAAAGTCCAGAGAAACTGAAAACTAAAAAGAGTGACACATACAGAAATGGATCAGTGTAGAAGTACTGAATAGAACTGCACAGAATGTTCAGATTCAGATGGAACAAAGCAGAATTCTGTGGAATCTTGGACAATTCCACTGAATTCTGATAGTGTCTTTGCAAGCAAAAAGGTTTTCATGGATTACAGATCTGCAGTTGACATAAACTGCAGATTCTTTTTCCAAAACCCATGGAAAATGATTCAATAGTTTACACCGAAATGCTTTTCGTAATTCTATGTAATTTGAAAAGAAATTCCGAAAAGCATTTCTGAAATGGAATTGCCATTCACCAATAACTCCCCACAGCCCTATCTATGAATTAGAAATACTACAATAACATGCCATCCTCTTTCAATGATAATGATAATGATAATGATAGCATCCTTGGCAAAATTAATTATTTCACTGTCTGCTAGAATCTACAGCCACAAACAGTGGTAGCCGGCACCATCAGTAATGATAAGGCAATATTGTTCTCATTAGCACTTTGTTATCCAATGCATAGAAAGTGATATCAGCATGTGACATGGCCAAATGTGGCCCGATATGGCTACAGATGGTACTGGCTACCACTATATACTGCAAATGCTGATAAGGGAGGATATGTTGTGTTAATGAAAAGAGATACGTATCTGCTTGAAGTGGGGAGGCAACTAAGTAATGACAAATACTACACTAGCCTTAGTAGTGCTACAACCTAATGATTTGTTGGATACAATTTATGAAAATGGTTGGATTAATTTGGAAGAAAAAAAGTATTTATTGACATATTTTCCTATAACACCAACTTTCTATATTATACCAAAATTGCACATAAATCTTGACACCCCTCCCTGTATCCAATTTTCTCTGCGATAGGTTGTTTGATTGAAAAATTATTCAGATTCCTGGATTTTTTTCTCAAAAACATAGCTAATAAGTCACCAACCTATGTCAGAGACATTATAGCTGTCCTAGGAAAATTGAACAACACTGAGTAGAGAAGTATATTTTAATGGCTCACAGTAGATGTGGAAAGTCTGTATACTTCACTTAATTATGATCTGGGGCTTCATGCACTTGAACAAATGGAACTAGGGATTAATCATGACAACATAATTGATCCTGAATTTCTTATCCTGGGTACTGAGTTGGTTTTGAAACATTATTGCTTTGTTTTTGACAGAAAATAATATTATCAATGCAATGGTACAGCAATGGGTACCGCACTTGCCCCATCTTATGCAAATTTAGTGATGTTATGGATCGGAAAGGAATACTTTTTGAATGAGAAGAGGCATACTATATGAACCTTTTCAAAAGGTACAGATACCTGGATGACATTATTGTCATCTGGGATGGTATCCATGCTGAAGTCACACAATTTGCCAGCTGGCTAAATGACAATTCCTGGGGCCTGAAATTTAATTTCAATATGCACCCTAATCAAATCCAGTTCCTGGATTTATGTTTGATTGGTACACCAGAGGGTAAAACAGAAACCCATGGGTAAAGAAAACCAACTTCTGGCAATTCTCTCCTTCTAGCAAGCAGTGCACTTCCTCATAGAACTATTTAAAATATTCTCTACACTAATTTTTTTA
Organism: Neoceratodus forsteri; assembly: GCA_016271365.2. Taxonomy (NCBI): domain Eukaryota; kingdom Metazoa; phylum Chordata; order Ceratodontiformes; family Ceratodontidae; genus Neoceratodus; species Neoceratodus forsteri. The sequence continues at coordinate 561,965,468 of CM028136.1, read as the reverse complement.
CATTTAAGACATAACTACAATATTATAGAAATATTTCATTTGGAATCTAAAGAACTAATATGGTCTATTCCACTTGTGTGCCTTTCAGAAATGTGCACATTCTGCTTATGTGCACACATCCTCCTGGTCCTAACTGATTCCCTAAGCTTATAGTCCAAAACAATTCAGTTGTTGTCACACAGTTTTCCACTTGGCACCTTTTTCATCTGTGCAGTTAGCATGGCAGCCAGTCAATTAACAGTAAGTGACACCTCTTCAGAGGTGCGATTTTATAACCGCAACACTAACTTGATTAAGCTGCTAATTGCTTTGATGCTGCTATGATGCAGCTCGACTAGATGATAACAGCTGGGCAGCACAGCTCATATGAGTTCATGATCTTACTGTAACTGTAGCTGTTTTGTTGTCAGAGAGCCATATCGTTTGTGTTAGAATGGACAGACTGAAACAAAATGTCCTTTCTTTGGAGCAGAAGATTAAACTGCTCGAGAAAGCCGAAAGCACAAGCTGTAAAGATCTGGCTCTGGAGATTGGTGTAGACATCTCCTGTGTTGGGTGCATTATCCGGAATCATGAAGCAGTTCAGAGTGACTGGTCAAGTGGCTGCCAGAAAGACAGGAAGCATAAATGGGATGGAAAGGATGCAATGGTTTTCTGCAGCTTGGGACCGCAGAATACCACTATCAGGGCATATCCTCCTCGATAAAGCAAAAAAGCCTTTCTGCAGCTTGAGACCATGGAATACCACTGTCAGGGCATATCCTCCTCGATAAAGCAAGAAGCTTTTCTGTGAGCAAAGATCTGTTTACCAAACGAAACATAAAAGTGTAGTGGGTCAACATTTTAGAGAAGTTCATAATGGAGACACGTCTTCTTTAGAATTGTAATACTTGATGGATTGCAACCACTGACATGAGGCAGAAATAGGGAGAGAAAGTTAGAGCAGGGAGAAGCTCGCTGGATCTATGTGCTTAATGCATTGATACTATATGGGTTAAATGGTGAAATTAATTTTACTGTATTTTTATGAGCTGGGGGTTTTGAATTGTCATTTGTTGTTTGCTGGCCATTGATAACATTCACCCTGAATGGCTTTAGTGATAAAATAAGAAATAAAGTATGGGCACCCATACACAATGAGCCTGTGTTTCCATTGAAGGGTTGAGATACCAGCATATGGACCTCAAGAGTGAAGCTCGAGAGGTCCATGCTGGTATCTCAACCCTGAGATGGAAACACAAGGTGAGTTGTGTATGGGTGCCCATACTTTATTTGTTATACTATATGGTTCTCCCAGACTGCTGCTAACATGTTTTTTTCCTTTTTTTTTCTTTTTTTTCAGAGTCTGTCTTGGTGCCCTGATTTTGAAGGAGCTGCAATTGCTGAGGCATTCCAAAGAAGAGCAGGCCCTGGGTTCTGTTCCTGATGTGGGTTTTTCACCTGGAGCAGCATTATTCAGGAGCTTTTAAATAAATACTGCTTTCCTTTGTGGTGAGTTTTTTATGGAGGGAGACTGCTTGACTAACTGTACTACAGCAGTCTTTTCCCATGTCTTTATGGTACTGCTTTACTGTGGGACAAGATCTTTACAGAACGGCAGTGGCGATATTCATAGAAGGGAGATTCTGTCAAAAGATTTGAAGGACTGCTGGCTTACCATGGGTTTCCCTGATGTGAGGCAGCTATGGAGCCCTCACGGAAGTTCGAGAGAGAGAGAGAGAGAGAGCGGGAGAAAACTAATTGTACTGATTTTCAGCAGGGCAGTGTTTGTGTCTGTTTGTTCACCATATTCTGAGCACAGAGATTACCTGAGTCAGTTTGAAAGACCGCCATTTTTTTTTTTTACTTTTATTCATACTGTGGGTTTTTTCTGAAGGTAGACCACTATGGAGCTCTGAGGAATGTTTGAGAGGGAGAGTGCAAGCCAGCTTCACAGATGGCTGACAGCTCAAGCCACCTTGCCAGGCACAGTTTATTATAGACTATGTACAACAACATTTAGAAGGTGCACAACAAGCTTAGCGCAGCCACTAATTTTCATTTATAATAAAACAACCATATACTATAAAATAATGATGTTCAGCATAAAAAATTGAATAAATTCAAAAATTTCATAATATAGAGAATACTGGATGGGCAACTATGCACTACCAGTGTGTTCTGCCACAGAGGGGTTCTGATTCCCTCTGACCTCAAGAGCGAAGCTCAAGAGGTCCATAGGAATCGGAACCCCAAGGTTGCAGAACACATTGGTTGTGCACAGAGTTGCTCATTCTGTATTTTTTATAATGTATAGTACCGTGTGAAATATGTGTGCATGAGTTTTTTCACTTTCAAAATGAAACTGACTCATGCAAGCTCTAGAGGTTCCAGAATGCTGTTGCGCCACAGTAGGGTAGAATCACATTCCTTGACCTTTGAACTATGTTGCAACAGCATTTTGAAAGGGATGGAATTCTATAGAGAACAACACTATACTATACACTATAGATTTTTTTCAAGTAGAATTGATGTATTATGACATTGAAGTTGGATTCTATACAGCACTGTTTGTGAGATTTGTAAAAAAGTATGTGAGTTTGTTGGCGCATTAAATTTGGGGATTGGTCCTGTTTAAATTTAAACAGTACTATCTCTTTAAGTAATCAGCTTTACAATTTGAATAATCAAATTTATTTAAATTTTGGAGTGGTTTGGGGTATTTAAGAATGGCTCACTCCTTCATACATCTCACTTGAAAACGTAATGGTTTGATCACGAAGGGCTGTGTGAATTTAGTCCACTGTCTCTGCACTAGGATTTTTATGCAGGCAAATGTTATATTACTTGTTACTTTTACTATGGAGCAATTGAAGAAATTGTAAGGACTGTGTTGACTTGCTGAATTTTTACCTGTGATTTTTGTTACCTGCACTTCCATGCACTGTAGTAAAAAAGCTGTAAGTTTTTACCTGCATTTGCACCTATTCTAATAAAATGAAGATGCATTGTGTAAGCAATAAGACATGGTGAGGTGTGCATTGAACAGATATTACCACACACCCAAGGGCATAGTGAGGCACAAGGCTGCAGGCTGAGTGCCTTCAGCCCCTGGAAGTGTGGTAATATCTGTTGAATGCACACCCCAGAGTGTCTTATTGTGCTTACAAAAACACTTTTATTACACTAACAAAACTATGTTTATATGTGTAAAAACAAAAATCATTATGTTAATTTGAAGTAAAATAGTCCTTCCGCTTGCTACTTGATGATGTCATTGTCTTTTTTTTCCATAGGATATTTGTTCTATTGTGTCATTAACAGTGCTGACACCAAATTCAACCCCTTCCCCCACAGTGCCGGTAGTATGTGAGAGACTTTGATTTTAGCTTTTTTTCCTCTACTGTCTGTATGCCATGTCCTCCACCAGTGAGTGTAAAATTGACCAAGTTGGATGAGGTTGATAGTTTGACAGCATGAGTGAGTGAGTGTGATTGGACAAGTGGCAGGCAGTGAAGGGGATTGGAGGGGAAAACTACAGAAACTATCAGTGCACATAATGGGTATGTGGGGAATTCTGATTTTAGCTTTTTCCCCCTACTGGCTGTTTGCCATGTCCTCCACCAGTGAGCATGTCTAGATTGAAAGTGAGGGAGTTGAGCTGCACACAGGTGACAGGTCTGTGTCATTAAAATGTGATTACGTTGAAGCGGGTTTATAAAAAAATGAACAAGTTGGACGGTGTTGTGTTGATAATTTGACAGCCTGAGGGAGTGAGCATGATTGGGTGAGTAGCAGGCAGTGCAGGGTGGGGGACACAACAAAACTGTCATCTCATAGAATGGCAGGGAGCAGGGTGAAGACTGTACTTGAATGATTTATTTTCTCTCTCTCTCTCTCTCTTTTAAAAAAATATGATTAAGTTGGAGCTGCTTTGCAATTACGTGATTGGCAGATTTGCGTGATGTAGGAGGAGCACAGAGAGGATCTGTTAACTCACAGAATGGAGCAAGATCAAAATGTAACAGTAGGTAGCCAGCAGGAAATCTGAAAAGTGGTGAAAGAGATAGAGAAAAAATTAAAACAGAATGGCACCTCCATTTCTCAGATGGGCACGAGCTGCCTTAGGAGAGAAAAAACAAAACAAAACAAAGGGTACCACAGTTTCTCTGATGCAAGCTGCCTTAGCAGAGAAACAACAATGGCGGCATTTCAAATGCGAACATTTTAATAGCACACTGATTTTTTGTGCAGTGCGGTCCTATGATTGAAAACTTATTTTTACCTGTGCATCAAACGGATTTGATGCACAGGTAAAAAACAATCAAATTGCAGCATTTTCTCTGACCATTTTATAATAACTTAGAAAGTCAGTGCTGTGTTTTTCTGAGGAGAAGCTGGGTTGTGATGGGTAGATGGGGGCACCCCTCAACCTAAGTGCTGTTAGTGATTATTTCTTCATTTTAAGAAAGTAGTGAGTTTGCATGCTTAGTTGCAATACACTTTGTAGAGTAGCTGAGATTTATCATAGAGACATAACAACATTTTGATGTGTAACCAAGTATTCTTTTTTTATAACTGTTTATTTGTTGCAATCACGTTTCAAGGGGAACATGACATTTTCTGTGACTATGATCAGATGTTTTCCACTCCTGCTGATCTCCCTGGGCTAAGCACAGTTCTCTGTGACTGTACCTAGCCCAGGGAGGACAACAGAACCAGCAAACAAAAAAATCAGAGCTTGTAAGAACTCTAACATGACTGCAGGCCATTACATTTCCCACTGCAGCAGCCCTCCTCTGATGTCAACTGCAGGGGACTCTGGGATTTGTAGTTACAGAAAATGTTAGTTTGCAAGTCAGTAGAATCAGTCTGATAAAATCTACTACACTGCAGTAAGCAGTAGGTAAAAAATATGTTTTTGCTCAGAAAGTGCAAATTGGGACCAGCCCAACATTTGTGTGTGGGTCTCTTGGTGCTGACTCTTCCCTTTTAAGGAGAATTATTACTAAAAGTGGCATTATTGATAAATAATTTTACAGTGCACTGTACTACACAGCCCTTATTGTGAAAAGACAAGCAGGAACATTGTTTCAGTTAAGGGTAATCTAATTAAAATCAGAATATGCTGCATGACTACAGCAACATATATGTTATCAGTTGCATTCCCATGCCATGGCCTGACATTACAGATGTACTACTAACACTTCCTGGTTGGATGTACACATCAGTGACTGCATCAGAATAATAACTTCAAAGACCTACCAGGAAAGCCATAAAAACACTTAAACTTGCCTCCCATGCTGTGGTTGCAGCTATAATTATGAGCACCATCATGCTAGTATGGAGCTTCAGAAATATAGTATGTACTGTGCATACTGTTGGTACAAGGATGCAACTCCATAATAAATACAGAAAGCTACTATATCATTTTTACTCCTACAGCAAGTGTCCCAAAAAATAGTCAATTGAGATTTGTCCATGCTAAATCCAAAGCATAGTTATGCAGAGATAAAACTGTTTTCCAGACATGGTTCATCTTTACTATACAGCAGAAAGTGGAAATACTCTATGCATTAGTTATAATTACTGTATCTATGCCAGTAGGTAAACAGGAAAGAACTTCAACTGTACCTCGACTCCTTTAGGGCCAGGTGGTCCTGGTGGTCCTCGATCACCTAGAGCTCCCTAAGTTGTAAGAATGACAAGATCAGTTTTGAAGGTGTGTTTTGATAAAGTCCAACCTGTTTGGCTGGTCTATGTTCTTTGCTTATTGCTATGCTTGGTAGAATGATACTAAATGCAGACAAACCTGCTGTCTGGTGTATTTCTCAACAAAGGCATGGTAAAGAGGCTTTACTAATTACAACAGCTGTTGGAAATCTAAGGAATACATTGCTGTCGTAAGCAAATGTTTCTTTCTCCCACCAAATTCATCTAAGTAATCATACTGTCTTATATTTCCCCAAGGGAGAATTTCAAACAAAGAGTCTGTGGTAGATTGGTTTTGTTTAGAGTGCATATAAAGTGATGATGCTGTGGTTTCTAAGACAGAGTCAAGGTGCTGGAATTACAGTGACTCATAAGGGTAGTTTTCAATAAAAATACATGAATGGGATCTAAGGAGACTAGCACTGCTCTGAACAAACATATGCAACACTAATACATGAAGCAACACATGGTTGAACTATCTCACATGATCTGTTCAGGCTTTGGGTTAAAAAGAGATGTTAGGGCCCAGGGTGGGGGTGGGGGTGGCTAAAACTGACTGTTTACCTGTAACAATTTTTCTAATACTATATTTTTCTTTATTGAAACCACACATTAAAGAATTAGGTAGGAGATGGGTTTTTGATTATTACAGTAAGTCAATATCTGTTAAATAAGAGAACATATGTAATTCTCATGGTATCAAATAATGAATTTTGAACTGTCTGTAAAATGCTATATTTAGAAACCGATGCTACTTACCTTGTGACTAGTTTTCTTATATATTTGGGGTGGGGTATAAGACATGGGTACACTAACAGCCCAAGCCTAAGTAAATGACAGTATGGTGATGTGTAGATAAAGCTGTCCTTTAATAAGGTTTGAGGCAAAATATAAGATACTAAGGTCGAAATGTCCACAGTGGCCTCTTGTTCTACTCATGTATAAAGACATACCATAATCTCACTGCATTAGATAGCATTAACATATACATGATTATTCTTGCCACTTTCAGGACATTTCACAGTTAGGTTTCTTTCACATGGCACATCATACAACTTTCAATAAAAATTTTACATAGTAACATACTACTTTAAGGTCACAGGAGTCTCCAGGTCTGTCATGTTTCCCTTCCCCTTGTATCACAAGCAAGGATATGACAAGCATGTTGTGGAAATACTGTATGTACCCATCTCTAGGGATTCCCTACCTCCCTACCTCTCAGGATACCTGGCAATTCCCTTGTTAAGCTGACATTTGTCCTGGCTTACCTTACATGACCTGTACCATCTTAATGTGCACTGTCTGTGCTGGTAAGCTGCTCCACAGGATAACTACCCCATGGTAAGATATTTGATGGCTGTCCCTGAAGTACAGTGGTGCTATATCATGTTGCTACCTGGTTGATCAAGGTCCATGTGTGAGCTCCACTTTCCCACTCTGTGGCCAACTGGGGTCCTCTCTCATATGGGTTAGACACTTGGCTCCAAGGTCTGACAGAAGGAGCAGGCTGCATGGTATTCACAACATATCATGCCAGCTAGTCAAGGAGCAGCAGTGACAAAGGCTGAAGAGGTAGCTTCTTGTCCACCTCTCCAACCAGAGGAAGGGTACAGTTGCAGATATAGAGACTAGGCAAGCCAGTAGCAAATCTGAGTTCTCCCTATACCAAAAGGGCCAAAAAAAAAACAAACAACAAAACAATACTGATGAATTCTTTAATAATGTGCAAACAGCAACAAACAGCATATAACAGTTGCAGTGGCCATGACTGCCATGATGGGGGACAAGGAGCATATACAGTATGTTGGCACCCTTTGCAAACAGTGTGAGAGGCCTTTCAGCACCATGCATTTCTGCTTAAAGTTGAACCAGCATAATATTCTGTGGTGATTTGCGTATGTAGCCCGTGATGCTTTGCATTGTGGGGGCATGTGTGATTTTGTATATATTATTTTATTTACATTACCTATATGTTAAACAAAATGGGAATGTTCAGTGGCACTCTAGCTTGTTTAAGATAGTTTTCTCTGAGAATCCTAAAGGAGCTCTGAGAGGAACTGGGTAAACCTCTGTCTAAGCTGTTCAGTGGATCACTGGAAACAGGCATGGTTCTGGAGGAGTGGAAGAGGGCTCAAGTTGTACCTCTGCACAAAAGTGGTAGCAAGGAGGAGGCAGGAAACTACCACCCTGTTAGTTTGACCTTGATAGTGGGTAAAATGATAGAAATCCTGCTTAAGGAAAGGCTTATGGACTATCTAGCGACAAAGGGGCTGCTGGACCCAAGGCAACATGAATTCATGGCAGGGAGGTCATGCCAGACCAACTTGATTGATTTCTTTGAGTGGGTAACAAAGGAAATAGACCAGGGCAGAGTGGTACATGTGGCCTATCTGGACTTCAGGAAGGCCTTCGACACAGTTCCGCACAGGAGACAAATCCACAAGGTGGTCAATTGAGGGTTGGGGACAGAGGTGGTCACATGGGTTAGAAACTGGTTAAATAATTGAACAGAAAGAGTGATGGTAAATGGGGTTAGCTCACAGGAGGGATGGGTAACAAGTGGTGTATCCCAGGGATCAATGCTGGGACCAGCGCTGTTCAGTGGCTTCATAAGCAGTATTGCAGTGGGTTTAGAAGGGAGAGGTAGCCTGTTTCCAGATGATGCAAAGCTATGTAACAGGGCAGATACACAGGAAGGTATATAAAATATGAGGAGAGATCTAAATAGACTAGAAAATTGGTCCAAGGAATGGCAGTTGGGTTTCAATGCAAAACAGTGCAAAATTATGCACCTGGGGAAAGGGAAGCCTAGAGTCAAGTATGAACTAGACGGGGTAACACTGGAAGATCTTGGGGTAGTCATAAAAGACATCCTCAAAGTGGTTAAACAGTGCAACAAAGCAATCAGAAAGGCTAACAGAATACTAGGGTGCATAGGGAGGAGTATAACAAGTAGAAGGAGGGAAGTGGTGGTACCATTGTACAACTCTCTAGTAAGGTCTCATCTGGAGTACTGTGTTCAGCTCTGGAGGACCCATCTCCAGAAGGACATAGACAGGATGGAGATGGTACAGAGGAGGGTGACAAAGATGGCGCCTGGGATACAGCATAAGTCATATGAGGAGACGCTCAGAGCTCTCTATATGTACTCCCCCTGGAGGAGAGAGAGGAGGGACATTATAGAGACCTTCAAGTATTTCAATTGGATCAACAGGGTGCCAGAGGGGAGCATATTTCACAAGAAAGGAAATAGCAGAACAAGGGGGCACAGCATGAGACTAAAAGGGGGAATTTTGAGGAAATTCTTCTTCACTGAAAGGGTGGTGGAGAGATGGAACAGTCTCCCCCAGGAGGTGGTGTGGGCAGACACGGTTCAGGGATTCAAGAATGCAGGGGATAGGCACATGGGAATTATCAAGCTAGGGTGAAGGGGGGGGGGGGGGACTTGTAGCATCTAGGGTACCTTAAGCATTAGAAAGATGGAAAGGGCAGACTGGATGGGCTACAAGGCCCTTATCTGCCAACAACATCTATGTACTGTATCTATGCATCTATGTATCTATGTATCTAACATCATTTCTGTGAGATGTCACAAAACTATTTCATAATGTACCTTATCATTAGAAACATTTACAACTGACCACTTAGTCAATGTTTACAGTACCTTTGGACCTTCAGGACCGTTATGACCAGGCAAGCCAATATCTCCTGGAAAACCCTAGAAACAATTGAAAAACCAAAATGTTTATTAACTCTATGAGAACCTTCACTAACTAAAAACAGAATTATTTCAGACTGATTTCCAAATGATGAATAATCTTATGTTTGCTAGGTAAAGGTATTTAAATGAATAATACACCATGGCCCAGATATTCAAAAGGGTTGCACAGGGTGCAACAGTCTGCACCTGTGCAACCCACTGATACACCAGTGATATTCAAAGGAAAAATGTGTGTCACAAATCCCGATGCACCAGAGTGCATCAGTAATGTGCAGGCATAGAGGGGCGCGTCGATGGCATACCTGCACAGCCCGGATATTCAGCCCGGATGTGCAGAGCCATGCATGTGCAACCCCTACCTGCGCCAGCACAAAGTTGATCCAGAAAAAAAAGGAACAACTGATGGCCACCCACAGGTGAGCTGCCGCATTGCAGGGCACAACACGGGCAGCTGCCACCTGTGGGTGGCCACCCGAGTTCCCGCTGCACCTGGCAGCAACCCCCCATGCCCGATCATGGGCATTTTTAAAAAAAAGATTAATGTACAATATCCCTGGTGGTCCAGTGGACCGCTGTCTGCCCGATCGTGGGCATCTGTATAAAAAACAGACTTTGTCCAATATCCCTGGTGGTCCAGTGGACCGCTGTCTGCCCGATCGCGGGCATCTGTATAAAAAACAGACTTCATCCAATATCCCTGGTGGTCCAGTGGACCGCTATCTGCCCGATCGTGGGCATCTGTATTAAGAAAGAAACATCCATCCTATATCCCTGGTGGTCCAGTGGACTGCTATCTGCCCAATCGTGGGCATTTGTAAAAAATATAATTCAATATCCTGGTGGTCTAGTGGTACCCCACCCGCCCACTGAGCCTCACCGCCTGCTCCCCACCGTCAGCCAGTGGGTGGCAGCACCCACCGCCTGCCGCCCTGTCGCCCGCTGACTGACACCTCGGTAGGGCTGCACGCCCATTGGTTCACAGCGACAGCCAATGAATGTGCAGCTCTTACTGTACTACATTCCAGATATGTGAATGATTCAGTCACATATCTGAATGTGTACAGAAGCTGCGCTGCCGGTAACTCACATTGTGAACCCAGTAGACAGCTGGCAGGAAATGTCAGTCAGCGGGTGACCAGGCGGCTGAAACGAATAACGCCACTGCCGGCTGACGGCGAAAAGCGGGGGTAGTGAGGCGATGGTGAAGGCCTGGGCTCCCTGGCAAGGCCGCATGCAAATGCCCATGATCATGAATAGCGGTCCACTGACCATCAGGGATATAGGACGGATTTTTCTTTCTTAATACAGATGCCCACGATCAGGCAGATAGCGGTCCACTGGACCACCGGGGATATAGGACGGATGTTTCTTTCTTAATACAGATACCCGTGTTCAGGCAGATAGCGGTCCACTGGACCACCAGGGATAGGACAAAATAGTTGTTTTTTTTTACTACAAATGCCTGTGATCGGGCTGCAGGGGGTGTCGGTCCCTGACGGCTGTTGCCTGGCAGGGCGCCAGGTGCAATCAGTCAGGGATCAGAGCACCTGCATGCAATTGGGTCCATAATGACATGCAAATGGCCCCATGTGCGCCTTGCATACATTATGGCCTCATTTGCATGTCAACTTTTGAATATCACGGTTGCTGTGCATGGCACAATGGAACTTGCGCTAGCGCATCCCCATGCTCCACTCTGGCCACTTGCACTGGTGCAGTGCCACTGCACCATGCACACTGGGGGTGGCCAGGGTGTGATATTCAATGCTGCTGAGCCATGGTGCAGCTCTGTTGAATATCGCCCAGTCCACACCCCAGCACAGCCAAGTTGAGCTGTGCCCAAGCTTGTGCCACAGCCTGGTGCAGTTTGAATATCTGGGCCCATTAGTTTAACATGATTCTACTTTTCTTGTACCCTGCTGGGACACGTTTGGAAATAAAAGTGGTTGGAGATGCAAAGGTGTGCACTTACTCTATACATTATGGACTAGTCTTGTAGAAGCAGAAACTTTCCACAACAGAGAGAAATACTGTACATACAGCTTTTGGAGCTGAGTTGCTCAGATGGCAGTTTTAGGTCCGGATGTATTTTGTCATTAACGGATGAAGTATTTGGGTCATTATCCTGAAAAATCATCCAGACCGTCTGGGACTAAGCAGCAAATTATCTGTTATCAAGGTCTCTACACCCAGATAAGTATGCTTGAGCGATTTTGCAGATGGTGATCAGCAGTGGGTAATGCACTGTTGGATCATTTCAGATTTGGGTTTCCTATTTTGCTTCGGAAGAGATGACAGCACTTAATATGTAACTTTCCTGGAGGATTATAGCACCAGTTTACTTGAATTTTCCTTTGACATCTTGCCTTAAACATTAAAGGTTTGCCTATGATAGCAAATCTTTTTCTTCAGTCCAACATTCTGGAACGGACTCGGGGAATCAAGCAGCTAAGCAGCTTTAATTGAGATGTAATGGAAAAGGCAATGTTTCTGTATTTCTTTCAGTTACAGTATGTTTCATTGCAGAGGGACGTCTTTAAATAGGTATTATCTACTTTTAACATCTAATGGCACTAGCTATCTACTGAAATAACAAGAGTGAGGTTGCTCTGGGGGTTGGGTATATCCATGAGTAAACTCAGGACTGACTTGAAAACAAGTTGATACAGCTCTTAGCCACTATCTTGTAGTGAGTAGATACCAAACTTTTCAATCATGTGCAGGAACCAGCCATAGTAAAACCTGTGCTGGACTGCAGCTGTACTCCCTTTCTAGCTTGGGTCTTGCATTGACTTGATATTGCCTAGGTAAATGATTGAGATCAGATGGGTTAGTCTTCTTTGATTGACTAATGTAAGTGATTTGTTCTTAATGTGATTTGTTTTATTGTATCATGTGTGCTTGCTATTGTATCTGTTTGTATTTTTGTATGTTTGTACGTGGATCCCTCATGAAAATGGGAATTTGATGCCCTTGGGTTCTTACCTAATAAACAAATGTTAAATTACAAAAAATAAATACTGACCAACTGAATAAGATTCCTATATGTATAGGAATTAAAAAAAAAACAAGGTGCTGCATCAGCATGTGAGCTGAAAACAAAACCAAAAGGTTATATTAAATGCATGCTAAAAATTTGAAAATAGAGTTGCAATTGACATTTTGATCATAGATCTTCCTCAGGAATAATATGAAAGAAAAAAGCAAAGTTAGTGAGGAGGTAGGTGGATATCAGGGGATGTATATGTGAGGAAAGAAAACAGGGGTAAGATCTTGGAGGAAAAGTGGTAATAGACAAGGCAAGAGTAGAAGCTGGAAAACAAAAAGGCGATGATGAGTATGAAAAGACATAATAGGCATGAATTAGCCAAGAAGACCTTAAGGAGAGACTAATTAACACGGTGTAGTAAGAAGGCTGAAAGGTGACAAAGGTAGGGGAAAGAGACAGAGACATCTGGAGAAAATGAAAATAGATAGACACACACAGCTGGAATGCACATGGGCATATGCCCCCCCCCACACACACACTGGAAGAAAGTGTGTGCAGACATACCCACACATGCAAATGCACCATGCACACATGCAAGCAAAGCTGTAGTGGGGTTGGGGTTAAAAAGACAGACTACAATGGTAAACCATAAGGTTGCTGTTAGTAGAAAATAAGTCTGTCATTTAAACTACAGGACTGCTGGTAGCCTAGGTGGATGATAAGCTTGGCTTCTGTGATTTTTCTTTGGTCAGCATCCCAGAAACCCTGCTGAGGACACAAACAGAAAGATAATTTACCATTATGATCCCTGGTGGTAAAATGGTATACATAGAGGATAAAGTATGGTGTGCAGTGTGTCACACTCGAATTTAACACACACCCAAATTGTTGGATGGCACATAAACCCTGAGGGCGAAGCCTGAGGGGTTTATGGTAGCCATCCAACAATGAAGGTGTGTATTAAATTCAAGTTTAACACACTGCACCCTATATTTTGTTATGCTTAATTTAAGGGGTTGTGTTTTTTTGCTGACTCCCGTCTGTCCCTGCATACGCTCTGTGGCGTGGAAATAACTTTTTTAAATTTATTTCAATTCAGGCAGTCAGCACCTGGCCAGTGGTGCTACCACCTACTCACCATCCTGGGGTGACATTAGAGGAGGAGAAGGCAAGAGATGTTGGCTGGTGACGGGTGCTGGAGACAGGCAGTAGGAGGGACACCTGGAGGCCTTGCTGCTCTCAACGCTCCTCACTCGGCTGGCCCAATGCAGAGTGTGAGGATGTGGCTCTGCTTGGGGATGCCACAGATGAGAGTTGGAAAGTATTTTAAAAGGAAAAAACAACAGGCCAACGTTATGGCAACAGCATGGATCCTGACTGCTCGTTGTTCTCAGAACCGCTGATACTGTCACTCAATAATCTCTTCTGGTTAACCGGCTCCTGAGGTGAGTGCTTTTGTGGGAGAAAGCTGATGAGGGAAAGTGCTTTGTGGTGGTCATGAGCCACTGTATAGCTCATGTATTTTTACACTGAAAGGTGCCATGTATTAAAAAATGCTGTAATACATATATGTGTATTACATATTTAATACATGGCTTTTTCAATGGGAAAAAACATGACCCATTAATTAAAATGGGTTTATCACTGTCACTTATCATCCATCTAGGCTACCAGCAGTCCTCTAGTTTAAATGAGAGACTTATTTTCTACTAATATATTTCAGCAACCTTATGGTTTACCACTGTAGTCTATCTTTTTAACCCCACCTCCATCATATCTCTGCTTTCATGTATGCATGGTACATTTGCATGTATGGGTATGCCTGCACACATTTCCTTCCATTGCATGTATGTGTGTGTGTGTGTGTGTAGGCATATGCACATGGGCATTCGAGTTACAGTATGTGCATCCATTTTCATCTTCTTACTGTACCATGTTTATTAGCCCCCACATTTTCTTTCCTCACATATACTTTATTTCCCCTTACCTCTCCACTTACTTTTCTTTTTTTCTCTTTTAGATAATTCATGAAGAAGATTTATGATGAAAACATCAATTGTAACTCTAGTTTTCTATTTTCAGCATGCATTTAATATTGCCTACATATATTGAGTTCAGGCGTTTTGGACTCCTGTAGATACAATAAGTGTGTTATATATCAACAGACATAAGAAGGACCTTGTTGCTGTTTTTCTGCCCAGTCTTCCTTATTGTACAAAAGATTTCCTTTTTAATGTTAATGAAACAGTAATTATTTTTATTGTAGTACACTACTCCAACATAAAAGCCTTTTCAACAGTACCCCCTCAGACACCTGTAATTCTGTTTGTTGGCTTCCAACTACAATAAATTTCTTTAAACTTATTTCCTGTCATGTATTTACCTAGGATAGCCTAAGATGCAGCATGAGATTCTCAGTGGGGTCCTACTTCCACCCAGTCCCACAACTGAAAGAAGTAGAGTATGGGGATGTTAACTGACTTGCTCAAGCGTACAAAAAGATAGACTGTGGCAGGATTGAAAGCCAGAATCTCATATTTCTGTGCTTCCACCACACTATCTATTTAGACATTCACCATGAAGGAGGATTTCTGATCAGTTCCAAAGATTTCATAGGCATAATAATGGAACAACTGGCCAGGGAATGATGAGAATAGTCCTAAATTAGGATGTAGTAACAATATTCCTAGTAATTCTGTCTAATATAATTACTAAAAGGCATAAATGTGCATATTGCTTATACCCATTTATTTCAGAAGGCAATACTGTGTAATCTAATGGTTAGAGCACAGACCTGTGAACCAAAAGATCCTAGAGTAAAATCTTACTGCAGCCATTATCTTTCTATGTGATGACCTTTACATACCTGTACATACATACTGTACTGTATATGCATTCATTATTAAGGACAGAACAAGGCTAGTATTCCATTCAGTCTGCCCTGAAGTCCTACACTGAATTAATCTTACCCATTCTGAGTTCTCCTTGTCCTTTCCCCTCTTCATGTTCCTAATAACCCCTTTGAAGATAAGATCTCTCATTGTATGTTGAGCCCTGGTAAAGTCCCAATGCTGATCACTTTACTTGGTTCCACCTGTCCACCACCCACTCTGTGAAGAAATACTTTTTAATGGCCTTCTTGAATTCCCCCCTTGCAGTTTAAGGTTTTGCCCACAGTGGCTGTACTGTTCCTCAACATAAATAAAACTGTGGCGTCAATCCTGTTATATCCCTGAATATATCTGCCTGTATTTCTCAATCATATCTCCTTTTTAGCAAATCACATCACCTTCCTGTACTTCAGCCCAATCTGCTGTAAAGTCTGGAAGGAGGAAGACTCTACCACTTACATGCGATGTTGCATCTCTGCAGGCCTATTCTGGGTAAAAAGAGTATTTAATCATGGTTGTCAGTGATGAAGTAACTGTTGGATGCCACAAGATGGCAGGTGACATTGATTTTTTTTTACTTTCTCACTTGCATTTGTAGTTGATATAGAGTATCCACCATAATCTTATTCAATGCAGTTTTTAGCTATTGTGTTGTATTTTATTTGGTTTATTTGACAACTAAAAAAGTATAGTATAAGCAATGCCAAATGATTAAATAAATTTAGGACCTGACAGATAAAAGACTAAGCCTTTCACATTCTCCCCAAGCAAGTGAGTTAATGCTACATTTGGTAGTAAGGACAAGCTAGATAAGTGTTTTAAGTGTATGTCAAAAATGGAAAATAATTCAACCCATTCTCCCAGGTTCTTTTTTTCTATTTTTATTCTTATAACAGACTACTGTTAAAATATTTGAAGCAGCTGTCTGCGTGACAAGCACTGTAAATTAAATCAAATAAGTTTTAACATTGACAGATGCAGAAGTAGAAAACACACTTTTTATGTTAGCCAGTGGATACGTTCATTTTAGCTTGCTTAATGTAGAATAATTTTAATTTTGAATAATTTTAGCTAAATGTAAATATGATAATAAAATATGACATGCTGAGCTAAAGAAAGCCCATGGAGTTTACTTAGTAGTTGTTTTAGCCTGACCTGTTTGATGAATGGAAAACTATTGAATTCTGAATGCTAGTGAAATTACTTCTACCTAATTCATGAGATGATGATGATGATGATGATGATGATGGGAAACCCCATAATTCAAGCAGAATTGCATTTAAGGTGTTGAATTTGATATGGTGAGTGGTGACCAGTATCTTGCAAGTCATGCTGGAAACTGCAGCTTGGCAACATCTGAGATTCACCCACCACTGTTATCAAAAGGTAAATCCATCCAAATTGTTATATTATCTATTAAAGGAATAATGCATGACAGGGTGTGTATCATTCTGGGATAACGTCATGCCTGGTGGGTTGGGCACGAGGCCGCAGGCTGAGTGTATACAATGCCCCATGTGTGGCATTATCCCAGCACGACACACACCCTGGAGTGCACTATTCCTATTATACAATGACTTGTTGTTATATATAAAATAAAAAAATAATTTTTAAGAATGTTTTTATTAGTGTGGAAAAATATTTTTGTTTCTTAAGAGCAGAAGCAAAAAAAGAGATCAAACAATCATAGGCAATGTCATCTACACAATCTTCAATTGGCTGCAAGTGCTGACACTAGACCTGTGGCGTTATGCTGGGATAACGCCATAGGTCCAGCCCCAAACTGACCAATCATAGTTCAAGATTCTTTCTTGCAATTGTATACTAGATGATCTAACAGTCTGGTGTACAAATATTGAGGAAAAAAAGACACAACTGTTGCAAAACAATTGTATCTTTTTTCCAGCAAATCATGACTTTTTGTTGCACACAGAAGCACCTTTGGAAAATAGCAACAAGGTTGTTCAAGTTGCAGTCAGGTAGATGGAGATGCAAGTGCAGCATGCATTTGTGTCCATGTCTGACCCTTTTTAAAAATCCATCCCACTATCTCCTAAACCACTTTCAAATCCATGGACAGTTTTATCAGCGTCCATTAGACATGCACAGGGAGGAAATGAGAGCAAAAGAGGTTAAAGAATACAGCGGACAGTCAAGTGAGGTGGAGGTTAAGTAAACCTTTGTGAGGTATGTGTTAAGTACAGAGAGGAGGAGAAAGAGTGTATGAGAGGAAGTGACTTAAGCACATGGAGGATTAAAGACTTGCTTTAGGTCACAAAGTACATGTCGAGATGGAATTTAAACCAGAGTATCTAGGTTCTCAGTTCTACTTGCTAACCACTAGGCTCCACTAACTGCCTCCACAGGATAACGTGTCTAAACATATTGTTCTCATGTTCAAAACATAAGGGACCTGATACATAGTCACAGTCGATGACAACATAAATCCAGTGTACAAAGGGGTATCCCATTACACAGCCACTGAAAGCTAATATGGACCACAGATCCGGGGTTTGCTAGGGCTGAACAGGCAGATTAGATGGACCAGTGATCTTTTTCTGCCACCATTGTCTATGTTTCTAACATAAACAAAGATTGGACTTTGTTTCTAGGGGAGTAGTCTCCCCAGTGGCTAAGTCACTATACAAATGAGTTGGCCTGATGTTAATGGGCACAAATGGGCTTTGCACTTGGTAGCATATTGGTCTGTGACAGCCAGAGGGGTCTTGGCATACAACAGTTCCAGTCACCAGGCACATACTATTCCCTGAACCCAGGGCAAATAGTGCTATTACTGTGGTGCCCCTCCAACCTAGACTCTCTTCACCTATTGACCCATTTTAGAGTCAAAGATTGTCTTAGTTTGTTTCAGTGCAGCATAATTCCCTGATGGTCCAGTGCCCCCACCCACTCCTCAAACATTTAAGCATCCCTGACGCCCAGTGGGGTCCCACTTAGCACCTTACATATCACTGTCTCTATGTAGCATGTCCCATGACAGTCTTAGTATCTCAGTGGGCTCTCTGGCAGCAGATGCCATTTGGCAGTACCCTCACCACCTGTCTGTAGTAGATCTACTAGCAAGGGGTGTCACAAAAAATAATACAACCCTTACCAAACAAAGGCAAGAACTTAATAAGTATTTTGATTAGTATAATATGCAATAATATATGCTGCCATATGCAAGCTACATACAAGTGTTTATGCAAGAATGAAATGCAAGGAATATGTAAGGATTGCAACCTTTTCCTTGCATGAAAAATTCTTGCAAGAACAATTCCTTGCTTCATGCAAGAAAATTCCTTGCCAATATCATGAGATGCAAAACAATGTGTGCATGAGGTTACTGAACTCCAGTACTGGTAGATATGGGGCTAGAACCCACAACTTTCTGTCTTTAGAGGAGTGGATGTAACATACTGAGTCATTGGCACTGTGCTGTTTAAGTATCTTACAAAAAA
The DNA here is from genome assembly GCA_016271365.2 of Neoceratodus forsteri. Taxonomy (NCBI): domain Eukaryota; kingdom Metazoa; phylum Chordata; order Ceratodontiformes; family Ceratodontidae; genus Neoceratodus; species Neoceratodus forsteri. The sequence continues at coordinate 561,946,715 of CM028136.1, read as the reverse complement.
GTATAGAAATAGATACACAAGCAATAATCTTGATAAATTAATACATAGATACATAGACAGTGTCAGCAAATAAGGACCTACGTCCCACCCAGTCTGCCCATTTGAGCTTGTAAGTTTACTTTATGTTTTCCTAGAAGTCTATTGCCCCTTGACCCTAACCTACAGAATTCCTTTATGTCTACCCCTGCATTCTTAAATCCTGTGATTGTTTCAGCCCCCACCACTTCCTCCGGCAGGGTGTTCCACTTGTCCACCACCCATTCTGTGAAAAAATTCTTTCTCACGTTTCCTCTGAATCGTCCTCCCTCCAACTTCATCCCATGCCCTCTGGTCCTGGAACATCTTTTTTGCTTAAAAATAGTGTATTCCTGCACCTTGTTCCTCCCTGTAAGATACTTGTATGTCTCTGTCATATCCCCTGTCTGCCTTTTCTCCTCCAGGGAGTACATATTCAGTTCCTTCAACCTGTCCTCATAGGACTTGTGATGCAATACATGTACCATCTTTGTTGCCCTCTTCTGAACCTTCTCTACCCTGTCTATGTCCTTACATAAGTAAGGTCTCCAGAACTGTACACTGTACTCCAGGTGAGGCCTCACTAGTGTCTTGTATAGTGGAATTATGACCTCCTTTTCTGCTGGTGATGCCCCTGCCTATGCATCCCAGCATCCTATTAACCCCTACCTGCTGCCTTGTCACTGTTTCCCTACCTTGAGGTCATCGAGATGATAGCCCCAAGATCCCGTGTCCTGCTTGGTGCATGCTATACCTCACCCCCAACTGATATATTGTGCCAGTTTTATGCCCCATATGCATTATCTTGCACTTCTTTGCACTGAATTTCAACTGCCAAACCCCTGACCATTCTTCAGGTTTCTGCAGGTCCCTTCTCATTCTGTCTACACCCTCTGGTGTATCTACTCTGTTAGAGAGCTTTGTGTCATCAGCAAACAGAGAAATTCTGCCTTCTAGGTCCTGCGCAAAGTCACTGATGATACTGCTTGCATTTTAAAAGGAAATGTCTTCATTCTGTGCCCAGATTAGTCAGCAAACTATAAACCCAAAGATTTAGATTCAAATTGAATTTATTAAAAAAGAGCACAATGAAAGTAAAAATCTCTTCTAAAATTGTGTCATGAAAGGAATAAACACAAGGGAACAAAATGAATACATTTTCTTTTTAAAAATGCAAGAAATACACAAGAATGTATTAAGATTATTGCTTAATTATCTGTTTCTATACCTTTTTGCAAGACATTTGAATGGCATGGTGTCAGTGGCTCCCTAGGTTGCATGTCCCTCTCTAGAGCCAAAAGACTATAGGATCTAGCCCTACATCAGGATAAAAAACAATCATGTAGTGCTTTAACCTCACACACAATGTTTCTTGCATCTCGTATTACTGGCAAGGAATTTTTCTTGTATGGATTTTCCACGCAAGGAAAATGTCACAATTCTTGCACATTCCTTGCATATAAATCTTATATATAAAAATGCATGTATCTTGCATATGCCAGCATATATTCTTGCATGTTGTAAATATTCACAAAGTTCTTGCCTTTTCCTTGGTAAGGGAACCTTTGTGAGGATCACCATGCTTGGTGCATAGCCCTGGTGGCCAATTGCATGCCTTTCACACCCCCTTCCTGCATAGTTATTATGCCAATAACTACCATGCAAAGAAAGACTTGAGACCCCATTGTGCATAACACAACAGGGCGCATAATGAACTGGCACTAAGTGGTCATTGCAGCTTTCATGCTGCTGCATCAGTACTTTGCATCTGTGTATAGTATGTGGCCTCAAAAAAACTAGACATAAGAGGCTAACATAGTTGTAAAAAGGAATTCATGAACAAATGACAATGTTCTGTATTCATGACTATTACCCCTAGTGGTAACACTCTTTACGCTATGTTAAGTAATTGAGTTCAGCCATCTTTAATGTTGTTCAATGGCACATCGCTGGCTGCATCAGGTTAGTTAATGCAAAGAAATATGGTGCTTACGCTAGAGGTGATACTCCTAAAAACAGACCAGTGTATCACTACAAGGACCTTCATTCAGGGTGAAACTTTGAAAAGCATTTACAAATGGTCAGCTGGCAGTTATGCTAAAAGAACAGAATGCACATTACTTCCATCACACAACACAATCTTTTTGGGATATAGAATAAGTGGGTGCAGACTCTCAGCATCACAGCTCTGTATAATTTCCTTAGTCTGCTTTTCCATTTGTAACTCTATATCCCACAGTATATAACGCACAGCATCTGATTCCCAGATGTCTACCTTTCTACTAGCATTAGCTAACAAATTCTGATCAAAACAGTGCCAGACTGCAGATGAAAAGGGAGTTTCAATTGAAGATAACAATGCTTAAAAACTCTCTTGCTACACATGAAATCTATTTATAATACTTGGACAGCACATCAAACCACATCTGAAAGAAACAATAAGCAGAGACATCCTATTGTTTATGGCCCTCCATTAATGTTTTCTTACTGAACAGACTGCCTGGAGAAAATAAAGATTCCTAGTCTATTACTTCTTAAAGCGCTGAACACAAATTAATGTGGTCAGTAAATGACCTAACTCAAAAGCGTGTTTCGCTACATGTTAGCTCCTGTTTTTTCAAACTGGTATTCCCTTCAGGGAAAGTTTTTACTTGCTGTGTCTGAACTAACAGAGTGTGTGGGACAAATGTTAGGCTACTGGACGCTGAAGGACATGACAGGAGATTGTTTCTTCTTCAGTGCAAAATCCTTATAGAGCCTTACCCTTACACAAGGTCCTCAGTTTCCCATGGTTCTACAGCTGTGCAAAAAATGCAGAATTTATAGCCTAACACGGAAATTACAGCCAAAAAATGCAAAGCTGCAGCTTTCCCACTCTGGCCCACTGGTTTAAAAAAAAAACTCTTTTTATTGAAAGAAGATCACCACCCCACTGATAACTCCCTGATTTGGGATTTCCTATAAACAGAATTATGTACATTTTAGCTCCTTTATTTAAGTTTTGAACATGTAGTAGTAGTAGTAGTAAAAATGTTTATTGTTATACAGGATAGCAAGCTTTAGGTCATAGACCTATTTTCAAAGCTGTCCTGTGTCAAGAACAAATTACATTCAATATAACATACAAAAATTCAGACTACATAAAACAACTAATAAATAATTGTTGACATTATACATTATACATTATACATCATCCCTAATGTAAATAATGGTTGCTCTTCCGCTGCGCTGTGTACTCCAAATGGTGCCATGCAGTGTGGCCATTATTTACATTAAGGAGGATTTTCAAAACTTAAAGAAAGGAATGGAAATTTTACTGAAAAAATATTATTTCCATAGGAAACCCCAAGTCATGGGTTTATCAATGGGATGATGGACTTCTTTTAATACCCACCCAATGTACCACTGTTACCCCCACCCCAAAACTGATAATTCTATATCCCCCTCTTTCCTTGCCATACTTTGTGACATTGGTGTGCCCATCCCCATGCAAACACCAATCTGACACTGGAGTGCCAATGCTCATTGCCAGACCCTCAGTTTAATTTCAACCCCTTGACCCCCGTCCTTTTTTCTAACCTGTGATAGATGAAAGCTGTACATCTATGTCTTTTGTGTCCCTACACAACTGTGACTCCCCCTACTCAGCACCCACCACCTCACACCCCCCCACGCCCCTTATTCACCTAAAAAATGCCCAACTCTGAAAATCCACTCTGAGCATTAGCTGGGAACTGAAGAAACCAGGTAAATGTGGCCAATGTATTTCAATGCACTTCAAACTTTTATTCATAACTTGTTCATTTTTTTAATTTGTTTTCACATTTTCAACAGTCTTTTTGACCCCATCTCATAAACAAGGTAGGTTAAAATGATCAAATCCAACCTGAAAGGTGATTTTGCAGTTGTTCCACTAAATATCCATTCAGGCCAGATTTGAACATTTTCATCTACCAGGTTCATAAAGAGGGGTTATTAAACTACTTTGTTGAAAATTTGGGGTTAGAATCTTTAAAAACAATCACCAAAGTAATAAAAATGTGTTGACATTTTTCAATGTTCACTCATAACACTGGTCTTTTTTTAATATTTTGACCCCATATTTTCAACATAGTCTTTTTATGATCCCACCTTGTGAATAAAGTAGGGGAGATTTTTCAATTCTGTCCCAAAAGGGAATTTTGCAGTTACTCTGCAAAATAACACTTTGGGTGGGATTTGAACAATTTTGCCTATTAGGTTCATGAAGTGGGGTCATAAAAAGACAGTGTTGAAAATTTTGGGGTCAAACATCTTAAAAAAACACCAAAGTTATGAAGGTACATTGAAATGTTTCAACATTCACTCATAACTTTGGTAATTTTCAATAGTTCAACCCCAGATTTCAACATTTTTTCACACCACTTCTTAAGCTTGACAGCTGGCATTTTTTTTAAATTCTGCTCAATTTGTATTTTCAGACCTGTGGTATGAAATGATGTTTTGGGTGATATTTTATGAACAACACCTACTATGTTCAGAAGGGAGGGGGTCATAAAAAGACTATGTTGAAAATCTGGGGGCAAAATGTCAAAAAAAGAAGTTATGAAGAAGTGTTGTGTGCAGGGTGGGCCACTGTCCCAGTGGGTAGCGTGTTGTGTTCCCTTGCTGGCAACTCGAGTTCAGGGACAAGCTCGGGGAGCTAGCCAGGCAGTATGAGGATAGGAAACAGCACTGCTGTGCACCACTGCTTCTGGCCTGGGAAGGCATTACACTGTGTTTGACTGAACTGGCAACATCTTGTTATGGGCCAGGGAGCCTTCCCACACAAGGGGTTGATGTGCATGTTAAGGCATGATGGGGCCACATACTGAGTCAAGCCATTTCTTTTGCATGCCTTAGAATTCCATGGGCACCACAGAATTTAATTGATCTTTGCCGCAGAACTTTAGCATCTCTGCTGCAGAAGTTAGGTCAAAAGAGCCGCAGAGAACCGAGGACCTTGCCCTTACCCAGTAAGAAACTGAGGACAGATATTCAAACATTTTGTGTGGTGCCAACAGGGTTTTGGATAAGAATAAAGTATCTGCATGTCTCAAACCCTGTTAGTGAATTAAATTCCTTATTTCAAGATACTGTACAGTTAGCACAGTGTAAAGCTGCTTGAGTGTGTATGCTCACTGATACCAAGCACATATGCAAAGGTATGGCAGTGCACTGCATATGTGCGCTGTGCCATATTTAACTGTTTTCAGCAATACTAACTGGCTGGCAGTACTGCATTAGTTAACATTGTCAAAAACCTAATTTTAACAGAATTCCAAGAAAAATCCTCACACCACAGGGATTGGGTGATACCAAAAAAACACTATTGGGACATAGAACACAGAACTCGGAGCACTCACAACCAGAAAAATAAAATGATAAAGCACTGGCTAGTGCAAAAACATACTGTTTTTTAATTTGTTTGTACCTGAGATGCCAGTTAAATAAAAGCATTTGCACTAGATAGTGCTTTATAGTTTTTTTTTCCAGCTGTGAGTGCTCCAAATAGTTTGTTTTATGACCTAATTTTAACATTACACACAGTGGTGTGCATCCCTACCAACCTGGCAGGAATGTACCATATGGTTTCCATATTTGTCTACAAAAACATGCTTGGTATCCCTTCACCAGGCCCCAGTAATAACATTAATATAGTGTCCATATAGCTGGGTAGTTTAGTGGACCACCCTTCTGGTCCTGCCAGCAAATGCTCACCCCCCTACTCTTAACCAGCCCTTTCCAGTGATTGGCAAGGACCTACCACTCACCTTTGCAGCAGTCTGCCATTAGACAAATACAAGTCCTGAACTGTTACTGCATTCTGGGTAGCAATCTAGTTCTTGAAAGGCATTTTCCACAAGTACTGTGTTGTTATACAGTGTTTTATAGCAATATAAGGCTTGGAGCAGATAACAGCTGGCTGTGAAGATGAGCAGTGAGTCTGTGATGGTCACTGTCACCAGAAAAAGGGCTGGGTGGTGGTAGGAGGGTAGGCCTTTGATAGCAGAACAGGGAGGAGGGTCATTAGATTAACATGGATGGATTTATTTCTTATTATTTTTCCAACGAGGATCAGATGAGGATGGGGAGCTACTCGACTAATAAAGATATATGGCAATGACGTAGGGAAGTAATCCTACCCCTGTACAGATCACTGGTCAGGCCACACCTGGAGTACTGCATGCAGTACTGACACCTGTTCCTGAAAAAGGATGTCAGGTTACTAGAGGGGGTACAGTGCAGGGCAACAAAGATGATCCAGGGATTGGGGGGCAAACCTTATGAAGAAAGGCTGTATGAGCTAAATATGTATTCCTTGGTGGAGAGAGGGATGGGGGGGGGGGTATGACTGAGATATTTAAGTACTTAAAGGGGATAAACAAGACTAGTACTGAGGGGATTTTCCAGTTGAGGAGAGGGAGGGACATGAGAGGGCATGTCTCAGAATGAAGGGGGAAAGATACAGGAGAGCGATGAGGAGACATTTTTTCACAGAAAGGGTGGTAGCTAGGTGGTATCCTGTAAGATGGTGGGCAGTTTTAAGAGGGGATGGGATAGGGTGAGGGGTTGACTGTGAGGGGGAAGAGAGGGTGGGACAGCTGCAATGTGAGAGGACTAGCTGCACAATCAAGCAGACTTGATAGACCCTGTGGCCCATTTCTGCTGGCAGTTTTGTATGCTCATATGTGTATTAATGCTATTACTGGGATTGGGTGAGGGGATACTGAACAGTGTTTTTCTGTAGACATACATATCACCAAAGATGCAGTGGAGGATGACAGTTCTCCACACAATCAGTGGAGGCTGCACAAGCACCTCACAAGTTAATAGGGCCATAGCAGGATGCAAATGACCTCTCATCACCTTGTATTGGCTAAGGGGTCACTTGCATGGGGACCTTTGAATACAGCAAGTCAGTGCATATGCACTAACAGGCTTCAGATGCCCTAACTGGTTTTGCTCCTTGCCTACTTATGGTAGGTATAGGCATGTACATCTGTATGGCCAGCAGGGGATAGGGTTAATGCCAACTGCACTTTTAATGCCTTCTTTATAGCTCAGCTCTAGGGGGCTACATTTGAACAAGTTTGGGTACTCACACTGTGCTCCAAACTTTTTGAATACAGCAACTGTAGGGCAAAGCACTAATATGCAATCAGAATATGGGCACTGGGGTCTATGCACCATGCTTGCAAATCACATATACGCAGTGGATAACCCCCCCTAAGACTGATAGCCAAATGTGTTTATTTGTTTATTAAATAGATAACCTTTAGGCAACAAGTGCCTATTTTCAAAGGTGTCCCAGTCATTCATTATCATACAATACAATCAAAACAACATGCAGTATAAAATACTTTGTTAAATTATATAATAAAGCAAACATGATTATAAACAATCATTATACTTACTTACAGTATAATTAAAATACCATGTCAAATTTATACAATAAGACTTAAAACAATTATCAATATCCAGTATTGTAATTATCTAAAACAGCTGCAGCTCTTAAAATCATTCAAATACTTTCTAAGACCACTCTTAAACTGACCCAATGTCTAATAGTGATTGTCGGAGGATAAGAATTTCATGTTTTAATCATCCTATATCTCTAAAGATCTGTTCCAATTTAGTTTTACACTAAGGTAAGTCCAACTGCAAGTTCTTTGTTGACCGGGAATTATAAGAATTTGGACATTTTGACACCACGGTGTTCAAATACCCTGTACTCTGCCCTTTAATAGTTTCCAATGGCACTAGTTCACAACAGCGCTGCCAAGATCAGCACCATCAAGAACAGCGTAGTATAAACAGTGCCGTCAACATTAGCACCACTGCAAAATGCCACATGGAAAAACAATGCCAATGGTAGCAGTCAGAAAACACACCGATGACTGCTACCATTGAAAAACAACAAACATGCACCCTTTGTTCATTTTATAACAAATTCCGAGGGGGTGCAGATTGTGGGGAAATTTAGTAACTTGGGGGGCACATAAAATAACTAGCACACTTCGGCTGGGGGGGGGAGGCAAAAAAGGCATGACTCAGGAGACCAGGAACAGAACCCTGGTTTCCCTTTCTCTGCTGCTCAAGCTTCTTCTCCTTTAGTCCTCTCTGCCACAGAAGCAGCTTGGCCAGTGTCTGCATTTTTTCACTCCCTTATCCACTTCTACTTGAGACATTGGCTGGATAACTACAGGGGTAGTAATATTTAACATTCGCTATACTATCCCTGTCGCTATCAGGTATCCGCAGTTCCTGCAGCATGGTTTAGGCAGTGCTGTTCAGGAAGTGCTGTTCTAACTGGGTAGGGTTTCCAACACCATATTTAATTAAAGTACTGGACTCATAATTCTACAGGTACCCAACCAACCCATGCTTAGAGTTCACACTGATGAACCTCTTTTTTTGTGTCCAATACAAATCTACATATTCGATTTAATGCTTTTACTAATCTGAATAGCACATTGTTCACTACCAAAGCATAGAGTACTAAACCATAATCTATAACTGAGAGCATTAAATGCTGAGCAACCACATTCTGCATTTTCTGACCAAAATGTATCTTATACAGCTAGTCCAATCATATATTGATATTCTTTACTATGTAGTCAATGTGCTTAGCATAGGACAGTGTGCTGTCCAGATACACTGCTAGATATTTAAAAAAATGCACCTGCTCCAACACTTCCCCAGTTATAGTTTTTATTTCCAGTTGACAACATTGCCCAATCCTCTTGGAACTGTGGAACATCATCAATTTATTTTTTTCAAAACATAGAAACATGAAATGTAATGGCAGAAAATGACTGCTTGGCCCAGCTACTCTGCCCAGATGTTCCCTGCCTATTCTACCTCCACAGACCCTATCTGGTCTCCATTGAATCTCCCTCTTCCCTACCGAGCACTGTGATACCCTACTGGTCACACGCCCCTCTTTAGAATGAGTGCCTTTAACCACCACCCTCTCTTTCCTATCATTTAATCAGTTTCTAACCCAGTTTACCACTATGGAGCCCACTCACAGATTGGTTAACTTTCTAATCAGTCTTCTATGTGGTACCATGTTGAAAGCCTTGCTAAAGTCCAAATAGGCCACTTCCACTGCCCTCCCTTATCAGTTTCACTGGTCACCTAGTCAAAGAAATCTATTAGATTCATCTGCATAACCTGTCCCTCGTGGATCCACATTGCCTATTGTCTTACTGCCCATTTGATTCAAGATGCTGTATCATTCTTTCTTTCAGTAGTGTTTCCATTAATTTCCCCACCTCTGAAGTGAGACTGACTGGCCTATAGTTGCTAGCCTGCACAATGCTGCCACTCTTTCGAAGGGGGACAATGTCAGCCCTTGTCCAGTCCCCCAGAACTACTTCCGTTTCTAGTGGGTTGTTGAACAAGACTGTCAGTGAGGCAGCTAGTACCTCCCTGAGCTCTTAACATTTATTACATTTGCTTTCTATAGACCAATACTAGATTCCGACAAAGTCCATTTCTAACAGGCCAGTTAGAGCAAATACAGTTTTTGCTCTCACTGCCAGGACTATGTCATCTGCATAAAGAATGATTTGGCAGTCCTGGCAGATTGAGAGGTGTCCATTCAAAAATAGACTGAATAGTAATGGTCCCAGAATGGATCCTTGTGGGACTCCAGTATTAGCAGGCTTTAATGATGAGGTGGTGTTTCCTACTTTTACCATTTGCATCCTATCAGACAGGTAGTTCTCAAGCCACCCACATGCAACTTGCAATAGGCCCAATTTAAATAACATTTCTATGGTTTACTATATCAAAGGTCTGTATTAGGTCAACATAGACCACCCCAGCCATATCCCTACTGTCCACGACATTATGTAGAAAGTCAGTGTACTCCAAGAAAACTGTTGTAGTACTACACTTTTTTCCTGAAGCCAAGTTGAGTTTCTGTTACAGTATTAAATTCCTCACTATAGACCATAATTTGGTCATAGACTATACTTTCCAGTACCTTAGACAGTGGGGACAGGACTGACACTAGCCTGTAACTGCTGGTAACTGTGGCATCCCCTCCCCAGCAATGGGACTATCATAGCTTTTTCCCCCAGTGCTGGGACCTCCTGTGTACACAAAGACAAATTTATTATTTTCAAAATAGGGACCGCAACTTCATTAATTGGCAATTACAGTAACTTTATGTCTATTCCATTGCTACCCATTCTTGTTTTGAGATTCAGTTTATTTAGGTATTTGATCATTTCTTTCCTAATCACCCTTCTAAAGTAATATTTCCTATTTGTATTTTTAGCTAAAGCAACTGTTTTTACTTTACTGGCAAGTGTATCAAAGTATTTATGCTATCATGGTACTAAAATTATTAAATTAATTTGTGGCGTGAACAGGATTTGTCAGTAGTTCATCATTCTTTCACAATGCTTGTGGAACAGTTTTCTTATCCTTCCTCGGAACTTAATTAATACTCTCCAAAAACTGATCACGGTTTTCTGCCACCTCCCTCTGCTTATTACAAAAAGACAATACAGCTCTAGTACTCCTTTTAAATAGTTTGCACCTATTTCTCAATTAATTATATGCTACCTTATCTATCTGTGTGGCACTCTCTTTAAAGTTATGTCAGGCTTTGTCCCTTTCTTGTTTTAGCTGACATTGGTGAATAGCATGCCTGTGCAGGTGAGTGTGGGCTCGGTATGTGCCTGTCGCACTTTTCCCACCTGCATTAGTGTATAGGCCCCAATGTGCAGTACAAACTGACAGTTTCGTATATTTGGACCCTGGAGCTCTAGTCTTTTTCATAAAGGTAAAATAGCAGCAGCTGTTGCTAGAAATATGCAAGTAGTATTCTACAGTACATGGCTGAAAACCTTTACAACTGGGTCATTTTTTTTCAGTAGATTGGAAATAATCAAATAGTATTTATCCCATCAGGCAAGGCAAGTTTTGTTTGGCGCTCTTTCAACAAGGCCTAAGAACCTGTCACAGAGCTATCTCCTAAAACATAAGGACTGTTTCCTGGCACATTTGTGATCTGGGTATATGCCTCAAGCCCAGGATAAAAGCAGTGGAGGCCAGGCAGAATGGGATGATCATTTGAAGGGATGCTTTCTTCCGGGGGAATGTTGCAATGCATCATGCACCGAGGGATACCAAAGGATGAACTTGTGGAGGACCCGCTTGCCACATGGAAGAAAATGGCAAACTCAAAATTACTATTTGCCTAAAAGGTGTGTCTCCTACTTTTTGTTTAAATAATTAATATTTGGAGGGAGGCAGTATAGCCTAGTGGTTACAACAGAGGGCTGTAAACATCAAGACCCATCACACTTGGATCTAAAAACTGTGACCACAACTGCATGCAGTGTGGCCTTGAGCAAGTTATTTAACCTCTTCGTGCTTAATTCTCTGGTGCTATGATACAGCTCATTTATCCTTTCCCAGCCAAATACCAAAAAAATAAACAAGTGAAACAAACTAAATCATACAATTCTAAAATGAGACTTGCCACCAGTGTGTAAATCAGAAACATCCAATAAATTTACTAAAAGGCCAATAATGATGGAGAAATAACAGAACTGGAACCAGTATTTAAAAAAAAAAAGCTTCTTACAGGAAAAAATAATTTATAGGTTCAGCACAGGTCTCCTATAAGTAAGTCCTGCACCTGATAAATAAGTAAAATAGAACTTTGTGCCCCCACCTCCTTTGACCTCTTCCTATTACTCACGCAAGCATTAACTCAAACTCCTTTTTGCTCCATCTTGCTGCTGCCCTGGCCCTGGCTAGTCTGTTCTGAGTCCTCTCCCTTCTCTTGTGATTCTTATTGCCTCAGTGTTTCTATGCTTAATTTACACTTGAGACCTGGACACCTGCACCGGACCCCTTCCTGACTGCACCACAACTGCTCTATTTATTTACTGAACTTTCATGTAACTCCCCACTACGTATTTCACCATGGTTTGTCCCAACTGCTTGGCCAAATGTTTTATTGCAAGTATTCTCTATATCTTCTCACTGCATATATTGCCATCTTTTGAAACTTTCTATTGATTATTTTTTCAATTAATGTTTACATGTAGTCAATATCAACAAAGCACAAAACATTAATTTTTTTAAACATTGAGAATAGTACCAAATCAATTCATAATCATGGGGAGAGGAGAGTCATTCACTTAAATCATTTGGGGAAAAAAAGAAAAAAAATATTTTGACTCTGCAACTGCAATTTTTTTTAAGTTATCTGTCCATTAATTGAACAAACAAAAACTCCTCTACCTGGTTTAACCAAGAAAATAGCCCCATTATAAACACACATTCAAAAAAATCACACACACAAAATTAGGCTTCAAACTGTTTCTTTTCATCTAAAATTCAAGTCAATTTTAAATCCATTATATGTCCACCTTTTCCACTGAAACAATCATTTATTTTTCCAAAATTGTTGGTGAGCTAGTCAAATCATGCTCAGATGCATATTGTGACCTCAGGAAAGAGACTAGCTGGTCAATTTCAAAGAAGATGTAAGTCTTGCCGTCTTTTACAACTTTAACTTTAGCTGGTGGTAGGAGAGAAAACTGAGCCCCCAGCTGGAGCACTTTGTGTGTGTATGTAAGAATTGTTTGATGGCTTTGTTGAATCTAATAAGAGTGACCAGGAAACACATAATAACAGCAACCTTTATAGGTTAAAATGCTTTTTAATCTTGCCAACTTAAAGATAAAGTCTTGATCAGAGTCAAATGCTAAAGTTGCCATAATGGTGGATTTTACTGATGCATTCAGCTCAACATTCCTTTTAGGAACTCTGAATGCTTGGGCCAACAGTGGGGGGGGGGGGGTTATCTATTGGAAGCTCAAATGTGGTAATCAGAATATCCTTCACTAAGTCACGAACATTCTCAAATTCTGAGTCCTTACTATTTGGTATCCCAACCATTTGAAAATTATGATATCTTAGTTGATTCTCATTTTGCTTCAACTTATGTGACATGTTGAAGTTTTCTTTTATTACCCCCTGTAACATAGCTTTCTTTGCTTGTAGATTTCATTCCAGCTGTTGTAGTTTTACTGCTTGATCCATTAAGGTTTGTTCTGCAGCTGCCAATCTTTCTTGAACTTTCTTAACCTCCATTTGTAAGTATTACAGGTTTTTTTTGTTAGTACTTTGAACCGATGGTCGTATCTCTCCATCCAATCAAGTTACTTGTCCAAGGCTTTTCTCAGTGTTTCTATAGTGTAGCGTTTGGGCTCAATCTAAGGTAGTTCATAAATGGTCTGCATTCCAGTCAAAGTTGAAGCAGGTGAAGCTAATATAGCTGCATGGACACTTAGCTTGCCAGAAGGGGGAAAACTCTCACCTGCGGGGTGGCCAGGGAACCCGTACCATTACCACTGTCCAGGCTTGAAATGGGATGTATCTGCTGTTAAAGCAGTCCCAACTTAGAAGAAACAAGCTGAGTAGCAGGGCTAAGATTTTTCTTTTTGTTTTATGACATTTTTAAATTGCTATAAATTGTTATATATGCAAAATCCATAGCAAATTTCTAAGTCAATGCAGAGCTTAAGAAGAATGCTGCTGCAGAGTCACCATCTTGACTCCTCCCCATCTGCCATCTAGTTGTTCATACTACCAGTACAATGTTATTGTTGTTCTTCTGTCTGTACGCTATCTCTGAATGTTTTATTTTCCTGTACCCTTCTCCCTAGGTCACACATGGAAATGAGCCCTGACTAAGTGTGCCTTTCCTGGTTCCCAGTTTTCAACAAATAAATAACAAGATGATAACACTTACCCAAATAAACAAAAATTAGGTGCCTTATATAAAATAAAAAAGGAATTACCATTACCATCCAGACCTGAAGTGGTTAATTCACCGATAGTTCCTGTTATTGATTATGCAGATGTTTTGTATGGCATGGCAGCGGTGACAGACCTTGCCATGGTCAATGTACTTTACAATCACTTTGCCAGGTTCATTCTTGGTGCCACTCAGTACACCCATCACTGTATCATGTATAAAGAGCTGAACTGCTTACACATGGGACAGAGAAGACAGCTACTGTATATATGGTAGGATTAATGTTTACATTTTATAAAGGTTCTGTTCGTAGCTATGTATCCGACAATGTGTTTTTAAAATTTCCCAAGGTTGGGTTGAGATCATCTAATTGTATTGAATTTGATGTCCCATTTAAGGAAAGAAACATACAGAGATCTTCTTTTCATTATTTGAGTCATAACAATTGGAATAACTTATCCAGAAATTTGGTGCTACAAAACAATCGTCTTGGAAGAAAATTAGATAATGGTTTGCTTTACGGGCTGTACTATCACAAGCATGCTGCTCCAGTACTGAAATTGATTAAATTGTTGATGCTTGCACAGTATGTATTGTCTGCTATGTATGATGGAGTATAGTTTACCACCCCATGTATGCATATATACTATGTTCCCGATGAATATTTTTTATGATTATTTATTATATAGTTAGTTTTTATGTTTATTTTATTGTATCTTTCCCCCCTTGTAACCAGGATTATGTAAAAAGGGCATCTCTTGTAAATGAGCATCAACTCAATGAGAATTGCCTTGTTTATATCGATGAATACAATTTGCTACTAGTACCTTGAAAAATAAATAAAGGCTGCAGTAACAGTTGTTAGTTATGTTTACGCAGACATGGTTTACTCCCAGCTATTGGCCTGCATGCAATAAAATACTCCAGCTATACAGCCTGGACCCTCCCTCTCATCCCCTGAATATCTCTAATGAACAGTAATCCATTTCACTGTGTAGTTGTATACACATAATTTATTCAGTCTTTACAATTTACCAAGAAATATATATGTTTTACAATGTTAGATACATCTCCTAGAGGTGTCATTGCTTTTTGCTTAGATATTCATAAAATCTATATACAGAACTTTGAGGGTTTTCTGACCTTTACAGTGCACTTAATTAAAACCTTACAGTTCATCTTTGACAACAACCCATCATGTCACAAACACAATCAGAACTATGGAGGATTTCTATCTCCTGAGTACTTTTAGTTTTTGTAGCTTGCAAAAGCTAATGAAGAAAAACTTAAAAAAGGCCTGTAGATTGCAAAAGAGCAGTGTCAAACTATTGTATGCAGTACTGCATGGGCTCTACCTAATTGTTGCAAAGCACAGAAACATCTTCTCATTTGCAGAGTTACGCAAAGAGAAAGTATGATACTCCCCCCCAAACAAACAAAATAATCCCCCATGTGCTCCAACAGTGACTCATCTTTAATAATGTACATAATAATCGTGGGTGGTACAGGTACTCCCAACCAAAGCAGGAAACATGTATTAATTATTTATTTAAAAGTTTCACCAGGAAAGGCATATTGAGCAGCAAATGCTCATTTCCAAATGTGTCTGGGGGAGAGTGGATAAGGATACAATGGGTACAGCAGCAAGACAAAAACAACAGTGCAATAGTAAATTAATAATAAGAAGTAAGTGGAGTTGGGGATGGGCCTTAGACAAGTGGCATGCACGGTGACCATCTCGAAGGTGCTGCCTGTCTATGGCATGGGTGAGGCTAAGGGTGCTCTGCACCATGGGATTCAATAAATGGTTGAAAAACTGGTGCAGAGCTCAGGGTTTTGGCTTCACTGGGGACTGGGGGTCCACCTGGAGGGATGAAGCCCTATACTGGTGCGATGATCTGCATCTGTCCAGGGGGGGAACCAGAATTCTAGGTGATAGGTTTAAATGCCTCATTTGCAAGCATTTAAACTATCCAAGGTGGGAGGCACTGAGAAGGAACAGAGAAATCCTAGCCCCCCCCCCAAAAAAAAATCAGGGTAGTTAATGAGGTAAACACCAAGACAGAGAATTCATTAGGAAGAAGGGCAGTGGTAAATGGAGAAAAAGGCAAAGGCAGTAAGGACAGAGATGGGGCAAAAAGGGGTAAGGCCATCAAAAAATGGAGGGTAATGAGTACCAATGCCCGTAGTCTAGGTAACAAGCTCCCTGAACTGGTGGCCTTGATGGAAGAGGGATGCCTGGATACCGTGGCAGTCACAGAAACATGGTCCACAGAGGACCATGACTGGGATATCAACATACAAGGGTACACAATCTATAGGAGGGACAGGGAGGGTAGAAGAAGAGGAGAAGTAACTCTCTACATAAGGGAAGGGATCAAAACAACAGAACCAAATGGTAAATTGGGAGGACAGGAGGCACTGTGGGTCACCCTGGAGACTGTAAATAGGTTCATAGGTTCATAAATGTATAGGTATATGCAAGTTCGAGGGCAAGCCCGTAATGAACTCACTGCCATTATGTCCTAATGGTGGAAAAAGAATTTCTTATCACCCATATACTGATCAAGCCTATATTTAAATTGTTCAATATTGTCACTTGTTACAACAGACATGGGAAGGGAATTCCATAGTGAAGGTAGTCTTTGAGTAATAAAATTACTTCTTCTGACTGTTTTATTAAGGCTTGCATAAAGTTTTAATTTATGTAATCTTGTACTACTTGTTGATACATGCGTCTCAAGGCAAATTGTTTCAAACAAGGTAGGGTCTTGAAAAGCAATGTATGCCAAACTCAGTTCACCCCAAGAGCTCTGTATTCGAGGAAGTATAGTCCCAAGGATTTAAGTCTATCTTCATACTCAGTATTAACTAGATTGTTTATATTCCTAGTGTTTTTCCTTTGAAGTCTCTTTACAGTTGCTTTTCCTCCTATTGAGGTAGGTGAACAGAAAGGAGCACAATATTCAATGTGTGATCTAACTAAACTATTGTATAATGGAATAATGACCTCAGAATCCCAGCTCTTGACATGTTTGAGAATACATCTAGTAGTTCCATGGCACTTTTTAACCATTTTGTTAATGTGGGTGCTGAATTTTAGGGTATTTGAAATAATGACACCACAATCCAGATGGGGGTTCTATACAGACCCGCCATCTCAGGGGGAAGAAATGGACAAGCAAATGATAGAAGGCATCCTTAGGATGGCAGAAAAAGGGGAGATAATGTTGATGGGGGACATGAATATGCCAGATGTTAACTGGAGCACCTTTGCTGCAGCCACATCCAAGAGCAGGGTCATTCTCAATGCCCTACAGGGGGCATGCCTCAGACAGCTAGTGTTGGAACCCACTTGGGAGGGAGCAGTCTTAGACCTGGTACTCTCAAATGGGGATGGAGAGAGGATCTCAGATCTAGAAGTGAGTAGCCATCTGGGAGCAAGTGACCACCAAACACTGTGGTTCATGATAGACACAGCCGCAGAGTCAAAACATACAAAAGTGACAGTACTGGACTATAGAAGGGCTGACTTTGTTAAAATGGGAGAGTGCTTCAGAAAAGCACTAGCAAATAGGCAAGAAGGAGGGGTGGAGGAACAATGGGGAAACACCAGAACTACCATCACAGAGGCAACAAGCCTTTGTGTGAAGCAAATAAACAAATTAAAACTAAAGAAAAAAACACTATAGTTCCCAAAGAGGTGGCGGGGAAGGTTAGGGAGAAAAAGATAGCATTCAGGAAGTATAAGGAAACACAGAAGAAGCTGGACAGAGAACTGTACCAGTTAAAGCAGAAGGAAGCGGGGAATGCAGTCAGAATAGCAAAGGTCCAATCTGAGTAAAGGACAGCCAACTCAGTTAAGGGGGATGAAACATTTTATAGGTACATTAGGGAGCAAAGAAAGACCAAGGGAGGGATAGTGAGGCTTAATAAAGGGGTAGGAGAGTGGGCAGAGAGGGACAGTGAAAAAGTAGGGTTACTGAATGAATACTTCTGCTCAGTATTCATAAAATAAGAGGAGGGGGAGGTACCTAATCCAATCAATAGTAGCACTCTGGATAGAGGGTTGATAACAGTCCTTTGACAGAAGAAAGGGTTCTGAAAGAACTCCTAAAACTGAAGGTAGACAAAGCAATGAGGCCTGATGGGATTCACTCCAGAATTCTAAAAGAACTAAGGGGAGAACTAGTGACACCACTAACTACCCTTTTTAACAAATCATGGGAGGATGGTGTGGTACCTAAGGACTGGAAGAGGGTGGATGTGATTCCCCTTCACAAATGTGGGGGCAAAGCAGAGGCAGGAAACTACAGACCTGTTAGCTTGACCTCAGTGGTAGGTAAAATGATGGAATCACTTCCAAAAGAAAAAATTGTTGAGTACCTAGAGGCCAGAGAGGCACAGGACCCAAGGCAGCATGGATTCACCGTGGGAAGGTCATGTCAGATGAATCTAAAAGATTTCTTTGACTGGGTGACCAAAGTAGTAGACCAGGGAGGGGCTGTGGACATGGCCTACCTAGACTTTAGCAAGGCATTTGACATAGTCCCATACAAAAGATTAATAAACAAATTAGCCAGCCTGGGAGTGGGTCCCAGGGTGGTAGCCTCAGTAAAAACTGGCTGCACAACAGGACACAGAAGGTAATAGTAAATGGAGTCCACTCTGAAGAAAGGGGATTTCTAGCCAGGTACCACAGGGTTCAGTACTGGGTCTGGTCCTTTTTAATGTCTTTATAAGTGACATTGCAGAGGGACTGGAAGGAAAAGTATGCCTCTTTGAAGACGACACAAAGATCTGCAACAGGATTGATACACAAGGGAGGGTGGAAAGGATGAGAAGGAACTTGGCGAGGTTGGAGGAATGGTTAAAAGTATGGCAGCTTAGATTCAATGCAAAAAGTGCAAAGTAATGCACCTGGGAAACAAAAACCCAGGGGAAGTGTACACAATGGGTGTGGGAGGTATTACCAACAACCAAAATGGAAAGGAACCTGGGGGTAGTCATATCAGATGACCTAAAAGTAAGCAAGCAATGTGAGAAGGCAGTAAGGATGGCTGGACGGATACTGGGATGTACAGGGAGAGTCATCACCAGTAGAAAACAGGAAGTAGTTATCCCTCTGTACAGACAGTTGGTGAGACCTCATCTGGAGTACTGCGTGCAGTTTTGGAGACCCCATCTCCACAAGGACATAGAAAGGATGGAAGCAGTTCAGAGAAGGGCAACTAAAATGTTGCATGGTCTTCAACAGAAGCCATACAAAGAGAGACTAAAGGAGCTTAATATGTATACTCTTGAGGAAAAGCGGAAGGGGGGGACATGATAGAAACTTTCAAGTACCTCACGAGAATCAACAAAGTCCAATAGGGTAGCATCTTTCAGAAAAAGAGATGTGCAAGAACAAGGGGACACAATTTAAAGACAGAGGGGAGATGGCTCAGGGGCAACGTGATGAAGTATTTTTTCACAGAGAGGGTGGTGAAAGCATGGAATGGCCTTCCTGAGGAGGTCGTGGAGTCAAAAACAGTGGGTGAATTCGTGAATTCATGGGACAGACATGAATCAATTCTGGTGGGGGGTAGGAAGAAGTAGGCTGTTGGTTAACTAGGATCTGCAGCCTATCCAATAGGTAGGGAAATGGGAAGACTAGGTGGGCCAAGCAGTCCTTATCTTCCATCAAAGTCTATGGTTCTATAACAATACAGTGAGTACAGCAGCCATAAACAATAATGCTATAATAACAAGACAAGGAATATATAAATGCACGCATCAAAGACTGGATGAACAAAATAATATTCAACATGTAACAATTTTGGGAAGTGCTAGGATGCTAAGAATAATACAAGAGTAAAGAGGATAAGTGCAAGCTGGCAAGTGAATGCCAAGTCAATATGGTGAATGGGATATAGTTATCTAAACACAACTACAAGTAGTGGGGAAGGTCCTTAAGTAGGGAGTTGAGGACCTTAGGGAAGTCTGCATGGCAGACAGGAGGGGGAGGATGTTCAAAAGTTTTGGGAAATGATGAGAGAATGCAGCCTTGACTACTGAGGTGGACCTGGATGGGATGGGATGGTAAAAGAGTGGTGGTCATGGTTTCCAAGTGAGTGAGAAAAAGGTGGTTTGAGGGAACTGGAGGATGCTAGTTATAGGGGGAGACAGTGAAACTAGAATTTAGCAGGAACGTTGGCACAGTGGATATGGTACCTGTCAGATAGGGAAGGAAAGGGGAGAGACTGGTAAAGGGTACAGTGATGGGTACGGGGAGGACATTCAGGGGCGAAACAAAAGAAGGAGTGAAAAAGAGGGCCAGATTCCAAAAGAGCCCTTAGATCTCTGCAAAGTTCCAGTGATATAGGGCTATGGCACACTTTCGGTGCATCAGGGACTGTGCACCCGATCCAGAACATTGGGGGTCCCTGCACCACAACACCCAGGACATGCCACAATGGTAGGCTAGTGTTGAATGCAAGGCGTGCCTGCAGGACCCAACGGATGACTCTGCCCACCCCATCCCTACAGGTGCATGACAGATGGCAATGCCCAGAGCTCCCCTGGGGCGGACGTGGCATTGGGGTACCATTGGGGTGTTGGGGAGCATGTGTGTATGCTGGGGGGATGTTTGGGCATCTGGCAGGGGTGCTCTTGCCAGCTCTAACCACTCTCCAGTGTAGTCATGCCATCGGACTGGCACCCCAGCAGGGCGCCTGATCATCCTCCCCTGTCATACACATGCTCCCCATCACCTCTGCAGTACTCTACTATTCCTTCTGACCCTCGGACCCCACATACAGTGCCCTCCACCAGCTCCCCACCTTGAGGGGCATTGTCACAATTGATGTAGACCACCTCCCAGCTGGTCTAATGTGACCCCCTTCCTACCGCCATGGCGGGGCTTCTGGAATACAAAATTGGTGGATGTTGCAGCCCTGCTTTGGCACAAGCCCCCTTGCAACCTGGCATACCTAGATGCAGGTCATAAGGGTGGCACAGTGGCTCCCTTGACAGGTGCAGACTACGTACCGGAATAGGAAATGTGGCAAACACTGATGCAAGGTGCGACTTATGACATTGCTGTTTTCGCAAGTGCCTTGCAGCGGGAGTAATCCTTTTGGAATCAAGCCCAGAGAGTCCAGCCTGGTTAGGGAGGATTTGGGAGTGGCACTGTAGACTACATCCCCGTAATCAAAAATAGGTAGGATCATTGTCTGGACCAGTGCTTGGAGAGCAGGCAAGGGAATATATCCACGATTTCTGTAAAGAGCACCCAGTTTGGGGTGCACTTTTTTAAGGATGGCATCAATGTGTACAGAAAAGGTGAGATTCTGTTCTAGCCAGACCCCGAGGTACCTGAAGGAGAAGCTGTCCTCAAGATTAGTCCCATCAAGGGTGTGGAAGGAAGGGAGGAAGGGATTTGAGCCGAGAGAGCTGCTGCCTCGTGCCAAAGGTCATGGAGATAGTCTTCTTGGCATTCAGGTATAACTGATGTGAGCAAAACCAGAGCTGAGCTTTGTCAAAATCATGCTGGAGTTTGGTCGGTACATCGGAGGGGGGGGAGGGGCCAGATGCATACAGAACAGTGTCATCCACATACATATGGATGGAGGTGAGTGGGCAGACAGAAGGGAGGTCATTTAAGAAAGTAGAGAAAAGTGAAGGGATCAGCACAGAACCCCGAGGGACTCCAGTGCTGATGGGAAGGGGAGGGGAGGGGATGTGATGTCACCAATCCAAACTCATCGTGTTCTGCCAACTAGATAAGAGTGGAACCAGTTAGTAGCTCTGGTAGAGAGCCCTGCATCACAGAGTGTGGCAAGGAGTATTGGGTGGGAGACAGTATCGCATGCCTTGTCAAGGTCAATAAAAATAGCTGAGGTGATGAGATCCTGGTCCATACCAGTGAGTATAGAGTCAATGAACCTCAATAGGGAGGAGGAGGTGGTGGAGTGGTGCTTCCCTAAACCAGATTGGTAGGGTGTGAAGAAAGAGGAGGAGTCAAGATATGAGGAGAGTTGGGAGAGCACCAGACATTCTTGCAGTTTGACAAGAATGGGAAGCAGAGAGATAGGCCGGTAGCTACCAGGAGGGGAGGGTTCACCATCTTTAGGAAGGGGGGATTACAGTGGCATGCTTCTGGTCAGATAGTATAGAAGCAAGTGAGAAAGAGAGGTTTAGAAGAGAAGCTGGGGGGTTAGAAATAGGTGGGGTGGACAGGTGAAGCATTCTGGAGTCAAGGCCAGATTGGCACTTGCCGTTAGTGGGTTTAGAGCAAGAAGAGCATTTAGGGCATCAGATGGGGATACCAGACTGAAGGAGAAAGGGGGGAGCGTGGAAGATTGCCATTGCTGGAGGACCAGGGGTGATGGAGGGATTGAAGAAGGAGGGAGGGTGGTGAGAAGTGAGGAGAAGCAGGAGGTAAAAAATGTATTGAACTCTATAGCCACGGGGAGGGGTCAACAAGGGAGGTATCATCCACTTTAAGAATGGGTGGAGGAAGATGGAAGGCGGGGATGAACAAGGAATGAACCACTTTCCAAAATTTGGACAGGTGGTTTACATTAGATTGAAACATGATTGAGAAATATTTCACTTTGGCCAGTCCAGTTGCTCTTGTGCATGTGATCCTGAGTGTGCGGTACTTCTGGAGGGCTAACGATGAACTGGAGGATTTCAGTAGCTTCCAAGCCTGATCCCTGACATGAAAGCATGCCAGGAGCTTTGCAGTGACCCATGGGAGGTGAGAGCCATGCATGTGGGTATGTCTTAAAGGGGCATACTGGTCTCATGTAGCTAGTAACTTGATATTGAAGTAATGCAGGGCAGAGTCAACTGAGGAAGCTAGGGAAATGGAGGACCAATCAGTGTTGGATAGGACAAAAACACAATAAATAAGCACTCAAAAAAGCCAAAAAATAAACACTCAAAGATTCAAGGCATATGAGCAGTGAGAGACCGCAGCACACTACCCCAGCGCTTCGTATCCACTCCGGGACACTTCGTCAGTGTTGGATAGGGCATGGCATGGATAGGAGCTTGGCAGAAGACTCCAGGAGAAAGGACTGCTGTGTGACTGAACTTCTGTGCTGGGACTAAAGTAGAAGAACTTTTGTATTTAGACCTTTAATTTAGGGTAAAAAAACTAACATACAAAACAAAACAAAAAAAGTGTGTGTTTGGGTTAACTGAACTGAATGGGTAACTGAAAAGTCATCTAGGTGTAAATCTCAGGTGACTGAAGGACTTAACTGTTGTGAGGTTTAAATTACTTGTAGAAAGATCTGGTAAGTAGGGGAGTGGCTTAGCTAGAAGGAAGCTACATTTAAAGACTGCCTTAGAAAGATTCTGCTAATAGCTTGGCAGAAGACTCCAGGAGAAAGGACTGCTGTGTGACTGAACTTCTGCTGGGACCTAAAGTGAAGAACTTTGTATTTAGAGCTTTAATTTAGGGTAAAAAAACTAACATACAAAACAAAACATAAAAATGTGTGTTTGGGTTAACTGAACTGAATGGGTAACTGAAAGTCATCTAGGTGTAAATCTCAGGTGACTGAAAGGACTTAACTGTTGTGAGGTTTAAATTACTTATAGAAAGATCTGGTAAGTAGGGGGAGTGGCTTAGCTAGAAGGAAGCTACATTTAAAGACTGCCTTAGAAAGATTCTGCTACTAGCTTGGCAGAAGACTCCAGGAGAAAGGACTGCTGTGTGACTGAACTTCTCTGCTGGGCTATATTGCCCTCCTTCCCTTCCCTCCACCCAAAGCTAGTTCTATTTTTATAGGCACAGGATTTGACTGACAACAGGAACTTCCTGTTTAGGGGCAGGAAGTGAGTGATCACAGAACCACCAAGGACCCACCATCCTAGAAGGGCAAGAGCAGCTCTCCGGCCCCCTCTAGCTGCTGGAGGTCTGCCTCTGAACAAGTAAGCGGTCTACTGAGAAATATAGGATATTCTTGTCTCAGAACAGGACAATCAGGAGTCTAAAGGGCACGAGGCAGAAAGTAAGGGAGAGAGAAAAACAGAGGAAAGAGTAAGGATTGCAAACAGTTAAGGGCCAGAAATAAGACATGATTGAGTGGTGCAGTGCAGTGGCTGTGAGCAGCAGTCTTCGGGAGATGTTCTGAGGATGTGGTGTTGTTCCATCTGCAGGCACCTCTCTGGGCTGAGAGGAGGTTGCTCATCTCAGGCTGAGTTGGCCAGGATTTGTGGGACCTCCTCTTCCATCCGGGACCACCAGTGCCACTGCCGTTGCCCTCAGAGGTTGCCAAGAAAGAGGAGGTTGGACCACAGTGGGCCCAGGGAGGGTGAGGGTGGTGGAACAGAGGCACATCCCTCCAGTTGTACCTCCACAATCCTATGCCATTCTGGCAAAGTGTGGTTCCTCTATGGAGGCACCTACAGTGGAGACCAAGGAGGATGCTGGGAACCTCCACAAAGGAGACCCACAGGAGGGTGGCAGGGGACCCTGCAGGGGAAGGAAACAACTCCTGGTGGGGGACTCCATTGTTAGGAAGGTAGAACTGGGCAAGGAAGGGGAGAGGGAGGTAAGGTGCCTGCCTGGCGCCATGGCTTGGAGGGACAGGGAGCGAATCATCAGGCTTGCCGGAGCAGCTGCACAGGGGAGGGAGCTGGATGTCATTGTCCACTTAGGGACAAATGACCTGGCTAAGAAAGGGATTAGAGAAGTGCAGGAAGAGTTTGTGGAATTGGGGAGGGGCCTTAGTCAAGTAGCACGCACGGTAAATCTCGGAGGTGCTACCCATCTAAGTGGCATAGGAGAGGCTAGGGTGTTCCGTTCATGGGATTCAATCAGTGGTTGAAAAACTGGTGTGGAGCTCAGGGATTTGGCTTCATTGGGACTGGGGTCCACCTGGAGTGATGCAAGCCTATACTGGCATGATGGGCTGCATCTGTCCGGGAGGGAACCAGGATCCTAGGTGATAGGTTTAAATGCTTCATTGGCAAGCTTTTAAACTAGCCAAGGGGAGGCCTGGAAAGGAGCAGGAAAATCCTAGCCCCCAAACAATCACAGTAGTAAGTGTGGCAAACACCAACATGGAGGGTCGATAGGGAGAAGGGCAGGGTAAATGGAGAAAGTGACAAAGGCAAGAAGGACAGGGATGGGGCAAAAGGGTAAGGCCATCAGGAAATGGAGGGAATGAGTACCAATGCCATAGTCTGGGCAACAAGCTCCTGAGCTGGTGGCCTTAATGGAAGAGGGATGCCTGGATATCGTAGCAGTCACAGAAACATGGTACACAGAGAACCATGACTGGGATGTTAACATACCAGGGTACATAACCTACAGGAGAGACAGGCAGGGGAGAAGAGGGGGAGGAGTAGCTCTCTATGTAAAGGAAGGGATAAAAGCAACTGAACAAAAGAGTAAACAGGGAGGAGAGGAGGCACTGTGGGTAACCTTGGAGACTGGAAAGGGCACCACAATCCGCACAGGGGTTGTGTACTGACCCCCATGTCAGGGGGAAGGAATGGACAAGGATATGATGGAAGGCATTCTTAGAATGGCAGAGAAAGGGGAGATACTGTTGATGGGAGACCTGAATATGCCAGATGTTAACTGGAGCACATTTGCTGCAGCGACATCCAAGAGCAAGGCCATTCTTGACGCCCTACAGGTGGCAGGCATTAGACAGCTAGTTTCGGAACCCACTCGTGAGGGAGCAATCTTAGATCCTCGTGACTCTCAAACGGGGCAGTGAGAGGATCTCAGATCTAGAAGTGGGTTGCCGCCTGGGGACAAGTGACCATCAAACAGTGTGGTTCATGTTAAACTCAGCTACAGAGTCAAGCTATAAAAGTGAGAGTACTGGACTTTTAGGAGGGCTGACTTTGGCAAGATGGGAGAGTGCCTCAGAAAAGCACTAGCAAACAGGCTAGAAGGAGGTGTGGAGCAACAATGGGGAATTATCAAAACTGCCATCACAGAGGCAACAAGCCTTTGTGTGAAGCAAATAAACAAATCAAAACGAAAGAAAAAGCTACTATGGTTCTCAAGAGAGGTGGCTGTGAAAGTCAGGAAGAAAAAGATAGCATTCCAGAAGTATAAGGAACACAGAAGGAGCAGGACAGAGAGCTGTACCAGTTAAGGCAGAAAGAAGCAGGGAGGAAGTCAGAATAGCAAAGGCCCAAACTGAGGAAAAGATAGCCAACTCAGTTAAGAAGGATAAAACCTTTATAGGTACATCAGCCGGAGTGAGAAAGACAAAGGAGGGATAGTGAGGCTGAATAGAATAAACGGTGGGTAGAGGGGACAGTGAAAAGCAGGAATACTGAACGAATATTTCTGCTCAGTATTCCAAAAGAGAAGGGGAAGTGCCTAATCCAATTAACAGAAGCACTCTTGATAGGGGGTCGATCCAGTCCTTTCATTAGAAGAAAGGGTTCTGCAAGAACTCCTAAAACTGAAGGTGGAAAAGCAATGGGTCCTGATGAATTCACCCAGAATTCTAAAAAGAATTAAGGAAGGAACTAGTGAAACCACTGGCTACTCTTTTTAATAAATCATGGGAGGATGGTGTGCTACCCGAGGACTGGAGGAAGGCGGATGGATTCCCTTCACAAAGTGGGACCAAGACAGAAGCAGAAAACTACAGACCTGTCAGTCTGACCTCTGTAGGGAAAGGATGGAGTCACTTCAGACGGAAAGAATAGTTAGTACCCAGAGATCAGTGGGGCACAGGATCCAAGGCAGTGGGTTCTCACGGAAGGTCATGTCAGACAAATCTAATAGATTTCTTTGACTGGGTGACCAAAGTAGTAGATCTGGGGAGGGTCTGTGACATGGCCTACCTAGACTTTAGCAAGGCATTTGACACAGTCCCACACAAAAGATTATTAGTCAAATTAACCAGCCTGGGAGTGGGTCCCAGGGTGGTAGCCTGGGTAAACATTGGCTGGACAACAGGACACAGAAGGTAATTGTAAATGGAGTCCACTCTGAAGAAAGGGCAGTTACTAGTGGGGTACCGTGAGGGTTCAGTATTGGGTCCAGTCCTTTTAATGTCTTCATCAGTGGCATTGCAGAGGGACTGGAAGGAAAAGTATGCCTTTGCAGATGACACAAAGATCTGCAACAGGGTTGATACACAAGGAGGCGTGGAAAGGATGAAAAGGGACTTGCAAGGTTGGAGGAATGGTCTGACATATGGCAGCTAGGATTCAATGCAAAAAGTAAATAATGCACCTGGGAAACAAGAACCCAGGGAAGAATACACAATGGTGGGAGGTAGTAACAACAACAAAACAGGAAAGGGACCTGGGGGTAATCATATCAGATGACCTTAGAGTTAGTGCAATGTGAGAAGGCAGTAGGGGGCCGGGGTATACTGGGATGTATAGGAGAGGCATCAGCAGCAGAAAAACAGGAAGTTGTTATCCTCTGTACAGACAGTTGGTGAGAGACCCCATCTGGAATGCTGTGTCCAGTTCTGAGACCCCATCTCCACAAGGACATAGACAGGATAGAGGCAGTCCAGAGGAGGGCAACTAAATGGTGCAGGGTCTGCAGAGAAGCCGATGAGGAGAGACTAAAGGCTTAATATGTATATCCTTGAGGAAAGAAGGAGAGGGGGACATGATAGAAACTTCAAGTACCTCAAGGGAATCAACAAAGTCCAAGAGGGCAGCATCTTTCAGAAAAAGAGACTTGCAAGAACAAGGGGACACAATTTAAAGATAGAAGGAGGGTGGTTCAGGGGCAATGTGAGGAAGTATTATTTCACAGCGAGGGTAGTGGATGCATGGAACAGCCTTCCTGAGGAAGTTGTGGAGTCTAAAACTGTGGGAGAATTCAAGAATGCATGGGACAGACATAAGGCAATTCTTGTGGGGGGCAGGAAGATATAGGCTGCTGGTTAAATAGGATCTGTGGCCTATCCTGTAGGTAGGGAAATGGGCAGACTAGATGGGCCTAGCGGTCCTTATCTGCCATCAAAGTCTATGTTTCTATGTTTCTATGTAGCACAGGGGCAGGACTAGGGATTTATAGGAACAAATCAGTAAGATTTTGGGAGGAGCTTTTAGGTGACGGATTTTAAGGACAGTGTATAGCATGTGGTGGTCACTTAGGGCATCAGGTAGCAAACCGGCTGCAATGATACGATGGTAGTGTGATGTGAGAGCCCAGTCAGTTAGGGACTGGTTAAGGGATCTGGTGTTTAGATGGGTGAGTTCACTTATTAGTTGCGTTGAGTTAAGGGAGGCAATCTCATTCTGAGTTTTGTTATGAGTTGGTGAGAGCCAGTTGATGTTAAAATCACGTCGTATATACAGTTAACCAGAAGAGGAGTTGGACTGAAGGGAAGATAATAGTGTTGTGATAGAGGTGGGTGAAGGATTTGGACAGCAGTAAGTCCGGGCTACAACTACGGGCAGGGAAAAAGGGAGGATAATCTTTATCAAGAGTAGTCCATGGGCTTTAGGGATGGTTAAGGGTAAGGACTGGAGCAAATGGTGCAGCAGTCCAGGCAGAGGAGAAAGTAGTCAGGGATAGAGACACTGGCAGCAACAGTGATATATGAATTTAACCATATTTCTGTAATGGATAGTAGGTCAGGGCAGAGGTCTAAGTCTAGTGGCTGCAGCAAGAACAGTTTGGGGATGAGGCTCCTGACATTTAGATGGACAATTCTCAGCCTACAAGGAATCTGGGAATAGAGGGGGGAGGCAGGGCCAGGGTTGCATTCAATGTCACCTGCCAGTAGGAGCAATATGGTAATAAGGAGCTTAGAGGTATGTGAGTAAAACCTCCTGGAGTAGGAACTGTGAAGGCATGGGGTATAACTGTAAGAGGAGGAGACTTATGCATATTGTTACTTAATTAAAAAAAATCATCCAGCTGGCCCAGTGGCATGACGGGTTGAAGAATCCATGCCTCCCCTCTGATATGCGGGGACCCAGGTTCAGGAACAGACTCGGGATGTTTGGGGGTCCGGTCATGAGAAGGAAGACTTGAGCATCCGTAGGACTGCTCTCTTTCCTTGGGGAGAGGTGATCCTGTGACCCGGCACTTAAATGCCATCTGGTGGAAGCCAAGTGGTGGTGCATGTGAGCCCCATAGCTGGGGAAGGGTGGCTGCACAGAGAGTTGGAGCATCTCTTCCGATGTGGAGTGCACTTGTGCACACATTAGACGTAACGCTGTGCCCCAGGGAGAAAACTGGAGGAGAAAAATGGAGGTTGGGCTTAAGGAAGCCCTCCCTGTCAACACCAGTGACTCATCCAGTCTCGGATGAATGGAGACTTGGGACAGCTGTGGTGCACTGGGGCAGGGCTTATATAGTCGCCCAACCAATCATAGAGTGCAGGAAAAACTGATATGGAAAAAAATTCATACCCCTATTATTCTCCACCTAATATGCCTTTTAATCACTATGGGGCAGCTCATGCCAGTCAATTGTGATTCATGGCAGAGCTTACATATTAGCATGCAGTCACAAATGACACATTTATGTAAGCCCTGCTGCAGAATCCCAATTGTCTGCAGAAATAATTTCATGACTTACATGGTACTGCATATGAGAGATGGAAAAGTATTGTGATTAAAGCTAGAGGGTAAAGTTTTTAATGAATAAACTAAATAATCCCACTACCACCAAACCTACATAGTGACTGAATGCTCCTCAGTTACAGACAGGTTGGAGACATAAAGAATGTGTGCACTGAAAAGTAACAGTTATTAAAGGTACCAGACAGGAGGGCTAGCAGGAGTAACCATGATTTTGGTGAAATTGAGACACAAAAGCTTTTCATTATTTTGCAATTGCTTAGTAAAAGTTTACTTGGGTTTTCCCAGAAAAAAAAGTCATTTTTTGCCCAGCTCTAGTTGACAATTCAATTTTTTCACATGCAGTTAAAGAAACCCTGCTTTAAAAAAAATACAGTGAGCCCCTTTAAGATGAATATGTGTTTGCTAAGGAACAGGCATTTTAATTGGGCATTCAACCTGAAAAACACCTAAATACAACAAAAATCTAGAACTAAGTCCCCCTTGGGCTTTCTAATGCAGGGCTTTTCTGCCATTGGAAGCAAATAATTCACTGTGACAAGGAATTAATTATAACCGCCATATTTTGAAAGCCCAATAATGTGAGGATGTCAAAAACTTAAAAAACTAAAGTGACATACCACAGTTGTAAACATACTGGTTTACATATTAATTTAAAATGACAAAGAGATGAAAGAATGTGATTGGATAATGAGCATGACAACACATAATTTTCTTAACCTAACTATAGAGGTTTGGACCTTATATCCGATCAAAGACAAAAATTCCTATTTAATACTACCTCACATACTCTAATGACTCTCAAAGCACAATGAGACACATCAGAGTTATGAAATTATGGCCAATAATCACATATCTTGAATGTGTTTAAAGGAACTCTGTTGCACTCTGTTCCTAAGAATTCAAGTGAAGCATGCAGTTATAAGCCCAAAGTTACACGCCCTGTCATGTCTTAGTGCTTTTTTGTTTTCCCAGATGGGAGTTCTTTAACTGACAGATGAACCAGCAGTGTGACGCACCATGCAGGGCAGTTCATATCGAGCATCTGAATCACAACGCAAACTGAAGTGTTTTCTGGCACATCAAGAGATTTTGATGATCTTTGATAAGGAGCAGCTGCACTCGCTCAGGTAGTGGTGCATTGTTGTCACATTTCTGCCCCAACCAACACTTTCTTGTTAGAAAAGAACAAAGATGAATTTATATGTGATGAGGACTTACAGCCATTTTAAAATCACGCAGTCATTGTGTGTGGGGGGGGGGTTAGAAGAACATTTTTTGAGAAAGCAAAGGTATAGCCTTAATTTTTGAATTGCTCTTGTCATAACTGCAAGTAGGAGAGTACAGTTTAAAATGCTTCACATAGTGGTACGTGTTTTTGAAGTGCATTTAAACATTTATGGGACCCATACCTCTCAACCTTTTGTCACCGAAATGAGGGACATGGACATTTTTTGACACCCAAAATGAGGGACAATGGAGGGACACATCCTCAAACATCGAGATACAAGCTCAGAACACAGTGAAAACCATAGTGTTTACTTGTACAAAGTTTATTTTGTAATTTGTATTTTAGAATATTAAGAGTTTCTGCTTTAAAGTCTGAATTTACAGCAGCACCTTTTCAATGAGGGACAGAGTAGTTTTAAGGGGCAAAATGAGGGATGTCCCTCATAATGAGGGACACTTGAGAGGTATGATGGGACCATATTATTATAATAAGGCAAGACAAGGTGTGTGTTATTGTGCAATAACATCACTCCTGTAGTGAGTTAATGCGAGTTGAAGCTGAGTACTTCCACCACCCCCGGAGTGATGTTATTACACAACAACACACACCTTGAAGTGCCTTATTGCAATTATACAGTAGCTTGATGTTATACAAAATAAAAAAAATTAAACATTTTTTTTAGTAGATTTTTTGTGTTTCTGAAGAGACAACAGTGATCAAAAGGTCCAATAAATCCATACAGTGATGTTATTGTATAATAACATCACTGTCTCAGGCACCCACTGACCAATCAAAATATAGGAAATGTCCTTGCTACTGTATAATGTTAGATAATTTACAAGGACCGACACTTCAGTGAAGCTGTTTCTTTGTTTTCCAGTTTGAAATTCTCTGTGATCTCATTGAGGGTGATTGTTTCTGACAAGACGTCAGCTTGACATTTTGTGCGTTTTTTTTTCAGATTTTTTTAACTTACCAAGGACAGCATATTCAAAGTTTGTGCAAAGCTCCAGGCGAAGTCCCCTACCTGTGTACATATCAGCCCGAAGCACTCACAGTGGTGTATTCCAAGATGTGCTAAGCAGTGTTTGCCTCTGCAAATGATATTTGAGTATACCCCCTTGTGCAGTGCAATAAAAGTGCAACTTGCAGGCAAAGCCCTCTGCAGGCCTCTCAAGAGGATACAGATGGGGATATGACACAGGCACATAAACAGGAACAAAATATTTTTTTCCTTATAGACCAAAGTGTTTGCACCTGACACCCACATAACTGTATTGGAACCTTACCATACAAATCGCTTCCTTGCCCGCACAAGGTGCAAAAGGTCATTTGCATCTCATAATGTCCTCATTACTTAGTGAGGCACAAGCAATTGCTCCAGGAATTGCATGTGGAAGGCTATGCTGTACTTAAGGGTTTATTCCCCCATGCAGGAGGCAAGTGCCAAAGACTATTGTTGCCCCACATTCCTAGGCACAGTTGCCAAATAAAGAAGTATCATTGGCATGTAATGTGTGACCCCCCATTCCATTTCAAAGTGCAACACAAAATTCCTTGACATCTAGTGCCCCCAACAGTCCCAGTCCTATGTACCATAAACTTCCCTGGCATTGATCTAGTGTCCTACCCTCACCCCCAAGAGTCCCATAACCAGAAATAATAATAATAATGTTAACATAATAATAATCATTTTCATAATGTCCTGTGGTGTTCAGTGGCACCTTCACCCCATCCTAAGTGCCCACTACCCACCTACCACACATTAGTCCTGACACAGCCCACCACTCACCACCACAGCTGACCAGTGACTGTCTACCAAGTCCATAATCAACAGACCATATAACAGGCAAGTGCAATTTATCACAGTCTGTTGAAATGAGGATTCACTAGATGGAAGGGATATTTCTTTAACATAGTGACTGATAATGGGGTAACACTAGATGCCAGGGATATTTCTTTAGCATAGTTACTGGGAATGGGGTGACACTAGATGCCAGTGATATTTTCTTAACATAGTGACTGGGAATGGGGTTGACACTAGATGCAAGGGATATTTCTATAACATAATGACTGGGAAAGGGGTTGACACTCAATACCAGGGCTAGTTCTTTGACACAGTGACTGGAATGGGGTGACACTACATACCATGGACCTCTCTTTAACATAGTGACTGGGAATGGGGTGACACTAGATGCCAGGGAAATGTATTTAACATAGTGACACAGAATGGGGTGACACTAGATACCAGGGATATTTCTTTAACATAGTGACTAGGAACAGGGTTGACACTAGAAGCCAGGGCTAGTTCTTTGATATAGTGACTGGAATGGGGTGACACTACATGGCAGGGATATTTCTTTAACATAGTGACTAGTAATGGGGTGACACGAGATACCAGGGATACTTCTTTAACATAGTGACTGTGAATGAGGTGACACTAGATGCCAGGGATATCTCTTTAACATAGTTACTGGGAATGGGGTGAAACTAGATACCAGGGATATTTCTTTAACATAGAGACTGGGAATGGGGTGACACTAGATGCCAGGGATATTTCTTTAACATAGTGATTGGGAATGGGGATAACACTAGATGCCAGGGCTAGTACTTTCACATAGTGATGGAATGAGGTGACACTAAATACCAGGAACCTTTCTTTAACATACTGACAGGGAATGGAGTGACACTAGATACCAGGGATATTTTCTTAACATAGTGACTGGGAATGGAGTTGACACTAGATGCAAGGGATATTTCTTTAACACAGTGACTGGGAACAGAGTTGACACTAGTTACCAGGGGTAGTTCTTTCATATAATGACTGGAATGGGGTGACACTACATACCAGGCACCTTTCTTTAACATAGTGACCAGGAACGGGGTGACACTACATGCCAGGGATATTACTTTAATATAGTGACTGCGAATGGGGTAACACCAGATGCCATGGATATTTCTTTGGAATAGGGACTGGGAATGCAGGTGAAACAAGATGCTAGAGATATTTCATTAACATAGCAGCAGAGAATGGGGGTGACACTAGATGCCAGGGATATTTTCTTAACACAGTGACTAGGAATGAGGTGACACTAGATGCCAGAGATATTTTCTTAACACAGTGACTAGGAATGGGGTGACACTAGATGCCAGAGATATTTCTTTAACATAGTGACTGGGAATGGAGGAGACACTACATACCAGGGATATTTCTTTAACACAGTGACTGGAAAAATGGCTGACACAAGATGCCAGAGATATTTCTTTAACACAGTGAGTGGGTAGGGGGTTGACACTAGCTGCCAGGAATATTTCTTTAACACAGTGACTGGGAATTGGGTGACACTAGATGCCAGGGATACTTCTTTGGTGCAGTGACTGGGATTGTGGGTGACACTACATGCTAGGGATACTTCTTTATCATAGTGGCTGGGAATGGAGGGGACATATATGCCAGGGATATTTCTTCAACATAGTAACTGGGAATGGGGTTGACATTTAATCCCAGGGATATTTCTTTAACATAGTGACTGGGAATGAGGCTGACACTAGATGCCAGAGATATTTCTTTAACACAGTGACTGGGAATGGGGTGACACTAGATGCCAAGGATATTCCATTGGCATAGTGACAGGGAAAAGGGGGTGATACTAGATGCCAGGGATATTTCTTCTATATAGTAGCTGGGAATTGTGATGACACTAGATGCCAGGGATATTTCTTTAACATAGTGACTGGGAAGTTAGTGACACTAGATGACAGATATATTCCTTTACATGGTGACTAGCAATGGGGTCACAGAAGATGCCAGGGATATTTCTTCAACACAGCGACCAGGGAATAGGGTAACACTAGATGCCACGGATACTTCTTTTACATAGTGACTGGGAATGGGGTGACACTAGATGCCAGGGATATTTGTTTAATAAAGTGACTGGGAATGGGGTTGACACTAGATGCCCGGGATATTTAAGACATTGACTGGGAATGGCATGATACTAGATTCCAGAGAAATTTCTTCAACATAGTGACTGGGAATAGGGTGACACTAAATGCTAAGGATATTTCTTTGTCATAATGACTGGGAAAGGGGTGTTTGGTGCTGGTTGCCAGGGATATTTCTTTAACATAGTAGATTGCAATGTGGGTGAAACAAGATGCCAGATATATTGTTTTAACATAGTGACTGGTATATTGGGTGACACTAAATGCTGGGGATATGTCTTTATCACAGCGACTGGTAGTGGGGTTGACACTAAATGCCAGGGATATTTCTTTAACACAGTAATTAATTGAGAATCGGGTGAACTGAGATCCCAGGGACATTTCTATAACATAGTGACAGAGAATGGGGGTGTCACTAGACACCAGGGATACTTGTTTGGCATAGTGACTGGGAATGGAGTGACACTAGATCCCAGGGATACTTTTTTAACATAGTGATTCAGAATGGGGGCTGACACTAGATGCCAGAGACACTTTTTTGGCATAGTGATGGGGAATGGGGTAACACTAGATGCCAGGGACATTTCTTTAACATTGGTATTGGGAATGCAGTGACAGAAAATCCCAGGGATATTTCTTTAACACTGTGAATGGAAATGGAGGCGACACTACATGCCAAAGATATTTCTGTGACATAGTGATTTGGAATGGGGTGACACTAGATACCAGGGATACTTTTTTAGCTTAGTGACTGGGTGATGCTAGATGCCAGGGATATTTCTTTGGCATAGTGACTGGGAATGGCGTGACTCTAGATGCCAGGAATATTTCTTTAACATAATAACTGGGAATGGGGTGACACTACATCGCAGGGACATTTTTTTAACGTAGTGACTAGGAATGGGGGCTGACACTAGATGCCAGGGATACTTCCTTGGCATAGTGATGGGGAGCAGGGTGACACTAGATGCCAGGGATATTTCTTTAACATTGTGATTGGGTATGCAGTGACTGAAAATCCCAGGGATATTTCTTTAATGTAGTGAATGGGAATGAAGGTGAGCCTAGTATGCCAGAGACATATCTTTAACATTGTGATTGGGAATTAGAGTAACTGTAGATGCCAGGGATATTTCCTTAACACAGTGACTGGTAATGGAAGTGACAGGGCCAGGGATATTTCTTTAACATTATGACTGGGAATGGTATGACACTAGATGTCAAGGATATTTCTTTAAAATAGTGACTGGGAATGGGGGGGCGCGTTGATGCCAGGGATTCGTCTTTAACATAGTGATTGGGAATGTGGGTGACTATGGATGCCAGGTATATTTCTTTAACATATTGACTGGGAATGGGGTGGCTATTGATCCCAAGGATATTTCTTTAACATAGTGACTGGGAATGGGGGTGAGACTAGATGCCAGGGATATTACATAGTGACTAGGAATGGGGTGACACCAGATGCCAGGGATATTTGTTCCAAATAGTGACTGGGAATGGGGGGGTTGCTAGATGCCACAGATACTTCTTTAACATAGTGACTGGGAATGAGGGTGACACTAGATGTCAGGGATATTTCTTTAACATAGTTACTGGAAGTGGGGGTGACACTAGATGCCTGGGATATTACTGTAACATAGTGACTGGGAATCTAGATGAGGCTAGAAGCCAGGGATACTTCTTTAACATAGTGATTTGGAATATGGGTGACCCTAGATGCCAGGGATACGTCTTTTGTATAGTGACAGTGAATAGAGTGATGCTAGATCCCAGGGAAATTTCTTTAACATTGTGACTAGGAATGTGGAAGACACTTGGTGTCAAGGATCTTTTCAGAACTTTGTGACTAGGAATGGGGGTGACAATAGGTCCCAGGAATATCTCTTTTACATAGTAACTGGGAAAGGGGTGACACTAGATGCCAGTGATATTTTTAATATAGTGAATAGGAATGGGGTGCCAACTGATGGCAGGGATATTTCTTTAACATAGTGACTTTGAATGGGGGTGGCACTAGATGCCAGGGATATTTTTTTTAACTTAGTGACTGTGAATGGGGGGTGGCACTAGATGTCAATGATATTTCTTTAACATATTGACTGGGAATGTGGGTGACACTAGATGCCAAAGATATTTATTTAGCATAGTGACTGGGAATGTGGGTGACTGTAGATGCCAGGGATATTTCTTTCACATAGTGACTGTGAATGGGAATGACATGAGATGCCAGGGAAATTTCTTTAACATAGTGTTTGGAAATGGGCAACACTAGGTGCAAAAATATTTCTTTGGCAGAGTGACAGGGAATGGGGGTGACACTAGATGACAAGGATACTTCCTTTGCATAGTGACTGGGAAAGGAGGTGACACTATATGCCAGGTATATTTCTGTAACATAATGACTGGGAAAGGGGAGGTCACACTAGATGTCAGGGATATGTCTTAAACACTGTGACGGGGAAAGGGGTGACACTGGATACCAGGGATATTTATTTGGGATACTGACCATGAATGGGTGACAACAGATGCCATGGGATATTTCTTTGGAGTGCTGACTGAGAATGGGGTGATGTTAGATGCCAGATATAGTTCCTTAACATAGTGACTTGGAATAGGTTGACACTAGATGCCAGGAATATTTCCTTAACACAGTGACTGGAAATGTGGTGACACTATATGCCAGGGATAGTTCTTTAACATAATGACTGGGAATGCGGGTGATACTAGATGCCAGGGATACGTCTTAAACACAGTGACTGGGAAGGGGGTGACACTGGATGCCAGGGATATTACTTTGGCATAGTGACTGGGAGTGGGGTGACAATTAATGCCAGAGATATTTCTTTGGCATAGTGACTAGGAACGGGGTGACATTAGATGCCAGGGTTATTTCTTTAACATAGTGACTAGGAATGGTGGTGACACTAGATGCCAGGGATATTTCTTTAGCTTAGTAGCTGGCAATGGTGTGACACTAGATGCCAGGGATATTTTGTTAACGTAGTGAATGGGAATGGGGGTGACACTAGATCGCAAGATGTTTCTTTAATATAGTGACTGGAATGGGATGTCAGCAGATGCCAGGGATATTTCTTCAACACACAGGTAATGACTAGGAATGGTGGTGATGGTAGATGCCAGGGATCTTTCTTTAACATAGTAATCAGGAATGTAGTGAAACTAGATGCCAAAGATATTTCTGTGATATTTTGATTTGGAATGGTGTGACACTAGGTGCCAAGGATATTTCTTTTAGCTTAGTCACTGGGAATGGGTGATGTTAAATGCCAGGGGGATATTTCTTTGGTGTAGTGACTGGGAATAGGGTGACACTAGATGCGAGGTATGTTTCTTTACCATAGTGACTGTGAATGGGGGTGACTTTTGATGCCAGGGATATTTCTTTAACATAGTGACTAGAATAGGGGTGACTCTAGATGCCAGGGATATTTCTTTAACATAGTGACTGGGAATTAGGGAGACTCTAGATGTCAAGGATATTTCATTGGCACAGTGACTGGGAATGGGGGTGACACAAGATACCTGGGATATTTCTTTTACATAGTGACTGGAATGGGGGTGAGACTAGATGCCAGGTATATTTCTTTTACACAGTGACTGATAATGGAGGTTACACTTGATACCAAGGATATTTCTTTCACATAGTGACTGGAATGGGGGTGACACTAGATGCCAGGGATATTTTTTTTAACACAGTGACTGGAAATGGGATCGACTCTATATGCCAGGGATATTTCCTTAACCTAGTCACTGAGAATGCAGCTGACACTAAATGCCAGGGATATTTCTATATCGCAGTGACTTGGAATGGGGTGACACTTCATGCCAAGGATATTCCTTAGGCATAGTGACTGGGAATGGGGATGACACTAGATGCCAGGGATATTTATTTTATTTTTATTTATGTTATTTATTTGTGTCTAGGATTACAAAGTACGTTTGAGCCAAGGCTCTTTTACAAAGGTTCCACACGTCATGCTGGTTACAGGGTAACAGACACTAAAACATAAAACAGTTACAGGTACATGGATTTAGACAGTAACTTTGCTTGACAAAATCAGATTGAGCAA
Source organism: Neoceratodus forsteri (assembly GCA_016271365.2). Lineage (NCBI taxonomy): Eukaryota > Metazoa > Chordata > Ceratodontiformes > Ceratodontidae > Neoceratodus > Neoceratodus forsteri. The sequence goes on along the minus strand of CM028136.1, from coordinate 561,908,083 downwards.
TGAGTAACTCAAGAAACAATAGGAGGAAGAGGGCAAGAAGGGGAGAGGCTGAGGTAGGGAGAAGGCATAGGTGTAGAGGTCAGGTGAGGCAGCCGAGGGCTCTGTAAGGGCAGACACAGGGCAAGTGCATTAGAAGTTGCATTGGACAGATAAGTGCAAGAAGAGGGCAGAACTGACACCTATAAGGTCAGAAGCAGCGTAGAAATAAGATGTTATGGGGTGCAAGCACAGGTGGAGGTGCCAGTTATGGAGTGGTGGAGCTTTTTTGAGCACTCCAAGCATTGCTGTGAATAAGGTGTCACTAGAGGCTCATTCAGCCAGCTCGGAGCCCTGTATGCAAATGACCTTTGGCCTTGTGCATGCAGCAGCGGGGATTTGAAGGATTTGGGGCTTAGAGCTCCTGGTGTTGCAGTTGGTGATTTTGGGTTTGAGGAGGGTTCTGACTCCTGGTGGTGCCTTTCCCATCATGATTTTCTTAGCAGTGATGCAAGTTTGGTATTTGATTCAGTTGTTCAGTTGCAGCCAGCCTGTTTTGGAGTAGAGGTCGCAGGTGTGGGTGAGACGGTGGGAACCAGTAACGAGTCAGCAGGCTTGATTGAGGGAAGTTGAAACACGCCTGAGAGATGAGGTTGTGGCAGATCCATAGATAATGAGACCGTAGTCAATGATGCTGATGATGGAGCTCTGGACAGTTATGGACAGAGCTTCTGGGGTTAGATGTTTCCTATGTCGGAATACTAGGCCCATCCTGGTGTTGGCTACTTTTGCCACGTTATTGATGTGTGGGACATAGGAGAGATCACAGTCAAGGGTGAGGCCGAGGTATTTGAAGGTATGAACTTTTTCGAGGGTGATTCCTTGCTTAGTTTTAATGGAGAGCTGATATTGTTTGTGTTTGTTTTGGGAGCTGTAGAAGATCATGGACTTTGTTTTTTTCTGGTTAAGTATAAGTCTGTGTTTTGTGAACCAGTTTTCGACTGCATAGAAGGCCTGATGGAGGTTACCTTGTAGATGGACTGGGTCATGGCGGGATGCCAGGATGACAGCATCATCCACATAGAGTAGGATCTGTTCAGGGCAGAATTCTGGCAGTGAGTTCAGAAAAAGGGCTGAAAAAGAGGGGGCCCAAGATTGAGCCCTGTGGGACACTGGACCAGACTGGTCTTTGGTCTGAGAGTGTGCCAGCAATTCTCACTGTTTGGGAGAGGTTGTCTAAGTAGCTTTTGAATCAGTTCACCTAGTTAGGTGAGAGCCCTGCTAGTCGAAGCTGGGCAAGTAGGAGATTGTGGTTGACAGTATCAAAGGTTTTATTTAAGTCGATGAAGGTGGACCCAGTAAGATGACTGTTATCGAGTGAGTGATGGACTGCACCAGTGAATTCAAGTAGCGCCATGGGAGGTGATATGACCTTTTCTAAAGCTATGTTGCTTCTTGCACAGGATGTTGTGATTGTCTAGGAAGTCAGTGAATTGGTCTGATACAATCCGTTCTAGGGCCTTGTAGAGTGGAGGTAGGATGGAAATTGGACAGTAATTCTCAGTAGCTGTTTTGTCACCACTTTTATGAATTGGGGTTACTGTGGCAGATTTCCATAAGTCAGGGAACTAGCTGAGGCTGAGGGAGAGGTTGAAAATCCTGGTCATGGTCAGAGTCCTTCTTCAAGTGTGAGTGATAGTAGTTTGAGGTCGAGGGAGTCACTGCTGGCTCTGGAGTTGCAAATGGCTTTGGTAACGTACTTGCGGACTTGATGCATTTTTACTGCTTTAAAGTAGAAGGGAGGGTGGCTGGAGGTGGCTGGGGGGGCAAGGGGAACCACCGCATGAAAAAAACACTGTGGGAGTAACTCACTGAGGTCCGTGAAGGTGTCATTGAATGTATCAGCAATGAGTTTCTGGTCAAGTGTAGTTTCACCATTTATGCTGAGTACTGACAGGGGTGATTTAGATTGCTTCCCGGTGACATCTTTAATGTTATTCCTGAAGTTCCTACCATTGCCCCATGAGTTAGTGAGAGCATTTGTAATAGGTGAGGTCTTCGTATCGGATATATTTGGTGCAGTCATTTGTGCACATTTATAGTTAGCAATATCAACTTGTCTCGGTGTTTCTGGCAATCTCCCAAAGGTGGTCTCAAGCTTTTAGTCATCTACAGTAAGTAGGTCCCTGGTGAGCCAGGGGTTACACAGGGCTTTGGCCTTGTGCTTCTTGAAGGGTGCAAATATATTGCACGCTTGGTTGAAGATCCTGATGAAATGTTCCAGTGAGGTGTTCACATTGGTTGCAGTGAGAATTGGGGACCAATCCTGTTGACGAAGGAGGGTTTTGAGATGAGGTAGCTTGCCTCTAGGTAGAACCTGGCTAGTAATGGTTTTGGGGGGGGGGGCTTGATGAATTTATTGGACCAGTAGCAGATGATGGGGGGAATGATCAGTAAGTGTGTCAGGGAGGACAGCGGTGTTTGTGATCCTGGTGGGATGGCTTGTTATGATCCAATCCAGAAGGGTGCTGGTACCCGTTTTATAGTTTGTCCTGGTTGGGGAACTAACCATCTGTGAAAGGTTTGCCACCGCTATCAAGTCCCTGTATGCCCCTGCCTCTGCAGCAGGCCACTTAATATTAAAGTCACTGAGAAGGATGGTTTCTGAATCAGGTGAGAGAGGTCTGGTAAACTCTAGGACTGTGTTAAGCCCATTACCTTGCTCTCTCGGTGGAATGTAGACTGTGACAACTGTGATGGCTTTATTGTGTGCACTGAGAAGGATCTTGACAGGAAGAATCTGTGCAGTGGTGATTTGGGGGGGGGGTTAAGTGGATGAGGTGCCCCCGGATCATGTCCTTAAGGTACTGGGCGCATCCACCACCTCTTTTTGATGTTCGATCAAACTGGTAAACATTATACCCAGGGAGGGTGATAGCATGGTCGGGAACCGAAGGTGAGAGCCAGGTTTCTATGACTGCTAGTATGTCCGGGTTATGCTGGCAGGCAAAAGTCTGAAGGACGTCAGTTTTGTGAAGAAGACTGCATATGTTAAGTGAGATTGTTGAGAGGGATCCTGGTTGATTGGTCTGAGTTATTCTTATTGTAGGGGCTGGTCTGTGATTGGGATGAATGTTTCATGACAATAGCAGGAGAAGAAGTACACATTATAGAGTACTGGTGTGAGATACCCATGACTGGTACCTATTTGTTTTGGGCCAGAGAACTCCAAGATTCACCAGGGCAAGTAAATGGATGGAGCCATGGTTAAAGCGTGGCAGTAGTAGTGGTGGACAGGGGAAGTACCCAATGGCCATTTGGGGGAGAGGGCCATTTCGTAGTGATTGGGGATGCCCAAGGCGGGTACATGAGATCGAAAGGGAGGATACCATGGAGGGGGTGAGAGAGCGTGAGTTGGTAGATGTTTGGGACAGTGGGGAAACATGAGCAGGGGGGATGTAGGAGTGGGAAGAGGGCAAATAAGGTGAGGAGAAAGGGGTACAGAGTACCGGTGTCATACATGATTCAATGTGAATGGGAAGGGAGAGCGGGCACAGGGTGCTGGGTAGGTGGGAGGCAGCTAGTGAAAGTGGCAGGAGGTAGGCAATGAGGTGGAGGCTCAGGGGCAGGGGGAACTAGGTAAGCAGGTGGCTGAGGGAGAATGGGCAGAGGGTGGGTCAGTGGGGAACAAGGGCAGTAGCAAAAGAGGAGGATGTAGCAGAGAGGTAGTGGGGGGGCATTAAGGAGTGTAACAAGACAGGGAGACAGGAGGTAGCAGCTCTAGAATAGAGTTCAGGAATGAAACGGTGCATGGGAGTTACGGAATGCCAAAGAGGGGGTTGGCCAGTAATGGAGTGACTGGCAATAGGAGATATAGGGAGGGTGTTAGGCACAGAAAGGAGGTGGTGCAGTGAGGGGACTGAGTTGATTAGCAGAGGGGGAGGAGGAGCAGGGAGGAGGGAGAGTGGGCAGTAAAGAGAGGAGGTACAGGAGAGAGAGTATCCAATAGGAAATGAAAGGGTGGTTCCCCAGGCAGAAGTGGGTGGAGCTAAGGCCTATTTAATTAAGGTGAGGGGAGGGGTGGGCAAAAATTTTCTTCTGGAACCTACTGAAGTCTATTGGCGCAGAGCCCAGCAGAACAGTTTGAATCAGTCAAGACTGCAGGGCCAATCGGTGGCTGCGCGGAGCACAACAGTTCAACAGGAGATTGTTTTAACATAGTGACTTGCATGGGGTGACACTAAATGCCAGGGATATTTCTTTGGCATAGTGACTAGGAATGGTGGTGACAATAGATACCAGGGATAGCCCTTTAACATAGTAACTGGGAATGGGGTGAGAGTAGATGCAAGGGATATTTCTTTATCACAGTGACTGTGAATGGGGGTGACTCTAGATGCAAGGGATATTTCTTTAACATAGCGACAGGGAATTGGGGTGACACTCGATGCCAGAAATATTACCTAGTGACTGGGAATGGGGTGACACTAGATGCCAGGAATATTTTTTTAACACAGCGACAGGGAATGGGGGGTGACACTAAATTCCAGGAATATTACCTAGTGACTGGGAATGGGGTGACACTAGATGCCAGGGCTATTTCTTTAAAATAGTGACTGGGGATGGGTGGGGGCATTAGATGCCAGGGATACATCTTTAACATAGTTACTAGGAATGGGGTGACACTAGATCCCCGGTGATATTTCTTTAACATAGTGACTAGGAATGGGGTGAGGCTAGATCTCAGGGATATTTCTTTAACATAGTGACTGGGAATGGAGGTGAGAGTAGATGCCAGGTATATTACGTAGTGACTGGGAATGGGGTGACACCAGATGCCAGAGATGTTTGTTTTAAATAGTGACTGGGAATGGGGGGGATGCTAGATGCCACAGCACCTCCTTTAACATAGTGACTGGGAATGGGGGTGACATTATATTCCTGGGATATTTCTGTAACATAGTGACTGGGAATCTGGGTGAGGCTAGATGCCAGGGACACTTCTTTAACATAATGATTTAGAATGGGGGTGACATTAGATCCCAGGGATATTTCTTTTTCATAGTGACAGGGAATGTGAGTGACACTAGATGCCAGTGATACATCTTTTGTATAATGACAGGGAATGGGGTGAAGCTAGATCCCAGGAAAATTTCTTTAACATTGTGACTAGGAATGGGGAAGACACTTGATATCAGGGATCTTTTTTGAACATTGTGACTGGGAATGGGGTGACACCAGATGCCAGTGATATTTAACATAGTGAATAGGAATGGGGTGCCAACTGATGGCAGGGATATTTCTTTAACATAGTGACTGCTAAAGGGGGTGACACTAGATGTCAGGGATACTTCTTTAAATTAGTGACTGTGGATGGGGGTGGCAGTAGATGCCAGAGATATTTCTTTAATATAGTGACTAGGAATTAGGGTGACTCTAGATGCCAAGGATATTTCATTGGCACAGTGACTGGGAATGGGTGTGACACTAAATGCTTGGGATATTTCTTTTACATAGTGACTGGAATGGGGGTGAGACTAGATGCCAGGTATATTTCTTTTACACAGTGACTGGTAATGGAGGTTACACTTGATGCCAGGTATATTTCTTTTACATAGTGACTGGAATGGGGGTGACACTAAATGACAGGGATATTTCTTTAACATAGTGACTGGGAATGTGGCTTACACTAATTGCTAGAGATATTTCTTTAACACAGTGACTTGGAATGGGGTTACACTAGATGCCAAGGATATTCCTTTGGCATAGTGACTGGGAATGGGAATGACACTAGATGCCAGGGATATTGTTTTAACATAATGACTTGTACGGGGTGACACAAGATGCCAGGGATATTTCTTTAACACAGTGACTGGGAAATTAGGTGATACTAGAAGCCAGAGATGTTCCTTTAACATAGTAACTGGGAGTGGGGTGACACTAGATGCCAGGGATATTTCTTTAACATAGTGACTGGGAATGGGGTGACACTAGATGCCAGGGATATTTCTTTTACATAATGACTGGGAATGGGGTGACACTAGATGCCAGGGATATTTCTTTAACATAGTGACTGGGAATGGGGTGACACTAGATGCCAGGGATATTTCTTTAACATAGTGACTGGGAATGGGGTGACACTAGATGCCAAATATATTTCTTTGGCATAGTGACTGGGAATGGGGTGTTTGGCATTAGTTGGCAGGGATATTTCTTTAACATAGTATCTGATAGTGTGGGTGACACTAGATGCCAGGGATATTGTTTTAACATAGGACTGGTATATGGGGTGACAATAAATGCCAGGGACATTTCAGGCTGACACTATATGCCAGGCATATTTCTTTAACACAGTGATTGGGAATCAGGTGACCTGAGATCCCAGGGATATTTCTATAAGATAGTGACTGAGAATGGGGGTGACATTAGATACCAGGGATACAGCTTTGGTATAGTGTCTGGGAATGGGGAGACTGTAGATCCCCTGTACACTTTTTTAACATAGTGACTGGGAATGGGGTCTGACACTGGATGCCAGAAATACTTTCTTGGCCTAGTGACGGGGAATGGGGTGACACTAGATGCCAGGGATATTTCTTTGACATTGTGATTGGGAATGCAGTGACAGAAAATTCCTGGGGTACTTCTTTAACACTGTGAACAGGAATGGAGATGACACTACATGCCAAGGATATTTATGTGACATAGTGAACTGGAATGGGATGACACTAGATACAATGGATATTTTTTTTAGCTTATTGAGTGGGAATGGTGTGATGCTAGATGCCAGGGATATTTCTTTACCATAATGACTGGAAATGAGGTGTCACTAAATGCCAGGGATGTTGCTGTAACATAGCAACTTGGAATGGGGGTAACACTGGATCTCTGGGATACTTTTTTAACATAGGGACTAGGAATAGGAGCTGACACTAGATGCCAAGGATACTTCCTTGCCATTGTGATGGGGAATAGGGTGACACTAGATGCCAGGAATATTTATTTAACATAGTAAATAGAAAAGGGGGTTACACTAGATGCCAGGGATATTTCTTTAACATTGCGATTGGGTATGCGGTGACAGAAAATCCCAGGGATATTCATTTAACTCTGTGAATGGGTATGTAGGTGAGCCTAGTATACCAGGGATGTTTCTTTAACATAGTGGCTAGCAATGGGGAGATACTGGATGACGGGGATATTTCTTTGACATAATGACCAGAAAAGGGGGTGACACTAGATCCCTGGGATATTTTTTTAACATAGTGACTAGGAATGTGGGCTGACACTAGATGCCAAGGATACTTCCTTGGTATTATGATGGGGAATAGGGTGACACTAGATGCCAGGGATATTTCTTTAACATAGTAACCAGAAAAGGGGGTTACATTAGATGCCTGGGATATTTCTTTAACATTCTGATTAGGTATGCGGTAACAGAAAATCCCAGCAACCTTTCTTTAACACTGTGAATGGGAATGGAGGTGAGTCTAGTATGCCAGGGATATTTCTTTAACATACTGGCTGGCAATGGGGAGACACTAGATGATGGGAGTATTTCTTTAACACAGTGACTAGTTATGGAAGTGACACTAGATGCCAGGGATATTTCTTTAATATAGTGATTGGGAATAGGGTGTTAATAGATCCAGGGTATATTTTCTTTAACATAGTGACTCAGACTGAGGGTGTCACAAGATGCCAGGGATATTTCTTTAACATTATGACTGGGAATGGAGGTGACACTAGATGCCAGGGATATTACATAGTGACTGGGAATGGGGTGACACTAGATGCCAGGGATATTCTCTTTAACACAGTGACTGGGAATGGGGGGGGGATGCTAGATGCCAGAGACATATCTTTAACATTGTGATTGGGAATGAGAGTGACTGTAGATGCCAGGGATATCTCTTTAACATAGTGACTGGGAATGAAGTAACACTAGATCCCAGGGATATTTCTTTAACATAGTTACTGGGAATAGGGGTGAGACTAGATGCCAGTTATATTACATAGAGACTGGAAACAGGGTGACACTTGGGTCCAGGGATATTTCTTTAAGATAATGACTGGGAATCGGGGGGTGGGATCCTAAATGCCAGGGATACTTCTTTTACATAGTGACTGGGAATGAGTGTGACACTAGATGCCAGGGATATTTCTTTAAGATATTGACTGGGAATAGGGGTATCACTAGATGCCAGGGATATTCCTTAACATAGTGATTGGGAATGGGGTGACAATAGATGGGAGGAATATTTCTTTAACACAGTGACTAGGAATGGGGTAACACCAGATGCATGGGATATTTCTTTATCATAATGACTAGGAATGACATGACAGCAGATGCTAGGGATATTTCTGTAACATAGTGACTGGGAATCTGGGTGAGGCTAGATGCCAGGGATACTTCCTTAACAGAGTAATTTGGAATGGGGTGACACTACATTTCAGGGATATGTCTTAAAGCACAGTGACTGGGAAAGGGGTGACACTGGAAGCCAGGGGTATTTCTTTGGCATAGTGACTGTGAGTGAGGTGACAATTAATGCCAGGGATATTTGTTTTGCATAGTGACTAGGAATGGGGTGACACTAGATGCTAGGGTTATTTCTTTAACATAGTGACTGGGAATGGGTGTGACACTAGATGCCAGGGATATTTCTTTAGCATAGTGGCTAGCAATGGTATGACAATAGATGCTAGGGATATTTCTTTAATGTAGTGACTGGGAATGGGGGTGATACTAGATGCCAAGGATGTTTCTTTAATATACTGACTGGAATGTGGTGACACTAAATGCCAGGGAAATTTCTTTAACATTTTGATTGGGTATGCTGTGACAGAAAATCCCTGGGATATTTCTTTAACACTGTGAATGGAAATGTAGGTGAGCCTAGTATACCAGGGATATTTCTTTAACATAGTGATTGGCAATGGGGTGACACTAGATGACAGAGATATTTCTTTAATATAATGACTGGGAATGGTGGGGACACTAGATCCCTGGCATATTTTTTTTTTAATTTAGTGACTAGGAATGGGAGCTGACACTAGATGCCAAGGATAGTTCTTTGCCATTGTGATGGGGAATAGGGTGACACTAGATGCCAACGATATTTCTTTAACATAGTAACTAGAAAAGGGGGTTACACTAGATGCCAGAGATATTTCTTTAAGATTGTGATTGGGTGTGCGGTGACAGAAAATCCCAGGGATATTTCTTTAACCCTGTGAATGGGAATAGAGGTGAGCCTAGTATACCAGGGATATTTCTTTAACAAAGTGGCTGGCAATGGGGTGAAACTAGATGATGGGGATATTTCTTTAACACAGTGACTGGTTATGGAAATGACACTAGATGCCAGGGCATTCCTTTAACATAGTGATTGGGAATGGAGTGATAATAGATCAAAGGGATATTTCTTTAACATAGTGACTCAGAGAGAGGGTGTCACAAGATGCCAGGGATATTTCTTTAACATTATGACTGGGAATGGGGGTTTCACTAGATGCTAGAGATATTACAAAGTGACTGGGAATGGGGTGACAGTAGATGCCAGGGATGTTTCTTTAACATAGTGACTGGGAATCGGGTGACACTAGATCCCAGGCATGTTTCTTTAACATGGTGACTGGGAATGGGGGCTGACACTAGATGCCAGGGATACTTCCTTGGCATAGGGATGGGGAACAGGGTGACACTAGATGCCAGAAATATTTCTTTAACATTGTGATTGGGTATGCAGTGACTGAAAATCCTATGGATATTTCTTTAACACTGTGAATGGGAATGAAGGCGAGCCTAGTATACCAGTGATATTTCTTTAACATAGTGACTGGAAATGGGGAATGCTAGATGCCAGGGATATATCTTTAACATTGTGATTGGGAATGAGGGTGTCTGTAGATGCCAGTGATATTTCTTTAACATAGTGACTGGGAATGGGGTGACACTGGATCCAAGGGATATTTCTTTAACATAGTGACTCAGATTGAGGGTGTCACAAGATGCCAGGGATATTTCTTTAATATTATGACTGGGAATTGGGGGTGACAGTAAATGCCAGGGATATTACATAATGACTGGGAATGGGACAATACTAGATATCAGGGATATTTCTTTAACATAGTGACTAGGAATGGGGTGACACTAGATCCCAGTAATATTTCTTTAACATAGTGACTGGGAATGGGGTGACACTGGATCCAAGGGATATTTCTTTAACATAGTGACTCAGATTGAGGGTGTCACAAGATGCCAGGGATATTTCTTTAATATTGTGACTGGGAATTGGGGGTGACAGTAAATGCCAGGGATATTACATAATGACTGGGAATGGGACAATACTAGATATCAGGGATATTTCTTTAACATAGTGACTGTCAATGGGTAACACTAGATCCCAGGGATATTTCTTTAACACAGTGACTAGGAAAGGGGGTGAGACTAGAAGCCAGTTATAATACATAGTGACTGGAAATGAGGTGACACTAGAGTCCAGGGATATTTCTTTAAAATAGTGACTGGGAATGGGGGGACACGCGATCCCAGGGATATTCCTGTAACATGGTGACTGTGAATGGGGTGACAGTAGATGCCAGGGATATTTCTTTAACATAGTGACTGGGAATGGGGTGACAGTAGATGCCAGGGATATTTCTGTAACACAGTGATTGAGAATCTGGGTGAGGCTACTTCTTTAGCAGAGTAATTTGGAATGGGGGTGACACTAGATTCCAGGAATATGTCTTAAACACAGTGACTGGGAAGGGGGTGACACTGGAAGCCAGGGATATTTCTTTGGCATAGTGACTGTGAGTGGGGTGACAATTAATGCCAGGGATATTTCTTTAACATAGTGAATGGGAATGGGTGTGACACTAGATGCCAGGGATATTTCTTTAGCCTAGTGGTTAGCAATGGCGTGACAATGGATGCTAGGGATATTTCTTTTACGTAGTGACTGGGGATGGGGGTGACACTAGATGCTAAGGATGTTTCTTTAATATAGTGACTGGAATGGGGTTACACTAGATGCCAAGGATATTTCTTCAACTTATAGGTAATCACTTGGAATGGTGGTAATGGTAGATGCCAGGGATATTTCTTTAAAATAGTAATTGGGAATGTGGTGAAACTAGATGCCAGGGATATTTCTGTGACACAGTGATTTGGAATGGGGTGACACTAGATGCAAGGGCTATTCTTTTTAGCTTAGTGATAGGGAATGGGGTGATGATAGATGCCAGGGATATTTCTTTACCATACTGACTGGGAATGTGGTGACACTAGATGCCAGGGATATTTCTCTAACATAATGACTGAAAATTAGGGTGACTCTGAATGCCAAGGATATTTCATAGGCACAATGACTGGGAATGAGGGTGACACTAGATGCCCAAGATATTTGTTTTACATGGTGACTAGAATGGGGTGAAACTAGATGCAGTAATGTTTTTTTAACACAGTGACTGGGAATGGAGGTTACACTTGATGCCAGGGATATATCTTTAACATAGTGACTGGATTGGAGGTGACACTAGATGCCAGAAATATTTGTTTAACACAGTAACTGGAAATCTGGGTGACACTGGATATTAGGGATATTTCGGTGACATAGTGATTGGGAATGGGGTGACATTAGATACAAAGGATATTTCTGTGGCTTAGTGACTGGGAATGGGGTGATGCCAGGGGTATTCTTTAATATAAAAACTGGGAATGGGGGTGACACTAGATGCCAGAGATGTTTCTTTATTGTAGTGACAGGGAATGGGGGTGACACTTGATGCCAGGGATTTTTTTTAACATAATGACTAGAAATTGGGGTGACACTCGAGGGCAGGGATATTTCTTTCAAGGAAGAGAACGTGGGTGGATGCCCTTTGTATAAAGTAGACCGAATGTTCCTATTGGTAGCTGGTTGAATGTTTGACTTCAATGTAGTGATAAAATGTTTCTGGAGACCAGCCACTCAGTTCATCATAAGAAATGTAGTTTTATTTTGATATTTTCTTAGAACACCATGATCCCCTAGGTACGCCCAATGTTTCACCCAACACTGGGCTTCCTCAGGGGTTTGGGATCTTGTGTTCCTAAATAGATTCTTTCATTATTGGCTTTAGAACAACTAGGATTCATTTTCCTGTTTGTTTCTAGCTTCAGATTATAACTTTTTATCTGAAACAAGTTACAACCACTTGGAGTCTGTGCTTACTTTGATTTCAGTCTTTTCAGACCACCCAGGGGCACCATTCCAAACTTTCCTTCACTCAGATTTCTAGCATTACAATGCTCATTTCTTGCCTAAGCTAAATAGCATGTGGTGCATTTTCAGTTCAGGTGAATTGAAACTGCACCACATGTTATTTAGCTTAGTCTGAAATCAAACTAAGCACCGACTCAAAGTGGTTGTAACTTGTTTCAGATAAAAATTTATAATCTGAAGCTAGAAACAAACAGGAAACTGAATCCTAGTTGTTCTAAATCCAATAATGAAACACTCCATTTAGGAACACAAGATCCTAAGCCCCTGAGGAAGCTCGGTGTTGGGTGAAACGTTGGGCGTACCTAGGGGATCATGGTGCTCTAAGAAAATATCAAAATAATACTACATTTCTTATGATGAACTGAGTAAGCTGGTCTCCAGAAACTTTTTTTCACTACAGGGATATTAACATAATGATTAGGAATAAGGATGATGCTAGATGCCAGCGATATGTCTTATTGAGTCTTGGATTACAACACCTTTGAGCAATACAACTCATTTACAAAGGTTCCATGCCTGTAGTACAAAAAGAAAATAAGTTAAACAATAGATAAGTAAATAGCAGACATCAAGAATAAACTTAAAAAAACTAATACATCAAAAGCAATCAAAATAGCACTGAATGTTACTTAATATAACAGTAAAGGTAGCTAGAGGAGTGGGCAGCCTGGGGGGCCTTATCATATTCTGTGAGAGAAAGTAATGGGATGTAAGGTGGGGGGACAGGAGACATGAGATGGGGAAGGAGAAGAGTTGCACAGGAGGTGGAGGGGGAAGGAGAGGTGCTGCAAAGGAGGTGATGGGTAATAGAGAGATGAGGGAAGGGGGAGGTGGAAAGAATCGAATGAAATGAGTGCAGAGAGAAGGGGGTGGGAGACAAATTAATAGTAGAGGGAGAAGAGGTGGTGTTTAGCCAGGGTAGGGGGCAGCATAGCAGGCCTGGTCAAAACCCAAGAGAGAGAGAGAGAGTAGTATGGGTGGGAGAGGAGGTAAGAGAGAAATGTAGGGGTGAGGAGGGGAAGAGTGCTGCAAAACAGGTGGCATAAGATAAGAGAATGGGTGTGGGTGGAAGGGGGAAGATGTTGACATAATGACTGGGAATGGAGGTGACGCTAGAAGCCAGGGATATTTCTTTAACATAGTGACTAGGAATGGGGGTGATACTAGATACAAGGGATATTTCTTTAACACAGTTACTGGGAATGGAGGCGACACTAGATGCCAGGGCTATTTCTTTAACACAGTGACTGGGAGTGGAGTGCCACTTGTTTGCAGAGATATTTATTTAACTAAGTAAGTAAGTGGATTTTTATTTCTACACCCCCAATCCTGGAGGCTCTGGGCACTTTGCATAAGGATCAGACATTTAAAACAAATCAGATATACAATAAAAATGGGATAGGTTATAATAAATAGACTAAATCATATACAGCTTTAAACCCCCTACTCTAAAACTTGGTAACGTGGTGACGGGGAATGGGGTGACACTAGATGCCAGTGAGTGCACTCACACACAAATAGTTTTGTCCTGCTCACAGTGAGGCTTTTAATATGATTAGTACAGTGCAAACTGGCACAAACCTCATTTTGCAGGGGCCAACCTGTTTGTGTAGCAAAAGTACTCCAACATTCTGCCTCATGTGTTGTAAAAAAGTCCCTGAGACAAATATGTTAAAGTTATTCCTATAAATAAGTGCAGGTTTGTAAACGATATTTATTCTGCAATGACATAGAGTTTTTTTTTTACCATAAGATACTGTGTTACTAATATGAACAAAGCGGGTGATTTGATACCTTTCATTGGACCAACAAGAGATTTACAAAATACAAGCTTTCTGGCTACACATAGCTCTTCATTAGGCAACGGCAGAATGTTAAAAAAAAACTACTTAAATACATTAAGGCCTCTAGAACCACTACACCCAGAAGATGCCAAATTCATGTTTGCTTCTCTTGCTGTTAATTTTCACGTGAATAAACAAACAGGAATGCTCTTAGGACATAAGTATTTAACAATGTATAGACCTTCTGCCGTCATATTCCATCCACAGAGAGGAGCTTACTTTTTAAATCTGACATATTACCACCTAGGATTTTGAAGAGGTTTTCTTTTTTTGTCTCTGCACATATCCAGCTATTTACTTTATCAACAGAGCTTTCACACCCATGCATAAAAGTTTATTTTTCAATTCTACTAAATGTATTTAAGGCTTTTTTTGAAGATTCTGCCATTGCCTGGTGAAGGGCTCTATGCAGCCTGAAAGCTTGTGTTTTAAAAATCTCGTTTGTCCAATAAAAGGTACCAAATCACCCACTTTGTTCATCTTTTTGTACAAGGGACAATACAGCTACAAACAATTCTTTATGTTACTAGAATGAATGATACTATGTATGTTGACTACAACCTGCCCTGCATTGTTATCTGTGAAACTGCAGCATCTGTGTCCCACAAAAATCGTATCAGATGAAGCCAGAAATCAAAGATTAGGTATCTGCGATGCTAGTTAGGGGTAAGCCAGGGATGCTGGGACCCCAATAATATCACTGCAACTCCTATCTATCATGTCTTGTGCCACCACTAGGAACTCACAGAAAAAGCTTTACCTAGGGTTTGACAGTATCAATTTGGTGGGTGGGAATTGGAAACTTTGCTGTCTCTGTGATTCTGCTTCATCATTTTCAACCTCTTTGACTCTTGTGAAGTGACACCACTATTAAATGTACTGAATTCCCTTGGTTTTAGCATTCTTCTATGAATCTGAACTGCTGTTTTACTCTATAGCTTTTCCTGCTAACTCTTGATGTTAACAGTAGAGTAGTGTGAGCAGTGAAAATGTCATCAGTCAAAATATTTGCTAGAGAATCCTTAACATTTCCACTAATGGGCCCCATTTCATCTCTGTTATTCCTTCGGTGCCGTTGAGCATCCCTGACCTTTCTACTGCAACAGAGCTGTGTGTCAGATCTGCGGATCAGGTGGTTCCATACTGAGATGGGGCCAAAAGGGGGAGCCTTGTATTAGTGAATAACTGAGCTGGCGTTACATCCTCTGCATTTGTGAACATTTTTAAATCGGACTCTGTTAAGTTTTTTCCTTTTCTTGGGGGGGGGGCTATTTAGGTCAGTTTTTGCAGTCAGATATCCAAGAATGCAAACCATCATTGATTTCTCCTCTAGATACTGCAATATATTCCTTTCCTTTTTATTGTAATAAATAAGATTTTCAGTAGTTTGCTGTAAAACTGCACTCTGAACACTTTAGACCTATGTTGACAATGTGTGGTGTGGAGTTATAACATAGTAGCATAGTACTGCAATAATGGAAGGGACTTAGGTTTCATCATGTCTATCCCCTCTTGCCCCACAGCAGTAAACCCCAATTTGACTATGGACACACATCCAAGATTATGAGTCAGGATTTTACCCTTAGTCATGCTATATAACCCATAATACAATTTCCCCTAAGGAATATGTCTAGTCTTGCTTTTATATTCTCAACAGTGTTAGCTTCTGCAACCTAAAGTTACCATATATAAGTGATCACTGTTATAATTGGCTGGTGTACATATACACTTTGGTTAGCACCATCTCAAGGTGGGATTAGATTAGAACTGCATGAGCCAGAAAGTAACTGACAGGCTATTCTGAACTGCAGGTGCTTTGATGATGGATGGTGAATTATCTATCACCAGCCATTGCTAGGCAGATGAATGGGTGGGCAAGGGAAGTGCTGTGGTGGAGGATCGTAACATGTAGTTAGGTGTGTAGGAAGAGATACTGACACAGCTATAAGCACGGAATGTAGATTGTACATTTTGAACACAAAACCATAAGTGGCCATCTTAAATTGAATTTTGTAAGGGAAAAAAGACAGCCATGTCTCCACATTTGAATGCCTCCACTAAAGGAAAGTACTCATTGATTCTGATTTCATGTTATAAGGGACATTGAAAGGAATTGCTATATAGGGCACTAAATAAAAAAATTATTTTTTAAGCAGTCCATTTCCATAGTGCCTGGGGTATGGGGAGGAGTCTCAGTCTTTAAGAATCACCGATGTGTTATTTTCTCCTGTTCTTCTATAGTATGTGCCTTTTGTTAACAAAGTCTAAATCCCAATTATAAAATAGATAAGAGACACCAAGACCTCTGATTAGCGAGATGATATCTCATAATCATGCATTATTCCAGCACAACAGCACAGGTTAAAATATTTAACTTTTTGAACCTCATGACAAAGTTTTTAAAGCTAAAATTAGAGGTACAATTTTATAATCCAAATACAGCGCTCTAGGGTTAGAGTAACTGTATGATAATGGAAGTTCCCAGGTGCGTAAGGCACTCTGCATTGCTTCATGTCTCACTTCCCGAGATGTGCTGTCATTCCTCAACATGCTCACAGTGTTATGTCATATTCCTTAATCCATCCAATACACTCATACCAAGACAATTTTCTAATGAAATAAACAAGGTCTTTGGAAGAATACAGAACATATTAGGCTCATCCAAGAAGCAATATTTTTAGGATTGCACCCAGTATAACCCTTTTAATACAATGCAGGGCTGATAACATACTTCAGGCACTTTTCTGTATATCTGAGCCTGTCTGAAATGACAGTTGTTTTAGTTATACAGACAAAAAAAAATCTTCTAGTGATACTACTGGGAGTTTTAGTGTTTGATTATAGTATCATGCACAGTACTGAAAAAAAAAACAGAGGTAACATTTCAAAGGTTTGGCATGGTGCGCTGAAAGAACTTTGCCAATCCATGTTATAAGGCCTCTAGAACCACAACACCCACAAGATGCCGAATTTATGTAGGCTTCTCTTGCTGCTGGTTTTTGTTATATTTTTAAAAATGGGGACATGGCACAGTCTACATACCAGTACTGGTCATGCCTTCATCTTTTTGGCACACACAGACAAAATTAAATTGCATTCTGCTTTTCTATAAATACCAGGACAAGAACCCAGTTGTTTAAGACTCACAAAAAATAATTTCTAACTTGGACCAAAACAATGTTTTAGAGAGGATGCAGTAGGCTAACTGTATTCCTTAAAGAGTTTTTTCCAGTTTCCAGGAAAACTTTAAAAAGGCAAGGAAGCATGTGAGTTTGGCATGAAAATGTTCAAACTGGTGGAGGGGGAGTTTCATGGTTGGGTACTGTATTTTATGGAATAGACATTTTTTTATTCTGCAGAGCTAGCTAGTGTTTGTTGGACTCCTGAGCTCAGAGTTGAGCTGTCTGTGAGTATATTAAATAGAGAATAATGGATAGGCAAGTGTGTGTTATGAATATTTTTTTCACACCCAATGTGTGTGATGACCCATAAACCTCGAGAGCGAAGCTCGAGAAGTTTATTGGTCATCACACCCGAGGGTGTGAAAAAAATATTCATAGGCACACACTTGCCTATCATTTATTTTTTATAATTACTAGTGCAGAGTCTTAGCCAGTGTTTTTCTTATAGGGTAAAAAAAAAGTTCTTTGTTTTTGTTCAGAAGTAGTTCTATTGTAGCTTCATATAACAGAACAGGCTTTCTTTAACTAATTATGGTATAATCTTTGTAAATGTTAAGAACGAGGAACACTATGATTTTTTGTCTTATAATGCAAAGTTTAAATTGTTTAAATACCAGGGGCCTGATTACAAGATGCATGGTGCAGCTCACGGGTTTATGCAAGTTGCTTCCATGTGGTTCTATGCCGGGGACCCTGCACCCTATTCTAAGATAGGCAGGATCCCTGGCACCTATGCCTGTGACTTGCAGCAGCCAAAGGCTAGTGCCAAGGAAATGGTGCACTGGACCTGGGTGCTGCAAGTCACAGCATGCAATCTTCTGCTTCCCCAGAGACCCCCACCCCAAAACACATGAGCAATCACCTGGGGGCATTGGGGATCTGGCTGGTTGGCACAGGTGATCGGGGGCTAGATGCAAAACAGTCCTGGGGATCCCCAAATTTCAGGGGTGGGGGCATGACAGAGTGGGGGGCATGGGGTGCACAACCATGTAGTTTCCATGGTGCTGCAGGAGGACATTTGTCACTGTGCCAGGACAGATGCCCCTTAGACCACCTCCCAGCTGGTCTAACCCCACTACGCCATACTGAGTCCTAGAATGGTGTAAATGGATTACGGCAGTCACCCTTCCAGAATAGGGCACAGTTTGCTGCCATAACCCACCCTTGCATCATGCTGCTGTGGGTTGCAGGCATAGTGGGTGGCATAGGCCACCTTTGGCACAACCCGCATATGACATGGCACAAGTTGCCTCTTGGAATCATGACTTGCATTATGCCTGGTGCAAGGTGCGATTTGCGTGACTGGGTTTGGTGTAAATCACCTTACATCAGGCATAACCCAACTTGAAATCAGGCCCCAGGAGTAGAAGTGTCCTTGAGAAGTTTAGTAGAGAAGCTTGTAGAAATCCGCTGGAGATCAGAGTCAAACGGTAGAGAATGAGTGAAAGAAAAGGCAACATTTAAGAAACTTTTTTTAGAAAGGCTAGCAAGTTAAAACTGTAAGAACTCGGGTGAAATTGTGCTGTTCACAGTGCCATGAGCATGATGTGTTGCTGTAGCAATGAAGATCTTCCAGTTATGGTTGTTGTGGAGATCCGTGACAGAGAAAAACTGTAAGGGAGTGTCTTTAACTTGCAGTCTTCTACAGGGTTTTAAACAATTGGTTAGCATTTTTTTCTTGGGACAATACTAACTGTACAGAAAGCAATTATATAGGTTTTCTAGCAGTGTTATGTTTGTTAAATACAGTGAGGCAAGTGCTATGCATTTTCACAATGTTTTAGAACTTTTATGAGCAAAACGCTAATCAACTTTTAGAGTTAAATAAAACCCTGTTCTACAGTGTTTTTTACTTTAAAAAAAAGAAATGTGAGGGATACAGATGTTTCTGAAGAAATGGCATGGACGGAGGCAGTCATGCTGAAGCTTGCAGTGGTAAGGAGAAGCACTTTGTGGGGGCAAAATCTGAGAGTTAATGCTTGAGCTGTCTCAAGTGACAAGTAGCACTCAAGCATTCTAACAGTGACTTTCAGACTGAGAAATGTTGTAATAACTCAATTTCAGGTTAGTACAGCATTTCACAGTGTCTGAATTCAGGTTGCTAAAGGGCGTCACCAGTAATTATAAAAGTGATATTGGGACACAATGTTTCATTAATTTTCAGTAACTGCACTCATATTCATTATTACTGAAAACATTTACATGAAGACAGGATGTGTGTCTCAAGCTTCATTTCATCCTTCTGCATCTCTTATAATCCTCTGTTTATGACATCATAGTCATTTCCACAGCAACAGAAATGACCATGCAAATGTCCTCAGTAGTAAAGCATGAGGGGATAAAAATTAAGATCATTAATAAAACAAAACTGAAATTGTATCTAAAGATTAATATTTTAAGATGTATTCCTGCATATTGAATAAAAACTTTGAAGATTCAGTAGAAGCACAGACATTTTGAACCAAGGTGCTAAAGCATGCTAAGCTTTAACAGGACCAGATCCTCATAACCCTTCATTTGTGGACTTAAGATGTTGACTACAGTGAAGGATTCTGCAGGAGGAATATGTGCAGGAAATTATGGCATCCATAGTCACTTTTCTACAGCAACCTATAAATGCAGTACTGATCTGCCTGACATGAATATGCGCTGTCTGTTACCCTGGAGCTCGTTGACCTCAAGTCACTCCTGGATATGCTCTTTTATAATGGTCTGTTGCCACTTCCTTAGGATAGAGGTTAGCTGTCTGATATTTAGTTCTCAGGGTCCTCTCTACTCTCACTCTTTTGGAGTGGGACCTCTTTGGCCACTCTGCAAACCATTGGAACCACCCATGTTTCTGTGGAGCAGTTAAAGAGAGTCTGTAAGTGGTCCCACCAGGAACTGGACCATCTACCTTAGCACCCTATTGTACAGTACATCTGGCCATTGTGATTTGTCCATCATCAGGGTCCCAAGACCCCTGAATACTCTCTCGACTGCTATGTCCCATCTCTAATTTGTGCACCCTCACCCACCTGGCTATAATTTCACACTTGAGGAATAGTCCTTTCTGTTTCTTTGAAAAGACTAACCAGAAGTGTTCATTTAGAATACCTGTCTTTTTCTTATCATCTTCCTCCTATATTTTATTTCTTTGTGAAATCTTGTGAAAATATTTGTCTCCATATAACTTGGCCACCAGTAGAACTAGATACTGACAAAGTAGAATGCATAACCTTCTTGAAATGGTCATAGAAGCTGATAAGCATGTTGAGATTTGGTTCAGTGGTTTTTATGTTACAACGGTTCATAATTTCACTATTTAATGATTTGTGAAATTTTCTAAAATGTTTTATTTATTTAGTTTTATTTTAGTCTTTTGGTAACTGGGTAAGGCCCATTAGGCACAAGTGCCTGTTTTCAGGTGCAGCCTGGGAGCACTGTGCGGTTAAGTGACTTGCTCAGAGTCACACAGTATGCAAGTGGAGGTTGTGAGAATCAAACCAAGGTCTGGTCTGCTGGATGTACCAAGCTCATTCACAGCTTGTTACTCTAACCTCTAGGCTATACTGCCAGCCCAGTTTTAAAAATGCGGATGTTTGTAACTTCCCTACTGTTGTAAATTTTGGCAGGAATAGTTCTAAGGAGAAGGAGAGCCTCCTGAATATGCAATCTGAGGTGCTCAGTCTCTGCCCATGCTGCCTGGAGCTGAGCCCTTAGATCTCCAATGGTTCAGCATGTAGGACAGCATCCTAAATCCTGTATGACTGCCCTTTTGAAAAGTGTCCCACAGTACCTGCCGTTAATAATATCCTTTTCAGATGAGTTGCCAGGTTCATAACTTGGTATGAGTAATTGGAGGAAAATGAAAGCAAAAGTTTAAGTTTTTTTTGTTGGTTTGTTTGTTTTTATATAACTTGTTATAACAAGTTAACCCTTGCAGGGCTGTGGACTGATATATCAGTCCATAATTCCCATATGTTCTAATTCTGTCAGCAGTCTAAGGGTTGAATTACTTGTGCCCCTGTAAGTGAGGTCACTGTGTGGATACCCCTCTGTTCCTCCCCTTAATGCTTTGCTACAGGAAATGTCACGACTGTGCTACTCTATAAAAGGAGTGTAGCTTGGGGTGGTTGGGGATGTGGATGGGTGGCTGGGCCCTTTCCCTGCTGAAAAAGAAGAACCATGGATGAAAGAAGCAAGGAGGTAAGAGCAGAAACAATCATCCAACAACAAACGCAGTGGCCCTGAAAGCTTAGCTTAATGATAGATAAACCTGTAAAGCACCACCTGTAATACTTTCTCAGAAGATATACCCTGTAAAAAAACACTTTGCTACACAGAAAATAAAGCAGTAACAGAAGATATACCTTGCAAAAAACAATTTGAATCAGAGAAGGTTACAGCAGTAATCTGTAAGCACAAAACAGTAACAAACCTGTAGGCACACCCTATAATGATGCAGCAGAAAGTATACCCTGCAACAGCAATTTGAATCAGAGAACAATACAGCAGTAAAATGTTAGCAAGAAATAGTAACAAACCCTGTGAGTACAAAAGAAAATAGTAACACACAGTAACTCTGCCTAGCCAAAAGAAGCCTTAATCTTTTTCCTTGCTCTGATAATGTTCCTTGCTCTCTCCTTACAAGCAAACCTAGAAGAAAAGAGTTTAGGTGAAGCTAGGTGCCTTTGCCAGCAAACCTACACTTGAACCTTGCTTTATTTAATTAGTGCAAAAAAACTCTCATAAACAGCCAAACAAAGGCAACCTGCCCTACATCTTTGGTTGACAACCCTTTATCAGAGAGCATGCCTAACCTGAATACATCATTAGTTTAATACATATCATGTTTTGACATCATAATGACAGTGCAACATAGTGCTGGCAGAGACATCGAACTGTACTGCATGTACAGTACAGTATTCACATGGATACATGCACACTTTAAAATCATAGTACAATACATTTCATTGCCTATTTAAAATTATTTCTGTTTCTTTGCCTTGTGCACTTGCAATTAACTCTGATCAGGATCCCATCAAATTTAAAATATAGTGCAGTCCTCTTAAATGCATACCCTTGGGACCAGCAAAACATATACATTTAAGAGGGCTATGCATTTATCAGATCTTGTATTCTTTTAATGGTGAGTGCAACTTGCAGTATGTGCTGGGGGCTTAATAGAGGAAGGAAATGCCAGTAGCACTTAAATGCTTCTTTGGTTGGGGTAGAGTGATTTGTGACATGTTGTGGCATTCTTTGATCTGATTCATGTGTGAGGGAGGGTACTTTTGGGAATCATGTAAAGTGCTTCTGTGACATTCTTTTGGGTTCTTTGCTTTGATTTCAGAGTGAGTGAGGGTGCTTCTGTGACTTGGGTTTAATAGTTAAAAGGTTGAAGTAGGTGATTAACACCAAATTTTAAACAGAGCAGCCCATTTACAGACAACTAATTGCTAATTAGTAAGGCAGTTACAGGCAGTGCTAGTAAAATTGGCCAGACAGTCCACACTTGAACAATAACACTGAGGGAAAAATATGAATTTAAAAGGAATCTTTTTGTGGTTTTAACAGGTCTATTTACCATAGGAAGTATAAGAAAAAAGCGGGACTTAGAAATTCTATGCATTTATGCAGGCTATGCATTTATAGGATATGCATTTAAGTGGGATGCACCGTAGTTGTACTGCAGCACAAACAAAATGGCTTCTAGAAGGAAGTTATCTGTAAAATATGTTACTTTGTTATTCTTTTTTAGGAAGTATTCACAAGCTCTGACTCTGTCAAGCCACAAGAATCCATCCTTCCATTCAAAATCTTTGAACTTTTAATTTATTTAAAAGTTTTGTAACCGGGAAAGGCACACGGGGCCGAAGCTTATTTCCAGGTGTGACCTGGGGAAAGGGGAAGGGAAACAAAACAAACAGCAGTCACAAACAACTGAAGTGCAAGAACAACAGTATTAAAGTGCAAATATGGTGGGCAAAATAGTGGTAGGAATACAATGCGGATAAAATGACAGCATTACTGTACATAGGTGTCATTTAAAGATTTATAAAGGTATGAAGGGGGTCAGGCAGGTTTAAATTTGAATAAGGAAAGGCCATCAGGTGAGGGAGCGAGGAGAAGGTGAGAGAAGAGTGAGGGCACATTAGAATTAAGGTAAGGCAGTAGTGGGGGAAGGGGGAGAGGGTTGGGGGGAAAGGCAGGAACAAATGGGAGGATGTTGACTTTAGCAGCCACTTTAGGGATAGTAGGGATGAGGCATGGTGAAGAAGAGGATGGAGCCAGTTCTATAGGGAGGGGAGACAGTAGAAGATGGCAGCCATAGCAGCACTAGAGTGAAGGTTAGGAACTGAGAAGGAACGGGAGTCTCTAGATCGAAGGGGGAAGGAGGAGGAGGAGGAAGCATAGGAGTAGCGGAGAGAGCATGGTTAGGAGGGAAGTGAGGCAAATCAGTATTTACCAATAAGGGAGAAGTAGTGGGAACGGCGATGCAAGGGTGGGGGGGATGATTGAAAGAGTGGAATAAAGGGAGCAGTGAAGTGTGCAGGGAGGAGAGTTAGTTGTAAAGTGACAGAAGGCATTACAGAGGGTGTCCAGTCTAGCGAGGGTGGAAGGAAGGGCTGCACTGTAGACCACGTCTGCATAGTCAGAAATAGGGAGGATCATTAGGTCATTCAGGACTTTGGAGGGAAGACAGTCCCTGTTGCGGTAAAGGATGCTTTATTTGGGGCAAAGCTTTGCGTATAGCATCAGTGTGGGCTGAGAAGTCTAGGTTACTATCAAGCCACACAATGAGTAATTTATAAATGTGGACTGCCTCCAGCTGGGTATCATCAAGCGTGGAAAAAACAGGGACAAGTGAGAGCCTTGCTAGCTGTTGGCTGGTGGCAAAGGTCATGGACATTGTCTTCCTGGTGTTTACTTTAAGCTGGTTGGCTTGATACCAGCATAGTGCATTATGAAAATTGCACTGGAGTGAGGATGCAACCACAGACATGGGAGTGAGGATGCAACCACAGAAGTGGAGGAGGCAGATACATAGACGACTGTATCGTCAGCATACATATGAATATAAGAGGAAACACAGACAGAAGGGAGATCATTTAGAAAAACAGAGAATAGTATGGGGCCCAGGGTAGAGCGCTGCAGGACTCCTGTGAGAATGGGGAGAGGGGATAGTGTACCACTCACCTGCACTGACTGCTGATGGTTAGTCAGGTAAGAGTGCAAAAAACATTACCGCAGGAGTGAAGAGACCAGCTGCAGCCAGCTTGTTTAAAAGGAGAGGGTGCAATACCAAATCAAATACCTTTGCAAAATCTATAAAAATAGCTGTAGTGATATGACCCTGGTCCATCCCTATAAGGATTGAGTCAGTAACACAGAAAAGGGAGGTGATTGTGGAGTGTTTTTTCCTGAAGCCAGACTGGAAAGGGGATAGGAAGGAAAAGGAGTCAAGGAAGTCAACTAATCTGGAGTGGACTAGCGATTCCTGTAGTTTAGTAAGGGAAGGAAGGAGAGAGCTAGGTCTGTAGTTTCCAGGAGATGAAGGAGCACCCTCTTTGTGGAGTGTGAGTCCCTTGGCTATTTCCCAGGCAAGGGGGGTGGCACACAGAGAAAAAAGAGAGGTTCAAAAGGTGGATGAGCAGGAGGAGAGCAGCAGGAACTGATAGGTGGAGGAGTTTGGGATTTAAGCTATCAGGGTTGTATTTTGAGGAGTTGGGAGATTTGAGGACAAGGAAAACTTCCTGAGGGAAGACAGGTGACAAGTGAAACCCAGCTGAAGAGGTTGGTTGGAGTGGGGTGGGGAGTGTCTGAGGGCTGAGAAAGAGCAGCACAGGTTATGAAAAACTTGTTGAACAAGGAAGCTAAAACAAGGTGAGCCATCTACAGGGGGGAGGGAGCAGGCTGAGGTGGCGGGTTGAAAAGGGAGAGACTTACTTTCCAGAAGTTTGAAGGAGAGTTTACGTTGGATTGTAGATTTGAATTGAAATAGTGGGTCTTGCCTACACAGGTAGCCTTGGTAAAGGACTTTCTAAGGGATTTGTAATGCTGGTGGTCAGATTTTGCAAGGAAGACCTTGAAACAGGTCTAAGCAAGGTCCCTTGATTTGCATAGCTCGAGAAGGTCTGGTATAATCCAGGGGTGGTTAGCTTGTTAAGCACATCCATTGTATCCCTTAAAAAGGACTTCAAACCTGCCAGACAATCTTTCAACAAAAAATTCAAGAACTGAGATAAGTGGTCTGCTAAGTCTATACCAGGTACAATTGGATGGCCTGACGGGCAGGATGGATCCTTGTGGATTCTTTTTTGAATTTACTGGTCATGAACTAAGAATTATTTAACTAAATTCTGTCGCATTATGAGTACACATGGACATTGAACTTTATGTGCAGCTTGGATTTGATAGTCTTGGGAAAGGAATTGTAATGTGCCTGTAAAAATCAAGTGCAACTTGTATCATACAATGAGTAGAGATCAGAGGTCATCTGCAGCTGAAAATCAGAGCAGTCAAAATTGGTGTCCAACTAGCAATATCTGAACAATCTGCTGCTGGAACACTTATCATGGTAAACTGTGAATAATATTCATACACAATTTCAAGGCCGCAATTATTGGGTTATCTTTAAGAGAAAATTATTATTAGTAGAGTATTATGATGTATTCCCATTTCCTTAAAATATCTCTGTTTTTTAAGTATAAGATAAAAAGTCATAGACAGCAGTGAGTCTTGACACTTAAAAGTGGCACTTTAAAGCTGGCCCAGTGGCAGACAGGGCTGAGGCACTTAACGCTTTACCTCGCCGGTGACCTGGGGTTGGGATCGAGCTCAGGGTCACTGAGGGTTGGCCAGGGAGGGATAGGATTGTGCATCCAAATGACAGCTCTTTTTTTCTGGGGAGGGGAGGTTTTTCAGCTCAGCCCTTAGCTGCCCCCGGGTTAAGGCCAGGAAGTAGCACTGGCAGCTTGAGCAGTGAGGAAGGAAGGGACCGTAGATGTGTATTGCATGCGCACCTCCGCGTGCATGCCCTTAAGTGACAAGGTAGTAGGAGAATTGGGGAGAAAATGGAAAATGGTGGTCACAGGCTCAATTAAAATTTTCCTGCCTGCCCTCCTTCTGCACTGCCACCAGCTCGCTGACCCCTCAAATCTGGACACTGGTTCTCTGGGTGGGGGGAAGACATCCCTCCCATTCCTAGCTCCACCATGGGGTTTTGGGGGCTTGGTGAGCTGGTTGGGGCAGCTGCTGAGTGGAGGACACAGTGACAGGCTGGAGTAGCTGCCTGTTGCATGCCAAAGGGAGAAAAACCTATATGGAAAAAAAAGTGGCACTTTGAACAGAATGATCATTCTGACTCAATGTGCTACTGCACAGTCAATGTTAACAGAATATCAGGATATTTTAAATGCTGCTGTCGCTGACCTTTTTAGCTATGTGAATTAACTCTACACCAGATTATGAACTATGAAGTTTTGCGCTTTATATAAAGGGTCATTAGTGACAATGGATGAAAATCCCAATCAGATTTAAAATTCAAATGCACAAGGCAAAGAAACAAAAATCATTTTAAAAAAGCAATGAAAAGTTTTGTAGTATAATAATAAAGTGTGCATGTATCCATGTGAATAATGCACATGTAGTCCAATTAG
Source organism: Neoceratodus forsteri (assembly GCA_016271365.2). Lineage (NCBI taxonomy): Eukaryota > Metazoa > Chordata > Ceratodontiformes > Ceratodontidae > Neoceratodus > Neoceratodus forsteri. Next base: position 561,881,162 of record CM028136.1, on the reverse strand, counting down.
ATGTCTCTGTTAGTTAACACTATTTTGCACTGTCATTTTATGATGTGTATGTAACTGGCCATGTATTCAGGTTAGGCATGCCTCCTGATGAAATATTGCTACCCAAAGTGTTGGAGTGGGTGGCCTTTGTTTGGCTGTGCATGAGTGTTTTTTGCACTAATTAAATAAAGCAGGCTTGGCATTTGCAAACCATAAAGTGCATTTGTGTGGATCCCTCAGGGAGTGCTGTCCATCTTTGAATGTTTGCTTGGCATGACTACCCCGTGTCAGTTTATCCTGGATTCCAACAAAGATATAGGAATTTGGTTCAGCAGTTTTTAATTTATAGTGTAAATACTGAAAATTACAACTTGGCAGAATTTTCTAAAACAGTTATGGTAATATAGTACATAATACTAAAATTCCACTTGTGGAATTTACCTTTCTCAAATCACTTGTCACCGCTGCATCTGATAAGCTGATCTGTTTGAAGTCCTGTAGTTCCTTTTAGGGTGACTATTTTGTCCCCTCCAATTTTTTTCCTTATGTTGAGCAGATGGACTTAGTGGAGCTACTTGTCCCTGATATTGTAAACTATAAATGTAATGTGTTTACCTTATATACCTTTATATGATATCATACCTGTTCTTCTTTATATTGTGCATTAACTGTTTCATACTATTGCTGCTGTGTTCTCTTCCCACGTACTCCCTTCCTCCAGGATGCCTTTGGGAATGAGCTAGTATGGCTTAGTATGCCTTTGCTAGTAAACTTCTTTCAATAAGTAAATAAAATAAATATCCTTCATGTTCTTCACAGCGACACACTTCATTAAAAAGAGAGCCAACTACTCCTTTTCCTGTCAGACCTTTCCCATTGGAATAGCCTGAATTTCTCCTGCTTGGTGCCCCAGGCATTTTCTTCCCCACGCAGGTCAATTTGAATGTCTCTTAAGTCCTGGATTTCCAAGTGCATCAGGCTCTCGGGCTAGTCAGTTTTGGTAGGCTAATTCTAGTATGACCTGCTTTAAGTTGGAATTGCTTGTCCCTGTATGCCTCTTTGCTCCAAAGGACGTCTACTATTGTTGTGCTTCCCAGCTCAGCTGTCCTTTGTTTGGCGAACCCAAGCATATAACTCCTGCCACTGGTGATCCCATGCATCAACTGCCTCCACAACCTCTATCCTTTAGTTTAAATCCCCCTGACTGCCCTGCCCCATTGATGTGACCAGTACCCCTTCCCTCTTGTCACAGCTGCAGCTCTTGCTGAGCATTCAAGCAGTTCTTGCCCAGAATGCTCTCTAGCTGGCCAGTAAAAAAGACCCTCTCTCTTTCAACAGAATATTAGCAAATGTGAGCTTGTCTAATTTGTGTCAGTGTCATTCCATTCAAGTCCCAGGTCCATGATGAGCTTGAAGAAGATCCCTCTGGATATCGTTCCACTTAGGAGCATCACTAATTTAATAAATAGCCTCCTTATGTCCTCAGAACTTGTACTCCCTATTACAGTGCAGACAACAGTCACCTCCTCCATGATCCTGAAATGCTCCTCCATCTCTACTATTGCTTTTACAAATGATGCCCTTATAAATATGACTTTATTACCAATCTACCCAGCCTTTTCCCTTCTCATCTGTGGTAGGACAGGTGCATAACTAGGCAACATTCATGGATATGACTTCCACACAATTATCACAAAATGTGACAATTTTTCACAAAAAGTAATGAAATCTGATTTTAAGTACTGATGTTAGATTGCAATTTGTGTCAACTTCTATCACTGACATCCTTTTGGCAACAGATTAAAAAGTTGGTATGCATAGCCTCCTGTTTAGAGTCTATGGACCTGACAAACTTTGTGGCATTGGGTTCTTTAGTTTTAAAGTTGCAGGGCTTATAATTTTGCAGTTTACATACATGGATAATTTAACTTCAAATGTTCTGAATGTTTGGCTGCTGATAACCCATTTAAAGCTAGAGATCCAAAACTTAACAAACATGTATATGTGGTATGGAACCACAAAGATGTCAAATTTGGTGCAATTTAAATGAGTAGTTCGGAAAATTATGGAATAAAGTGGACATTAAACTTAACATAGACAAGTGTGCAGTTATGCACCTTTGAAGAACTGATCAGTGTGCAAATTCTGTATTAAATGGTACACAACTCAAGGTAACAACAGAAGAGAGGGACTTGGGCGTGACCATTTCCAATGATATTAAATCTAAAAAACATTGCTGACAGAGGGCTAAGAAGGCTCATGCAACTCTAAACTACAAACACAGACATATTTATAGTAGGGACAGACAAGTACTTATCCCCCTTTTTTGCTCCTTGCTAAGGTTGCAGATGGAGTACTGTTCCCAGTTTTGTTCCCTGATTAGTAGATCAGAGATTGGGATCCTGGAGGGGGTGCAGAGAAAGGCGACAAAGATGACCTCTGGTACTGAGCATCTGTCCTATGAGGACATGTTGACTAATTTAGACCTGTACATGCTTGAGTACAGAAGACTTAGAGGTGATATCTGTTTGCTATTCAATTCTTTTTCTAATGACAATCTTTGGGACTACCTTGGATTTGAACTAAGGGGACAAATCTACAGTACAAGGGCTCATGACCTACAGCCAAAAGATGAGACTAGTGTAACAAAAAGAAGAGCAGGATGGTATAGCCAAAGGGTTGTTAATATTTGGAATGGGCTACCATTGGATGTTAGCAGCAGTAGCTCAATGACTGTTTTCAAGATAAGATTAGACAATCATTTTAAAAAGGTAGGAATTTCTGGCTTTCCCCTTTGTGTAATGGGCAAGCCTCCTTATGGGCTCTCAGCTCTTTTGGCTTATACTATACCTATGATACCTATGATTAAATGTTTGCAAAAATCTCACAAAATGTCCTTGGAAATTACATGACGCTGCATGGAAGGAAGCATAATTTTACATGAATTCCGCCATCAGAAGTTAACATTTTACACAGCCCTAGTTGGGATTTATTGTGTATGGAAATCTATATACACAGAAATGATGTTGTACCATAGTTCAACAGTCACATTAAGTTGCTGTACAGTAGTAGTGATTTCACTACTATGGTATGATTTTCAGATGCCAAAATCTTGTGGTAGTTAATTTTACAGGTGCTGACTTACAAAAAACTTCCATTTTACCCTTTAGAACAGTGATGCTAAAAAGCACGATAGCAGCAGTTTTCTCACACTGATCTCTGTCTGATACATAAAACCTCATCTCTGAGCAACAGAATAAACATGGCAAAAGTAAACTATTACTTCAGTCAAAACCACTTGTTTCTTTGTGCTGTTTCTTTTGGAAACCATATAATAAGGTATGTGGAACCACATTCAACAAGGCAAGTGTTTTTATTTCTGGGTCTGGATGAGATCAGAAACCCCTCAAAGCTTTATTATTGAGGTATATGACTTCATCAGAACCCCTTAATGGAAACACAATCTAGTTGTACATGGTTACACATGTATTTTTCTGTGTGTACTGTAATTACAACATTATCAATAAGGGCCGTTACTTGTCATTCAATAGCTTGAGAGGGCAAGTTTTACCTAGATTAGCTTAGATGTCAGATCCAAGGAAGATGGGTTCCAACGTCAGCTTAACTAGTTGGTCCCGACGTACTATTTTTTTCCAAATAGAATTACAGTTAAAAGGCCATGCATTATTTTCTAAGTTCAATACTGTAAAAAGTCTTACCTCTGGACCAGGAGGACCTGGTGGCCCTTGGGGACCTGGATCTCCAATCTTTCCCTACAATGCAAACAAGACCATTTTACTCAGCAGCTCTGCAGTTCCATGAGCCCATGCATAACTGGTTTGATAATTTGAAAATATTTCATCCCCACATTTTTCACTTTATGAATTTCATATACTTTATAGTGTTTTTATTTTACTGGTACAGTAAAAAAAAGCATGTATAAAATAGAGAATAATGTATGGGGTGGCATGTGTAATGCGATTTTACACATACCCAAGCTGTGGGATACTACATAAACCCCGAGGGCGAAGCCCGAGGAGTTTGTGAATATCCGACAACGTAGGGTGTGTGTAAAATCAAGTTTTACGACACCAATTTACATTTTATTTTTTTATCATTGCTGGTGTGTGCTTTTTGCCTCAGCAATTATACAAAACAAAATAAGCAAACCAAAAAGCAAACAGGTTGTGTTCAGGCAGTTGTGGAGCAGTCGGGTTTCTGCGCGGTCCGCAAGTTACAGTGCCCCACTTGTTCGAGGCATACAGAAGTGGACTTTTTGTTTAAAGCATTAACTAGTTGTCTATTTTTTTTAATTTATTTTCAAACTGACTGCCGAACAGTGGTTGCAGCGAGCTGGCGCTTGTCTGTTGGCAGGGAACTCTAGCGCATGCCACATTTCCTCTTTGTTTTGTTTTTTGTTTCAGGGTCAGAGACTTTTCTTTTTCTGATATAAAAAAAAGACTTACTGCCAAGTTTAAGGGGTGATGAAGTCTGTGGCCACATAGGATTGTGACAGGTAAGGTAGCACAGCGAAGGAAAATCGGCAACTGCCACATGCATGGTCCAAGGGAAACCTGGCGCATGTTTGCCATTATAAACAGCTGGTTATAACGGCAAATTATTACCGGGTTTCCTTAGGGGAAAACGCGAACACCAGTAATTATACTGAATTTATTGTTTCAATTGCAACTAAATGTAGAAGGCTGCATCTCAAATAACACAGTATAAATTTATACATTTTGAGTATTATCTTTCTTTGGCTTATTCCTTTCATTGTTCTTTGTTTACCTGTTTGCAGTCTATCCATTTTCATTTTCTCAGGTTACTTTCTTGGCTCATCTTTCAAATTTGATTCAATCATGTTCTCTCTTGTTCTTCTGGTATTCTTTTTAACTTGTTCTTGAAACCCTTTTAAAGAATTCACCAGCACAATGCAAGCAACCACTTAAGGTTAATTTGAAAACTTCCACTGCAAAGGGATAATTCTGATTGGCTCACTTCATTCTAAGCAAACAATAATACCTGACAGGGTGGGTGGCATTTGGCAATACCGGACCACACAGGGGTGTAATGAGGCCTGATGCTGCTTGTGGAGGGCCTTGTAGCCCTTGAAAGGTCCAGTATTGCCCAATACCACCCACCCTGGGAAATATTATTGCACTTAGAAAATGGGCTACTAAAGAAAAAAAAGGTTTACTGGAGTGCAAAGATTTAAATAAAGTTTACAAAAAAAAAAGAAAAAAGTTTAAAAATATTTAAAATGTCTTTTTTCTTTGATTTTTAGTGTGTGTAGGTGTATGTTTAGAGAAAAAAAGTCCACAGTTTCTGTTTTGCCCACTAGATGGTGCTGCGACTCTATGCTGTCTTCTCTTCCCCTTGCTGGTTTCCATCTCTTCCGAGACACAGGTCTGTATCTACATCTGAGCCATACTCTTGTACTGATCCTCCCCCCACCACCAGCAGAAGAACAGACACTGCATTTGTAATTCTCCCCAACACAGCATTCATGGAGCAACTTCATTTTAGCTTTATTTTTCATTTTATGTGAAATATGGACTTGACAATCAGCGGGAAGCTTCGGCTAGTTTTAGGAGGGGTTGTGAGAGGAACTCGGCAATCAAGCTACAGATTGCCATGGCTTTGAGTGTAAATCTGAAGAAGGTGACCAGTCTTCCTGGGAAATATGAGAGATGCATGGAGCTCACATTTAGAGAGAGGTACAGGGTATGGGGGGTGCGCTGCTCAAATACATGGCGTGCTACTTTTATTCTTAATATTTGTTCCTTAAATGGTCATGGGCAGACAGTTGACTTTAAAAAGTGAGCGATTCATGCTAAGTAAAGGGTTGTTGTTTTTTTGGTACTGTGCCACTTTTCAGTATGGTTGGGTAGGACAGGAGTGGGACATTTCTCAAATCGGTCTCAGAGATGGAGTCACATTGCTGGCTATCAATAGCTGTGAGAGTGCACAGGACATCAGAAGTCAGGAGTGATGTTTTCTACTTGTTGCTGTGGGTGGCTGGAGAGACTGAGAATGTGGGCGGGATGATGAGTGGGTGACCTGACAGGAGAATTCATGGTGCTATGTAACAGTGGTATGCTGAATAAACTTTTTGTGCTAATTTAAAACTGCAAGGAGGGAATGTGAAGAGGAACACGGAGGTGGATCAGTAACTGGAATCTCGCTAAGTGAGAGTTAAACAAGGTGCCTAGAAATATGCTTAGAATTCCATGACACCATGATACTGATAATCAGATCGGGTGGGACTGGAACTTTTTATTTCCTGGGTATCTCTTGAAAGTTAATGTGCCCATGTGGAATGGCTACCAGTAATTCAGAGCCCAGGAGATAAATATAGAAACATAGACTTTGACGGCAGATAAGGACCACTTGGCCCACCTAGTCTGCTCATTTTCCTACCTATAGGATAAGCTGCAGATCCTAGTTAACCAACAGCCTATTTCTTCTTACCCCCAACAAGAATTGCCTTATGTCTGTCCCATGTATTCTTGAATTCTCCCACAGTTTTAGACCCCGCAACCTCCTCAGGAAGGCTGTTCCATGCATTCACCACCCTCTCTATGAAAAGAAACGTCCTCACATTGCCCCTGAACTGCCCCCCCATCCTTAAATTGTGTTCCTTGTTTTTGCACACCTCTTTTTCTGAAAGATGCTACCCTCTTGGACTTTGTTGATTCCACTGAGGTACTTAAAAGTTTCTATCATGTCCCCACTCTCCCTCCTTTCCTCAAGGGTATACATATTAAGCTCCTTTAGTCTCTCCTCGTATGGCTTCTCTTGCAGACCCTACACCATTTTAGTTGCCCTCCTCTGGACTGCCTCTATCCTGTCTATGTCCTTGCGGAGATGGGGTCTCCAGAACTGGATGCAGTACTCCAGATGGGGTCTCACCAACTGTCTGTACAGAGGGATAACAACTTCCTGTTTTCTACTGGTGAAGTCTCTCCCTATACATCCCAGTATACCCCCAGCCCTCCCTAATGCCGTCTCACATTGCTTGCTAACCTTAAGGTCATTTGACATGATTACCCCCAGGTTCCTTTCCATTGTTGTTGTTTTTACTACCTCCCCCTCATTGTGTAATCTTCCCCTGGGTTTTTGTTTCCCAGGTGCATTATTTTGCACTTCTTTGCATTGATTCCAAGCTGCCATACTTCTGACCATTCCTCCAACATTGCCAAGTCCCTTCTCATCCTTTCCACGCCTCCTTGTGTATCAACACTGTTGCAGATCTTTGTGTCATCTGCAAAGAGGCATACTTTTCCTTCTAGTCCCTCTACAATGTCACTTATAAAGACATTAAAAAAGACTGGACCTAGTACTGAACCCTGTGGTAGCCCACTAATAACCCCTCTTTCTTCAGAATGGACTTCATTTACAATTACCTTCTGTGTCCTGTTGTCCAGCCAATGTTTTACCCAGGCTACCACTCTGGGACCCACTCCCAGTCTGGTTAATTTGACTATTAATCTTTTGTGTGGGACTGTGTCAAATGCCTTACTAAAGTCTAGGTAGACCATGTCCACAGCCCCTCCCTGGTCTGCTATTTCAGTCACCCAGTCAAAGAAATCAATTAGATTCATCTGACATTACCTTCCTGCTGTGAACCCATGGTGCCTTGTGTCCTGTGCCCCACTGGCCTCTACATACTCAACAATTCTTTCCTTCAGAAGTGATTCCATCACTTTCCCTACCACAGAGGTAAAACTGACAGGTCTGTAGTTTCCTGCCTCTGTCTTGGTCCCACTCTTGTGAAGGGAAATCACATCTGCCTTCTTCTAGTCCTCAGGTACCACACCACCCTCCCATGATTTGTTAAAAAGGATAGTCAGTGGTTTCACTAGTTCTCCCCTTAATTCTTTTAGAATTCTGGGGTGAATTCTGTCAGGCCCCATTGCTTTGTCCACCTTCAGTTTTAGGAGTTCTTTCAGAACCCTTTCTTCTCTGAAAGGACTGGGATCAACCCCCTTATCAAGAGTGCTTCTGTTAATTAGATTAGGCACTTCCCCCTCCTCCTGTTTTGTCAATACTGAGCAGAAATATTCATTCAGTATCCCTGCTTTTTCACTGTCCCTCTCTGCCCACCCACCGTCCATTTTATTCAGCCTCACTAACCCTCCCTTTGTCTTTCTACGCTCCCTGGTGTACCTATAAAAGGTTTTATCCCACTTCTTAACCAAGTTGGCTATCTTTTCCTCAGTTTGGCCCTTTGCTATTCTGACTTCCCTCCCTGCTTCCTTCTGCCTTAACTGGCACAGCTCTGTGTTCTGCTCCTTCTGTGTTTCCTTATGCTTACTGAATGCTATCTTTTTCTCCCTGACTTTCCCTGCCACCTCTTTTGAGAACCATAGTGGCTTTTTCTTTCATTTTGATTTGTTTATTTGCTTGACACAAAGGCTTGTTGCCTCTGTGATGGCAGTTTTGATGTTTCCCCATTGTTGCTCCACCCCTCCTTCTAGCCTGTTTGCTAGTGCTTTTCTAAGGCATTCTCCCATCTTGCCAAAGTCAGCCATCCTGAAGTCCAGTACCCTCACGTTTGTATGGTTTGATTCTGTAGCTGAGGTTATCGTGAACCACACTGTTTGATGGTCACTTGTTCCCAGATGGCAACCCACTTCTAGATCTGAGATCCTCTCACTGTCCCCATTTGAGAGTATGAGGTCTAAGATTGCTCCCTCATGAGTGGGTTCCGAAACTAGCTGTCTGATGCATGCCACCTGTTGGGCATCAAGAATGGCCCTGCTCTTGGATGTGGCTGCAGCAAATGTGATCCAGTTAACATCTGGCATATTCAGGTCTCCCATCAACAGTATCTCCCCTTTCTCTGCCATCCTAAGAATGCCTTCTATCATATCCTTGTCCATTCCCTCCTCCTGACATGGGGGTCTGTACTCAACCATTGTGCGGATTGTGGTGCCATTTCCAGTCTCTAAGGTGACCCACAGTGCCTCCTCTCCTCCCTGTTTATTCTTTTGTTCAGTTACTTTTATTCCTTCCTTTACATCGAGAGCTACTCCTCCCCCTCTTCTCCCCTCCCTGTCTCTCCTGTAGGTTATGTACACTGGTATGTTAACATCCCAGTCATGGTTCTCTGTGTACCATGTTTCTGTGACTGCTACGATATCCAGGCATCCCTCTTCTATCAAGGCCACCAGTTCAGGAAGCTTGCTGCCCAGACTATGGGAATTGGTACTCATTACCCTTCATTTCCTGATGGCCTTACTCCTTTTTGCCCCATCCCTGTCCTTATTGCCTTTGTTACATTCTCCATTTACCCCTGCCCTTCTGCCTATTGACATCTCTATCTTGGTGTTTACCTCACTTACTACCCTGACTTTTTCTGGGGGGGGGGGGCTAGGATTTCCCTGCTCCTTTCCAGTGCCTCCCCCCCTTGGCTAGTTTAAATGCTTGCCATAAAAAGCCCATTTCTTAAAAGGGTTTTTGAATGGCTACAAACTCTCATGTACAACAACAACAATAACAAAATTAATTTAATCTCTAAACAGTTATTTAAAAAATATATAGAAAACAGTTAAACATTTAATAGTAAGAATAAAGCACTCCAGGAGCTGGAGTGCTTTTGTTACTATAATCCTAGGGGGCATAAGGCACTTGGCTTTACTTCATAACTCATGAGGCCCTAGGATTAGATTGATGGCAACTTAATCCCTGATCAGATGTCATTGCTTAGAATTCACTCATATTAGCGAAATACATGGCACCAGCCAGGATGCATCACAAAACCTTGCAGTATTACTGCAGTATAACTGCAGAGTGGTGCAGTGTGCTACAGGAACACTGTAATTCAATGACAATTAAGCCTTTTTGTCATATACTAATTTGTAACATACAGTATGTCATTTACTGCAAGGTATTGCACTGCATTGTGGCAGGCGCCACTGTATATTTTTTCTATCCTGTAGGAAAACTGTTTATCAATGTTACTCTGTTCCCTGATTTGAATTGTTTCAGGGAGGCTGTTTTATTGACCCAGTTTACCCAGGATATCCCAGCTGAAATGCAGCAGCTCAAATGCAGTGGAGTCCTACTACGTTTCTGCAGCTGGATGGACTGGAGCATTAAGAATCAAAGTGAGTTGTTCAAGGTCACACAGCAAGTATATGGCTCAGAGGCCAACCTGGTGGTGTAAAGGGCTAAACATTACTGCCTAACTTGCCACCACGCCGGCGGTCCGCATTCAGGAACAGACCTGGGTCATTCGGGGGTTGACCAGGGGGAGGAGGATGAGTGTCCTATGTGATGCTCTCCTCCTCCAGGGGAGGGTGGGTTGCTGCCTCCACTGCAACATCACCTGGGTGACCACAGGTGGTGATCAGACAATGCAGACACGGCTCAGGAGGAAGGGCACCTTGTGACTGTGATGCATGCATTTGTATGTGTCCTTGTCAGCCATAGCCTGCTGAAGGTGCCTGTGGGGAGGGACAAAAAGGGCAGAAAATGCTGAAGCTGGGTGGGATGATGCTGCACTTCCCTGTGGGTCCCACACCATCTACCAGATGTCTGCTGCAGTATCCCATACCTAGCTTCTCCCAGGATTATCGGAGGTCCCCAGTACCCTGCCACTGCAAACAATCCATGGGGCACGGTGCAGTGGGATGGTAAATCCATATGTCCCAGAGACAACAGGTGATGGAGCTGGAGGTGCTGTCCTAGGACAGAAGGGGCAAAAAGTAAAGCAAATGCAAAAAGAGTACATGGCTCGGGGCAGTTTGAAAGTGTAATATCCCAGTTACCAAGACAATGATATAACCTCTAGACCATACTGTTTCTTGCATTAAGAGGATGATGAAAAAAACTTTCCAATAACCTAAGTATAGAAGTGCAGTACGCTGCATTTCTTATATAAAGGGACACAGCCTCACATATTATACCATAATAAACTATAAGCATTAATAATCTCTTCATATTCCTAACCACAACTCTAAAACAAAGTTCAACCAGCTTGATTATGGAGCAGACTTGACACAGACTTACTGTAACAGCTTGAGAGTCTTTATTCATACAAATCAACAGAAACTTGATATGGTAGACAATGTAGCAAATATGCTGATTCGGTGTCTACTGTAAGCCTTCCCTCAGGAGTTCCTCTCTAATTTCATAAAAAAAGGCAGACAAGCATTACATGCTGATATATTGTTTCTTAAAGGGGAAGTCTGCACTATACTTTTTTTGAGGGAAATCACCAAAAACTGAACACAGAATCCCCTCATCTTTTTCCAAACTGGCATGTTCCAATATTGAAGTCTGCAACAGCATGACGAGGCTGTCTGTGCATTTTGGGTCTCTGAAGCAATTCTGTCAAATCCAGGTTCAGAGAGCCTCAATTTGTTGTCTCTGTTACACTTAATTCCACATGTTATGCCAAAAGTACAAACCAGCAGCAGAACCCACAACAAACACGCTACAGAGAAACCAATGTGTTTTGGCATACAACCATGTCTTCCCCTCGGCATAACTTTGAAAATGAATAATTTGACATGGCAACATATGTTGCTGGAAATGAGAAGCCATCTAGCATATCAGCTTAAAGACTGTTTCTAGGAGTCTGGTTAAGGCTTCCGATACCTCCATTAACCTCAGGGTGGTAATGTTAGTAGTAGAAACCTTTTATTTCATGATGCTCCCTTCCAGTGCTCATAGCACTTTATTCAATTCACGGACACGTGAAAAAAACAAACCAACACAACATATGTAGTAATAACGGGTAATGGTCAAATATGGAAAACACCACATCTTTAATAAATAATTACAGAGACAAACAACAGTTCTAGTTTAAATAAAGCCCTGGAATGCCTAACTCAAAAGATAGTTTTTCAGTTTGTTTAAAAAGTATTCAACAAGGGGGACAGGTAAAAATCCACAGGCAGTGAGTTCCACAGGAGAGGGGCAGCAACCACAAGTGCACAATCAACCAAAGAAGTCAAATGAGATGGCAACACCTTGGAAAGCCCCACTGTCCTATGGACCTCATCACTCTGGCATGAGTGTAAGGAGTCAGGAGCTGTTGGCAGGGTTTTAAATAATTGATTAGCAGTTTTTTTTCTTGGGAAAATACTATCTGTACCGAAAGTATATATATATAGGTTTTCTAGAAGTGATATGTTTGTTAATCACAGTGAGGCAAGTGCTATGCATTTTCACAATGTTTTAGCACTTTTATGAGCAAAATGCTAATCAATTTTTTAGAGTTAAATAAAACCCTGTGTTGGAGATATTCGAGGCATAGTTCCCTCAGGGTTTAATAAAAGTACCCTGTTGTTTAACTGCCACATAACTGGCATCCAGTCCAGAGCCTATAATAAATGTGTTTTATGTTCATTCTTCTGAATGAGATTCAGAAGCCTTGCTGCTGCCACACTGTGGACCTGCTGCAGGTGGCATATCTGACCACCCACTGAATTCTTATAAAGTACCCTGCTGTAGTCCAATCTTGAGGGAAACAAATGCATGCACCATCTTGTGTAGGACTGAGATAGGGATGCAGTCTGGAAGTGTTCTTCAAATGACAGAAGCAGCCCCTGACAATGCCCCCACCTGGGAATCCACTGTCAGATGTCCATTAAAGACAACTTCAAGGCTGTGAACTTTCCTAACAGCCTCTTCTAAATCCCATCAAGCACAGGTAGCTTGAGGCTACACTTTCATTGTCATAGTCATGATGTGAGCAAAGCCCCTCACTGCTGATTAGGCATCAAATGTACAGCAGAGAAAGCCAGGGTGCAGTGCAGTAGAAAACATGCTACAAAATGCAGCATGACAAAAACACTGCTCCCTGCAATGCACTGCATCACTTTGCGTCATGGTTGACTCTGCTGTATGTTGCATAGACTGAAGCCTATTTTCTGTAATAATAACCTAGGGTAGCCCTAGCCTCCCCCCCCCCCCACAAAGTTCTCTATGACCACAAAGGTTGTTACTAGGGTTGGGCAGAGAGCATATTGTCTAATCTGCCAGGCTATCTTGGAGCTCAGATGGTATATTGTCTGACCACATTCTATCCATTCAGCCCAGATATCAGCACTCTGATTCTGTGGACAGTTCACGCTCTGAACTACAGTACTGAAACTGACTGGATAGAATCCACATCCTAGTTGTGACCAACACTAGGGAGAACACTTCAGATCATCTGGATAAATGACATGCTACTAACAGAAATCTCTTGTTTTACCACACATGTTGCATTTCACATAAACAAGATTAAAGTGATTTTCCAATTTTCTGCAAAATTCTGACAGTTCATATTCACAGGACTGAAATCTGATACCATTCCATGAAAACTGAAGTTCATGGCATTCCAGTCATTATTACTAAAAGCATTAGCAGGAAACCAGGTTCTCAACTCTTTATACATCCTGTCTCTGGTACTTTTACTGCCTTGGAGTCTTAATCCTCTGCTGTGACATCACAGACTGTTGAAATTATTCTGCAGTCACAAGCAGTGGATTGTGATTTTAATGTAGGAAAAGCAGCAGCAGCAGATACAGTCTGAACAGTTTTTATATAAAATGTGTTCAGTAGTAGAAACTGGAAGGTCCACAAATTCAGATTTTAGGGGAATTTTTATGTACTGAGTTTTGCTGATGGAAACTGTGAACATGTTTGTTGGAAATATGAAAATCCCTTTAAGATTATTCTTGTTTGTCAAGGGTCCCAATGCCAGGTAATGAGTATGCAGCATTGTTTAAGATCGCTATACTACTCAGCAAACACAACTCAGTCTTTACTAGTAAAGCAATTTGGCCATCAATACTGGCCACCATACTAGATCCCTACAATACTACTTGAATGCTTGGGGTTATACTGTTGCTGGAATAACAATGCTGTGTCCTGATGCTATGATGAACTTACCCCAGCAAGGTAAATCACTCTTTATATTGAAAGGAATGAAGAATATCATAAATGTTCTTAGGTAATCCCTCTGTAATATAGTATTGCACTTCCTGGAGCATACTGTATCATCTCTTTCACACCACCCATTAGCAGTGTAAGGCAATAACAGCTACAGCACTGTAGGATTAATCAATAGGTCCTTTACTGCGATCAAGTTGATGGCAGGGGCATTCTCTCTCTAAACAGTTGGTGTGACTTAAAATCTATCAAGAAATGTTACTAGTAAGACATAGTAATGTGAAAAAAGTTGTAATGTTAAATATATTTTAAAGGATGAGTGTTCCAGTTATGCTCAAAGCAACTCACGTTGGATTAACATTGAAGACTGTGGGGGTTGGTTGGATTTTGTTTAATATGTTCAAACATTTGTTTAAACATAGAAACATAGACGTTGTCGGCATATAAGGACCTCTTGGCCCACCAAGTCTGTTCTAATTACCCTACCTCTTGTGATACTGCAGACCCTACTCAATCTCTGGCCTTACTCCCCCACCCTATTCCTATGGTCCTCTTGTGTCTATCCCATGCATGTTTAAATCCTGCTACCATTTTAGTACTCACCACCTCCACTGGGAGGCTGTTCCAGTTGTCCACCACCCTTTCCATGAAGAAGTATTTCCTCACATCCCCTCTGAGTTGCCCCCCTCCAGCTTCATGTCATACCCCTTGCCCCCGAGCATCTCTTTCTATGTAAAATGACACCCACCTGCATCTTATTAATACCTTTGAGGTATCTGAACATTTCTATCATGTCCCCCCTTTTCCTCTTCTCCTCTAGAGAGTACATATTAAATTCCTTGAGTCTTTCCTCATAGGGCTTCTGATGCAGGCCATGTACCATTCTGGTTGCCCTCTTCTGTACAGTCTCCACCCGATCTATGTCTTTCTGGAGATGAGGCCGCCAGTACTGGACACAGTACTCTAGGCGGGGCTTCACCATTGATCTATACAGAGGTAACACTACCTCCCTCTTTCTGCTGGTGATACCCCTCCCTTTGCACTCGAGCATTCTGTTAGCTTTCCCCGCTGCCTTATTACACTGTTTTGCTACCTTCAGGTCATTAGATATGGTGATCTCCAGGTCCCTTTCCTGTTGTGTGGTTGCCAATACTTCCCCACTGAATTAGTATCTTGTCCTCGGGTTTCTGTGCCCTATGTGCATAATTTTGCACTTTTTGGCATTGAAGCCCAGCTGTCAAACCCTTGACCAGTCCTCCAGCTTTTTCAGATCATCCCTCATCCCCCCTGGTGTGTCCACCCTGTTGCAGATTTTTGTGTCATCTGTGAACAGACATAATTAACTTTCCAGCCCTCCTGCAATGTCACTAATAAAGATGCTGAAAAGAATTCCATATATGACCTTTTTCTGAATAAGTTATTGATTCATTTAACAGAAATAACATATTTACTCCAGTCTCCAGCCCTCCAGGACAGTAGGTCAGTGGGGTGAGGTATAGTGAGGGTAAACTTTATGGAACTTTTGGTCTGCTTCTGCCATCAAAATTCTATGTTTCTATGTTTAGTCTTATTGGAATCCTGATTTTTTTTAGGTATGGCTTTTTCCCAGTAGCTCATTTGGCCTTCTGAGATACCACTGGAAAGTCACCCTTTTTTGGTACACTGTCAGTATTGAAGGTTTGGAGGAGATGAGTACACTCACAGACATGTTCTGCAGCAGAGCCTGAAGACAGTCTGATTTTGAGCATGGAGATCTTCATATATGGAGACCTGCATATATGACTACTTACAAGATAGGATTGTCTGCCATGGAATTAATTTGATTTTGCTCCTGGGAACTAGCACAGCATGTATAGCATAACCACAGCTTCTGAGCAAATCAAGAGTTGTAGTTGTACTGCTATAGGATAACTCCTGGACATGACTTGGATTACATTCAGATCCAGCTCATGAAAGGAAAGATTTACTCTTCCTGAGCCCAAGAGTGTAAAGATGAGAATAACAGTGCAATTTGAGTGTTCATGTCATTAGCCAGAATGGAATATATGGTATCTTGTGAAAAGAGTGAATCAAAATAGGCAAGCCCAATAAGAGCAATGGCACTTCAGTGACTTCAAAAATAGTGATGGTACATGGCGGTGAGTGCATTAACGGCGACAAATGCTTTCCTTCCATCCTTGATGTGTTACGACTTTGGAGTTGGTTATTTAAGTAAGGGAGGGTTTGTGTGGGGGGGGGCCCTACAATATGGGGTGCGGGTGCCAAAGCATTTGTTACCATTAATGCATGCGTCAATACGTGCCATCACCATTTTTGAAGTCACTGAAGTTCGTCACTCTTATTGTGCTCTTTCATTTTGATTCACCCTTTTCACATGGAACTGAATTAAAAGTAAGTACTTAGGAAGATAACCTGATTTCTATTGTCTAGTGCTGTCACAGGTGTAGCCTGCAAAAGAAATGGAAAGATCTGGGGTTGCTAGGTAGAGATGAAGATTAATGTAATACAGTCAGACCTCTTTACAAACAGATTTTCATAACCAAAAAGACCATTATCATTTGTTTTGCTTCAATATGAACCAAAACTAAAAAATATTTAGAAATTATACTAAAAACATTTTCTAAAACATCTTTCTAACAAAATAGTGTAAGTGTGTTACTAGTACCATATTATAGTGGTGTGGTAGCTAGGGTTGGGCAGGGGTTTCTATGTTAAACACCAATCTTTGTACTTTAATTGCTTTGCAGTCATTCAATGGATTTGCACAAGATTTGAATGTGAGGTTTCGAGGGCAAGATCTCTTGACGTGCCAAGTTTTATTCTGGTTGGATGTGTGGATTCCAAGATCCAAATAGCGAAAAAAGTGAAATAAAAATCAGGGCTTTCTGTGTTTCCAAGAGCAGCTAGAGACAGGAGCACAGAGTCTAGCACAAAGGGAGCTGCAGAGGGAACATTTTTTGGTGAATAGTAATTATTTTCCATGTCCAAAGGCTTCCAAACACCAAAGCGTTACTCACACTTCTGTGTGTTTTCATATTGTGAGAAGGTGGTGCTGGAAACTGAAAGAGAGGATCATGAAGCTGGAGCTGGCAGGATCCTCAAGGGTTACAGTCATGAGGCAGAATAGACAGAGCCTTCCCCACCCCCCAAAACTGAACTGAGCTGGCAGGATCCCCGAGGGTCACGGCCATGAGGGCAAAATTGATGGAGCCCCTCCCCGAAACTGAATTGAGCTGGCAGGATTCCTGAAGGTGCCGATCATGAGAGCAGAATAGACGGAGCCTCCCCACCCCCGAAACTGAATTGAGCTGGCAGGATCCCTGAGGGTCCCAGTTGTGAAGGCAGAATAGACAGAGCCCTCTCCAACCCTTCAAATCTGAATTGAGCTGGCAGGATCCTCGAGGGTCCTGGTCATGAGGGCAGAATAGATGGAGCCTTCCCCCACCCCTGAAACTGAATTGAGCTGGCAGGATCCTCGAGGGTCCCAGTGGTGAGGGCAGAATAGAAGGAGCCCTCCTCTACCCCTGAAACTGAATTGAGCTGGCCAGATTCCCGAGGGTCCCGGTCGTGATGGCAGAATAGAAGGAGCCCTCCTCCACACCCCAAAACTGAATTGAGCTGCCAGGATCCCAGAGGGTCCTGGTCATTAGGACAGAATAGCCGGAGTCCTCCCATACCCCTGCAACTGAATTGAGCTGGCAGGATCCCCGAGGGTCCAGGTCATGAGGGCAGAATAGATGGAGCCCTCCTCCACACCCCGAAACTGAATTGAGCAGGCAGGATCCCCGAGGGTCCCAGTTATGAGGGCAGAATAGGTAGAGTCCTCCCCAACCCTCCAAAACCGAAATGAGCTGGCAGGATCCTCGAGGGTCGCGGTCATGAGGGCAGAATAGATGGAGCCCTCCTCCACACCCCGAAACTGAATTGAGCTGGCAGGATCCCCAAGGGTCCTGGTCATGAGGGCAGAATAGCCGAAGCCCTCCCCCACCCCTGCAACTGAACTGAGCTGGCAGGATCCTCGAGGGTCACGGTCATGAGGGCAGAATAGATGGAGCCCTCCTCCACACCCCGAAACTGAATTGAGCTGGCAGGATCCCCAAGGGTCCTGGTCATGAGGGCAGAATAGACGAAGCCCTCCCCCACCCCGAAACTGAATTGAGCTGGCAGGATCCCCAAGGATCCTGGTCGTGAGGGCAGAATAGACGGACCCTCCCCACCCCAAAACTGAACTGAGCTGGCAGGATCCACGAGGTCCGGTCATGAGGGCAGAATAGATGGAGCCCTCCTCTACCCCTGAAACTGAATTGAGTTTCCACAGCTGGCAGGATCCCTGAGGGTCTCAGTTGTGAGGGCAGAATAGACAGAGCCCTCCCCCCCCGAAACTGAATTGAGCTGGCAGGATCCCTGAGGGTCCCAGTCGTGAGGGCAGAATAGACAGAGCCCTCCCCAACCCCCTGAAACTGAACTGAGCTGGCAGGATCACCGAGGGTCCCGGTCATGAGGGCTGAACAGATGGAGCCCTCTCCCAGAAATTAAATTGAGGTACGGAGAAGAGCATGGCTGCCTTAGCTGAATGCTGCACCAGCTATTCCCCGCAGTCGCTTCACGACTGCTCCCTGCCCGCCCCTCAATACTCTCCCACCCTTAGTTGATGTTACTTTTATAGCTGATTTTTCTTGTGAGCCCTGGTGGTTTTTTCCTATCTCCCTTGATTCTCACTTGCACATTATATTATTTAGTCACTAGAGGTCACCTGTTATCATTTGGAATCTTCTTATTCTTTCATTACCTCTGTGCTTATGCTGGGACATTTCTTCCCTTATTCATCTCTACTTCTCCCTTCCTCATTTTCAGTTCTCCTCCACTAGTATCCTGCTCCTCTTTCATCATGGTTACTAGGGCCATATGCATCCTACTGCCCTTAGTATTTACTCTTTTTATTCTTTCTGTTGTTACTGTCCGTACTGACCTTCTCCCCCTCCAACTCTGTCTACTCACTTAACAACTTCTGCTTCTCTAACCTACTGTTGGCCTCCTCACCTCTTCCCCCTGGGCTTACTTATATGCATCTGGGTGTCTTAATTAGATATTTCCAGCTGAGATTCTCCATCTCCATTCACAGTGCCTCTCTGGCTTATACCATTGTTTCTATATGAATTACCACCTTATCCCGTACCCTTGCAGGGGATGTGGAGACCAATCCAGGTCCTACCTGTGCTACCAATCTCTCCCAATCCCACCCTTTAAATTGCTTGCCCCAATAATTGGGCTTCACCTTTGCTCATCTTAATATTAGGAGTCTGTTGGCCAGTCTCCCTGAACTTGAGACTTAAGTGAGTGCTAACAGCCCTGATATACTTGCGTTATCGGAAACTTGGCTAAAACCTTTCATTGCAGACACCCTGTGTTCCCTCCAGGTACATAATATGGTTTGGGTTGATCGCCCTAGGGCCAAAAGAGGTGGGGGCTTGGCTCTATAATACAAGGATCATCTGAATGTGCCTATAATACAGGATACCACTCTTACTAACTATGAGTTTCTTCATTCCCTTCTGCTGGGTGGTGTGAAAAAAATCCATATCTTCTGCATTTATATTCCTCCCAGAAACTCAAGGCTTGGTCTTGATGAATTTGTGGAACATGTGCGGTCTGGGGCTGGGAAGAATGATACAGTCCACCTGGGGGATTTCAATCTCAACTGGGCTGGGCCTAGCTCCCCCCTCTTATCTTCTACAACTAGCAAGGCCAATCTCACTCAGCTTATACAGGAGCCCACTAGGATCTCCCATCATGGTGCCTGCAACACCCTATTAGATTGGATCCTGACTAACAGGAAAGAGTCCTTCCCCTCAGCTGGAGTTCTTCCTGACTCTATTAGTGACCATTGCCTTATATACTGCGTATGGGACACCTCCCCTCCCCTCCCTCCTTCCCCTCAAGACTCTTATCTTTTTCCAACAGCTCTAAGCTCAATACGGGTGCGCTCATTCATGATCTAAACAGGGTTGACTGGTCTCCCCTCTGCGCTACAAAGGACATCAACATTGCAACTGAGTATTTCAATGCTACCCTACTCTTGCTGCAAAACAAACACATTCTGGTCACCACGCGTAGGGTTAGAAGGAAAGTCCCCAGATGGCTTATGTGTCCCCTGCTACAGCTGCTTAAACATAGGTAAAAACTCTGGTCCATATGGAAGTCCTCCTCCCATCAGTCTGACTTTGAAGCCTACAGGGCACTATGTAACTCCAGTAAAAAGGAGATACTCCTGGCAAGGAGTACTTACTATCGGAACCTCCTCTGTTCCTCCTCCACTAATCCTAAATGTTACTGGTCTCAAATTAAAGAAATTCTTGGGAACAATATGCTTCCAATCCCGAAGGATATGTATATAAATGGTACCCACTGTCACCACCCTCTCACCATTGCTAATGCCTTCAACTCCCTCTTTTCCACTCTTCCCTCTTGCTCACCCACCTCTTCCCTCCATGCCCGGGCTCCTGTATCTACTCATGCCACTGCTCCCCCTGCTCTAGATCTGTTACTGGTCACACGTCAGGATGTTCTTATGTTACTGCTTTCCATTCCTCCTAGTGGTAGCGCTGGTCCTGATAGGATTCATTCTAGGATTCTTAGACAGTTTGCTGCATGTCTTGCTTCACCTATATCTAGGCTATTTAATCTCTCTATCTGCTCTGGCTCTGTCCCCACTGTCTGGAAAATAGCCAGAACTATACCTGTGTTCAAGAAAGGGGACCCTAAAATCCTTTCTAACTACTGTCCCACTTCACTTCTTCCTGCATTCAGCAAGTTACTTGAGAAACTAGTCCATTGTCAGGTCTCTGCGTACTTTCTCACTTTTAACCTCCAATCCTCTATACAACATGGCTTTAGGGCTGAACACAGTACTACCTCTGCCCTGACCCAGTTTACTAGTGATGTCAAATGTAATATGGACGAGGGCTTACTCACTGGAGCTGTGTTTAAAGACCCATCTAAGGTGTTTGACATGGTGCATCACCCTCTCCTGCTGGCTAAGTTGCAAGCACTAGGTGCCTCTGACTCTGCCCTTTCCTGGTTTGGTAGCTACTTGAAAAATTGCTCTCAAGCTGTCTCTTTCTGCAAGGTTCTCTCCACTCCTGCCCCTATTTCCTGCAGTGTTCCACAGGGTTCTATCCTTGGGCTCCTACTCTTTTCTCTCTTCCTTAATGACATCCCTATTCTTTCTGCTCACAGCAGCATACTCATGTACACTGATGATATTGTGCTTTACTCTTCCTCCAAGTCTATTGAGAGCATAAATCAACATCTTTCTCTCGACTTTCAGTCCCTATAATCGTGGCTGTCATCCAACCATCAAATCCTAAACTTTGTGAAGACCCAGGCCATGCTTTTTGGGTCCACAAGAAAAGTGCTCACTGAAGCCCAAAAACTCCTAGTCTACTGTTGTGATGGTACTGCTGTCTCTGATGCCTTATCTTTCAAATACCTTGGGGTTATGCTTGACCCAGTTTGGGATTTTGCTACACATGTCAATGAGGTATGTAGCTCAGTTAATGCCAAGATAGGTATGGCCTACAGAGTGTGTCTCTCACTCACCCAAGCAGCTAGGGTCTCTGTAGCAAGAGGTGTTTTACTCCCATAACTCCTATATGCCCTCCCTGTACTCTGTCATGCCAATGCTGGTGTTCTTTGCAAGTGGGACATTTCTTATAATAATATTTGTAGATTCGCCTTATCTGCCCCTCACTTAACCCATCACTGCCTACTCTATGCGGCCTTAAACTGGCTGTCTCCCAGTGCCCATCGCTCCTATGCTCTAAGGTATTTTATTGACTCCCTTACCAGAGCTCCTCATCCCTCCACCCTGAGGGACATGTTTACCTCAGGCTCTCACTCCTGATCCCTCAGCTCCTCCTCCTTCCCACTGCTCTCTCATTGGTCCTGCTCATCTAAAATGGGTGAGCAAGCTTTTTCATATTTTGCACCTAGATTTTGGGACGCACTCCTCCCTCATGTTAAGAACTCCTCATCTCACCTAGCACTTAAGCATTCACTATTTTCTCATCTCTACACTCCTGGTATCTGTGACTGCTCATAATCTACTGAGTGGTCTCTAGCTGTGCTTAGGCCTCTGGATGCAAAGTCCAACAAATCCCTATTGTAATGCTGTGCATTGCTGTTACGTATTTTTCTCCCCTAGCTTGCTACTCAACTGTTATTAGCATATTATGGCTTAACTGGTTACGACTCTAACTTGTATTAGCTCTTACTAATATCACTGCTTGTATTAATTTGTTGTGATCTCTACTGCTGTCTTATTGTACCTATAGTTATCTTCAATATGTTCCTGCTGTTCTCGTCGGTTTACCTTACTGTTGTCAATGCTGTATATCCAGTTGTACTCTTCTGGGTCATGCCTGAAAATAGGTAGGTTTTCTTTGGCTAGTGCACTTACCCAGTTACCAAAAGCTAATAAATAAATAAATAAAAAGGATCCAGTCATATAAAAACATAATTTGGATTTCGTTTTTTCCACATTTCAACTTCAACAAGCCATAACTCCTTCAATATTTGCACATAAGGGACAATCTATATATCAAAAAAAGGTTCTTCATGAGTTCATGCTTTTAGCAGAGAACAGCAAGAGGGAGGAGGTGATGTTAGAACTTTACTGCTCTACTGGGACTTAAGAACTAGAACTCTACTACTGGAACCTTCAATTTAGGGTAAAAACAAACAAAAAAAACAACAGTTAGTGTGTCTGAGTTAGGTGAAGGGAACTGTTATCTGTGCATTAGCTAGGTGAAGAAGGGAACTGTGAATTAGGGGGAGTGGCTTGGGCAGCAGTAAGCCAGGTGTTTGGATTTAAAACTGCCTTAGATAGCTTTTGGCAGAGAACAGCAAAAGGAGGGAGGTGCTGTTAGAACTTTACTGCTCTACTGGGACTTAAGAAATAGAACTCTACTACTGGGACCTTCAATTTAGGGTAAAAACAAACAAAAAACAAAACAAGAGTTAGTGTGTTTGAGTTGGGTGAAGGGAACTGTTATCTGTGCAGTTAGCTAGGTGAAGAAGCAAACAGTGAATTGGGGGAGTGGCTTAGGCAGCAGAAAGCCAGGTGTTTGAATTTAAAACTGCACAAGATAGCTTTTGGCAGAAAACAGCAAGAGGAAGGAGGTGCTGTTAAAACTTTACTACTCTACAGGGATTTAAGAACTAGAACTCTACTACAGGGGCCTTCAATTTGGGGTAAAAAAAACAAACAAACAAGAGTTAGTGTGTTTGTCTGAGCTGGGTGAAGGGATCTGTTATCTGTGCAGTTAGCTAGATGAAGAAGGGAACTGTGAATTAGGGGTAGTGGCTTAGGCAGCAGGAAGCCAGGTGTTTGGATTTAAAACTGCACAAGATAGCTTTTGGGAGAGAACAGCAAGAGGAAGGAAGTGCTGTTAGAACTTTACTACTCTACTGGGACTGTATAGCCCTCCTTCCCCTCCTCCCCCAACCCTTAGCTAGTTCCACATTTATAGGCACAGGATCTGACTGAAAACAGGAACTTCCTGCTTGGGAGCAGGAAGTGAGTGATCACAGAGGCACAAAAAACTCACCATTTTAAAAGGAAAAGAGTAGTTCTCCACCCTCCCCCAGCTGCTGGAGGACTGACTCTGAGCAAGTAAGTAGGAGCCTACTGAGGAATACAGGAACTTCCTGTCGCAGAACAGGAAGAGCAGGAGCTTTAAGGGCACCGAGACAGTAGGAAAGTAGGCAGAAAAAAAATAACATAAAATAAAAAAAATTAACAGAGAGAGAAAAGAGTAAGCATACAAAACAACAGTTGAGAGGCCAAGAATAAGACATGATGGGAGTGGTGCAGTGCAGTGGCTGTGGAGAGGCAGTCTTCTGGGAGATGTTCTGGAGGATGCGGTGTTGTCCCATCAGCAGGCACCTCTCTGGGCTAAGGGAGGAGGTTGCTGATCTCTAGGCTGAGTTGGCCAGGATTCAGGGGACCTCCTCTCCCACCCAGGGACCACCAGGGCCACTGCCTCTGCCTCACAGGCTGCCAAGAAACAGGAGCAGTTGGACCACAGTGGACTCAGAGAGGGTGAGGGTGGTGGAACAGAGGCACATCCCTCCAGTTGTATCTCTCCACAATTCATATGCCATTCTGTCAGAGTGTGGTTCTTCTATGGAGGCACATGCAGCGAAGACCAAGGAGAATCCTGGGAACCTCCACAAAGGAAACCCACAGGAGGGTGGAATGGGACCCCACAAGGGAAGGAAACAACTCCTGGTGGGGGACTCCATTGTTAGGCAGATAGAACTGGGGAAGGAGGGGGAGAGGGAGGTAAGGTGCCTGCCTGGTGCCATGGCTTGGATGGATGGGGAGAAAATCCTCAAGATCACGGGAGCAGCTGCATGGGGGGAGAGAGCTGGATGTCATTATCCACCTAGGGACAAAGGAACCTGGCTTGAAAAGGGATCAGAGCAGTGCAGGAGGATTTTGTGGAGTTTGGGAGGTGCCTTAGACAAGTAGCATGCACGGTAACCTTCTCAGAGGTGCTGCCTGTCTATGGCATGGGTGAGGCTAGGGTGCTCCACACCATGGGAATCAATCAATGGTTGAAAAACTGGTGCAGAGCTCAGGCTTTTGGCTTCATTGGGAACTGGGGGTCCACCTGGAGGGATGCAGACCTATACTGGCATGATGGTCTGCATCTGTCCAGGAGGAGAAACAGGATCCTAGGTGATAGGTTTAAATGCTTCACTGGCAAGCATTTAAACTAGCCAAGAGTGGAGGCACTGAAAAGAAGCAGGGAAATCCAAGCCCCCCAAAACAAATCAGGGTGGTTAGTGAGGTAAACACCAAGATAAAGAAGTTGATAGGGAGAAGGGCAGGGGTAAATGGAGAAAAAGGCAAAGGCAGTAAGGACAGGGATGGGGCAAAAAGGGGTAAGGTCATCAAAAAACTGGAAGGTAATGAGTACCAATGCCCATAGTCTAGGTAAGAAGCTCCCTGAACTGGTGGCCTTGATGTAGGCGGGATGCCTGAATATCGTAGCAGTCACAGAAATATGGTACACAGAGAACCATGACTGGGATGTCAACATACCAGAGTACACAATCTATAGGAGGGACAGGGAGGGTAGAAGAGGAGGAGAAGAAGTAGCTCTCTACATAAGGGATGGGATCAAAGCAACAGAACTAAAGGGTAAACAGGGAGGAAAGGAAGCACTGTGGGTCACCCTGGAGACCAGAAATGGAACCACAATCTGCACAGAGGTTGTATACAGACCCACATCTCAGGGGGAGGAAACAGGCAAGGAAATGATAAATGGCATCCTTACTATGTCAAAAAAAGGGGGGGTATTGTTCATGGGGAACCTGAATATGCCAGATGTTAACTGGAGCACCTTTGCTGCAGCCACATCCACGAGCAGGGAAATTCTCAATGCCCTACTGGGGGCATGCCTCAGATAGCTAGTGTTGGAACCCACTCGGAAGGGAGCAATGACATGGTACTCTCAAATGGGGACAGAGAGAAGATATCAGATCTAGAAGGGGGTAGCCATCTGGGAACAAGTGACCACCAAACAGTGTGGTTCACAATAAACACAACCGCAGACTCAAGTCATACAAAAGTGAGGGTATGGGACTTTAGGAGGACTGACTTTGTCAAAATGGGAGAGTGCCACAGAAAAGCACTAGCAAACAGGCATGAAGGAGGGTGGAGGAACAATGAGGAAACATCAAAACTGTCATCACAGAGGCAGCAAGCCTTTGTGTAAAGCAAATAAACAAATCAAACTGAAAGAAAAAAACACTGTGGTTCTCAAAAGAGTTGGTGGGGAAGGTTAGGGAGAAAAAGATAGCATTCAGGAAGTATAAGGAAACACAGAAGATGCAGGACAGGGAACTGTACCCATTAAAGCAGAAGGAAGTGGGGAGGGCAGTCAGAACAGCAAAGGCCCAAACTGAGGAAAAGATAGCCAACTTGGTTAAGAAGGGGGATAAAACCTTTTATAAGTACATTAGGGAGCGAAGAAAGATCAAGAGAGGGATAATGAGACTTAATAAAGGGGAGAGTGGGTGGGCAAAGAGTGACAGTGAAAAAGCAGGGATACTGAACGAATACTTCTGTTCAGTATTCACAAAAGAAGAGGAGAGGGAGCTACCTAATCCAATGAATAGAAACACTCTGGATAGGGGTGTTGATACCAGTCCTTTCACCACAGAAAAGGGTTCTGAAAGAATTCCTTAAATTGAAACATAGAAACATTGACTTTGATGACAGATAAGGACTGCTTGGCCCACCTAGTCTGCCTACCTCCCTACCCACTGGACAAGCTGCAGATCCTAGCCAACCAATAGTCTACCTCCTCCTACCCCCCACAAGAACTGCCTTATGTCTGTCCCATGCATTCTCAAATTTTCCCACAGTTTTAAACCCCACATCCTCCTCAAGAAGGTGGTTCCATGCATCCACCACCCTCTCTGTGAAAAAATACTTCCTCACATTGCCCCTGAGCCACCCCCCATCTTCAAATTGTGTCCCCTAGTCCTTGCACATCTCTTTTTCTGAAAGATGCTACCCTCCTGGACTTTGTTGATTCCACTGAAGTACTTAAAAGTTTCAATCATGTCCCCCCCCTCCTTTCCTCAAGGGTATATATATTAAGCTCCTTTAGTCTCTCCTGGTATGGCTTCTCTACCAGACCCTGCACCATTTTAGTTGCCCTCCTCTGGAATACCTCCATCTTGTACTGGGTCCAGTCCTTTTTAATGTCTTTATAAATGACTTTGCAGAGGGACTGGAAGGAAAAGTATGCCTCTTTGCAGATGACACAAAGATCTGCAACAGGGTTGATACACAAGGGGGTGGAAAGGATGAGAAAGGATTTGGCAAGATTGTAGGAATGGTCAAAAGTATGGCGGCTTAGAGTCAATACAAAGAAGTGCAAGGTAATGCACCTGGGAAACAAAAACTCAGGGGAAGAGTACACAATTGAGGGCGTATTAACAACAATATAAATAGAAAGGGGCCTGGGGGTAGTCATATCAGATGACCTGAATGTAAACATGCAATGTGAGAAGGCAGTAAGGATGGCTAGGGGGATACTGGGATGTATAGGGAGAGACATCACCAGTAGACAACAGGAAGTTGTTATCCCTCTGTGCAGACAGTGAGACCCCATCTGGAGTACTGCGTCCAGTTCTGGAGATCCCATCTCCAAAAGGACATAGACAGGATGCAGGCAGTCCAGAGGAGGGCAACTAAAATGGTGCAGGGTCTGCAACAGAAGCCATATGAAAAGAGACTAAAGGAGCTTAACATGTATACCCTTCAATCAATCAATCAATCAATCAATCACTTTATTTAACCAGGCATAAACACCATTGAGCAAGCTCATTTTCAAGGTGGTCTTGGGCATAAATACAATACAGTACACTTCATAAGATTACAATTACAGTGGACAATGGTGCAAAAAAAAAAAAAAAAACATTGTGAAGGTGCCGGTCAATATGAGCCTGTATATACCGGACAACATAATTAACATGCAAAGGTACATAATGATAAGCTTTACTGAAATGAAAAGAGACAACAATCCCATATAGTCTCCGCTGAGCAAGAGCTCATACCTAAATGATAAAAAATAAGGAGGTATTAAAGAATAGGGTAGAAACTGGGGTGAAAGAGTAGGCAGCCAAAAGGGAGGCCAGAATAGGTAAAAGGTAGAGAATAGGCAGGGTCATCTTGGAATAAGGGAACTAGGCTTGTAGGTCCTAGGTTTCTGTTGTTGGGAATGTGGGGTGGATGAGATACTTAGGTGTAGGATTTGAGAGTGGCACCCAAGGAAACCTTCCACCCTTGAGGAAAGGCGGGAGAGGGGGGGAACATGATAGAAACTTTCAAGTACCTGAAGGGAATCAACAAAGTCCAAGAGGGTAGCATCTTTCAGAAAAAGAGATGTGCAAGATCAAAGAGACACAATTTGAAGATGGGGCGTGGCTCAGAGGCATTGTGAGGAAGTATTTTTTCACAGAGAGGGTGGTGGACACATGGAACAGCCTTCCTGAGAAGGTTGTGGGTTCAAAAACAGTGGAGGAATTCAAGAAGGCATGGGACAGACATAAGGCAATTCTGGTGATGGGGTATGAAGAAGTAGGCTGTTGGTTAACTAGGATCTGTAGCTTATCCAGTAGGTGGAGAAATGGGTAGACTAGGTGGCCAAGCGGTCCTTATCTGCTGTCAAAGTCTATGTTTCTATGTTTCTATAATATCCCTTCGAAAATTTTGGAGCCATATAAAAAAAACAAAAATAAAAAAAAAACAAATTCCCATAAGATAATACTGGAAGTTTAACAAGCCATATAACCAAGCAAATGCACTACTTTTTGGGAGAAAAAAACATGGATGTATTCTTCCATAGGCAAATGAATATGTTCACACAGGCCCCAAAGGGACCTGCATGAATGATGATATGATTATACTAGCTCAAAAAGTAAGGACATTCTTTTCAAAAATCTTTGTTAATGCACCAATTAGGGTTCATATTAAAGCAAGAAGAGTATGGAAATGTGGTGTTAGGGTTCCCAATCCTAACACCCAACCCTTACCCTGCAGGCAGCAAAAGGAAAAAACGGTATCCTGTGACATGCGCTACTCGCAAGTGGGTGCCTACCGAAACGGTGACCCACTTGCAGCACCTGTCAACAGAGTTAGGGAGCAGGGAAGGCTACCGGTTGGGGTGAGTTCATGAATAGCGATGGGATGTCACTGTATGTACACACCGGGGGCGAGCACGCTGAGCGAGGTGGGAGGGTTTGTGAGGTGTGGTGCTGCAGTGAGCTGCTGAACTGGCTCTGTGGTGTGGTGGGTGGGTGCTGGGCTGTGGTGACCAGGATGCTGGGTTTGGGTCCAGGCGCAGGCATGTCTTGTTGTGCCTGGCCTGAGTAGTTGTTTTTATTTTGTTCAGTTTCACCCCAACATACACCCCACTGGGTAAGAATCTTAAGGTAGGGGGTGCGGGGAGTGCAGACCCCCACATGACATTAAAAATCCGACTCTGTTGCGCTGTGTTGCTTTCCTCCGGGCGTGTACATCGACAAAATTGAATTTCAGAGATGTACACTTGCCATGATGATGATCGCCTTTCTGCGATTGCCCTTATGATGTAGAACTGGCAAAAACATTATGGTTTCACCTGTCATGAGTCTTCTCAAATCAGGCCTGGTGTGTTTCTTGGGGTTGTCAACCCTAACACTCACCCCATTCTTATATAGTCTGCACATTTATACTGATGGAATGGGGTGAGTGTTAGGGCTGACAACCCCAAGGAGCACCCTAGGCCTGATTTGTGAAGTCTTAGGACAGGTGAAGCTGTAATAGTTTATCCATTTGCTGCCTACAAGTTGGGGGTGGGGTGTTATGGTTGGGAATCCTAACACCACATTTCCCTACTTTTGTCACTTTAACCTAAACAATAACTGGTGCATTAACAGAGTATTTTTCAAAGAATATGGATATAAGTATACTTACAACATATCAATATACTGAAACTAGGTCTTTCTGTCAGTACAGTGGAAGTCCCTTTTATTATGTTGATATCAAAAGTGCATTCTTAGCACATTACAATCTTGAGTATCCAAACTGCTTGGACAATGTGAAATTAGTTCTTATAACTGGGAGTTCATATAACTGGGGCTAAAACATTTAGACATTTACAGCAGCATGATCTTCACTTAGAAAACATGTGACCAGTTCATTAAATAAGGCTGCCTGTATAATAGGGTTGTATTAGATCGAGACTCTACAGTATATCGAAACAATTTTTATTTATGTCTTTGATAACCGGGTAGGTGGACTGATCCATAAGGACCAATTTCAGCCATGACCCATTCCTCAGACAGAGGCAGCAAGGTGGACATACCTTGAGGGTATACTGGTAGGATACATCCAGGTTAACCTGAATCCAAAGCTTTCCTTTATAGAAAAGTTAAGTTACTACCCCTTATAGTTTCAAAGCTAGTCCTTTTCAAAAGAACTGTTGGAACCACTACTGAAAAAAACATAGTTTTTTTTTTTAAATGGAAGCTTGGAACAGGTCAACACGGATATATTATATCAATACATTTTCCACGTACAGTATCAATATACTAGAAATGCACTTTTTCTATCAACATACTAACAATGTATTTCCACTGTATTGCCAGACAGAAGGAGTTTCTGTATCTGAATATAGTGTAAATATACTTATGCTATGGACACAGTCCACAATAGTGGCCACAATAGGCACCAAACATGTATATCCAGGTGGGAAATCTGCATGGCCACTAATCTGGCCATATATGGTCAAATCCGCAGCCCCCAACAGCATGCAAAGAAAGCACAGAGGGTGTTATGGGGTGGAGTAGGCTGGACACTTTGCATCCAAACAAATGCCTGGATTGGTTCCTGAGTAGGAGTGGGATTGTGGGATATAGCAGTCCTCCAAGGGCTGCAGTATCCATGTATGGCACTGACAAATTTTAAATAAAATAAAAAAAAGTATTTATGACCCCTGCTCGTCCATGCCACAGAGGGGGACTGGGGACGACATGCTACAGGGCCAGTCAGGTCCAAGAAATGTCTGTGGGGCCTGATGTGGAGGGCATACAAGCAATAATGCTGGTTCCCTCTTGTGTAATGCCACCACTTTCTGTGGGGCAGAACTTGTGTTTGTGATCGTGCACAGCATGCACAAGCTTGGAGACTACTGCCAACACAACCACCCAGATCGTGGTGCAATCAGGTCAGGGCAGTCCCCCCCTCCCCACAGGGAGTGCACTGGGAGCTGTAGAATTTTAGAGGTTACTGCATGTGTAGAGTGTGATCTCTGTGCCTTTGCAGCCTCCCACTGCACTCCCTTCTAGGTGCTAAGGGCCCTCTGAGTGCATTCTAGATCAGGAACAGTATTGTTATACTATACTAGTAATGCACCTAAACTATATCAATAGAAGGACATTTAAGCTAATTCTAGGAAGAGGAAATGTGTTTCTGTTTGACACATCAGAAGATACTAGTGGCATTCTGACAAGGAGAACCACAGCATTCGTTCTAGTGTATCCAGCATAAAGGATTGGGAGGCAGACACTAGCCCTTTCACAGTGGAAAGCATCGTAAGGGAGCTGTCCAAGTTAAATGGAGACAAGGCAATGGGTCCAGATGTGGTGCACCCCAGGTTACAGAGGGATCTCAGGGAGGAGCTGGCTGCACCTCTGACAGCCCTGTTCAACCAGTCATTAGAAACAGGGGAGGTACTGGGGGACTGGAGGAGGGCAGGGGTGGTTCTGGGGGACTGGAGGAGGGTAGGTGCAGTCCCACTCCACAAAAGTGGAAATGAGGATGAGGCGGGAAATTACAGGCTGGTCAATTTGACTTCCATAGTGGGCAGAGTAATGGAATCACTACTGAAGGAAAGGACTGGAGAATACTTTGTTACCAGAGGTCTACAAGATCTGAGGCAACATGGGTTCACTGGGGAGAAGTCCTGCCAGACAAACCTGATCAAGTTCTTTGACTGGGTAACAAAAGAAGTGGGCCAGGCAGCGGTGGTTGACCTGGCCTATTTGGATTTGAGTAAGGCCTTCGACACCATTTCACATAGAAGGCTGGTAAACAAACTGAGTAGTCTAGGAGTAGGTCCTAAAATAGTAAAATGGGTGGACAGTTGGCTTAGTGATAGAAGCCAAAGAGTGGTGGTAAATGGGGTACACTCTGGGGAGGGCAAGATGACTAGCAGGGTGCCTTTGGGGTCAGTATTAGGCCTGGTCCTCTTCAATGTCTTCATTAGCGACATTGTAGAAGGACTGGAGGGAAGTGTGTCTATTTGCGTTTGACACAAAAATCTGCTACAAAGTAGACACACCGGGGGTTGAAAGAATAGTGAGGATCAAAAGAAGTTAGAAAAATGTTCATGAGTTTGGCATCTAAGATTCAACACAAAAAACTGCTAAATCATGCACTTAGGGCACAAAAACCCGGGGGTAATGTACCACCTGGGGAGGGGGGAGTATTATCAGTCACAAAACAGGAAAGATACCTGGGGTTTATCATTTCTGATGACCTGAAGGTAGCTAAACAGTGTGACAAGGCAGTGGGAAAGCCTAGTGGAATGCACAGATGCATAGGGAGGGGTATCACCAGCAGAAAGAGTGAGGTAATAATACCGCTGTATAGATTGCTGGTGAGACCCCACCTCAAGTACTGTGTACAGTTCTGGAGGCCCCATCTATAAAAGGATATAGGGTGGAGGTGGTGCAAAGGAGGGCAACCAAAATGGTGCAGGGCTTGCATCAGAAGCCCTACAAAGAAAGGTTTAAGGAATTAAATATGTACTCAACAGAAGACAGGAGGAACTGGGAGGATATGATAGAGACATCCAAGCACCTCACAGGAATAAACAAGGTACAGGAAGGGAGTATTTTCCAAAGGAAAAGATGCTCAAGGACAAGGGGTCACAATATGCAGCTGGGGGGACTGAAAGGAAACATGAGGAAGTACTTCTTCATGGAGAAGGTGGTGGATGCTTGGAACAGCCTCCCAAAGGAAGTGATGGGGAATAGACTGTTCACAGGATAGAAACATAGAAGCAGAGAACTTGACAGCAGATAAGGACCGCAAGGCCCATCCAGCCTGCCCATTTCTTTTTCTACCTTATGAATGTGCCATAGGCCTTTACTCTGTCGATGACCTATCTATTCGTACTCATCTGTATTGCTCCCTTATGCCTATCCCATGCCTGTTTGAAGCCCTGCACCATATTCATATCCACCCCTTCCTGCGGTAGGCTGTTCCATGCATCCACCACCCTTTCTGTGAAAAATAACTTCCTCACATTACCCCTAAATTGGCCTCCCTCTAATTTCATGCTGTGTCCTCTTGTCCTGCTACTTTTCTTATACTGAAACATGTCAGACTCTTTCACCTTGTTAATGCCCTTAAGATGTTTGAATGTTTCGATAATATCACCTTTCTCCCTCCTTTGCTCTAGGGTATACATATTGAGCTCTACATAGAAACATAGACGTTGACTGCAAATAAGGACCTCAAGGCCCATCCAGTTTGCCCATTTCTTTTTCTACCTTATGAATGTGCCAGTGGCCTTTGCTCAGTCAATGGCCTATCTATTCATACTCATCTGTATTGCTCCCTTATGCCTATCCCATGACTGTTTGAAGCCCTGCACTGTATTCATATCCACCGCTTCCTGAGAATGCATGGGATAGACACAAGGGAATCTTAGAAGCAAAACGGGGTTGTAGGGTCTCTTGTAGCATTATAGGTAGGTAGATAATTTAGGGCAGATTGGGTGGGCTAAGTGGTCCTTATAGAAACATAGAAGTTGACGGCAGATAAGGACCGCAAGGCCCATCCAGTCTGCCCATTTCTTTTTCTACCTTATAAATGTGCCATCGGCCTTTGCTCTGTCAGTGACCTATCTATTCATAGTCATTTGTATTGCTCCCTTATGCCTATCCCATGCCTGTTTGAAGCCCTGCACTGTATTCATAGCCACCACTTCTTGTGGTAAGCCATTCCATGCATCTACTACCCTTTCTGTGAAAAGAATTTTCTCACATTCCCCCTTAATCGGCCCCCCTCTAATCTCATGCTGTGTCCTCTTGTCCTGCTATTTTTCTTATATTTAAACATATTAGACTCTTTCACCTTGTTTATGACCTTAAGGTGTTTAAATGTCTCGATCATATCACCTCTCTCCCTCCTTTGCTCAAGGGTATACATATTGAGCCCGTTAATCTGTCCTCATATGTCTTCTGATGCAGTCCCTGCACCATTTTGGTTGCCCTTCTCTGGACTGCCTCAATTTGGTTAATGTCCTTGTGAAGGTGTGGCCTCCAATACTGCCGCAGTACTCCAGAAGGGCCTAACCAATGTCTTGTACAGAGGGATTATTACCTCCCTCTTACGACTTGTGATACCCTACTAATACACCCTAATACCCCATAGCCTTACCTACTGCTTTAGAGGTCTGCTTGGATGATTTTAGGTCATCAGTGATGATGATGCCCAAGTCTCTTTCTTCCTTTGTGACTGCTAGCAACTCCTCCCAGCCTATAAGTGGCTTCAGGGTTTCTCTTCCCTATGTGCATGATTTTGCACTTCTTTGCATTAAATCCCAGTTGCCACTCTTCTGACCATTCTGCTAGTTTATCCAGATCTCTTCTCATTCTGCCCACCCCATCTGGATCATCTACTCTGTTGCAGATCTTGGTGTCATCTGCAAACAGACAAGCCTTACCCTCTAGTCCATCTCTGAGGTCACTAATGAAGATGTTGAATAGGACTGGCCCCAGGACTGATCCTGAGGTACCCCACTTGTGACTTGCATCTCTTCTGACTGTATACCATTTACCACCACTCTCTGTTTTCTGCCAGTCAACCAGTTTGCCACCCAGTTGACCAACTTCTGACCACCCCGAGCCTACCTAGCTTATTTATCAATCTTCTATGTGGAACAGTGTCAAAAGCTTTGCTGAAGTCAAGGTAGAGTGACATCAACTGCTCCCCTTGGTCCACCACTCTGGTTGCAGTCAAAGAAATCTATGAGATTAGTTTGACAGGACCTTCCTTTTGTAAACCCATGCTGTCTTGGATCCTGTGCCCCTAGTGTTCCAGGTGTTGCACTATCCTTTCCTTAAGGTGCCTCCATAATCTTGCCCACTACTGAGTAAGACTGACCGGTCTGTAGTTCCCTGCCTCCTCCCTGCTACCACTCTTGTGGAGTGGGATCACATGAGCCCTTCTCCAGTCTTCTGGGACCTCTCCTGTGCTCAGAGACTCACTAAACAATTCTGCTAATGGCTCTGCTAGTTCCTCCTTTAGCTCCTTAAGTACCCTGGGATGTATGCCATCAGGTCCCATTGCCTTATCCACCCTGAGCTTAGCAAGCTCTTGTAGGACCCTTTCTTTTGTGAAGGGAGTAGTGCTCACCTCCCTCCCCCTGTGTCCATGATGCTGAGCTGTGGGCCCTGCCCTACCTTCTCTTCAGTAAATACTGAGCAAAGTATCTATTTAGGATAGATGCCTTTACAGGGTCCTCCTCCTCACATGCTCCCTTTTCTCCATTAAAGCAGCAATACCCCTCTTGACTTTCTCCTTTCACTAATGTATCTATAGAAAGTCTTGTCACTTTCTTTTACTGTTTATGCTAGTGTTTCCTCAGTTTGGGACTTTGCCTGCCTTACTGCCTTACCTGCTTCCCTTAGGGCAGTTTGGTATGCCTCCCTATCTTCATCCCGCTGTGTTCCTTATATTTTCTGAAGGCCAGCCTTTTGGCTCTGACCTTTTCTGCTACTGTATTTGAGAACCAAAGTGGTTTCCTTCTTCTTTTGCACTTCCTTTTCTGTCTAACACAATGTGATGTTTGCTTCAAGTATTGTATCCTTAATGCTTGCCCACTTTGCCTGTACCTCCTCACCTGTGTTTCTTTTTGCCAGGGCTAGCTTAACTCTGTTGGCCATCTTATCAAAGTCAGCTCCTCTGTTGTCCCATATTTTTGCCTTGGAATGGGATGATTTAGATGTAGTAGCCAAATTGAACCATACCATGTGATGATCACTGGCCCCCAGGTGACCTTCTACCTGGAGATCTGTGATCCCTTCTTTGTTAGTCAGTACTAGATCTAGGATAGCCCTGTCTCTTGTGGGTTGCTGTACCAGTTGTTTGAGGCCCTCCCCCTGCAGGGAATCCACTATGAGTCTAGTTCTGGCAGATGTTCCTGCTGGTATTGACCAATCTGTATCTGGCATGTTGAAGTATCCCATTATCAGAACCTCCCCTTTAGCTGTCATGTTTTGTATATCTTCTAACAGTAATGTGTCTATGTCCTCCCTCTGGTCTGGGGCCTGTAGACAACCCCAGTTCTTATGGCTGTCCCATTTCCTGTTTCCAGGGTGACCCACAGTTCTTCTGGCTCCTTATGTGTATTCTGAATTTCTGTAGCTTTGATATTTTCATTAACATACAGGGCCACCCCTCCCCCCCTTTTTGCACCTCGGTCTCTTCTGAACAATACATAGCCAGGGACTGAAGTCTCCCAAGTGTGGTTACTGGTAAACCACGTCTCACTAATTGCTACTATGTCCAGTTTATCCTCTGACATTATTGCCTGCAGGTCTGGGATCTTATTTCCCAGGCTGTGAGCATTTGTGTACATGATTTTCCATTGGCCAGATTTTGGTGTGTTAGTTGTTGGGTGAAGTTTGGCATTACCCCTGTGCATCGTATGGGGAGACAAACCTTTTCTTACCTGGTAGATGCAAATGAGCAGCAAACACGCTGAATTCCTGTTTGACCACTAGCTGAGGGGAGGTGTTCTTCCCATTCGACGGTATGGGTGCTGCCACCTCTCCCCATTTGCTAGTTTAAATATTCTGCAAAGACGTAAACTTCTGCCCCAATGCACTGACTCTCTTTAGTCAGATGCAGTCCATCAAATTTAAAGAACTTCGCTCCCAGAACTGTTGCCAGTTCCTCACAAATCTGTGTCCTTTTCCTGGCACCAGTCCTTGAGCCACGTGTTTAGCTCCCTATCTCCCCTTCTCTGACCTTCCGTCCATCTGCTCCCTTCTCCCAGACTGGCAGGATCTCAGAGAGGAGATGCCGGACGAAATAGATGATAGTTTGTCACCCAGCCTAGTCAGGTGTTCCTTGGTCTCCACAACTGACCGGCTGGCGAGATCGATAGTCCCTATGTGTACTAGGACATCAATGTTTTCTCCTGCTTTGTGAACAATTTTAGCAATGCGGTCAGTGTCTCTCCATGCTGATGTACCTGGGAGACATCTGACCATCACCCTGGCTGGAGATGGGTATCAACTCCCAAATCATGGAGTCTCCTATGATCAGAAGTTTTTTGGACTTCCTTTGTGCTTGTTTAGTTTTGGTTCCTGATTTGGGTGAGTATTGTTGTGCTAGCTCCTGTGCTGATGTCCTGCTCTGCAGTGTCTTCTGCCTCTTTATTTGATTTCAGAGATAGAGGAAGATACCTGTTTGTAGTGTTTATATGGTTTTGGAGGTAATGTGTTGGAGAGCAGAGAGTGATGGGGCACCTGATTTGCTCCTCTTAACCACCTGCCAACCTCCTGGACCAACTACCCCTCTGCGGTCGAGGTTTTCTGTTGGATGCTGGGAAATGGCGGGTGGTTCTTATAATGTATTTCCTCTTCAATATGAAATTTGAGGCGTGCAATCTCTGCCCATGCTGCCGGAGCTGAGACCTAAGATCGCCAAAGGCCCAGCATGTAGGACAGTGTCCTAAATCCTGTAAGACTGTCCTTCTGAAAATTGTTCCACAGTACCTGCAGTTAATGAAATCCATTCCAAATAAGTTGCTGGGTTTGTAACCTAGTCAGAGTAATTAGAAGGAAAAAAAATGCAAGTAATGGTTTAATTGTGCTTTGTTTAACTTGTTATAACAAGTTAAATTACTAGTGCCCTGTAAATGAGATCACCTTGTGGAGCCCCCACTGATCCACCCTTCCTGCTCTGCCACAGGAAATGTCACAACTGTGGTACCCTATAAAGGAGTGTGGCGTGGGGTGGTTGGGGATGGGGTGGGGCGGCTGGGCCCTTCCTGCCTAAAAAGAAGAACCACGGATGAAAGAACAAGGAGGTAAGAGCAGAAACAATCAGTCAACAACAAATGCAGTAACCCTGAAAGCTTATCCTAATGTTAGATAAAACTGTAAAACCTGTAAAGCACCACCTGTAATAATTTCAGAGAAGATATACCCTGTAAGAAACACTTTGCTACAGAGAAAAATAAAGCAGTAACAGAAGATATAACTTGCAAAAGACAATTTGAATCAGAAGATTACAGCAGTAATCTGTTAGCACACACCTGTAGGCACACCTTGTAATAATGCAGAAGAAGGTATACCAGCAACAACAATTTGAATCAGAGAAAAATAAAGCAATGAAATGTTAGCAACAAACAGTAGCAATCCCTGTGTGTAAAAATAAAAACACCACCACACAGTAAATCTGCTTAGCCAAACTAAGTCTTAATCCTTCTCCCTTGCTCTGATAAGTTTCTCTACTCTGCCTTTCAAGCAGTCTTAGAAGGAAAGAGCTCAGGTGAAGCTAGGTGCCTTGGCCAGCAAACCAAGTCTTCTACCTCCAAGTATTCAACTAACCTGACTTTTTAACCCTTCTTTCTGTTGGAAATTACCGACAGTTTGCCAGCTCCACCCCCACATACACACCTAATCCTTTGGAAGAGCTGTGGGAGGAAAAGCAATTAGCTCCTTCAATGTGAGAAGGAGACTGAAACACCTCTAAGACAACAAACCTTTTCAACAAACAAGAATAAAATAAAACACAGTGTCAAACAGTAATTTTGCTTAGCCCAATGATAAAAAGATCACAAAAATGTAAGCTCCACCTGTAATACAGTAATTTCAGAGAAGATATACCCTGTAAGAAACACTTTGCTCCAGAGAAAAATAAAGCAGTAACAGAAGATATACCTTGCAAAAGACAATTTGAATCAGAAGATTACAGCAGTAATCTGTTAGCACACACCTGTAGGCACACCTTGTAATAATGCAGAAGAAGGTATACCAGCAACAACAATCTGCCGACAACTTCTATGTTTCCTCATACCAGAATGATAACTTAAGAAAACACCTTGGTCAGCATGAGTCAAAACTAACTGCCTGTGACAACACATAGAAACAGACAATGGCAATGATGGCAGAAAAAGATGAACAGTCTATCCAGTCTGCCCAAGTTTCCTATCTAGCCCTGATATTTGCTATGCTCCAGGGTCTTAGCCTTCCACATCCTTCCCCCCATTCCCCTCTCAACTTCTGCTATAACAATCAACAATTTACCCTTCATTCTATCCCAACCATGCTGAGACCTACCAACAGTTTTAGCACCCACCACTTTGGCAAGCAGACTGTGCCACAGTTCTACCACCTTTCTATAAAATAATACTTTATGTCCCTTCTGAGCCTCCCTTCTGTCAGTTTCCGCTCATGTCCACATGACGGTGAACTAGTATTCAAGCTAAATATTTCCCTGCAGTTCACCTTGTAACTTCCTTTTAGGAAGTTGAAGGTCTCTTTCATATCTCCCATCTCCCTTCTTGTCTCCTCTCCAGTAAGGATATTTTCAGTGCCTTGAGGCACCCCTCATAGGAATTGCCCTGTTGGTCCTGAATCATTTGCATTACCATGTGCTGCACCATCTCAGCCTATCTTTGTCCTTTCTGTGGTGAGATGAGATTTCCAAGGCAGGCTTGCTTAATTCTATGGAAAAACATCTGTCAGCAGAATCTGAGATTAAAAACAGTTCTGCCAGTTGAAACAACAATTTTACAGAGCACTTATAATAATGCTGTAAGTGTTGCAAAAATGGGTATATTGGGCTATCAGAATGAAAATGATGTACATGCAATTTCTTCTAGTCCTTTATTCAGAGCATCTTTCAAAATATTTTCCAAAGTGTGCAGATAGTCTGAGCCCAATTCTCAGTTGCCAGGGACTGGAGGTACTTACTGTAAATAGCTACAAAACAATGTATCATCAAAGCATGCTGGTGCGTGGAAGAGGGTTGAGCTGCTATGTGCATGACTTTCATATTTGTCAACTACCATTAGTGTACCTGTCCCAACTGATTTGCAACCCTCCTTACCACTACCAGCTTTTACTGGTGGTAGGGTCATAGTTGAACAGATGCATCAATGTAGTGGGACCAAGACTGGCATGGTACTGTTTGTGTTTGCAAGGCACACAGGCAACTGAGGCTAGGGATGGGGATTGACTAGACTGCCAAGAGCTTCATTTAGTTTGCAAATGTGATGGTGGTCCACTGGGAGATCAGTGAGGAACATCATCAGTGACACTGTAGAGGGACAGAATTGACCTGTATTTATAGGCCACGGGAGGGATATTTTTTTGTGGTAGAGCAACCACAAACATGTATATGCATACTACTGCATCATGCACATGCATGTAAGCAATGGTAATTGGCATTGTTAGTGTGTGCAAACCAGACTTACATACTGTAATATATGGGCCCTAACTTTAATATTAGGATCTGCACTGGGGAAGGGGGGGTCTCCGTCTACAGCAGAATCAGTCAGAATGCAATGCAGTAGCTTGCAATAAATGATGTGTCACAAAATACTGCATGGCAAAAGGGCTTAATTGCTGTTGAATTACTCTGTTCCCTGCAGCATACTGCAACATTTTGCAGTAGTACTGCAAGGTACTGTGTTGCAACCTGGCTGGTGTCACTATAATGGTGGCTGGCTAGTGGTGGAGCCAATGACTGGCTAATGGTGGAGCCAACAACCATGTAAGCTAAACCCAGCCTCCCCCTCCATTCCCCAGCTTCTCAACTAAGATTATGAAAGCTTCTTTAATATCTTGTACTTTATATCATAAAGAATTTTTCTTAACTAAATTTGGATTTTCTGAGATTTAGGCTCCAATGAAACAAAATATAAATATAAAATACACCACTGAGCATTGTTAGTTTTTTATAGCTTAAACTACATGGCCACTTAAGGTCAAATCTGCATAACCCCTAATTTGTGTTTTTCAGTGAAAGCTCATAAGCAAATTATTTCCAAAAACATCTGCCTGAGTAGTGCTGTGCTACATCAGGTGGATGTGTAAGTACAGTAGTGTAATTATTTCCTAGGAGTGATAGAATCAGTGTGTAGTTTCCACAGCCAGAGAGCACAATTGAATACTTAACCAACTGGCTAGTTTCAAAAGTGTATTTTTTTAAATTATGTGGTATAATGAAGCATAATATTGGGCTGTAGTCAGATATCAATATTTATAACCACTAATAAGAATAACACAGCACACACTCACACCTTCACTACTCCTGAGCTATGGGTCTTAACCTCAAATACAATAATATATGGTTGCCCCATTGCATTTTATTGCATACATTCAGTTTCTACCTCTCCAGTAGAATACATACCATCTAATAAAAAAATATTACTCAGCATTATGTCATACTTCTGATGAAGCTGATAACTCGATGTTTTCAGTCAGTTGTTATCCTTGCACTCTTACTGTCTGTCTATCGATCCATTATCTATCTATCTATCTATCTATCTATCTATCTATCTATCTATCTATCTATCTATCTATCTATCTTTCTAGCTAACTATTATACATTTCAGCATTTTCTTTTTCAATATAATACCAGCTGCAATTGAGATTTGTGTAGCCATGCATAATGTGTTAAACATAAGACATTACTGAGCATGTCATTCATCTCTTTTGGCAACTACATTTTTAAAGCATTGACCTGTACATCAGTGAGTAAATGCATACAAATCAATCTGGATTATAGATTTTATTCAATTTTGCTTCAAGTTATAAGATGGCCTTTTTTCAATTGGATGAAAAAAAAGCTCATGACAGAGGAACAGTATAATGGCAATTTTCAGTCAGGCAGATGCAAAAATCTTATGGCTAATTCCCCACCTGAAATTGACCAGACAAGTACAATCAAGTAAGACAAAACTGAACTTACAGGAGGTCCTGGTTTTCCTTTGATCCCTGGTGGTCCTGGTAAACCAATTGCTCCCTTTAATCAAACAAATGATCATTGCATTAAAACAGTATGACTGTGTTAAATATATCACAATGCCAAATGTTCAGTATGTGTTCATGTCTGCAGTATCAAGAATATATAACATAAAGAATAATATATGGGGGGGGGTTGCACTCTCCCCCATGTAATATTTTATGTAATTGCTTTGTACCATTTTTTTCTCCCACTAAATAAAAAAAAAATGTGACTGTGACACAAGGTGTTGTTAATTTTGCTGTTTGTGTAACTGAAATGTATGTAACATGAAACAGCTTTAAACACATGCACATTTAGTGTAGAATATCTTTTTGTTTTTATAAGCAACATCAGCAACATCAGTTTTTTGAAAGACGTGATTTTGTTACTTTTAGCGCTACCCGGGAGATCTGCATTGTGGGTACTATGTGAGAATGGCAGTTCCTCGGGAGATCTGCATTGTGGGTACTATGTGAGAATGGCAGTTCCTAAAATCAGCAAGTAGGAAAAGAGGTCTCAGTTTAGAACTGCTGAAAATAAACAGAAATGTGCGTAAAATTAAGATGAGGCAAGATTTAGTTTGGTTCTTTTCTTTCTATTTGACTTTTTATTTTGGTTGCCTTGGTGATATTTTAATGAGGTGCCAAGGTTGTAGGTCATTCTCATTTCTGTGCAGAGCGTGTAAATGTGTGAGCTACTGTATGGACAGGGTAAACAGTCTGAAACGTGAAGTGGAGGAAAAATATACTGTTTTGGGGTTATTTGGACAGATTGGGAATAGGTTTCTGTATGGCAGAGTAGTTCCATGAAGATACTACTATGGCAATTGAGGAATATGTTTTCTGCACTGTAAGGGGGTGCGAACTGGGCTGAGGAGAAGCTGACGCATGTTCGACATTATAACCCACGGGTTATAACAGCGAACTACAACCGGCTTCTCCCATGAGAAAAAACAGCACCCAGTTATTACATTACAGTAAACATGGCTCTGTACTGTACATTCACATTGTACTCATTTTCAAAAACTCACATCTATATTCTTTGAAATGCAATCATTTCAGAAGCCATTTGTTTGTTACCTATATGTGTGCTTTTGGACACGAATCTTGCTTTTTCAGGGCAGTGAGTTTGGAATAACTTCCGTTTATCGCCATTGATTAGTTAATTGTTCTTTGTATTCTGTACTGATTCAGAACAAAAACAGAACGGAAAGGCAAGTAGACCGAATTTCAAATTAGATCTTGCCCAATAATGTTTGCATTTACATGGATTAGATACAGTATGAGTTGTACCAGCGAAGAGTAGCAGCTTCTCTAGACTACAGTACATATATTATTTTTTTGTTTTTATAAAATGGGTAGCTAAAATAGAGAGTTATAATTGGCCA
The DNA here is from genome assembly GCA_016271365.2 of Neoceratodus forsteri. Taxonomy (NCBI): domain Eukaryota; kingdom Metazoa; phylum Chordata; order Ceratodontiformes; family Ceratodontidae; genus Neoceratodus; species Neoceratodus forsteri. The sequence goes on along the minus strand of CM028136.1, from coordinate 561,838,302 downwards.
AGACCAATCTAATGACTGTGTAGTGGTATTCCTTAATACATAGTTACAGGTTTTGCTTTTCATATGTTTTGTTAAAAATCAATTTTTTAAGTGCAATAACACACTGCAGAGCTTGCATAAAGCTATGATTCAATGCACCCAAGTGTTGTAAGGCACTCATCCAATGGCTTTCTGCCTCACTACACACCAGTGGTGTGTGATGATATGCGGTAAACTCAGTGCTCATCCTGTAATGTTATTGCTTTAAGAAATTCTAGTGAGTTCTTCAAAAACTTAAGTGAAACAGCATATGGGAAACCCACTAGAATAATGGGAAGTGCCTTGATAGCTAGTTTTGGTAGGGATTCACCATGTAGGATAAACCATGACAGAGAAGACATTCTTCTTTCTAGTTTTAATGAAACTGACTTTGGAGATATTCTTATTTATTTAACCAGAGGCAGGTTTCCAAATAGTTTTCTTTAATAAGTGGCAGGGAGGTACTAAGGTTTATGTTTCAAGGGCAGATGTAAAGAAAGCTATGGATCAATTCTGAGATTGCTCTACTACAAGAGTCTCACTTAAGCCCTCTAGAACATTCTAAACTCTGTGGGCAATTGGTGGGTGCGGTTTTTGCATCACCTCATCCCACAAGCAAGAAAAATGGGGTAACCATACTGGTCAAAAGGAACTCCCTGTTTATCCCTGACCATCATTGGGCAGATTCTCAGGGACGGTGGGTACTGGTAAACGGTACCTGTTTATATATCCCTTTATTTATCCTGAATTTATATGCCCCTAACACATCTTCCCACTCCTTTTTTCAAGAGATATTTCAGGCAATGGTAGACAACGCCCAGGGGTTTTGTATTGTGAGTGGAGACTTTAATTGTATTTTGGATCCCAAATTAGATTCTTGCAGATTAGCTAATCACACTCTCTGAAAATCTCCCTCGGCTAAAATATTAGAATCTCTGGTGTTGGAGTCTGTCTTCAGGATGCCTGGAAGTGGCTTCATCCTGGTGACTGCAATTACACTTTCTATTCCCACACACACACAGCTTATCGCCATATCAGCCAGTGGTATATCCCTGCACTCATCTACATCAGCTCACAGGCACCACAGTTCATCTGATTACGTTATCAGACCACACTCCAGTCACCCTTCACTTTGTGTTAAATCCCACACCCCGTCAGGGTCTTTGGCATCTAAATGGAGGGTCTTAAACCTCTGCTCCATTTTGTGCTATGATAAGAAGGACGCTCAACTAATATTTTCGATTAGACAATGATCCTTCAATTTCTCCAGTTACCCATTGAAATGTCATGAAACCCATTCCTCTGGGAAAAATCATTGCCTATCTGACCCATTTAAAAAAAGGAAAAAATAATAAACAATTAGATTTAGAAAAACAACTCGCAATTTTGGAGATGAGACATGAAAAGGAGGGAGGGGCTGATCTATTACAACAAATCCAAGATTTTCATACACAACGTTTAAAGATTTCCACAGCTGATGCTAAGAAATTGTTGTGCCACAGCAAGTTCACATATTACTCTCAGGGCCACATGGCAGGTTGCTGTTTGGCAGTTCAGCTTCGTAAAGAGCAAGCCTCAAGAGTTATTCATAGCCTTCAATAAAGTGACCCACCCTCAGGTCTTGATTAAACTGATGGCTATGGCTAAGGAGTTCGGCTCATTTTATACTCAGCTTTATACTCCAGAACTACACAATAAGGATAGAGTCAGAATAATTGCCTTTCTTCAACCCTTGAACCTTCCCACCTTGACCCAGGAAGAGAAAGTTTTTTTAGATCGACCAGTCTCCTGGGAGGAAATTATTTCTGTCATTAAATGCCTTAAAACCAGAAAAGCTGTCAGGGATGATGGGTTTTACAAGCATTTTGTGGAGACCCTTATTGAACCCCTCCAGTCTGCTTTCTCTTATTGCATGCAGCACCATACTTTTCCATCTGAATGGAAATCTGCACTGGTTACACTGCTACTGAAACCAGGAAAAACTCCTGAGTTATGCTCTTCCTATCGGCCAATTTCCTTGATCAATACTGATGTAAAAATCTATGCTAAAATTATTATCAACCGACTTCAGTTGATAATTCTTAGACTGATTCATTCTAATCAAAGAGGATTTATTCCCATTCATAATTCTTACAACAATGTACACTGCTTATTAAATTTTATCTCCTATGTAAAACAATCCAATGCGACCACGATGGCCTTGTTGGTAGATGCTGGGAAGGCCTTTGATAGGCTAAAATGGCGATATCTGTCAGAAGTTCTAGCTACCTTTGGATTCAGCAGTGGATTTATGGCTAACCTAATGGCTTTACATACAGGTTCTGCTGCCAAGGTGGGGGTTAATGGCACCTTTTCCCATCTTTTTCCATGGAAAAGGGGAACTCACCAAGGCTGCCCTATGTTGCTATTGTTTTTTGCTCTGGCTATGGAACCATTGGTGGCTCATGTTAGACAACATGTTGATATCAAGGGTATCCAGATTGGACCTGTAAATCATAAGATCGCATTTTATGCTGTTGACACCTTATTTTTCCTTGAGGAACCAAAGGCATCCCTCCCACACCTTTATGTGCTTTATCCAAGTTCTGGACTATTTTAAAATGAATTTTGACAAAAGACTGGCACTATAGTTAAGTGACTCCCTTGAGCAACAACAAAAGGCTTCTTTCCCTTTTCATTTGGGTATAAGAGGGGTTCTGTTATTTGGGTCTAAATATAACTATCAATCTACAACACCAATATGGTAGAAATCATAAGCTCCTCTTCAGGGATGTCAAGAATGATTTGGAGAGAAGGAGCTTACTCCCCGTTTCATTAGGAGCAAGAACTGAGTAGCTCTGTATGAACATTTTGCCATCTTTTTTATATGTCTTTCGGATGCTTCCCAATAGACTTCAGGATTGTTTTGCAGGCAGGCAGATCAGCTAATTTCTACTGTAACCCCCCTGTTCCCTTGGATTACAGTGTCAGTGGCTCAGTAGGTAGCACACTCGCCTCTGAGGCCGGGAGATCAGAGGGCTGTGGGTTCAGTTCCCACATCTGGCACTTGGGTTAATATCCCAGTACTGACACTGTAGTGCAGCATGAGAGGGGTGCTGCACTTCTGAGGTGCTGTCTTTCGGATGAGATGTTAAACCGAGGTCCCATCTGCCTGGATTGGTGGTAGTTCAGGTGGATGTTAAAGATACCATGGCACTTATCGAAAAGAGTAGGGGAATTTCCCCGGTGTCCTGGCCAAATTTCCCTCATTCACTAAAATACCACCAACAGCTTAATCTGGTTCAAGGTCGGTTGGAATTCATCTGTATCCCCCTCCCCCGGGTCGTGCCTGAAAATAGGCAGGATTTGTCTAGTGCACTTATCTGGTCAACAAAAGCTAAATAAATAAATAAAAAATTACTAGAATCCCATCAATGTCAGTGTTAAGTAGGGAAGGTAGCTGGTGAATATATAGTTAAATGGATTTTCACTTTGTCCTTCTCTGCTGCTTGGTCACTGCTGAGAGCAGAGAGGTGATGTCATTTAGAGCTCTTGCAGCAACATAAGCCACACAGCTGGTGCGAGAGTGGGGAGTTTTAGGATTCTGAGTAGTTCAGTGTAGAAGCTCAGTGGGTGAGCAGTTTCTGTATTTCTCACCCTAGTGGAGGACATCTTTTCCTTATTTGTGAAGTGGTGGAAACTGTCTTCAGGGATTCCTGTGCCTTTATCCCACGTAGGATGAGGGGGACTGCAGAGGATTTGAGGGGCAATCCCCTGATCCAACTTTGAACTAGCTTTTGTGAAGCTGCCTTTCATGTACAAACTGAGTAGATTCTGTCCGAGTTACCCAGGATATGTACCTGCCTTTTCTGTGAGGTGACTCTCTGATAAAGGGACTCTTTCACCCAACTTCTGTGAGGATTTTCTCAAGAAGATTTGTGTTTTAAAGTTTGCTGACAACAGTGGATGTCCCATATGTGACTTGCCCTTTGTTCAGGACTTTAACCTTACACCCTAGTGGTGTTCCTGATGTTAAATGTGCTAAACAGTTCAAGATAACATAATTTTCTACAGTTTCAGTATTGTTGAGGTATAACTCTGAAAGAATGGTTGGGTAAGGATGTGGAAGCAAAAGGTGGGAGACTCCCTATTTGGAGTGGCCAGTTCAGCACATCAGGTTCTGTAAGGGAGCCTGTTTTCTGTCAGTGCATGTGGTCAATGCCTGAAGAAGTTTACCCCTTGTATGTGGGTATTTTTTCTAGTTTTTGAGCCTTGAATGCTCCGTTGTGACCAGGGTGCCACATTCCTATCCTATGCCATATGGGAGAAGTTCTAAGTACTGGCCTAGTGCCACTTCCGAAAGAATTTTGTGTGTTCACCATGGCTAGTTCCACAATTTTCCAGATTTCTAATCCTGTGCCAAATGGGAACTGTTCTAAGTACTGGCCTAGTGCCATTTCAAGGAGAGTTTGTGAGTTCACCATGGCTAGTTCCATATTCCAGATAGTTAATCCTATGCTATATGGGAGGTTTCAGATTTCTGTTTCTATAGATGTGTTCTGCATTGCTTTGTGCCACGAAGTGTAAACCCTTGGGGGTCCATCTTTGCTTCTGTATTTCCAACTGTATTTCGGAATAAAGCCACACTCTAGAATCCCAGCCTGGTATGGACAATCTAGTTACTGCTTCTTGTGTGGATTTACTGGGTACCCCTGTCCAGAAGTGCAAACCTAGAATAGCCCTTAGCAAACACTCTCTCCTCAGGACCTGGGTTTTGGTATAGGTCTGTTTGTGTTTAGTACACACCCACAGTCTGTTTATTTCTTCTGTATTGCAATTGCTTTGTACCCCCTCCTCTCTTTTCCCCTAGACATGGGAGGTGTGCCTACTAGTTAAATAAGGGTCCAGTGGGGGGTTACACTACATTGATAGGGAGTGGGGGGAAACCCACACATAAAACAGTCCATTTTGCACAGAAGTAAGCGGGGGGGTTGGCTCTTCAAAACTTCAGAAATTATTATCTTGCAGCACAGGCTACTGCAGTTTTAACCTTTTTAAAATTTAACTTGGTCACTGGGTGGTTGGAATGCGAGGAGGGTCAATTTTGGGGAGTAACTTTGAGAGTTGCCCCCCCCCTCCTTTCTTTGCCTTGACTCCATTTAATTAAATTAGAAAACCCATGGACAATGCACACTTAGGCAGAATGGGTAAAATTCCATTCTTTGGGGGTGAAGAAAAGTTGGGTAATCTTTTCCAAAGTTTGGGTAATCAGAATTTTTTGCCAGGGGTAGTAGATTCTGGCTTTTACATTTGGGCCCTACATGATAGGAGACCTGATGGATCGAGACATTTTGATGAGTTTTGAACAGCTGCAGCATAAATTTCACCTTCCGCATATGGAACTTTTTCATTATTTTCAGCTTCGTAATTTTACTTTATCCATTCCTAAGGTCTCTTACACTTCCAATCAATCCATTATATTAGAAAGATACCTCGAACATTACCAAAAAGTACTTGTGGAAACCCATGCTATTTCTTCTTTGTATGCTCTCCTGCAATGTCGTGCCCATACCCTTCTTCATTCTATCTGGGAATGGTGGGAATCAGCTCTCTCCAGAATGCTTGATTCACAACTTAAGATAAAAGCTTGGGAAATAGTTTATAAACCTCCCGACTCTTATTACTGGAGAGAATTCTGCTGAAAAGTTATGGGGTCTGTCACCTGCCACTACTCTGTGGGTGGGTCAAATCAAACTTATGTTGGTGACAATGCAGAACAAAGGGTGATCATTATCACATACTGTATTTTGGTCATGCCCTGATACACAGCATTTTTGGGGAGTGGTAGTTAATACTATCTCTTGCATTCTGGATGCTTCACTCCTATTTCTTTTTGAAACTTTTTTCTTGGTGTTCTTCCAAAAGTCAAGTCAATTATATTTCTTTAACGCCCAATCCTAGAGGCTCTGGGCACTTTACATAGAGGTGAAGAAAAAAACAATTTACACACACAATTAGACATAAGTAATCCTCAGAATAATTATCTTCATCATATTTTCTTGGTGGCAGCCCTCAAAGCTATCACTAGAAGGTGACTGACTCCCATCTCACCCACAATTACTGACTGGATTAGTGTTGTAAAGGAAATCCATGCAATGGAGGATATGTATACGAGTTTACACTTTCAGTATGATGGCGATAATCTTCATATATTAACTAGGTGGGCAAATGGGACTTACATTTGGAGACATTTTCTTCTACCAGGGTGTCCTCAGTCTCCACATTTATGCCATAGTATGTTTGGCAACCTTCTTCCTTATGTTACTTCTAGTTTACAAATGGACTTAAGCTATATAACCTGGAATAGGTCTGTGCATTTATCCACTCTCTTAAGTCTTCCCTGCCGTGCAGTGTTTTTGTTTAGTTTATTCTGTATGATGTTTAGTATCAAATGTTTTGTATCAGATTCTGAGCTTCATTGTTCATATTTACCTTGTTGGAAATTATGCAATAAAATATGCATTAAAAAAAAGAAAGCTACGGAACAACAGTAAGAAATGCAATCATTTATGGCAGAAAATTCAGAGATAAGAATGGTTGAAACTTGGACTGGAATCATGGGTATGGTTTGTTTTAGAATATATCAACACTGAAAATTTTGGTGACGAGGAAGGCTTCATTTCAGATTTGTAACTGGACCTTCCCTAACTATAATATATCAAACCCACAAGTCATTCATATACAACAAATTTCCTTTATCTATTCACATCTATTTGTCTTTCTATTTGCATCTATCTGTCTGTCTGTATGTATGTCTGTTCAGCACATAAGCTAAGAACATTCTCTTAGCCAGGTGAGTTGGTACGCATCAATGCAAAATCTATGGTGCAGTCTAAGGAAGTTAACATGCTAAACATTCAGAGCATTCTAGATATTTTACTTTAGTTTCAATATAATGAATATATGATTTCTTAACTATATTTATTAATTTGTTACTAAATACAGTAGCTTACCTTATCTCCCATATATCCAATTTCTCCGGCTTCTCCTGGCAGGCCTTGTTCACCCTAAATTATTCATCATTACATACACATACAGCTTAAAACATAATTCATCAAGAATAGTAGAGTGCATTACACCTTAAATGTCACAACATATACTCTATGTACCCCCAATCAATTAAACACACACACATGCATGTGTGCATTCATGCATGCACACACACACACACACACACACACACACACACACAGGAGCTAGCTGATAAAACAGTGATAGGCAAGTTGCTGGCAGGCTGTTTGGTCAAAAAGTTGCACACATCTAGCTGGCTAGCAGTTTGGTCACTGACTGTTCAGCTGCTGGCTAAGGGACTTGAGCAGCAGGCACCTGGGTAACTTTGCTGGCTGGCATATAGCTGGTTGGCAGGTTAGCTACCTGTATGTTGCTCATGTCTGAATACTATTCTTTTGTCTTTTACTCAGTCTCATTTTCTGTTTCTGGTTTGTGTGTTTTACTATTTTTATATATAATTATTTATCCAAACCACAATCAATTGTAGGGATATACTGTGTTCCCAAGGTTACAAACTGCTTAAGGCATGATCCCTCATGCTCTGGCCAGACCCTTCTCTGCCCAATGTCCTCCGTGGTTTCCCCTCTGTGACAGGGGCTCCAGTGGACAGCTATCCTTGCCCATAAAGCAGTCCACTTCTATGGACAGGATGCAGTGGTGGTCAGTGCTAGGACCCACCATCACCAGGTGCCCAGCTGTTATACAGACTGTGTATGGGATTTCCCTGGTTTGTTGTCCCTTTCTCTACCTTCCTATTGGTATGAGCAGAGGTCCCCAGGGCCTCAGTTGCACACAGTGACTTTCTGCAGATGAAGCAAGATCCCTTAGCTTGCTGCAGGAGTCTGCAGCACTCATTACCAATCCTCATCCATCCAACTATAGCACTCTGCCAAGCGACAGCTGCTGCAGTCTGGCCTGTCTCCCGCTGCAATGTCCCAAGCTCACTTCCAAATTTGTGCTGCTGCTGCATCAGTGTTAGTGGCTCAGCTGGTAGCACACTTGCCTCTGAGGCTGGGAGATCAGAAGGCTGTGGGTTCTATCCCCACACCAGCCACTTTGGTTAAATTCCAATACTGACACTGTAGTGCAGCATGAGGGGGGTGCTGCACTCCTGAAGTGCAATCTTTCAGATGAGATGTTAAACCGAGGTCCCATCAGCCTGTTCTGGTGGTAGTTCAGGTAGATGTTAAAGATTCCATGGTACTTCTCGAAAAGAGTAGGGGAACTTTCCCCGGTGTGCTGGCCAAATTTTCCCCCATTCACTAAAAATACCACCAACAGCTTAATTTGGTTCAAGGTCATTTACCATTCATCTGTATCCCCCTCCCCCAGGTCGTGCCTGAAAATAGGCAGAATTTGTCTAGTGCACTTACCCGGTCAACAAAAACTAAATAAATAAATACTGGGCCATTAACTGGCCTGTGTCTTGTACTGTTTGATTATGCTTGTTTGTGTCTACTTATATGTGTTTTATTATCTTTTTCTTTGTTGTGATTGCCTTGTTTCTTTGCCCCTCAGTCTTTCTATTCTCATTTCTTTCCCCTCCCATAATTTGACCCCTTTTGTTGCTGACTTCTACTTCCCTAACTCCTACTGTGCAGCATTCACCCTTTTTTCTCTTTCTTTTTCCCTCTACGTGCCTTTTAGCCCTTCACAACTCATTCACTTTCCTCTCAATTATTCCAGTGGTATGATCTGGTTGCCTCAGTTAGTGCCACTGTTGCACCTACACTTCATTACTGTGCTTTGTGTCACTGTAACTTTTTGTCATTTGCTTAATTTTGCCTATATTGTTTGATTGTGTCCCTTCTCCTCTGTAACCTTGCCCTCAGGTCGCACCTGAAAACAGGTTTTGACTCAGTGTACCTTTTAGGATCACTAATTTACAAACAAACAAATAAAAATGTCTTCACTCTCTTGTCCTCTTATTGTTTTCGAACTGAGCAACTGGCGTTGTATTCTGGATTACATCAACAGTGGAGTAACTTTTGTGTAATAGTTTTGGGGGGGCACAACCATAAGAGGATTTCTACAGTAAGTTATTCAAGACTGCAATGATAGAAATGTTGAAGTCTGTCCCCTCCCGCCCCATAATTATGCCCCTGTGCAGAACATCTAGTGCTTTAGAATATGTTACTAGTTAGCTTCTTTCTGTGGATGTGGCATCTTGTAACAGACAGGACTAGTCTTCCCAAACCTTTGCAGCTTGTATGGGATCAAATTCTTAAAAATAGGCTGTGGTTACACAATGAATACACATAGCATTCTGGATTACAAACTAGGTGTTTGTGGTAGCCAGCATACTGAAAAAATGTAAATGAAATTCTCTAGGTTCCCATTTCCATCCCTGTAGTTGGTGACAATGCTTTTTCTTTGCTTTTTTATTTTCTGCTCTAGGGAGAACTTACTGTTGTCCTTAATTGCCTAGCCTTAGCACATAGAGCTGACAGGATGCCTAAGCACACATTTTTACACTACAGTTTATATTTTGTTTCTGTTTCAATCTACAGTATTTAAGATTAGCATTTTTCTCCATTACAGATAACAGCATTTAAGCATATTGTGTATCACGCCTATATTTTTCTGTTTCATACTGAATTCTTTATCAGGGGTTCGTAAGTACTTCACTCTCATAACATTACATTCTTACTGTGGCTACTGTGTCAAATATTTGTTAAAAACAAACAGCATCACTATCATGCTGTTTCTTCAAGAAATTATAGAAGGCTAAAATAGGTAGCTACTAAGAAAAGGGCTAGCGCGCGTAGGCTTACAATAGTTACAGTTACCTGGGTTATTGACAACGTACTATTATGCAGCTTTAAACATTTTCACTTCGTAAATTGCCTTGATAGTTTTCGAAATATCTCTGTAAGTAAAGGGACACCGGCAACCGCCTTAGGCCTCAAAGTGTCTCTAGCTTAAAAAACACATGCTATGATTGTTTACATTTTGTAGAGATTGCTGATGTAGCTGGTAGTTTGATTTTGATTCTTTTTTTTATTTTTATAAGTGAAAAACAGACTGCCCGCCATACAGGTGTTACCACACAAAACATGTTTAGTTACATTCCATGATCAACACCCACTGTATTATTCCTGGACTAGGGAACCACCAACAATAGTATAGCCACTCATGATGCAGTGGGAGAAGAGGAGACTATTGCATCCTGTGTGCCTGCACTGTTTGGGGCTGTTCCTAATGGTTAGGAAGTATGCAATATGAGTAGCTCAAGGATATGGAACAAAACTAGGTTGGATATGATTACACCATTAGCATGCATTTCTGTTCTACAGCAGATAAAACAAGCAGCAACATCAATGTAGTTTACTGAAGGTAAGAAATCAGAAAATGTGGATTTCCAACTAGAACTAACACTATGCAAAAAGGGTTAACAGTGTCCCTTTAATCTCACAATAGCCTCTCAGCACAGAGGCTGGGCTGCCACTGATTACTCTGGCAATCAGGGTTCTCACCCTGATCCTGAAGGGGATGGCTGGTAGGGGAGGAGGACTGAGTATCCAAGGAGGATGTTCTCCTCCTCTTCCAGGGAGGGAGAGATGTGCAAACCACTGCACTACTGCCACCTTGGTTGACCACAGGTAGTGGTGTTGTCTTGGGAGCCTGCAGAGTGCATTGGGTGGGATGAGCAGGTGCGTTTGTACAGCAGGTGGGCTGGTAGTTGATGACACATGTGTTCTTGGTGGATGGGATGAAAAAAGGGGAAAATAATGGAAGCCAGCTGGGCAGATGTGGTTCTGCCCACTCCCACATCTATTTGGGCTTCTACCTTAGGATTCTGCTGTACAGCCTTGTGAGGACCTCCTCTTTGGATGACTGGCTCTTGTAGGGAAGCCTCCAAGAAGCTGAAGGCAGGACCACACCTCAGGGAAAAAAAACAAGGGGGCAATGCAGCAGTGAGACACTGGCGTCCAAGGTCCCAGTGGAGATCCAGCACAGTAGGAGCTCTGAGGTGATGCAGCTGGCAGTAGTGATAGCCATAGAAGGTCCTGCCTAGTTGGCCATGGGAGATAAACAGAACTGTAAAAAAATAGCTATGGTTATGACATCACACTATGAAGTCACAGTCACGCAGGTTAAAACTGAGTTTTGCAGCCCTAAACCAGTAAGGCTAATGGCTGAGGAAAATCCATTGGTCCCACAGTTTTTTTCCCATTGGCTGAACTGGTGTACAATTTGAAATACTATCTTCTCCATTTCCAGCCAGCAGGGTTAGTTAGGTGAAAAAAACTGTACTACTAGCCCAATACAAAATCTTGCAGCATTTATCTGATGAGCCAGTACCAATTTCAACCCTTATATTATCTCAAGCCCTATTCAATTCAGAAATTACTGATTCCATCTGGTAAAGCTGGGTTGATCAGTGGGAAGGGTGGGAAGACTATTAAACTGTTGAAGGTATAAATGGACTGTAATACATAGTCACATGTTCCCATCCATTCTGCAGTGTTTGTATCTCCTCTCACATTCACACTGTATGCATGCAGAGATAGACAGTATTTTATGCTTCAGGTGTCTCAGCCCCAGAGCTGGAATCATTCCTGCAAGAGGACTTTGACAATGTCCAATATTAGTTCTGCCCTAACCTGCTCTTAATACCAAAAAGACAGCCTCTATGAAATTTAGCACCAAACAGAGGCTTACTAGACTATCCATTACACAAGTCTTCAAAACAATGGCTTCCACCTTGAAGAAGTCACTAGTGCTGTGCAGAATTTTCAAATCCTGGCAGAACAGAATTTCATGGAATTTTCAAAATTCCACTGAATATTTGACACATTTTGACAGAAATGGAATGGCAGATTTCTGTGGAATCTTATTCTGCAGATCTCAATATTTTTCATGGAAATGGCTGCCTAATGATTTTCTGCAGAACAAATGCTGTTCCACAGAATATTATTCCACTGATCATAGTAGGCAGAATTCTGCTGAAGAACTAGTGCAATTCCAGCCGAAGTTTCACTGGCAGAATGGTCATTCTGCACTAATTCCGCACAGCATTAGAAGTCACTCATTTCAAGTGTCTTGGGGTTCAGCTGGATTTAAATCTTGGATTTCTTGTCCCACACTGATGGAATGCATAAGAAGCTCTGCCCCAAACTTGGCATACTGTACTGCAACACATCCTGCTTTCCACTCATGGTCTGATGTAAGTTTGTTCTCAAGATGATACTACCAGTATTTAACTACACTGATCTGGCCTACAGTGCAGCCCCCAAATTTGCTTTTGTCAGGATGGACCCCATCTTTCATTTTCTGCCATTTTGCCCTTATGCACCTTCCTTACAACCACAATTGTTCCCTTTATCAGAATCTTTCCTTCCTTTCTCTGGAGGATGGGTGCTTCCTACGGTTCCACTTTTCTTGCTAAATTTTGGCTCTCTTCTCTTCCCTTCCCTGCTGTTTCTCATCATTCCTATCCCCCTCCCTTTCTACTATTTCTTCCACTCAGTATCTGACCCTTCTCTAGTCTCCACTGCAAAACCTCTGTTTGGCAATCTGCCTCCTCTTTACCTCACTTCCTGAGCTTCAGGAACAGCCTCCCCCTCCCCATCAGCCCCTCCCACTCCTTCTCTATTTTGAATCCCTCCTCGGATCATTTCAAACTCTTCTGTGCCTGCAACTAGCCAAATTGTTCTCAGTCCTTCAATCCTTTTGCCTCCTCCTTCCACTTGTCCTGCTGCTTTATCTTCCCTTCCCCATTCCACCACTATTTTACTATACTAGCCTCATTTGAGTACTCCACACATCCCAGTTCCTCTACTCTATTAACTCAAGAGTGCTGCATTTATATTCATTTCCTCATATTGTTTTTACTTGTTGCTGGTATCAGGTTACTCTTATTCGGTGTTCATACTGATTTTTTTCTCTAAATTCCTTCTTTACATTGACTATAATTTGCACTATTTCAATATTGTAACATAATTGTTGTTCTGTCCTAGACTCAAGCCTGGAAAGGAGCCTCGGCTCAGTGCACTTTTCCCAAAGAAATGATTTAAAATTAAGGAAGTATACAATAACAAAATGTGATATATAAAAACAAAAATAAATGCAGCCATATAACTCAATATGAAAAATTTTGAATTGTTGTTACATTTTTCAACCTACTTGTATTCCTATAAAATGATGTAGAGGGAAATATTGGTTTGTACCAATATTTACTGCTTAGCCCCTATGTAACATTATATACATTACAAAGGTATGCATTTTCAAAATCACAAAACAAATGCTAAAATATTAACCTAATTTAGTGCAAACATATTCACTAAGGATACTTTTTCATAGGAAGGCATTGTTTAAAAAAATATAGCCCATTGCTGGTTATATTTCACTTGGCCTGAACTACTACAAACTAGTGGTTCTCTACAATAATAGAAATATTTAAATCACCTTATCACCTTTCAATCCAGGTTGCCCTCTTGTTCCTGGCAGGCCCTGTTGAAGAAAAACAAAACAAAAAATAATGTGAATCTAGCTTCAAAGGATAACATAATATAGATTTTTTAAACAGGACAACAAAATAATAAATACAAAATCAAGACGTACCGGAGGTCCAGGAATCCCACTTATCCCTTGTGGTCCTACAGGCCCAACATCACCCTAAAGGAGCAAAACTAACATTTAATCACACACTCTCTTGTTTTTCCTTTACCTGAAATGTGAAAGTTACCTCATAAAGCTATCTGTACTATGATAAAAGCTTCTGCATAATTTATAAAACACAACAATAAACAACTTTAGATAACATCAGGAAAAAGGACAGCTAATGAGGGCATTAACAGATTGATGAAGGAAGACACATGGGTGGAGGAGGATGGGAAAAAGGCTGATATACTGAATGATTACTTTTGTTCAGTATTCAGAGTGGGGGGCACTCTTAAATTATAGAGTGCAGGCCAAAGAAGGGGGTGACAGGACTAGAATTAGGACCAGTCTCAGAATAAAGAGTGTTTAGGAGCCTCCCAATTCCTGAAGTTGGACAAAGTGCCTGGTCCTTATGGGTTACACCCTAGAGTACTGAGGGAAGTGGTGCAGACATTAGCAGGGCCATTGGCAAATCTGTTTACTTGTTCCCTGGAGACAAGAGTGGTTCCAGCAGTCTTGATAGTAGCTAATATGAAGTTGCTTCACAAAAGCAGGAACAGGGATAAATCAGAAAATTACAAACTTATCAGCATAACTTTAATTGCAGACACGCTTCTGGAAATCATTATTAAGGCACCAAATTACTGGAGGCAAATGAGCTGCTAGACAGGAGGCAGTATGGGTCTGTAGAAAGGAGTTTTTGACAAAGTAACTTGATTGACTTCTTTAACTGGGATAAAGGCAGTGGGCAGGGGCCAAGCAGTGGATATGTTGTATCTCAACTTTAGCAAGGTCTTTGATTCCATTCCACATAGTTGGCTAATAATTAAGTTGTGCAACTTTGGGGTAAGAAACCAACAGAGCAGGTGGATAGGGATCTGGCTTGGGGCAGGACACTGAAAGTGTGGTCAATAGGGTGGACTCTTAACACAAGGGAGTGCTGAGTGGGGCACTGCAGGGATTGGTTTTGGGACTGATGGGGATATCTTTGGAAATATCTTTATTTGTGATGCAGGAGAGGAAATAAATAATAAGGCATGTCTCTTTGGTAATGACATGAACATCTGTGGCAGAGTGGACACCAAGCAGGAAATCAGAGAAAAAGAAAAGAAACCAGGAAGCATGGGAAAAGTTCTCCAGATCATGGCAACTAAAGTTCAACACAAGCAAGTGCAAAGTGATGCAGATTGGTAGAAAGAACTCCGCAATGGGCTTCTAAATGGGGAGGTGGGAGTAAGGGTTGTGCAGACAACTGAAAAGAGAGATCTGGGGGTTATCACTGATGACAGCCTCAAGTGCACTACTCAGTGCAACAAAATATTTATGAGGCAAACAAGATGATGGAATGTATAGGAATGGTACTTGATAGTAGAAGAAAGGAGGTGATAGTGCACCTGTACTAGTCACAGTAAGGCCATAATTTTTTTTATTCTTTGGTAGTCAGGTAAGGCACACTAGGCACAAGTGCCTGTTTTCAGGGGTGACTGGGAGCACTGGGGTGGTTAAGTGACTTGCTCAGAGTCACACAGTATGTAAGTGGATGTTGTGGGAATCAAACCCAGGTCTGCTGGATGTACCAAACTCATTTACAGCTTGTTACTCTAACCTCTAGGCTATACTGCCAGCCATGGGTCAATAACTGGAGTACTGTTTGTGGAGTTATGTTGTCCACATCTCAAGAAAGATTAGGAAACCACAGAAACCATACAAAAGAGGGTCATTAAGATGATCTGAGGCAGTACGGGAGGTCGTATGAGGAAAGACTGGAAGATCTTAATGTGTATACACTGGTGGCCAGGAGGAAAAGGGAGATACGACTGAGACAAACAATGGAAGAAATCAACAGAGTGGGTTGCTAAGACTTGTTCAAGAAGAGCAATGACCCAAATGGAGATTTGTGGGGGCAGATTCAGAGGGACATAGCAAAGTTTTTCCTTCACAGAGCAGATAATAAATAAATTGAACAGACTGTCTAGAGAGGTGATTGAAGCCCAGACTGTAATGACATTTAAACTTTGGTGGGACAGATATAAGGGAATAGTGGAACCCACAGGCAGATGATAGAAGAGGATAACTGGAAAGAGGGTGACAATCAGCTTCTTGGGGCTATGGAATCTCTAAATCCAACCCAGCGTTAAACCCGGCATGGAGATCGAGAGGGAAATGGGCAGGCTGGCTGGCCCTCTTGGTCTTTTCCTGACAACACAATCAATGTTATGAAGTAGCTGTTATAGTTAGATGGTTCCACTCAGTAGATACACAAATAGCATTATCAGCATTTGCTTCACATAAAGAGTGTTCAGTTGGATAGCTGCTCTTGCACTTGGATACTAACTACCAAGTTAACAATACACAAGACATCTATTCTGTTAAGATTGTAACTGTATGTGTTAATAAATTACTATCTAGTAAAGTTACTCACTTCAGTTTAAGTAAATACAGTATGTAGTCATGGATAGACACCCCTGGCTGTGATAAAGTATCTGGATTATCTTTATCTGACTAAGAAAGAACTGGAGATGACCGGTGAACATTGTACACTGTTCTCTCATCTCTATTAACAATAGTAAACAGTCCAAGGAGCATAGTGTCATGTTCATTTGGCTTAGTTGGCTTGCATTGCTGTGTATGATCCAGAATTTCATGAGTTCACATATCTCGGCATGACTTCAAATCATACTCATGGCTGACTGAGCAGTAAAGTCCTTTCAGCTCACTAGTGGTAGCCAAAGAACTATAGCACTATTCAGAAAAAGTAGGGTATATTCCCTGTGTCTGATGCTTAACCAGAAGTTTTTTTCTTAATAGCTTATGTTCTAACGTGCTCGCATGTTGGTGAGTACATTATTGATGCTGCATAGGGCAGGACACAACCAAAGCACTTTCAATATCTAATACAGTATACTGCTCTGTAAAATGTTTTTGAGATACTCTATGCATGAAATGTGTATAATAAAATCATTTTATATATCCACCTCTCCCTCTTTACACATCTGTTTAGAGATTTTATTTTAATTTTATTTTTATTTTTCATCCCAACGTTATGGATCTGGGAATATAACCTCCTTAGACAAGCAATAAGACCCCCCCCCCGTGGGGTCTGAGGTTTAAAAAAAAACAAGTAGTACAAAAAAGGTAACTACATAAGCACAAACATAACAATTTCAAGTAGGAACGTTAGTACAGGCAGCAAACACATTTGGATCGAGATAGAAAATGCTTAAATTATATTTAAAAGAACTAACAGATAAAAAATGTTCAAAAGATGAGGGGAAGATAATGTAGAATAGATGTGCCATTGTACTTTAGATCTTATTACACTTTTGTACTACACTGCTCATTGTAAATAAATAAATAGCAATCCTATTGAAATCTGTGTTACTATCTATATTAAATTGAAACTGATTAAGCTAGACTTTATATATAGGATAACGTATGGTCAGCAGTGTGTAACAACGCTAGGTTTGCCTTTGAGTGGTTCCCTTGGTGACTCTGTTAAACCTTGAGAGCGAAGCTCGAGAGGTTTACTAACGTCATTAAGGGAACCACGAGGAGTTAACCTACATAGTTGACACACCGCTGACCATATTCGTGTCTTTATAGTGTATGGTGAAACGATGGTCAGCGGAGAAGATGTAAAAAAATGCCAATATATGAAACGCTGTTATTACCTTGTGGTGAAGGATCACACATTTGTTCATGTTTTCACAGCCAGGACAATTTATTTTTAAAAGCATTGTTTTCTTTTGTGTTTAAACTGGTTTTCATTGAGCGTCTTCAGTATCCTAGCAACAACAAAGCTTTGTGTTCAATGTTACTACCGATGCATGCTAGCTGATACACTGTAACAGGAGCGTGACGTCACATCAATAGTGTAACAACGCTGTAAAAAGATGATTTTTGCCACATTACAGCATTCTACCATATACTGTATACTCTGTATAATGGCTAGGCACATCAACTGTTAAACTACAGTAATAATCATCTAATTATTTTATTTGACTGACCTTCATAATTATGTTAAAAACTTGCTCACCCTAGAAAGTAACTGTTATTTGACTTTGTTAAAATGTTGACTATGTATTAACTTGATAGCCCTGGAACTGAAACTGCTACTTTGCTCCTGTTCTTGGCCCTAGCACCTGATTGTAAACCAGATGAATCATTAAAATAAGGCAACCCTAATGCAAACATGTTACGTAAAATAAAACATTCTCATCACACATAGCACAAAGCATGAAAATTACAGACCTGTCTACAAATTAAAGGAAGAAATACATTTTTTATACAATCAGTATATTAAAAACACATTTTACTGAAGATTTCATCAACATCAGTTGTAGGCACCATCCTTAATTAGAAAAAAAAATCAGAGCTGATGGAGTGGTAATTGTTATTGCCTAAAGTCCTAAAGGAAATGGGTTCCAGCTATGTGGGTCACTGGAAGGAAATTATTTTTTAAACAAGAACAATTGTAAGTTTAGACTCATGGACCAAATAAAAGTCAGATCACTAGTAATAGCTGTTTAATAGAGGTCTGAAGATACTGTAGCTGCACCTCAATGCCTAACAAGATGATTTGTATATGTCTATATGAACAGTTACAGCTCTTACGGCTATAAGAGTACCTTCTCAAGTTCTTTGGGTGAAAGAACTGTGAGGTGAAGCTGAGCAGTTCCAGCACACAAAGGACTTAAGAAGAAACTTTTATAACCATAAGAGATGTTTTTACTGAACATATAAACGTACAGTATATATCATGCTACAAACTTGTATTTTTTTAAATGGAACTCGAATTTAAATTCAAAAATTTTACTTTGTAGAAAATTAGAGAAACTCCTTTATGGGAAATGGAATAAATACTTAAGTATACTAATTGATTGTCATCTAACATTTGAGTCACATGTTCTGGATTTAATTAATAGAACACACAAAAGATTAGGGTTTCTCTATCGAATTAGAGGCAATTTAACAGTTGATATCAGGTACTTACTAACACATAGTTTATTATTTTCTTTATTTGACTATGGGTCCACAGTATACTCATAAACGTCCAACAGACTCCTATCAAAACTTCAGACTACCCTGCCGGCCCAGTGGTGCTGAGGGCAGAGGCGCTGGTCACAGCACCTCGCACCACACCAGTGACCCGGATTTGGGTGCAAGGCAGGAGAGGAGAGGGATTGAGCATCTGGAGGACTGCTCTCCCTCTCTGAGGAGGGGGGTTCAAGACAGTTGGTGCCTGACTGCCTCCCAGTGGAGGCTGGGAGGCAGCAGACACATGCCGTACCTAGGGGAAGAGTCAGGGACAGACGCCTGGATGGGGGCACATGCGGACGCGTGCGCACTCATGACCGCTGGTGTCATTGCATGCCCACCGACTCAGGGAATCTCTGAACAGGGGAAAAAGTGGCACCTCCTATGGCTTGATGGCCATTCACGAGTGATCGTTGGAACACTGGCACCTGAGCTGGATCCATCTGGGTGGGGAGTTAGGGGGCTCCCTGCCACCCTGCTGTGGGGGGTAAGCCACAGGGACTATAGGGGTACCAGCGGTCCTGGTCGAGATGGACAGCAGCCGGATCCCAGCTGATGAGATGTGAGAAGAACAGCTGGGGGAGAGGGGCAGCCACAGGAGGATAAATAAGCATGTAAAAAACAAACAAACAAAAAAAAACTTCAGACTACCAATCACTCTGTAATCCGTTTTGCCACTGGACATTCTCGGACAATGCATCATTGTATCTTTATAAACACTTTGGTTGGTTGTCATTGGTTGGGCGATTCAATTTTAGGTCACTGATGTTTTTACATAGGGTTCAGTTGGGAGTAATGCCTCCAAGTGTCCTTAGTTTATTTCCTAGGATCTTAAAATCTGGCAGTACAAGATTGTAGAGTAGAAATGGTCTGGTAATTCCTTTTTTTTTGCATAGCTTTGGTCAAAATTCATTAAGATTTGCTACTGCTAGGTTGTATAACAGTCTCCCAAGTAATGTTATTAGTCAAAATAAGTTAGCAATTTTTAAGACAGCCCTTAGAAATAATTTGTTAGCAAATTCAATTTGTAAATGTTTTGCTTAATGTATTTATATTGATGGTCAATTGTATTGTAAAGTTTGTTTGCCCTGTATCTTTTTGTAAAACTGGACGTTTGTGAAAATGGGCTTGCCCCACAAACCCACCAGTATAAAAATAAAATGAAAAATGAAAAAAATGAAAACCCAGGACAGATCGTGGGTCTACTGGGGATTAATGTATGACTCGGGGGGGGGGGGTGTTAGACCATGAGGTCAAAGGCTAAGTGGTTCCAACCACCCAGACATACATTAATTCCCAGCAAACCCATGCTCTGGAGTGGGTTAATTCACTTGTAACATGGGGAAGAGAAAGGGTTTGGCACTCATTTTATATGTTTCTCTTCCCCATGTTACATTTGAATAAAAGTAATTTTAAAGTACAAAATTAGAAAGGTTCCAGAAGGAGATTAAGGTTCCTACCCTGGGAAGAGAAAGGGACTTGTACCTGACTGGAGAAACTACATGCTGAACAGGCTGATTTTCTTTTTAATATTGTGATGAACAGTCATTGAATTGCTGATTACATGCAGATGTGATCAACATTTCAGAATATGTGTTCATTTTGGCTGACTTACTTTTGTGAACTGTGGAATCATCTCCGTTTTTCTGCTATTCTTGCTGTTTGGGATTTGGCTGCTGTGCATTATGGGACATGCATATATTTAAGTGCACAAGAGATTTAAGGTCTGGTACTTGTTTCTACAATTCCCTGGGCAGGCCAAAAGATGGCTGTGAAACTTCTGGTAGATGTTTCTACACAGAACAATGCTCTACTATATACTGTCATTCTGTAGTTCACATGAAAACCCATATTCTGCTAGTGAAACTCTACAAATTATTTTCTGACAGAATTCCAAGGAATATGTTGGAATTTTCAGAAATTCCACAGAATTCAGTCCCAACGGGATTTGAAAATTGCAAACAGCACTAGGTATGGGACAGGGGGAACCACACAGAAAAAAAAGGTGAATAATAATAATACAACAATTCTTGCAGCAGAAAGATTTTGTGGCTTACTACCTCTCACTTTTAGTCAGTTGTGTAGTATAGTAGTTGCCCTCAGGGGTAGGAAAAATTAAAAAGAAGGGAGATGTTAGTACATTTGAGCTGTTCCATACTGCTGGAATCACAGGTACCAGTGTATGTAGCTAAGACCATAATCCATCTCTGTTCAGCTGCTCTGTGACAGAAACCAGATAGATTAAAATAAACCACATGTAATTACAGCCTACATCTCGTAACTATCCAACAGGATGCCACCTTCTATATACACTATATATACAGTGGTGTCCATCAGGATGAAACCCAATTTTGCAGCATTTTGCAGCACTCTGCAGAATGCTGCAGCAGACCTACTGAATAATGCAATGTAATTTCAATGGCAATTAGTCCCTATTGTCATTCAGGAAAATGTGACACTGCCAGGATGAAGTGAATGCCACAGTTTCCTACATGATAAAGGGGACTAACTGCCATTGAAATGACTTTGCTTTATTCAGTAGGTCTGCTGCAGCATACTGCAGAGTGCTTTAAACATGGGTTTCATCCTGGGAGATGCCACTGTAGGGCAGTGGATGGGCAACTATGCACAACCAGTGTGTTGTGCCACCAAGGGGTTCTGATTCACTGTGACCTCAAGAGCAAAGCTTGAGAAGTCCATGGGAATCAGATCCCCAAGGTGGCACAACACACTGGTTGTGCATAAAGTTGCCCATCCACTATTTATTTTATTTATTTATTGAAATGTTTCACCAGGAAGGCACACTAAGCAACAAGTTGCTCATCTCCCAGTGCAGCCTGGGGGGTAGGGAACAATGGGATAAAATACAGAAAAATGTTACAATGTTGGAATACAATTTGCTTACTTGCATACAATGAGAGCAGGAGGGGTTACAGATAGATAACTCTGGCTAACAATGCAACAGGTAAGTATAGTAGATATGAAGACACATATAGCAAATTGGCAACAACTGGTGACAGTTGGTAACACTGGAACACATATAATAACTTGGCAACAGTATGTAGTACTAGATGGTAAGGCGACCCAATAGTAATTGGTAGCCATTA
Organism: Neoceratodus forsteri; assembly: GCA_016271365.2. Taxonomy (NCBI): domain Eukaryota; kingdom Metazoa; phylum Chordata; order Ceratodontiformes; family Ceratodontidae; genus Neoceratodus; species Neoceratodus forsteri. The sequence continues at coordinate 561,816,484 of CM028136.1, read as the reverse complement.
GTGTAACATAGATTTACAGTGATTGGAGTAAAGAGGAAGAATGGGAGGAGGGAACGATAAATTGCGGTGGGTAGACAGGAAGAAGGAAAAGGAAATTTATGGAGAGACACAGACAGAGCATGATTTTCAAGGCAAACAGAGACAACAAGGTGGACTAAAGTGCATATAAGAGGGGTACAGGGGTAGGTTATAAGTGTTTAATTGAATGTAGGGGTAGGCCAGTGTTAGGCTATGTTAACCCGAAGGGGGTAGGAGGAGAGGAGAGGAGAGGTAGAGTGTGGCAGGGTGATGAGAGAGAGGTATTGTAGGTGGGGGGTATCCAAGGGGGGGAAGGGGAGTTGAAATTCAACAGTGTCCTGTTATCCCTATCTGGGCAGGGTGGTAGACAGCCCTACTGGTAGGATACCGGTTATAGGCAATGAGAGTTATTTATATATAGTGATGCAATAGAAGGAGGTGTTGGGGGAGGGATGTTGTGGGAGGGGGTAGCAGAGGTTAACTATTGTGGGGGGTTAGTACCCCACCAGTGTCCTGGGTGACCCTGCTTGCACAAGGTAGTGATCTAGCAGTGACTGAGGGGATGCAATAAAAGGAGAACTAGGGAAAAGGGGGTAAAGTTCTTGCCCACTGTGCACTATGGATCCTGCCTGCACAAGGCAGTGATCGAGCTCACAGGAGGGAGATAGATTAAGGGTAGAGAAAGAAGGGGGAGGAACACTTTAGGAGGAGGGAGAGTAGGGGACAAGGAGGAGCATGATCAGAGGGAAATAGGAGTGGTGGGGAGTAGGCATACAGTAATATGGGCTATGGAGAGATGGTGGGGGGATTAGGGAGGGTATTGGCAGGCACAGGAAGGGACAAGGAAGTTCTTGAGGGCAGAGTTAATGGAGTAGCAAGAGGATGAGTGGTGAATATGAGGGGGAAGTGAATTCCAGATTTTTGGGAGGCAGTAAGAATAACCCGATTGGCTAATAAGGGTGAAGCAGTGTGGGACCACCAGAGTTTGTGAGTCAGTAGGTCTTAGGGAGTGAGAAGGAGGGGTGGTGGTTGTAAAGGCAGGGGAGAGATAAGAGGGAAGTTCACCCAGCCAGTGCTTGGAGGTGAATTTTGTGCAGTGAGAGAGACGTCAGCTTGTCAGGGAACGGAAGGATAGGGCATGGTAGGGATCACAATGATGAGTGTGGAGGGGGGCGTCAAGGGCAAAACAGCAAAAGGAGTTGAAGAGGGCATCTAGTTTGGCCAGGGAGGACTTAGGGGCAGCACTGTAGACTACGTCACAGTAGTCAAAGATAGGTAGGATCATCGTCTGGACAATGTCATGCCTAGCTGTGGGGGGGGGGGATGAAGGCATGGTTCCTGAATAAGGCACCGAGCTTGGGACACAATTTTTTTCTGAATGATGTTGATATGGCAGAAGAAGTTCAGGTGTTGGTCCTGCCAGACACCTAAATACCTGAAGGAGGATGTGTCCTCAAGTAAAGTCCCATCAAGGGTGTGGAAGGAAGGTAGAGAGGGAAACCTGGTAAGTCTCTGCCTGGTGCCAAAGGTCATGGAGACAGTTTTTTTGGTGTTGAGAGATAGTTGGTGGTTTGCAAACCAAAGCTGAACTTTGTCGAAGTTGTGCTGCAAGTTGGATACAACCTCGGTGGGGCAGCAGCCAGATGCATACAAGACTATATCATCAGCACACATGTGAATGGAGGAGAATGGAGAGCGATGGATGGGAGATCATTTAGAAAAATAGAGAATAGTATAGGGCCTAACACTGATCCCTGGGGGACACCAGTTATATATATATATATATATATATATTATATAGTGTATGGGCATCCATGCCTATTTCAGACATTGCACTTTGTTTCAGTGAACTGGTGGTTGGGGGGGCACTTGAGGGTTGGTGGTAGGCTCAAATAAGTGACACAGTATGCTGCAGATGTTTCTGCAAGTCCAAGTTTGAAAAAAACAACAATTTCCAGCTTAATTGGATAGGGGAAATTAAGTATGTGGCAGCATTCCAAGTTGTTCTACTGCAGTAGTGACACCATTACTGCAGCAGAACAACATAATGATGTCACTACTGCAGCAGAACAAGCACATTCCAAGCATAGAATTCCATGCATAACAGCATTCCACCAAACACTATAGCAGCCTATTTCTAACTATAGCAGCCTATTTCTAAAGAAGACTCTAAAGCAAGTGCAGAAACTACCAGAAGTTTCACTTAGTCATATCTATTCTTGTTTGACAGCCATCTGTTGGCCGGCCGTAAATTGCAGGCTAAGACTGTTTAAACCATGTTAGCCTGCAATTCACACCTGGCCAACAGATGGCTGTCAAACAAGAATGGTACTACTGCATCTGTAAGAGGTTCTTGTGAGAGGGGGAAGACAATGTCAGCAGACAAAACCATACAGTAATTGAGGATTAATGTATGGTCAGCTGATGCAAGTTGACCAATCCTGCGCAACCCTTTCTCTCCCCCATGTTACAACTAAACTTAGAACTTCAGAGTTTCACAGCTGTTACCATGAGAGACCCTCTTATGGCAATAAGAGTGTCTGGAATGTATACCAATAAAAACATCCTGACTGATTAAAAATGAAGTCATGATTTATAATTCTAAATAGACATTTAAAATGATGAAGGAGAAGGCAGTAAGAAGAACTCAAATTATGTCAGAGAAGGGGAGATCATGTGATGCTTCAGAATGGGTAGCAGTGCTCCGGTGCGCTCCCACTACTCTCCCTGAAAAACTCACTTTTTCCACCAGCTTGCCTACACTCTGGATCCCCGCAGCAGTAACTTCAGGTGCCAGAATAAGTGGAGACAACACCAGCTTTCCAGATAGAAATTTGTGGCATGGAAACAGAAATGTGATCCGTTCCTCCTCGCCACACTCCACCCGCTACACCGGAGAAGGCCACAAAAAAACAAAACAAGGCCCAAACTGTATAGCCACCCAGAAGATCCTCTCTGGCCTCGGACCAACCTCTCCTCACCCTAGACAGATTCCTGAAGGAATTCCACCCATTTAGGGACGACGTTAGATCACTGACGGATGAGGTGAAGAGTATATCGAGCAAACTAGAGGATCTTGCTCAAGAGACGGGAAACTGCAAAGTATGGATAATTTTGCTGGAAAAGAGAGTTCAAAAATTTGATCCTGCCATGGCAGCCACCCGACAAAGGACAGAAAAGATGGAAGCTAAAATCGAGGATTTAGATGGTAGGAGCTGCCGTGATAATGTAGTTATTATCAGTATCCCTGAATGAGACAAAGGCTCTCACCCTGTCCAATTTGCACAGCGGCTGGTAACAAAAACTGCAGGCCCCTCGCCCTTCAGCTCGGAGTACATAGTCGAGAGGGCTCACCATGAGACCAATACCTCCACCAGGTGCCCAATCCAGAACTTTTATATTTTAATTTCTAAACTTCCAAGAACATCAACATCTACTAGCAAAAGTCAAGGAATTAAAGGAAGTGCTATGGGAGGGCTCACCGATACGAATTACGCAGGATCTTCCACCATCAGTATGACAGAAAAGGGCAGAATATCATGGGGTAGTTACCAAGCTTTTGGCTGCAAATATCCATTTCAGAATGTTATAGCCCACAAATCTGCAGGTTTCTATGGATGGAAAATAGATGCCTTTAGAGGATCTACAATCTGCTGTGTCTGAGCCGAAGAAAATGCTGCCTAACCTTTTCCAGGATTGCTGAAATCTTTAACTGAAGGATTTGGGATCGAGTTTCTGGGTTGGACTGTTGGCAGTGAGTGTGTATGATAGCGTTCTATGCAAAGGTGTCATACAGTACTATTCCTAATTTACTACAGCTGTTTTTGGAACTGGTTATTAGTTTGGACCTAACTCCCCGGTTGTGAAAGACTTCTTTTCTTTGGGAGAGATCGAACTTTCGAAAGAAATTACAATGATGCCTTGGAGTAGAGTATCTATGTAAAGATCTCTTGCTCTCCACGCTCTCCGCATTTACCTTGGTGGACTCTGGCTCTGGATGATTTAATCATCTTTTTTTTTTTTTTGTTGTTGTTGCTGTTTTCTTCCTATCCCCCGGTTTATTTCCCCAGAAGCTTGTGCTAATATCTGATGCTGTTGGATACAGGGAGGCCTCTTGAAAAGTTCTTGTTCTGGAGGAGCACCTCCGGGTTTTACTCCCTCTAGAGCCACAGTCATATGGAGGTGCTGTACAAGGGCTACGATACAAGATGAGGGCCCTTTTCCCAGAAACTTCTCTTATTGTCTTCTGGGCTAAGTACCACAGGGGCATTCCATTTCGACCCTTTTCCTTTAGTGGCTGCGATGGTTACAGGCTTCACTAAGGGAGCCAGTTAGATGGCAAAGGAGGGTTCTAGAGAATGGAATGAGGTTTCAAGGGTTTACCTTCATTCCCATGACAAATTGATAACATCTCCTCATTGGGCTAGAAAGAAATTGTTGTGGGAAGGCTCTATAGCTATTACTGGCACTCTCCTAATTTTGTTTTGTACCCAGTGAATTTGGAATATTGGAGTACAGCCTAGCGGGCATTTAAATTTTGATTATTTTCAGGGGACTGCTTACATGGTGGGGGTCTGAGGATATAATTGCTTGAGTGAGTTTTGGAAGTTGGCGGGAGGGGGTTGGAGGCTATTACATGGGAGTTATCATGTACTGTGAAAAATGTAGGTGGGGAGGGGGTATTCATTTGTTTTCTTATCTCTGTTTGAAATGTAATCAGAGGATGTGCAGTGTGTTTTGGCAGGGATTTGGGAAAGGGAGATTCGGGGAAGGGGGGAAGGGAACCCGGCTTGGCATTTGGGGAGTATTAGTCAACTTCTTAAAGGGTAACCAGTGCGATATAAGATCTGATGTTACTTTTACTAAATATGGCATATTATAAAAATGTTATTTCTTGGAATGTATGGGGGCTCAGAACTAAGATCAACAATATCAGGTATTGAAGCACATCAGATTATTAAAGGGGGAAATTTCCTTCCTCAAAGAGACTCGCCTTTTGGAATCGGAAGGTGATTTACTTCGGAGGCAATACATGGGTCAGGTTTTTAATGCTTGGAATAGCACTCAAAGTAGGGGGGGTGGCTATATTGGTGGCCCAGAGCAACACCTTCACTTATGAATAAATTCTCAGAGACCCACAAGGCAGATACCTTATTGTTAAAGGAGTGCTAGATAGATCCACAATAGTATTAGGGTCCATTTATGGACTGAATGCTTAGACTCTCCCTCCTTTTTCTCAAACCTGCTACAAGTGCTGGCGCCTTTCTCATCCCTCCCATGTATGCTTGGTGGGGATTGGAATCTTCCCTTCTCCCTGGACTTAGATAAATATGATTTAAAAAAGTGAGGCCCTTCCCCTCTGCAGAGATCCATTAGGGACCTAATAGATCATCTAGGCTTATGTGACTCCTGGAGGACCCTCTATCCTACGTTGAAGGAGTTCACCTTTTGATCCAGTGTCCATGGCTCCTCTTCCAGGATAGACTATTTCTTAATTAGCCACTCCATACTTAGAGGTCTGAGGGAGGCAGGGGTTGAACCAGGGGTGATCTCCAACCACTCGGTGGTGATTTGCACCCTGGCTGTTTCGGTAGTTGGGCCTAAAGACTCCCTTTGGAAATTAAACAACCAGCTTCTTAAAGATGAGAGAATTCTCAAATCATAGTCAAGGAAATTGATGACTACACAAAGGTTAAGCTGAATTCCACTATGAGACCTGACTTAGAGTGGGGGGAGCCTTGAAATATGTTTTGCGGGGAATCTTTATTAAATTGGCCTCACAACGGAAAAGGGAGAGGGACCACAAAGCTGTCACCCTATTGGCAAAGATATGTTGTTTAGAGGCTTCATTGTCTCCTGCAACTACAGACTCAGATAAAGCTTTGTTGTTCGGACTCTGAGACCAATACAATTCCCTCCTCAGAGAAAAAGCAGAGTATGCAATCTTAAAAACAGGGGCAAGATATATTGATCAAGGGGAGAAGGTGGGTCACCTGCTCGCATTAAGGCTAAAGAAGGTAGAATCCTCTAGAAATGTAAAATACATCAGGTCTCAAGGGCAGGGCTCTCTCTGTCTCACCCCTAGGGCTATTACTGTGGAATTTGCTGAGTTTTATAAAGGCCTATATAGTCCTTATGCCCAATCTTCCAGTCTCTTCTCAGGTAGAGGTATACCTCCACCCTCTAAATCTCCCAACCCTCAAACAGGATCAACAAGACTTGTTAATTACCCCTATCTTAGAGGCAGAGATTCTGGTGACTAACACTTCATTAGTGGCTGATAAAGCCCTGGGGCCGGATGGCTACTCTCCCAATTTTTTCAAACTGCTCAGCAAACAGAATGCCCCTAGGTTGCATCACCTGTATGCATGGATGCTGGAAGGGAATAATACTGATAATGCCCTGTTAGAAGCTTTAATTATTGTTTTACATAAACCAGACAAAGACCCTGAGCTAGTGAGTAGCTACTGTTCTATCTCACTCTTAAATTGTGATATTAAAATACTGGCAAAAATTCTTGCTAGCAGACTGAAGGTGGTGCTCCCACACATTATTCATGTAGACCAAGTGGACTTCATGGAGGGGAGAAATTTGGCAGATCATTTTCATAAGTTGGCTCACATCTTCTCTGCGTCTGGGGACTTGGAGGTCCCAGCCGGCCTGCTCTCCCTTGACACAGAGAAGGTATTTGACCGGATCAATTGGCAATTTTTGTTCCTGGCTATGCTAAAAGTTTGGACTCCCCTCCAAATTCATTTGCTGGGTCTCCTCCTTACATAAAGCCCCCCAGGCCAGAATTTCTTGTAATGGAGTACTCTCTGACAAATTCCCCCTGCATTCTGGAACCAGGCAGGGTTGTCCCCTTTCCCCGCTCCTGTTTAATATTTATCTTGAGCCGTTATTATTTACCTCACAAGCTCATGAAGGGGTTCAGGGAATTCCCATTGGTAATTATACTTTCAAACTCTATGCATATACTGATGATGTGCTTCTCCATCTGATTCATCCGGCCCCTTCTTTTCCTGTGGTACTGTCTCTTATTACAGATTATGGAGTGCTTTCTAACTATAAAATTAACCTGTCTAAAACCATTATCTTTCCCCTTAACCAAAGGCTTCAGAAAAGTGTTGTTTCCCCATTGGGCTTTAAGTGGAGCCCTAAGTCTCTGATGTATCTGGGTCTGACACTCTCTAAGAGTGAAAAATTGATGAGAAAACTGAATTTTGATTCTCTCCTAGACACCATCCAGCAGGATTTTAAAAAAGTGGCAATCCCTTCCCATATCACTATGGGGCCACATTAATATTATAAAAATGAACATATTACCCAGACTTTTTTATCCACTTAGCATGCTAAACTCCTGGCTACCTCTAACTTGGTTTAAAAAGGTCCACACTCTCATTTCGTCCTTTATCTGGCAAGGGAAATGCCCTAGACATGCCTATTCAAAACTAGCGGCATCTCCATTGTCTGGGGGCCTGAAACTCCCACATTTTGGATTATATTATTGGGCTAGCCAAGCGGCCAAATATCTCAAATGGTTTATTTCACCAGAAGAGCTTGCCTCCTAGCCTTATATCCCAGAATGGCTAACTTTGGAGTTAGACCTAATATCCAGTATGAATATTTCCCCTGGAGGCCCTCCTGTACATCCCTGTTAGAGCTCTTCCTTCTAAGCTGAAGAGATCCCAGATATCCTCCTCTATATGACTCCACACACAATTATGTGCCTTCCTCAAATATTGGAATACAAGAGATCCCGAGCAGCCAGTGGTAGCTACCCCTAACATAAGGATATGGAGTAAGACTATTTTCCTCACTCTGGCTCCCTCAACTCAACAACCTCAGTGTGAAAGATTTTTTGTAGAGGGAACATGTTTGGACTTTGGGTCAATAATGACTGTATATAAATTGGGTAGAAGCAGCATATTCAAGGTGTTTCAACTATGTCATCTTCTAGTACAACATTTCTCAAATCCATGAGAGATGGAGATAGGTCAGAACCGGATTAACTCCCTGATCTCCCTTAGTGGGAAGCCCCATGCCATCTCTCTAATGTATGCTTTTCTTCAGGAGAGTGTACTGGATGTGGCATCTGGAATTCCTAGATACTGGGCTGCCCAATTCCCCTCTGCTTTAGAGAACTGTAGCTCGATCTGGATGAGTTTGCACATGTCTCTCAAGACAGATTGAAGCTCACCCAGTATCAATTCCTTAACAATATGTACTGGACTCCCAGTAAACTCTAGTTCCTGGGCAGATCTTAGGATGCCTTATGTACCAGGTGCTGCCAGCAGACTGGTGACCTCAGGCATATTTTCTGGGATTGTCCCACGATTAAAGCCCTATGGGATACAATCAAGGTAAGAGCAGATCCCTTATTGGGCCTTGAAGATCTGTTTACACCTGAAATTTGTCTTCTGGGGGATTTCTCCCGGATACCGGACAGACCATGTAGATTCCATATGGCTATGATATCCCTTATGGTAAAGAAACTGGTTTTACGCCATTGGCTGGATAACCATAGTATAACATACACCGAATGGCTGGGGGACCTTCTATTCAATCTCCAGGCTGAGCAACTCAAGGCTAGTCTTGGAAATTCACTACCCTGCTATAAACATACCTGGGAGGATTTGCATACATTATATCTTCTCCAGACCGGTGTGCCCCCATAGTAGATATGCAGCTGTCTCTAGCTTTCATCTTTTGGTTCAGTAGTTCATGCCAATTTCTTATTTTCTGGCTTTTTATTGAGATGTACATGTCAAGGCCTCACTGTTATCTGATTGTTATGGAAGTGAAAAAGCCAAGCTGGGTGGGTGGATAGGGTGGGGGAGGGACCTTAGCATGGATCTTCAGCTCTCATGCTTTTATCTGTATCGGTGTATGTTATAAGATTCATGTTAAGGTGTTTAATTGTAAAACTTTAATAAAGTGTGAATTGAAAAAAAAAATGTCAGAGAAGAAGAGACTCAGCACACAGTTCTCCTTATATTTGATGGTGCATTTTCAAAGGTTCAGGTTACTTATTAAAGGTTGTTTGCTTTATTCCACATATTATTCTTGGTAAAGTTAGACTATGTAGGCAATTTACTGATGACAATCTTAAGGCTTTAATTTGTCCTTGTACAAAACATCACAGGAAGTGACAGAAAATGGGCTGCATTTATGACTATGGATATTATGCCAGTGGTTAAGAATGATGAAATATTGTACCTAAAGTAGGTAAATTACTGTCTTCATACAGTAAGTGCCAATGTAATATCAACTGTATATTTATTCATCTTATCTTTTGAATCATGAATAAATCTCAGATTTATAAATCCAGGAGATATACCTTAATGATTTTGGTGGGCCAGGGTATTGTAGACAGAAAGAATCTGTGAAGACTGTTATGTAAGGTATGGGGAACTATAAAAGGTGACCACCATGAAATCTTTTTACTAGTTTTTACAAGTCCCTCACAGTTGTTATAAGTTAGACAATGACGTACTTAGTACAATTCTATGAATAAACCTTTATGATGATTGTTTCAATGTGGTTAATAAAGGTTAGTGTAGAGTCTAGAAGCAGACCAAAAATGTTGTTAAACAGTCTCCAATGAACATGGCTTTTTGTTCAGCATAATTATGGTTATTGTAGTTATATTTTCACAACCTCTATTAGCTTTGAAAATGATTAACATATGATCTTTCTTAGTATACAAAATGTGTTTGCAGTGAAAATATTAGCCCTTTCCAAAGGTGGTGAGTTTTTTTATTTTTAATGGGGGTACATTGATTTGCAATTACTGCCCTTTGAGCAAAGCAGATAAAAACAGGAAAACTGATATTTTGGCATGCCTCATATTAAACTCAGGCAACGAAGATAAACCAATAATCTAAATATGTTTTCAGACTTCTTTGAGTCTGACAAATGTTGATTTCTTGTTGTTATGATCATAAAGTGGAACTGTATGTATTTGTATCTCACCTACCAGTAGCAACACAGACAGGTTGAAAAGTTACAAAAGTGTTACTGCATCCATATTTTGCAAAGGATAACAAACACAGATTGACTGTAATATGTTAATAGAGTACATACTAGCCTCAGTTTGCTCCTAAAGTGATGCACCTCTGGTTGAAGAAGAAACTTCTGGGACCTTTATTTTTAATGACACAATAAGCAGTATGTCACCCTTGTAAAGGTACATGGACTAGTGCCAGAGTTACCATCATTCTCAGTCCAAAATTCCATAGTCTCACGTTAGGGAATATGACTTCAAACAGCAGTCCATGTTACTGGCAGCATCAGTATGTCTGTTATAAAATTTAAAAATATTCCAAAGAGACCTTAGTGGAGATTGACAGCACTGATTAAGCCCTATTAAGTTACTTCAGTTGTTGGAAGAATTCTGGTTTAAGTTCCTGTTTCCTACCTTCCGGAGTATTGTCCTTACTCAGATAATCTGTCTGTTTAGTGCTCCCTTCATGTTTTAAAAGGAAAAAGGGAAAATATGGTCTGCCTTGCTCAGCAGTTAAAAAGTGGCACTGTGTGTCTGGATTCCCACCCAGAAAACATTACTAGGGTGACAGCCAATAAGATTGTTCTATAGCTGTTTATGCTTATGTAACTGCGAGGTTAAAGGGACACTGTCAACCCCTTTAGGCCTCAAACTGTCCCTAGTTTAAAAAACATGTTTTATGATTGTTCACATTCTGTAGAATATGCTGATGTGGCAGTTTGATTCTGATTCCTTTATTTCTTTTTAAAAGTGAAAAACAGACTGCTCACCATACTGGTGTTACCACACCAAAATGCCTTTGTTTAGATTCCATAATCAACTCCCACTGCATCTTTACTGTACTTGAGGACACCCCCTACACAGTCTAGATATGCATGATGCAGTGAGTGCAGAGGAGACTATTGCATCATGAGTGGCTGCAATGCTTGGGGCGTTCCTAATGTTGAGGAAGCAGAGGCAGTATAGCGCAGTGGTTTAAGGCTCTAAGCTACAAATCTGGTGACATTCAGCAGATCAGACCTGAGTTTGAATCCCACAACTTCCACTTACATACTGTGTGACCCTGAGCAAGTCACTTAACTTCCCTGTGCTCCCAGGATGCTCCTGTAAAAAAGCTTTCAGCTTAGTGTGCTACTCCTGGTTAAACAGCTAAACAAAAAAAAAATAAAATAACAGTAGGTAAAGGATTTGAAACAAAACAAGGCTGGGTATAGTAACACAATTACCATGTATTTCAGTTCTGCTAAGGATGGAGGCAAATCAAACCACCAGCAACACCAATGACTTTTACAGACGGTAAGCAGTAATAAATGTAGGTTTTCAACATGAAATTGTATGATGCAAAAACAGTTGACAATGTCCTTTTAAAATTGTTCATGCCCAGTAAAACAAATGCAGGAAGAAGTTATCCCCTCATTAAACTGACTTTTAATTGTCATTATTAGACATTGCTTCATCCAGGGTAACCTCATGAGTCCCCAGTTAAAGCAGAAGTGCTTCCACAAAACATCATGTTATTCTGGGTGCTGGTATTTCTCTAGGTGCCTCTAAGTCTGTGGTGCTGAGATGTGAGTGTATTTTTCACTAAACCTGTGGAAACTGCCCCTCTGGCTACCAGACCTGTGAATCATAAAAAATACATGAGGAGTCTCATTCTTACAAATCCAAAACGTGCTGCTGCAAATAAAAACACAACTCACTCAAGTCAAAGTGATCAAGGATATTTTTATTTAAATTTTTATGTACAACCTGTTATTAAATGGCCAGCATTTCACTGGTAAACTGGCTTTTTCAAGGCCTCTCAGGATCTACTGTGCAAGTAAAATAAATATTTTTGAATTCCTCAATATTCATTTCATGCATTTAAATGTTGAAATATGAATAGTCAGCTGTATAAGCTAACAGGGAGACATCTCACTATACGTTTTTTGAATGTACAGCCTTGATGTTAAAATAAGCAAAGCTTAATAAAAATGTTTGGTGCAATTATGAATTTATGTAGTAATTGACAGCATGAACTATAGCGAGCTACTGTCTGTAACAGTTACCCTTGCATGGCCAACAAATTCAAGCTTAATATACATGGTATGAGCAAGCAACATATAACATAATGAATGGAAGTTAAGTTTTTTCAAAAGTAATAGTGTATATATTGACAACACATTTTATTTTTATGACAGTTTAAAAAATGACAGAATGCTATAACAATTTAGGGATAATAACTCATTGTCTATGTTCACCCTGCATATTTATAGTAATCTTGTATATAGAGGACTGACCATCTTCATGTAAATGTATGAAATGAATATTGAGAAATTCAAAAATATATATTTTACTTGTGGATTCTGTGAGGCCTTGAAAAAGCCATCTTCCTGGCGAAACATTGGTCATTTAGTAACAGGTTGGATATAAGCATTAAAATAAAAATATCCTTAATAACTTTGGCTTGAATGAGTTATGTGTTTTTCACTTTTTTAAGCACTATTTATTTGTTTATTTATTTATTTATTTAAACTTGGTTACTGGGAAAGGCACACTGAGCCAAGGCTCATTTCCAGGTGAGGTAATAGGTATATTTCAAATGAGGTATAGTGCATAGGTATATTTCAAATTAGGTATAATGCCTTTTTCTGGAGTGCTCATGCTTTGTGTCTGATTTTAATTTCAAGAGAATGGATGCAGCATCTCTTTATCATGAGGGCCCCATGTAGGCAGCAGAAGTACACAGTACAAAGGCAGCTCCAAGTGACATGCAGTTCCATTCTTCTCCTTCAAGTAGAACTATCTAGAGCTAGCCTGGTGGTGCTGAGGGTTGAGGCACTGGACACCACACCTCATGCCATGCTGGCGACCCAAGTTCGGGAACGAGCTAGGGTGCCAGGGATCGGCAGGGGAGGGAGAGGATGGAGCATCCAGAGGACATCTCTCCACTCCCTGGGGAGGGTTCCAGGGCATGCCAGGTGAAGTAGTGGCCCCTAGTGGAAGCCGGAGGCATTACACACACTCGGGCTGATGAGTAGGAAGAATGTGGTGGATATCTGCGGCATACAGCCATGCCGATGTCGCTGCACCATTGCACTCCTGGGGAAACTATACAAAGAAAATCCCAAGCCTTGGGGATAGGTGATGGCACCACAGCCCACCGAGCCACACTCCAGTACCAGGCCTCTCCTCTCTCCAGGGCCAACCGCCTGAACGGCACATTGAATTCTAGATAGAGCACCCTGGGCAGATATGGTGGCCCCACCTTGAGGGGTGCAGAGCCAGGGGATCTGCCAGGTCAGTGCGGGGGTGAGCAGAGAGAGCTTCAGGTTGGAGGTAGAGCTCAGGGTGAGGTGGTTGCCAGAGACAGTTCCCAGAGATTGGCCTAGAAAAAAGAATCTACAAAAAAAAAAGTAGAATTATCTAGTGACTCTAAATACTTCTCAGGATGTTGTGGGGCTGCACGTAGATTAATATCTAGCAGGTCGAGCCTCAACAAGTGGCCACACAATCCTGCAATTTAGGGTTGAGTGCCATTAATGAGAATTTGTGAGTTCCTACTTCCCTTAGTGTTTGATCTGCTAATTAAACTCAATAAAATGAGAAAAAGGTTAGATTAGAACAGGGCCAACCCGAGATTTTGGTCCAGTGCTAATTAACATAATCTGTTTATATTATTGTTGGTCTGGCAGATGCTACTGCAATGATAGATTGATACAAGAAGTCAAGACTAAGTTGGGAGCAAGTCATTACCAGGGAAGATATAATTAATAGCTCAAGTCACCCATGTGAACAAAGTCCTCTGTTACACACAAACGAGCCCATGACTCTTTTTGAGATGGCATTACGCATTTTTATTAAAATTGTTTTACCAGGAAAGACTGTGTGAGAACATGTCTCATTTCAAAGGGGTCCTGAGGAATGTTACAGAAAAAATGGCAACACATTCATAATAGATTACAAATACTGAGTCACCTATCTACATGCAAAATAGCATAATCTCTATTTATATCCAGTTTAAAAAATGATTATAACCCTGGCAATTGCGGCCACATGAATCTCAAGTAAAGTTACGTGCTAGTTTCAGATAAGGCTTAAGTACTTTTTTGAGCGAATTTTGATTTGTCTGTGATTTCTCATTATTGATGGAAGATGATTCTTGGCTTAAGTCACTCACACTATCTATTCCCTGCTTTTTGTTTGGCAGCTACTGCTGTTTATGCCTCTACGTCTCTGGTCAGTCCCCTTCTGCTTGACTGCCCTGGCCCCATCACCCTGATGCCTCCACTTATCTCTGAAGCTCCGCCACAGCTTAACCCCTTGGGGTGGGGGGACAGACTGCCCAAACTGTAGCTATCTGGGAGCCTCACCTATGAAACAACTGAAGCAATGCTAGCCAACTATAGGTTTGCCATGGTCTAATATGGCTCAACCATTTCAGATAATTGTGCATGTTCTACCCAGGGCTCTAGATAAGATTTTTTGGGATGAGTACCTGTACTCCTCATTTTTGAAAGTGAGGTGAGTAAAATGAAATTCAGATGTGTACAAATGTCTTGCTAGAGTGGACTGAGGAGTACATTTACCCCCCCAAAAAATGTTTTTTTCTAAATAAGAATTTCAGGTGCCAACAATGCTCCAAATAAAGTTGACAGGTAGGAATTTACTCACCAGTTTTAAAACATAGTGAGTAAAACAAAAGTGGGATGCATACAAGTGCTGTAATTCTGCCAAAAACTGTTCCTTTTGAATCATCAGTTATGTTATGAAGTACTATTCTTTGGCATGTGGAGTATTTACAAATGTTGGGTGAGTACTGGTACTCATTAAAAAAATTTCTGAATAGTATTTCCTAAAATGAGGTGCGTAAAATAGGTCGGTACACACCTTATCTGGAGCCCTGGTTCCACCTATAACAAAAAAAACTTAAAAAAGGCAGGCTGAATCTCAAAGATGTCAAAAGTCTCTGAAATGAAATTACAGGTGGAAAATATGTATTGTTTATTTTTTTATTGTACACAGTAAATTTGGATGTAGAAATGTCCACCTTCCCAGTAACTGGCCTTGTTATA
The DNA here is from genome assembly GCA_016271365.2 of Neoceratodus forsteri. NCBI lineage: Eukaryota > Metazoa > Chordata > Ceratodontiformes > Ceratodontidae > Neoceratodus > Neoceratodus forsteri. Next base: position 561,801,406 of record CM028136.1, on the reverse strand, counting down.
GCCGCTTAAATCCTAACTCCACAAAAGACACTTATATAACATAATAACATTGTACTGTAGTAATGTAATGGACTTAGAGTCCATGTTGGTGGTCTTTCCTGCTGTATGGAAGTAACCAGATCAAATCTGACAATAAACCAATATCCAAACTTCAGAGTTTAGAATTTTACCCCTACTCATGATGTGTAACACTCAATGTCATTCTCACAAGGGAATCTGCCTAGTCCTGCTTTGAAAGTCTGAATGATACTAGCTTGGATGACCTCTCCATTAAGGCTATTTTACACATTTACTGCCCACCATGTGAAGTAATGTTTTCTAATGTTTACCCTTATCCTGCCCCCAAACATGGGATATTAAATTGCTCATTTATGATTGAAGAAAGAACCAGTGTTTAGCCACAGTGATGTGAGGCATGAATGCGCTGATGTCTGGCACACCTCCCAAACCCTGTAAGCCTCAGGTGCAACACCAAGGGTCCATCAAGTACCGAGTATTAGCTCACCTTCCCCCCGGAAGAGGAGAGCAGTCCATGAGATGCTCAATCCTTCCTCCCCAGCTGGCCCTCTGATTCCTTGGGGCCATTCCTGAACCCAGAGTGTCGGCATCACAAGTGGAAACCCTACCACTGCACTGGTGGGCTGGCTAAGTCAAATTTTCATCTTGGACTCTAACTGTCAACTAAGATCAGGTACCTGTTCACTGCTGTGTAAAATTCACTGCTGAGAAGGGCGGAAGGTCAAAGGTAGGCCAAAATTGGGGATAGGAGCAACACTCTATCTAGGGTAGGAGTATAAAGGGATGTAAACAGAGTACAGTGGAACACTAATAACAACCTAAGGTTAGGTAACAAAGGGTAGGGGAAGGTGAAAATGCTGCTACTACAACAGGAAAAAGCAGGGAAAGGTAAGGGGGTAAAGGAAGGAGAAAAACTCTTCAGACAAGAGGGAACTACTTGTTGAAAGGGTAGAAGGGAAAAACCCTAGCTAGGATAAAGGTACAAAGGTGCATAATAGACAAAAAGGGGATAAACTAAAAACATTTTCAATCACGAGGGTGTGGTGTACACATTTATGGAACCCAAAACAATTGAAGAGAGAAGAAAATAAGTGCCTTAGCTGAGACTTAGAAACATAGAAACATAGAATTTGACGGCAGATAAGGACCGCTTGGCCCACCCAGTCTGCCCATTTCCCTACCTAATGGATAAGCTGCAGATCCTAGTTAACCAGAGGCCTGCTTCTTCCTACCCCCACCCCCTAGAATTGCCTTATGACTGTCCCATGCATGCTTGAATTCCACCACTGTTTTTGACTCCACAACCTCCTCCGGAAGGCCATTCCATGCATCCACAACCCTCTCTGTGAAAAATACTTCCTTAAATTACCTCTGAGCAACCGCCCTTCTATCTTCAAATTGTGCTCCCTTGTTCTTGCATACCTCTTTTTTTGAAAGATGCTACCCTCTTGCACTTTGTTGATTCCCTTGAGGTACTTAAAAGTTTCTATCATGTCCCCCCTCTCCCTCTTTTCCTTGAGGCTATCCATATTAAGCTCCTTAAGTCTCTCTTCATATGTCTTCCGGTGCAGACCCTGCACTATTTTAGTTGCCCTCCTCTGGACAGCTTCCATCCTGTCTATGTCTTTTCGGAGATTGGGTCTCCAGAACTGCATGCAGTACTCCAGATGGGGTCTCACCAGCTGTCTGTACAGAGGGATAATAACTTCCTGTTTTCTACTGGTGATGCCTCTCCCTATGCATCCCAGTATCCCCCCAGCCCTCCTTGCTGTCCTCTCACATTGCTTGCCCACCTTTAGGTCATCTGATATGACTACCCCCAGGTCCCTTTCCATTTTTGTTGTTGTTAGTATCTCACCCCCCATTGTGTACTCTTCCCCTGGGTTTTTGTTTCCCAGGTGCATTACCTTGCACTTCTTAGCATTGAATCTAAGCTGCCATACATTTGACCATTCCTCTAACCTTGCCAAGTCCCTTCTCATCCTTTCCACCCCACCTTGTGCATCGACTCTGTTGCAGATCTTTGTGTCATCTGCAAAGAGACATACTTTTACTTCCAGTCCCCCTGCAATGTCACTTATAAACACATTGAAGAGGAACGGTCCTAATAATGAACCCTGCGGTATCCCACTAGTAACCCCCCCTTTCTTCAGAGTGGACTCCATTTACTATTACTCTCTGTGTCCTATTCTCCAGCCAATTCTTTACCCAGGCTGTCATCTTGGGACCCACTTCCAGGCTGGCTAACTTGTGTATTAATCTTTTGTGTGGGACTGTGTCATCCAGGCCACCAGGCATACCATTCTGGTTCCACTTTCAGCTGTACCATCAGGACAACTGGAAACTGGGATGCTCAAGGCTCCTTACTCTTTCTGTAATGCACAACCTGGTGCTGCACAGATAATTACATTTGCAGTCAGAAGGGTGTGGTATGTACATTTTTGGAGCCCAAACAGAGGAGAGAAAGAAATAAGTGCCTTAGCTGGGACTTGAACAAGGTTGCCTGGAATATTCCTGGCAGCTTGGTTCAAGTCCCAGCTAAGGCATTTATTTCTTTCTCTCTTCTATTTGTTTGAAAACTAGAAACACCCATAAAATGGTGGAGGGACATCTTCGTCATGTTCCGTGGGATTGTCCTAAGTAGCCCCCTTCTGGCAAGCCATCAAAAATTTGATGGACCCCCCTCCTAAACCTTGCAAATTTGTTTACTCCTCTGGTTTGCCTAGTGGGTCGTTTCCTGCCAGGCATGCCAAGTATCCGTAAAGCTCATATGTCACTGATAGCAGCTACTGCAAAAATGGTCCTCCTCCGGCACTGGAAGAATGACTCTACCCCATCAGTAGTTGAGTGGCATCAAGAGATTCATATGGTGCTTGTGCTTGAGAAGCATATTGCATCCATGAGAAAGCCTCCCTCTCTTTTTCAAACCAGATGGGAGCCTCTCCAAGCTCTCTTGACAACCACCTCCCTAAGGTAGTTTCCCCCCTAGGTCGGCAATAATTTTTTCCTGGGTACTGTCGAGTCCATTACTGGGCCTGTCCTAGTGTAGGGCTTTTTATCGCTGAGCTGTGGGTATTTGGGTGGGGAAGGGGATTGTGTTGTTTATTGTGGTTTTTAGTTGTTTTTGCAATGTGTATTGCGTTCCCCTGTTTACTACTTTGTGTTTTGGTTGTTGTTTCTTCAAAAATTTCAATAAAGCATGTTCAATTATAAAAAAAAAGAAAACTAGAAATACCCTAGCAGGGTAAGGGTACACTAGGGAGTGGTGCAGTGCAGTGGCTGTGGGGGCAGCAGTTTTCAGAAAGACCTTCTGGAGACTGTGGTGCTGCCCCATCTGTACACACCTCACTGCTATGGGGTGAGACAGGAGGTCACTAGACTCCAGGCCACGTTGGGAAGTATTCCCAGGGGCCACAAATTCTGCCACTGTTACCTCAGAGGATGCCAGGGAGGAGGAAAGGCTTGACTTTGGTGGGCTGTGGAAGGGTAGGGGTGGATGGTAAGAGGCACATTCCTTAGCCAGTACTACTATGTCATTCCTACACTGCTCTGGTGAGGCAGGCTGCCAGAAGGAGGCATCCATGATTGTGACCAGGGAGAATGTGGGGGTTCTCCATAGTGCAGATCCCAAGGAAGGTGGTAGAGGACTCAGATGAGGGGGAAGCAACTTCTGGTGGGGGCTGTGACTGTGAGGGTAGATTTGGAAACAGAAAGGTGGTGAAGAGGGAGGATAAATGCCTATGCAGTGCCATGACATGCAGGGATGGAAAACAAATCCTGAGAATTGTTAGGGCAGCAGGATGTAAGGGAGAGCTGGATGTTATTGTCCACATGGGGACTAATGACTTGGCCTGAGATGGGGCTGGGATAGTGCGGGGGGGGGAGTTTAGTGAGCTGCAGAGGGGTCTTAGGTAGCGCATTCAGTTGCCGTCATTGAGGTTCTGCCTGTATACAATGGGGGGAGGAGAGGGATCTCTGCACCAGGAGCTTCCCCACATGATTGATGGAATGGTGCAGAGAGGAGGGGTTCAACTGCAGTGGGGACAGAGGACCTACCTGAGAGATAACGGGCCTATACAGGGGTGATGGCCTGCAGCTATCTGGAAGAGAAACTGAAGTCCTCAGTGCAGTCCTCAGTGGACAGTTTCAGTGTTACTTTGATGAACATTTAAACTAGCTGTAGGTGATGATGGAAAGAATCAGGGAGGCAGAAACTGCCCCCCACAGGGTGAAGTAGAGAATAAGCAGAACCCAAGGGAACAGAATTCCCCCAGGGTGCAAAGGGTAGTACAAATGAAGGTGGATGGGAATGAGAGCATTGGGGGGGGGAAGAAGGCCAAAAAGAAAAAAAGGGGTAACAAGCAGAGTGGTAACAAAATCTGGAAGGCCATGCATGAGAATGCTAGAAGTTTAGGAAATAAGATTCCACACCAAGAGGCCATCATGGCAGAAGCTGACCTGGATATTTTGTCCATTGCCGAGTGATGGTGCACTGAAAACCATGACTGGGACATGGCCATACTACACTATACTCTGTTCAGGTAGGACAGGGTAGGAAGCAAAGGAGGGGGTGTGGTGCTTTATATGACGGAAAGCATAAAAGCAGCAGAGATACAGGGAATAACCACTATTTGCACTGGCAGGCTCTACAGACCTCCAGCACAAGGAAGGAGTTAGATCAGGTATTGGTGGAAGCCACTGGCAAGATGGCAGAAAAGGGGAGATGCTCATGGTGGCAGACTTTAATTGGCCAGATGTAGATTGCAGCCTCCCAGCTGTGGCTTCAGTTAGAAACAGGGACATTCTGGACTCCCTGCAGGGCATTCTTCAAGCAACTAGTCAGCAAACTACTGGTGATGGAGCAATACTGGACCTGGTACTCACTAACAGGAACACTGTTGCAGACATTAAGGTGGGAGGCCACCTGGGGACCAGTCATCACCATGCAGTGTGGTTCAATGTAAGGACAGCTGCAGAATCACATTACTCAAGGGTGAGGGCCCTGAACTTCAGGAGGCAACTTTTAAAAAGATGGGTGAATACCTCAGGGATGACCTGACGGGGGGATGACCTGGGTGGGGCAGAGGGACAGTGGGTGAAGCTAAAAGGGGTCATAGTGAAGGCAACACACCTCTGCATCAAGCAAGTGAGCAAAAGCAAGAGGGAAAAAAGACTGCTATGGTTCTCAAAAGAGGTAGCTGAAAATGTAAGGACTAAAATGGCAGCATTCAGAAGGTATAAGGAGACATAGAGTGAGGAGGATATGGAGATGTATCAAAGGGATACAGGGAAAGCAGTAGGGAGCATGAAGGCACAGATTGAAGAAAGTATAGCCCAGACAGAAACAAAAAGGGACAAGACATGTTTTAGGTAAGTGACAAGAGGAAGACCAGAGGAGGGATTGTAAGGTTAAAAAGGGAATGGGGACTGTACAGAGTGGGACCAGGAAAAGGCAGACATCCTGAACAAATACTGTACTTTTGTTAAGTGTTCACAGAAGAAGGAGATGGGGGAAGGGCCAAGAAAAAGTAACAGGAGCTGTGGAGAAAGGGAGGTTATACTAATCCTTTTTTTTGAGGAAAGAGTCCTGAAGGCACTGGCCAATCTGAAAGTGGACAATGCAATGCAGCCAGACAGGGTACATCCAAGAGTATTGAGGGAGCTCACAGAGGTACTGACTACACCTCTGACAGTCCAGTTTAATAGCTCACTAGAAACAGGAGTGGTTCCAGAGGAATAAAGGAGGGCAGATGTTGTCCCACTTCATAAAAGTGGTACAAGGGAGGAGGCTGGCAATTATAGGCCAGTCAGCCTGACATTGGTAGTGGGAAAATTAATGAAATCACTGCTAAAGGAAAGGACTGTGGAATATCTTGAATCCAGTGGGTTACAAAACCGAAGGCAGCATGGATTCATGGTGGTGGTGGTGGTGGGGAGGGGGAGGTCATGTCAAACAAATCTGATAGATTTCTTTGATTGGGTGACCAAGGAATTAGATCAGGGTAGAGAGGTGGACATGGCCTACCTAAACTTCACCAAGGGTCTCAACACCGTTCACATAAGAGACTAATAAGCAAGTTGGATAGCTTGAAGTGGTAAACTGGATAAGAAATTCACTAGGGGACAGGTGAAAGAGGGTGGTGGTAAATGGAGTTCACTCTGAGGAAGGGAGGGTGACCAGCGGAGTGCCTCAGGGATCAGTGATGGGACCAGTCCTCTTCTTTTTTTATAAATATATTTTTATTAACAAACTTTTCAGGTCATACATTGCCAATACAGTAATGTTTTGAAAAATTTATTTTACATACAGGCACAACAGTGTTAGATTATGTTACTACAATTCATACTGGGCATGCACTTTGTCTCAACTCAGTCCCCATTTAGTCAATACCCCCCATGTTACAGAAATGTTTGGGGGGATAAATGAACCAAATGAGAACACTTTAGGTCGGTATACGGGCTATCTTCTGTAAGGCATGCTTCTATTGTTGTTAGGGTTTATATGTCAGTGTTTAATGTTGGTTCATCCCATCACAGTGTTGGGGGGGGGACATTTACATAGCTCCATTCTTAATATTGAGGTGCTAGGGGGATGAAGTGGAAGTCAACCTGAGAGGATAAAAGGAGGTTAGGAGACAGCAGAGAGCCCAAGGACCTGAGGGGCAGCTTTGGGTTGGAGATGGGGGGGTGTTCTACGCAGGGCATGAAATCTGGATCCTTAGTCATCATGTACAGGATCCATCTGTTCCATCTGGACAAACACAGCTTGCTTTTATCATTTAATGAATGGGTTATCCTCTCTATCTTATACATCTGGTTAACTATGTTTCTCCAGTTCTCAGGAGTGGGGACCCGAGTGGTTACACCCATGTAATAGCTTTTTTTGCTGCTGTGAGCTGGATGCCCAGTAGATAATGGCAGAGTGGTCTGTGTTATTCCTGTGGGAAGCTCATTAGAAGGAACATGTCTGTGGTGAGGAGCATAGGCTCACCATAGAGCTCCTCCAATTCAAGCTGAAGAGCCTGAAAAAAAGGGTTGGAAAGCTGGGCATGCCCACATCACATGTGTGAGATGTGCTTTAGGTTCACCACAGTTTCTCCAGCATTGTGAGCTGTTTCCTATCTGATACTGTGCTGTAATAACTGGGGGCCTGAAATATGTAATCAGGTGTTTCCAGGAGTATTCCCTCCATTGGGAAGAACTGGTAATCCTGGAGAAAACTCCACAAGATACACTCCACCATTGGTCAGGTTTTTTTTGGATGTCCAGTTCCTCCTGACAGGTCTGTATAGTCCTGGAGAGGGGGTTCTCCATAGAATCTAACAGAGCTCTATATATGTCAGAGAGAAGATGTTCAGTCATCCCTGTCCTTAGGATGGCGCTGAAAGTGGTGAAAAGTGCAGGGTGAGACTTGAGGTGATGTGCTCCTACTGGGAGGGTATTGAAAAAGTATCAGATTTGGAGGAATCTGAAAAAGTCACTCTGTCAGAGCCCATATTTTTGTTGTACCTCAGCAAAAATGTTAAACAGGGGACTGGATGTGAGGTATTCCAGAGAGTCTAGCCCACTGTCGAAAAGCTAAATCTATTAGAGCCGGAGGAAGATTCTCTAATTAGGGAATTGGGCAGATCAGGGGTAAGAATGGGCCTAGGTGTAGTGCCTTTTGTATTGAAGACCAGACTCTAAGCTGACTCCGTGACCATGGGGTGAGAGTACCTCCCTGAAGTATCTGTTGGGTCAGGTTATAGAGTCTAAAATAGAACTCAGCTGAGGACTGAGACTCTTGTTCCATCTCTAGCCAGAGTGAGTGAGTGAGGAGAACCCAACTGACATAGTATTATAAATCTGATATGAGATGCCTACTAATATAACTTTAGATGTGGTAGTGCAAGGCAACCCCTTTCCCTAGGGATATATAGGGAGAGCAGCTTTATCCGAGGGCATTGCCTGGCCCAGATGAAATGTGATATTAACTTGTTTATTTGTCTGAAGAATTGCAAGGGTAGAGCTATAGGGATGTTCTGAAATAGATAAAGCACCCTGGGAAGTATCACCATGGGCACCAAATCTATTCTTTTGGAAAGGCTGAGTGGAAGTACTCCCCATCTTGTGAGGTCCTCTGTAGTCTGTGTAATAAAGGGAGTGTAGTTATTTTGGTATGCTTTATCTAGGGAGTATGCCAGGTAGACTCCGAGATATTTCAGTTTTTTGATATCCTATCGGAAGGGGTATAGCCGCATAAGTCCTGGTGGAGGAGGAAATGGAATGTGAGGGCTTCAGTTTTAGTAGTGTTAACTTTATAGCTTGAAATAGATCTGTATTCTTCTATAATATTAAAGGTTGCTGGTAAGGATGAAATGGGGTTTTCTAAATACAGTAACACATCATCGGCATGCAGGGCAATCCGGTGTTTCCCCTCCCCCACCCAAATCCCAGCAATCCTGATAGCTTCCCTGATAGCCTGCACCAAAGGTTCAATATATAGTGTAAATAAAAGTGGCGATAGGGGGAAGCCCTGTCTAGTACCACAGAGCAGAGCAAAGTCCTCCAAGTGATGCCCCAAAACCTTAACACATGCCCAAGGGGCTGCATAGAGATTTTGTAACATCTTTATAACGGGGTTAGGGAAGTCAAATTTTTCCATCATGGAGTACAAGAAACTCCAGGAAATGCTATCGAACACCTTCTTGGCATCCAAGCTAAGCAGCATCAATGGGGATTGATGGGATTGCATTTCCTGGATCAGATGTAGTGCTCTTCTGGTGTTATTAGTGGTTGTTCACTTTTGAACAAATCCCGTCTCATCTAATGCGATTAAAGAGGGCAACATTTCTTCTATTCTGTGGGCTAATATCGACATATAATATTTATAGTCAGTATTTAAAACTGAGATAGGGCTGTAAGAGATGCAGAGCTGCGGGTTTTTATATGGCTTTAGAATCATGGAGATCACTGCTTGTGCCCAGCTGAGAGGGGGGTTACCATCTTGTATCTCATTGAGAGTCTGAAGAAGGGAGGTTATGGTATATTTTTTACTACAGTAATCTTATAAAATTCTGCTCCAAAGCCATCTTGTCCAGGAGCTTTTATGTTTTTTGAATGGGCAATTACCGACTCAAGTTCCTCCTGCTGAATTGGTCTTACCAGAGTTGCTTTCTGGTCTTCAGTTACAGAGGGTAGAGTGCTTTTTGCTAGGAAAGCAGAGATGGTTTCAGAGCAGTCTAGTTGTTCTGGAGTTTATAATCCTTTATAGTAATCTTTAAATGTATTAACTATGTTATGTAATTTAGTATGAAGGGTGCCTGATGTTGGGTGTTTGATCATGGCTACCGCTGAGGCTCATTTTTGTTTCCACAGCTGGTATGCCAGGAGCCGGGATGCCCTCAGGCCCACCTCATAGACTTTCTGATGTAGAAATATCAGGGCAATCTCTGTTTGCTGTAAGCAGAGATCCTCAAAGGCAGACTTTACTTGTTTTATCTGTTATAGCACTGAAGTGTCGCCCTGCTGATGCGCCTGCTGTAAGAAGTGCAGGGTGTCTTCTAGCCTCCACTGCCTCTCTTTATGAAGTTTAGTTTAAGCTGAGGTGTATTGGATGATGTGTCCCCTTAACACTGCTTTTAGAGTATCCCAGAGAATCACTCTGGAGGTCTCTGAGGAGTCATTCTCCTGAAGGATCTCCTTCAATTTTTCCCTGAAGAAATCTCGGAATTGGTTATTCTTAAGGTAGTAGGGGTTTAAGCACCACCTAGTGAAGAGTCGGTTGTGACCAATATTCCATTTTGTGATTACTGGGGCATGGTCTGAGTGCAGGATATCTCCTAGTTTACAGTCTACTAGGTAGGTTAGGTTTTTAAGCTGGGTGTGGCAATAGCAATGGTCAATGCATGAATATGTTCTGTGTACTGATGGATAGTGGGTGTAACCCCTAGTACAGGGATGGAGGGATTTCCAAACATCAACCCAGCCCACCTCCCCAGCATATCACTTAAGGTCTTATGGAGTGTGTGTTATGGTCTGTAATTGGTATTGGTAGAATCCCAGTTAGGGTGTGGGGCTATATTGAATCTCTAGCTAAAATTAGCAGTCCCTTAGCGTAGGTGACCACTTTGTCCAGTAGGTGCTTTATTGTTTTGGAGCTGGATCCTGGGGGGGAGATACAGGTTGGCAAGAGTGACCTCTGTATCATAGAGCCTACCCTGGGTTAGGACAAGCCGACCCTCTGGGTCTGACCAATAACTTGAGAATTGAAATGGAGTGTGATGTGGTATCAGTATTGCAACTCCCCTTTTCCTTCTGGTTCAGAACGAAGAGGAGTAAACTGTTGGTACCCAAATTTAGTCAGCTTGCTGTGTTCAAATGCGGACAGGTGGGTCTCCTGTAAATACAATATATCTGAGTGAGATTTCTTAAGGAGGGTCAGTATTTGGGTGCATTTGATGAGGCTTGTTAGACCATTAACATTGAGAGAGTAGACTTGCGTATGTTGTGCCATCATGGAAGGTCCTTGGAACTCTGTTCACCCAATACACTGTCTCCAGAATGAACACACAGTGCCAATCTATTCTTTGGCTTTGCTGACCCTATATTAAAACATACAGTTAGAACTAGAACTTGGGGGGGTAACTAATGGGTAACTTCGTACTGCAACCTGCAGACAGTTAACTGCCATTGGGAGTGCCAACTGGGCTGCCTCCCTGGCGTAATGGGAACTGTGGGCTTCCTAGTCTGGGAATCCATGGTAGGGGCTGGACGGCATGGTGTATACCTTGCCAAGGAGATGTGGGTTCCTATAGGGACCTAATAGATGCAATCTTGACGTCTGATGGAAATCGTGAGGGGTTTGGGATGTCATAGGCTGTCTCAGCCTTAGCCTGATTATAGTCTCCAGATTGCTACTGCACAGTTCCCTGTCATATCCAGTGACTTTTGCTGAGGGGGAAACAGTAGTAGTGATATCATAAAGTTAAGCGGGTTGCCTTTAAGTTACTGTATCCCCTTACTTTGAGGGGTGAAGCTAAGACTATAATTGGTCACAGGACCTCCACTTCCCTTTTAAATGGGTACAGTGCTCGTATACCTTGTGTTGTTGAAAAGGGTACTGCCAAGACCACAGGGTTGGAGGCATTCCATTTTCATTGTGTATCCTGGCACACCGTCCCGGTTGCCCACCCACCGCTACCGGACCACCCGAGGGTACCTAGGCAAGGTATACTAACTTATTTGGCATGCTAAACAATTACAGAGTGGGAGGCTGGGAGTGGTCATAAGACCCTCACCAGCTGTGTGATACAGTCTCTGTGATACATTCAGTGGTGAGGCTAAATGTGACCCATATCTTGGGGTATCACCCTAGGCAGTCGGGGCCACATGGCTCTAATCACTGGGAGCTAAAACTAGTGCAACAGTATGAGACCATTCTTGCTGCTAGACAGACAGCAGACTAGTAGGTCCATCATGCCAAGTCTGTTTAGTTATTCTTAATATTTTACTGTTGTTCAGTCAGGTACTCAAAGGCAGCCACTAAGGTGGGATCATTTGAAGAGCACTGCATCCCCCCATCGTACACCTGAAACATAACTCAGGAATCAGGTATGAAGTGGAAGGGGGAATCAGTTTATCATTTCACTTATAAGTTAATTAATTAATTAATCATTACAGTTCACAGTAATGAGAGAGTGAGTCTGGTTGTTTGTCACATTTCTCATGTTTCTGTCTGGCAGCCCCCCTAAATGAGAACCTCCTGCTAACCTGGGGCTTTTCCTTACACATTCCCTTTAGTTGAAAAATAGCCCAGTCTGACTGTACCAGTTCTATGTGATACTTCGATCATTGGAAAGGCAATCGCCCGTTAGAGGCAAATATACATCAGTGAAAATCAATTTCATGATGCACTACACTCTAGAAGACGCAAAAGCACCGGGAACTAGGGGTTTCTGTGCCCCCTACACCCCTTACAATGGGGTTTGCTCCCCTGCACCTTCTACTAAAGGATTCTCAAATCCAGGGGGGGTGCATGTCAGGGGGGTGCAAAACTGGACAAAGGGAATGTGCACCCTGAACCAAACCCGGCACCCTTGCAGCCCTAGCCTGCCACCCACCCACCACGCCACAGGGCCACCTCGGCAACCCACTGCTGCATTATGCTTCACAAGCTTTCCTTCCCCTTCCACCCATCACACAGCATGCTTGCTCCCCCCCACATGCGTGTACATATAGCGACAGGATGTCGCTATATCTGTATTTGCCCCCCATCCAGTAGCCCTGTGAACAGGTGCCACTGTTGAGTCACCCTTGTTGTAAGCGTTCAATAGCGGATGTCCTTATCACAGGATACCAATTGTACCTATTAGTTCCAAAAGAATTGAGAGTACTAAGGGACTGAGAATTCTGAAATAATCGGGTGCAATAAGGGGAGTGGAAAACTGGCTGGGGAAGGGGTCAGGGCAGTTCTACTCTTGCCAACTGAACCCACTGAGCTAAGTGTCTTATTGTTCAACTTGGAGCACCCACTACCTTGAAGACACTGGAGTTCCCCCGATAAGTGAGGGAATCAATGGTTCAGGGGGATGTTTCTGTAGGGACAGGTTTTAGAGCATCGCCACATGGCCATCACCATTTTGGAGGATGCCATGAGGAGAGGCCCATGCTCCAGCTAGCCACCAGCAAGCCTCAGAGCTCCAGGACCCTACACTTCAAGGTTAGTGGTGGCCACTGATTTGGAAAAATGGGGGGGTGGAAATGATGACAGGTCTAGGAAGTTCGGGATACAGGCGGGACAGGCAGATGTGTACTCTGTAAAACTTGATGCAATATTTAGGTACAGAGAACAGAGGGCAATTAAATTATTTTGCTTATGTTAAGCAGGAGGCTATCAGACATGAAACTGGAGCAGGAGACTCTATAAGTCAGGGTAGCCTTAAAAGTGAGCTTACCAGACCTATCTCCAGAGAATCAGCTGCAGCGTTCTTCAGGTGTTCTCTCGCTGGGTCTGGACTGGAGCAGGCTGGCCATTCATCTTGCTCTGGAGAGTAGTCATGATTTTTTGTAGGTCTGCAGTGCCCTGTCTATGCCTCTGTTGCTTTGGTAATGCAGTCTTCCAGAGCTTCTTGGCCAACTTTGAGGCAAGTGAAGAAGATTCTTGCTGGTTAGGGACATGAGTTGGAAAAAGTGCTATCTTCCACTTGGTGAGGTCTGCCAAAGTTTCTTCTGCTGTTTTATAGGTTTGGGAGTCCTCCTCAAAAAAAGCCACCAGTTTTGAGGGGTATGGAGTGCGGAATTTAATTTTCAGTTGCTTCAGTGCCTTCATTACTGGGGCACAGGCACGTCTTCAGGCCGCCACAGCAGGGGGGTAGTCATTATCAAAGTAGACACGGGAGGATTTGTACTGCACTACCCCCTTCTGCCTAGCTTTGTGGAGTATCAGTTCATTTTCCTAGTACCTCAGGAATTTTGTAATTATTGAGTGTGGCCAGGAGCTGGCTTGTGAGGGCTTTGGGCTGATAACACGGTGGGTGCGCTCCATCTCAAGTGTGCAGGAGGAAGGGACCACTAGTTCATTTTTTAAGAATTGCTGCAGAAAAATAATCATGTCTGGACCCTCCTCTCCTTCAGAGATTCGCAAGTTATTGCATCTATTTCGGGCCTCCGCATCCTCTGCGTGTTCCTGCAGAGCTCCGATCTCATGATGCAGCTGAACCATGACTCCCTCAGTGAAATTGAGCCTGGAGTCCAATGCAGTGAGTTGGTCCTCAGTGGCATCCTGGCATTTAAAATGTTTATTGACATCCGTCCGGAGGGCCATGGTAGTGAGCCTCCTCTCATTTCGGAAGTCTCTAAGCTCTTCAGGATAAGAGCCATTTGTTTTTCCAGTACTCGGTGATTGCAGCCACTTGGTCTAGTAGACTGGCTTCTTCTGGAAGATTGGGAGTACTCACTGTCAGAGTGAAATTGATCCCTCTCAGGAGAGCCCTCCGGAGATGTAGGGTGGCTGCCCCTTCTTCTAGGCATTGTTTTTCAATTTTGTGAGTTTAATCCTTGTTTTTGTTGCTGGAATCATGAGTTTTTAGCAATTTTTGTTCAGGCTGAGATGGAGCTCCATTTTTACAAGGCTTCCTGGGTCATGACCAAGTCCAGACCAGTCCTCTTTAATCTTTTTATACATGACTTTGCAGAGGAACTGGAAGGGAAGGTCTGCATTTCTGTGGAAGACACCAAAATCTGCAATAGGATGGACACTCCAGGGGGTGGGAAGGGTGAGCAGAGATATGAGAAAGCTCAAGGAGTGGTCAATGATATGGCAGCTGGGGTTCAATGTGAAAAAGTGCAAAATAATGCACTTAGGGCATAGAAACCCAGAGACAGAGTACAAAATTAGTGAAGTGGGACTGTTGACCACCAAGCAGGAAAGAGACCTGGGGGTAATCAAATATGATGACCTAAGGGTGGCCAGGCAATACAATATAGCAGTTGGGAGGGCTAGTGGGATGCTGGGGTGCATGGGGAGGGGTATCACCAGCAGAAAGAGAGAGGTAGTGTTGCCTCTTTATAGAACACTGATAAGATCCCACCTTGAGTCCTGCATCCAGTTCTGGAGACCGAATCTCTGGAAGGGCATAGACAGAGTAGAGGGGGTCCAGAGGCAGGCAACTAAAGTGGTGCAAGGTCTTCACCAAAAGCCCTATGAAGAGAGACTAAAGGACCTCAGTATGTGCATCCTGGAAGAGAAAAGAGAAAGATGGGATATTATAGAGACTTTTAAATACCTCACGGGGTAAATAAGGTACAGGATGGAAGTATTTTTAAGAAGAAAGGTGCCCAAGAACAAGGGGACATGCTATGAAGTGGGAGGGGGTAGATTCAGGAGACATGAGGAAATACTTCTTCACAGAAAGAGTGGTGGATCTCTGGAACAGACTTCCAGTAAAGGTGGTGCAGTTCAAGAATGAATGGAATAGGCATAAGCAGAGTCACTGGAAACTTGTGAAAAATGTTACCTAAAAATGCAGACCTTTTGTAGAAATTGCAGGGAAATTGCAGGGCTTCAATATACATCCCCAGTGCTCCCTAATATTTGCTGCAGCATGTACTGTTGCATAAATTGGTAGGTAACTATATTGTCCCTTGTGTATGCTTTCAATATAAAGAATGGTTTGTGTTTTTGAACTGAATTGCAAATTAATCATTATGTAGCATACCGTCTAAATCTAATGACATTTACCTCATGCAAAACAAACTAGATATTATTTAATAATTCATAAGAAGCCAATATTGAACACATCTTGAGACAACATACTGTATTTTTCCAGTTTCTGGATGC
Organism: Neoceratodus forsteri; assembly: GCA_016271365.2. Lineage (NCBI taxonomy): Eukaryota > Metazoa > Chordata > Ceratodontiformes > Ceratodontidae > Neoceratodus > Neoceratodus forsteri. Next base: position 561,786,069 of record CM028136.1, on the reverse strand, counting down.
AAAATAATGAAGCTTGTTTTAACAATTACATACTTTGGTGCAAGAAAAAATAAGCAGATAACCACGGTGCCTAATCAAGTTCTAGTAAAAAATAAACTTTTTATTTTGTTAAATTAATTGTAGTTAATGCTTTATTTAGGTGAATTGGACAATTTGCACTTTTTCTCACTTCTGCTCTTTCAATCTCTTCAGCAGAAAAACAGTTTTCTGACAATCTGCTTCAACACAGATTTTAAGTGCTCAAGTGTACATATGCATGACCAGAAGATTTTGAACCCAAACCAGGGAAGTAAATCAGGTGAAAGCAGAGTCACAGTGGACCCCTCCTCACCTCACACTGTATTGTTTTGGCCAAATCCAAGTCTATGTACTAAATTGTTATCATGTTTGAGTATCTTTCCCCTGAGAATTGAAATATTTTTATAAAATTTCAGTCAAAGAGTCAATAATTTGCAAGAAGTTGCAGATTTTGTGTAGGGAATGGTGAAAATTGCAGATATTGTGGAGAAATTGTGGGTGAAGTTTTCCTGTGTCCCCAGACATACGGGAATCTTAGTGGAAAGGAAGGGGAAGGGATAAAGAGCCAGAGATCAAATAGGATATGTTGTGATACTGTAGGTAGGGATTGGGAAAGATCAACAGATTGGGCGGGCCAAGTGGTCACTGTCTGCTTCGAACTCTGTTTCTATGTCACCCCATGGGCATCTTGACACCACCAAACTCTCCACTATCTGGCTGTGGCCTCATCACAGACTCAGCCTAACAAGAGTTGCCTGCTTTGGTGGTCTTGATTGCCAGGCTGCTAAGTCTTTGGAGAACCCTCCTCACTTATGACAGGAAAGCTCTCTTATCTGAATCTTGGCATTCACAACCCTGCCCAGCCTCCTCAACCACTGTGGTCTCTGGGTCCTTGGGGGTCTTCATCACCAGCTCCATACTCTGCAAAGCCATCTTAGGCCTTCTTCTCACCCCTGCTCTGTGTTCTCCTTGCCTCTCTTATTGGACATCCCTTTCAGGCCTCCAAAGAGCTAGTAGGCTACAAACCTTGAGGGTGTACCATTCAGGATCACTGCCATCTTTTTCGAATGCTCTCACTGTCCCCTTGGGCAGAATCATCTCACTTTCATCTGTAACTCCTTGTACCTGTGGACCGGAGTATCTGAGGGTTGAGTCTTGTTCCTACTCTGACATTTCAGAGCTACAGTGTGCAGATACCACTGAGCCTCCCTCAAGTCCTATCTCTAAAAAGAGATGTAGTGCTGGCTCCTTGGCCGTGGTGCCCTACCATCAATCAAGGGCTAGCAAACTATGAGGCTGCATATCCTGGTCCATGCTCAGAACTTGAACACATCCCTACTCACTTTTTCTCCCTCTCCTGCCAAACACTTTTTTTCATCTCTCTCCTAACTTCTCCCAATCCACTCTGGCATGAAATAAATAATGCTATAGCACAGGGCAGGTACTGTATAGAAAAAGAAACACAGAAACATAGAAACATAGATTTTGATGGCAGATACGGATCACTTGGCCCATCCAGTCTGCCCATTTCCCTACCTATTGGATAAGCTGCAGATCCTAGTTAACCAACAGCCTACTTCTTCCTACCCCCCCACCAGAATTGCTTTATGTCTGTCCCATGCATTCTTGACTCCTGCCACTGTTTTTGACCCCACAACCTCTTCAGGAAGGCCGTTCCATGTGTCCATCACCCTCTCCATGAAAAGATACTTCCCCACGTTGTCCCTGAACTGTACCTCCTCTATCTTCAAATTGTGCCCCCTTGTTCTTGCATATCTCTTTTTCTGAAAGATGCTACCCTCCTGGACTTTGTTGATTCCCTTGAGGTACTTGAAAGTTTCTATCCTGTCCCCCCACTCCCTCCTTTCCTCGAGGGTGTACATATTAAGCTCCTTTAGTCTCTCTTCATATGGCTTCTTGTGCAGATCCTGCACCAATTTAGTTGCCCTCCTCTGGACTGCCTCCATCCTGCCTATGTGCTTGTAGAGATGGGGTCTCCAGAACTGCACACAGTACTCCAGATGGGGTCACACCAACTGTCTGTACAGAGGGATAAAAACTTCCTGTTTTCTACTGGTGATGCCTCTTCCTATACATCCCAGCATCCCCCAGCCCTCCTTACTGCCTTCTCACATTGCTTACTTACCTTTATGTTATATGATATGACTATCATAGTGACAACCCTGCTCCTTTTCTTCAAGGAAAAAGGCTGTTACACTAGTAGTAAGGGCAGTTTTAATCATATCTGAAATTAAAAGTACAGTGATGATGAATTTCAGGATTCTAAAATGTATTATTGCTAAAAAAAATTACATGATAAAATGTTTTGTTAAGTAACAAATACTGTCCTCTGTGTCAAACGAGAGGATCATTTTAATTTATAATGTCCATTATTCCTGAGTGGTATAACATTTTTATGGATAACCTAATGGTAAAGTCACTAATACAGTGTCCTGGTCTTGAGAAATGTTTACTGACTGGTGTGCGTTTATCTTTCTGTACAAATGTAAATCAGTGAATGTTCATTCTTGTTTTGGGAGTTTGTGCTGTTTCACTAAAATAGCCACTCTCTCGTTTCTTACACTGCATCATGTATACTATGTTGTTTGAAGAACAAAAATATGATTTTTGGACATTGAATATTTTTCCATGTGAGCAGCTAATGGTTCAAGAGATACTATATGTGTGTGTGCACATTAGGGTGAGCAAGTAATGAATATTAGTACCCCATATACAGTGAATAATGTTCTTGGTATTTTTCATTATTTGTGGTATTTGTAAAGTATTTAGGAAATTAAAACCAATAAAAAAGTTACAAAACATCTAGCCCTCCACAGGTGACCAGGGATAGTTCCATAGCCAGCTTCTCTGGCCCCCTGTCATCTTTTTTCCTCCACAAAGGGTATGGGCAGAGTCAGATTGGAAATGGGGGTTTATATTTACAAATGATGTCAGGAAGGTGGAGGCGGATTCAGTCGAGTAACTGGGATTTATTTACCTTTATTTGCTTCCTGTCATGGATTGGGTAGTCAAGTAGGCACAACTGGAACTAGGTTGGGCTTATCCAAAGAAGGCAGGGGGTTCTGCTTAGGGAGAAGAATGGGTTATTAAAGACAGTATTGTGCAAAGGTGAATGACTGTCAGGTAAGGATTTTTTGTAGCACAAGCCTCAATAGTGCATATGATTTAATTGGTCCCAAATAATCAATAGTCCATTATCTGTGGTATCTAGGGAATTATATGTTACTCATGCAGCCCTAACATCTGGTATGAAATCAAGCTCTACTTCACTGACCTAATGAAAATGTTAGAAGTCTCAAAAATAATCCCTCAAATAGGTTTTTATAAGTCTAATAAAATGTATCCTACACTATTTATTGCTCCCTGTACCTACTAAAACAGAATTACAGAATTATGAGGATCTGGTATGTTTTGGGAGGGTACTGTATGTGCATTTGATGGAGGTGGGGGAGGGTCAATTGGTATGAAAAGTTACCATCTGGAGTTTGGAAAAATTAGCTGGTATGGGTACAGTATAGACACTCCACTAAATTAGTATTTTTCAACCATCTAGCAGATAGGGGGTAACGTTTATTATAAGCGAAAGTGATTCCAGAGACTGAAGAGGTTTTTCCATGGCCTCAGAAAGTTGGCAACTATGCTAGTGGTTTACCAAGGGGCCTGTGGTAAAATGTTGAGCTGTCATATAATGTACAAAGGCATTTCTTTGCTGGTTTTCCTTGCTCATTAGCAAAAAGAAAATCATAGTACTTGTTTCACTCTGTTGGAGACAGCAGTTTGTTGGGGCTCTGGCTGTCAACAGATCCAATCTCCCCTGCATATATGATGCCCAGACAAAATATGTTGCTCAAGCGCACAGCAACATGTTCGCCTTTCATTATCATGCAAATACTCTTCAAAGAATTCACTTTTGTGGATTGGGTAATGTATTAACTGGTGCTGTTTAAGAATTACAGCTCAGTGCTACTATCAAATTGCAAACAAAATTATTAAAGTGGATGTTCCTGATGTCTGACCCATTGACTCACTTAACCCACTGTCCAACTTAATGAAACAAAATAAGGTAAGAAAGGAAGGAAACACAGTTTGCAGCCCCCACGCTGTTTAAAAATGTAAGTCTGGCTATGATTGCTTCTTCTTATCACTTGATACTGCTACCTGTCTGCTATTACTCACTTGACTCACTGTACTGCCCCTAAAGGAATGATATATTTTTATGTTGGCCCGCGCTTGCACACCAGCCAACATCTTGCGGTAGTAGCAGATTTGGAGGTGCATTCACTGTGGGCAAATACAGGGCACGCATCAGTAGGTGTGTCCCTCATTTCCCAAAAACCAACATGCAGGTGCTGACACCAGCAATACATAAAGTGGTAACCACATCTAACAAAAGTGCCGCTGCAATGAGAGGCAAGCTTATCATGCAGTGGCACAATAACATGCCTCCCGATGTGCCTTTACTGGTGACGTTTTTCAATAAAGATAGTGGCACTGACTGCCACCGCACACAATGCCAACTTCAGGGGTGCCCAATCCCTCTGTCAGCATGCCTCGACCCACTTCATTTGCCGATGGGGGAGCCCACTCCCTGTCGGCATAATGCCTCATCTCCCATTTTAATTGTGTGCTGAGGGGGTGCCCAATCCCCTTCAGCATCATGCGCCCCTCATGTTTGTGTGCCGATGGGGGTCCCAATCCCCATCAGCTTTAGTCCCCCTCCCCACAAATGCAGGTGGTACACTGGGACCCCACCCCAGTGTACTGAGCACTCCTGCAAACAAAGAAAACCAATCCATGTTGTCCTTTTTTTCCCCCTGTAAAATGAGAACACGTTCCCTCGATGTTCCCTCCCCCAACCGGCACCGACCCTCTGCGTAGTCTACCTCCCCACATCCCTCACCCTATACTTACCTCTGGAGCTTGGCACAGTGATCTTTGGTGGACCAGGAACACATCTGCACTCTTCAAATCCAACAGCGAACTGAAGAAATGCTGGTGAGCTGTATAATGGCATAAATAGGGGGGTTTCAACTTTGGTGCATATCTTGGGCATTTTTGGGAATTATGGCACCAAATTTTCAACACGGGGTTATCCTCATGAATTCAGTCACTGTCATGGTGTTATTTGGTCCCAAAGGTGATTTTGCAGTGACTACGCGGAATCACCTTTCTGGACCGAATAACAAAATGACAGTGCCTGTGTTCATGGGGTGGGCTCTCAAAAAGCCTATATTGCAAATTTGGTGAAAAAATCCAAAAATTGACTGTTTTATGAGTGTGCATCATGCAGTTTCAACGCACACTCATAACTTTGTGGATTTGTAATATTTTCACTCCAGATTTTCAACATTGGCATTTTCCCACACTTCCTTATGAACAGTACAGCTGTCATTATTCACATTCTGCCTGAAATGTGTTTTTGTGCATGTGGCACACAATGGCATGGTCACTGTGCAAAATCAATGTTCAGTAACAAAATCAGAGTGACACTGTTCACGAGTGGAGATCCTAAAATGCCTATGTTGAAAATCTGGTAAAAAAAACACACCCAAAATAATTATGTTACGGGCATGCATTGCGCAGTTTCTATACACGCTTATGACGTCATCAATTTTTCATATTTTTACTCCAGATTTTCACCACTGCCATTTTTGTACACCTCCTTATGAACAGTACAGCTGTCATTTTTCACATCCTGCCCAAAATGTGTTTTTGCACTTGTGGTGCACAATGGCATGCTCGCTGTGGGAAATCAACTTTTGGGACAGATTAACAAAATCACAGTGCCATTGTTCATGAGGGGAGGTCCCAAAATATCTATGTTGAAAATGTGGTTAAAAATATCCCATAAATAATTAGGTTATGGATGTGCGTTGCACAGTTTCTATGCATGCTCTTGACTTCACCAATTTTTCATATTTTCACTCCAGATTTTCAGCGTTGCAATTTTTTTACACCTCCGCATAAACAATACAGTTGTCATTTTTCACTCCTGCCCAAATCATGTTTTGTACAATGACGTAAATGGGCGAGCTGCTGTGCAAAATCATCTTCGACTAACAAACTGATAGTGCCGCCTTCATGAGGTGGGTCACAAAAAGCCCATGTTGAAATTTGGAGTACAAATACCAACTAAATGCCTGCGGCGTTAGGGTTTCCGACTGTAACACCCCACCCTGTAGAGACTGACAGGCATCAGGGGTGTGACTTGGGATCATCAGCTGTAATGCTTATGCCATTCCACCCCTCCCCCACCCTGCAGCCAATGACAGGCATCGAGGTGCGCCTTGGAGTGTTCGGCCCCAAAGTTCACCCCATTCTCCTATACTGCATCCATCTCAGTATATTTCCTTATGGAATGGGGTACGTATAAGGTCCAAAGACCCCAAAGCACACCAGGACACTTGCCAGTGTCTACAGGGTCGGGTAAGGTAAAATGGCATGAGTGTTATAGCTGATGACCCAAAAGCACACCCCAATGCCTGTCACTCTCTGCAGGGTGGGGGTGAGGATGGTGTCAGGTTCAATACTTTATTGCCATTCCTATTATGCATCTCTAACTCCTGCACTACCAATGCCAATGCCAGCAAGACAACATTCTGCATTGACAAATGCTTGTTAAAACTGTGCTGGTACCATAAATGTTCACCTAAATTAATTATTCATGAGTAGTGGGAATTTTCAAGTTCTTACAAAGATCTGGTATTCTAGTTTTTTTCTGCCACAGTTAGTTTTGCTACTGGAGTGTTTTTGGTATCTAACAAAAAACAATACTGTAAAACATTTTTTTTGGTTATAAATTCATCTTTAAAGACATACCTGCCACATGTGAAATCTCTCTATATATACAGTATATATGTATGGCAAAAAAAAAAAAAAAAAACTTTAATGCATCAGTTACAGTAGGGATTTTGAAACAAAAAATAGGGAAATCCAATGTAAAGGATGTTTTAAATCTAACTCCCCCCTCCCCACCATGGACCACTCCTATGAATTCCTCAAAATGAATGCCAAAGCACAACCTACCTGTAAAGCCAATCCAAAATGGCCTTGCACAAAATGGATAACCTTAGTTTTAAAAAAAGTAGATTCATAACATGCTTCATGAAGTGCACTTTGGGCCCTCTGCAAAGCAGGACCTGATTCCAAAAGCAGGAGGTACATCCTTACTTGCTTCTCACAAGGGCCTTCCAACCCAGTTTGAAGGAGAAAATATGCAGGACCCTTTGTGAAACAGGAGAAGACTACTAACTGCTTTGCACTTGGCTGTCTGGTCCCAGCAGAAAGCAGGAACTGAACCCTAAGTTGCTTCTAGGAGTGCCTTTCATGCCCTGCACAAAACAGGACACAAGTCCATGTTTGTTCCATGCAGGTTTGCAAAACAGGATGCACAGGGGCCTTTGAGCCATGTGCTTAACAGGACCTGACTTTTAGCTTACTTGATGCAAGGCCCTTCTTGCCCTGCAAAAAACAGTACTGAAATGTTAACCTCTATTGCACAGTACCCTTCAGGATTAGGATTTAGATTGTGCTGTGGTAGTCCATTCAGTGGAGTTCACAAGGGTGGTTCAAAGTGTGGGAGGTTAGGATTCAGAAAATTCCTAACATCTGATTTCTATACTTTTGATGTTTAAGACACTTAAGTGATGCATTAATGCAGTTTTTGTCATGAATTTCCTGTGTTTTTTAAGATAGCCATTGTACCTTGCTGGGTGCATCATGCAGGGCTCTGTGGGTCCTATACAATGCTACATGGTGCAAATCCGCAATAGAGGAGTTACATTTAAAGTTGCTTTATGCAAGGCCCTTTGGGATATAAGTCCCAACTTGCTTCACACAGGCCTTACCTGTACAAATCAGGAGGTAAACCTTACCTTGCTTTGCAAAGGACCTGAAGGGTTCTGTGCAAATCAGGAGGTAAGTCCTTGGGGACAACCCAAAGCAGGATGCACAGGGCCTTTTTGACCCTACACAAATCAAGAGGTAAGCCTTAACTTGATTTGTGCCCTTCAAGACACATGGGGCCTGAAGTAGTTGTACCCTTTTGAGATTTTGACCCCATGTTTTTAACCTGGCCTTTTTTCTCCACCTTATGAATATGACATGTTTTGTTTTTCAAATCCTGTCTGAAACATTGTTTCAAAGAATGACCATGAAGCAACATTTCTGGGGGATTTGAAAGATAACAGCTGTGAGGTTCATGAGGTGAGGTGAGGTGAAAAAAGACCACATTGCAAATTTGGGATCAAAATCTCAAAAAATAACGGAGTTATAAATCAAAGCTGAAAGGCATTTCCATGTTGGTACCGGCCAGCTATTTGTTGGGGATGTTTGTTTCATTGTCATGGTCCACATGGACCACAGTGGGCTCAGGGAGGGTGAGGGTGGTGAAAAGAGGTGAATCCCTCCAGTTGTGCCTCTTCACAATTTCTATGCTGTTGTGGAAAAGTGTGGTTCCTTGATGGCAGCACCAACAGTGGAGACCAAGGAGGAAGCTGGGAACCTCCACAAAGGAGACCCACAGGAGGGTAGCATGGGACCTCACAGGGAAAGTAAACAACTCCTGGTGAGGGATTCCATTGTTAGGAAGGTAGAACTGGGGGAGGAAGGGGAGAGGGAGGTAAGGTGCCTGCCTGGCGCCATGGCTTGGAGGAACAGGGAAAGAATCCATAGGATTGCAGGAGCAGCTGCACAGGGTTGGGAGCTGAATGTCATTGTCCACCGAGGGACAAATGACCTGGCTAAGACAGGGATCAGAGCAGTGCAAGAAGCATTTGTGGAGATGGGGAGGGACCTTAGACAAATAGCACACATGATAACCTTCCCGGAGGTGCTGCTTGTCTATGGCACGGGTGAGGCTAGGGTGCTCCACATCATGGGATTCAATCAGTGGACTGGGTGTCCACTTGGAGGGATGCAGCCCTTTACTGGCATGATGGTCTGCATCTGTCCAGGAGGGGAACCAGGATCCTAGGTGATAGGCTTGAATGCTTCATTGGCAAACATTTAAACTAGCCAAAGGGGGAGGCACTAGAGAGGAGTGGGGAAATCCTAGCCCCCCCAAAAAATCAGGGTATTAAGTGAGGTAGACATCAACATGGAGATGTCGATAGGGAGAAGCATGGGGTAAATGGAGAAAGTGACAAACACAATAAGGACAGGGATGGGGCAAAAAGGGGTAAGATCATCAAGAAATGGAGAGTAATGAGTGCCAATCCCCGTAGTCTTGGCAACAAGCTCCTTGAACTGGTGGTCTTGTTGGAAGAGGGATGCCTGAATACTGTAGCAGTCACAGAAACATGGTATATAGATAACCATGACTGGGATGTTAACATACCTGGGTACACAACCTATAGGAGAGACAGGTAGGGGAGGAGAGGGGGTGGAGTAGCTCTCTATGTAAGGGAAGGGATAAAAGCAACTGAACAAAAGAGTAAACAGGGAGGCGAGGAGAGGAGACACTGTGGGTCACCTTAGAGACTGGAAATGGCAGCACAATCTGCACAGGGGTTGTATACAGACCCCCATGTCAGGGGAAGGGAATGGACAAGGATATGATAGAAGGCATACTTAGGATGGCAGAGAAAGGGGAGATACTGTTGATGGGGGACCTTAATATGCCAAATGTTAACTGCAGCACTGCAGCCACATCCAAAAGCAGGACCATTCTCGATGCCCTTCAGGTGGCATGCCTCAGACAGCTAGTTTTGGAACCTACTCATGAGGGAGCAATCTTAGACCTCGTACTCTCAAATGGGGACAGTGAGAGGATCATAGATCTAGAAGTGGGTAGCCATTTGGGAACAAGTGACCACCAAACAGCATGGTTCATGATAAACTCAGCTACAGAGTCAAGCCATACAAAAGTGAGGGTTCTGGACTTCAGGAGGGTTGACTTTGGCAAGATGAGAGAGTGCCTTTGAAAAACACTAACAAACAGGCTAGAAGGAGGGGTGAAGCAACAATGGGGAAACATCAAAACTACCATCACAGAGGCAACAAGCCTTTGTGTGAAGCAAATAAACAAATCAAAATGAAAGAAAAAGCCACTATGGTTCTCAAAAGAGGTGGTGGTGAAGGTTAGGGAGAAAAAGATAGTATTTAGGAAGTATAAGGAAACACAGAAGCAGCAGGACAGAGAACTGCACCAATTAAGGCAGAAGGAAACAGGGAGGGTAGTCAGAATAGCAAAGGCCCAAACTGATGAAAAGATAGCCGACTCAGTTAAGAAGGGGGTTAAAACCTTTTACATGTATATCAGGGAGCATAGGAAGACAAAGAGAGGGATAGTGAGGCTAAACAGAATGGACAGTGGGTGGGCAGAGAGGGACAGTGAAAAAGCAGGGCTCCTGAATGAATATTTATGTTCAGTATTCACAAAAGAGGAGGTGGGGGAGGTGTCTAATCCAATTAACAGAAGCACTCTGGATGGGGGGGTCGATCCCAGTCCTTTCACAGAAGAAAGGGTTCTCAAAGAACTCCTAAAACTGAAGGTGGACAAAGCAACGGGGGCCAGATGGAATTCACCCCAGAATTCTAAAAGGATTAAGCAGACAACTAGTGACATCACTGACTACTCTTTTAGCAAATCATGAGAGGATAGTGTGGTACCTGAGGACTGGAGGAAGGCAGACAAGATTCCCCTTCACAAAAGTGGGGCCAAGACAGAGGCAGGAAACTACAGACCTGTCAGTTTGACCTCTGTGGTAGGGAAAGTGATGGAATCACTTCTGAAGGAAAGCATTGTTGAGTACAGAGAGGCCAGTGGGGCACAGGACCCAAGACAGCATGGGTTCACAGCAGGAAGGTCATGTCAGATGAATCTAATTGATTTCTTTGACTGGGTGACCAAAGAAGTAGACCAGGAAGGGGCTTTGGACATGGCCTACCTAGACTTTAGCAAGGCATTTGACACAGTCCCACACAAAAGATTAATAGTCAAATAAGCTAGCCTGGGAGTGGGTCCCAGGGGTGGTAGCCTTGGTAAAACATTGTCCAGACAGCAGAACACAGAAGGTAATAGTAAATGGAGTCCACTCTGAAGAAAGAGGGGTTACTAGTGGGGTACCGCAGGGTTCAGTACTGGGTCCAGTCCTTTTTAATGTCTTTATAAGTGACATTGCAGAGGGACTGGAAGGAAAAGTATGCCTCTTTGCAGATGACACAAAGATTTGCAACAGGGTTGATACACAAGGAGGCATGGAAAGGATGAGAAGGGACTTGGCAAGGTTATAGGAATGGTCAGAAGTATGGCAGCTTGGATTCAATCCAAAGAAGTGCAAAATAATGCACCTGGGAAACAAAAACCCAGAGGAAGATTACACAATGTGGGTGGAGGTAGTAACAACAACAAAAATGGAAAGGGAGGTGGGGGGTAATCATATCAGATGACCTTAAGGTTGGCAAGCAGTGTGAGAAGGTGGTAGGGAGGGCTGGGGGGATACTGATATGTATAGGGAGAGGCATCACCAGCAGAAACTGGAAGTTGTTATCCCCCTGTACAGACAGTTGGTAAGACCCCATCTGGAGTACTGCGTCCAGTTCTAGAGACCCCATCTCCACAAGGGCATGGACATAATGGAGGCAATTCAGAGGAGGGCAACTAAAATGGTGCAGGGTCTGCAAGAGAAGCCATATGAGGAGAGACTAAAGGAGCTTAATATGTATACCCTTGAGGAAAGGAGGGAGAAGGGGGACATGACAGAAACACTTAAGTACTTCAGTGGAATCAATGAAGTCCAAGAGGGTAGCATCTTTCAGAAAAAAAGAGATGTGCAAGAACGAGGAGACACAATTTGAAGATAGAGGGGGGGATGGCTTGGGGGCAATGGGAGGAAGTATTTTTTCATGGAAAGGGTAGTGGACACATGGAACTGCCTTCCTGAGGAAGTTGTGGGGTCTAAAACTGTGGGAAAATTCAAGAATGCATGGGACAGACATAAGGCAATTTTTGTTGGGGGTAGGAAGAAATAGGCTGTTGGTTAAATAGGATCTGCAGCTGATCCTCTAGGTAGGAAAATGGGCAGACTAGGTGGGCCAAACGGTCCTTATCTGCTGTCAAAGTCTATGTTTCTATGATCGGACTCAAAATGGCCAAGTGATGGCAAAAAGGAAAAAAAAAATGTTTTTATGCCCCATAACTCCAATGTTACAGCTAAAAAAGACTTATGAATAGAATGTTCAAAAAATTTTCTGTGCATGCCAGACAATGGCATTTTCAATATTAATAATTTAAAAAAACTAAATGTTTTCCAGTAAAACTACATATCAAAGGCTCTTCCTTGGATCAAGCTCATACAAACCTGATTGTTTCAAATTTCGACTGTCAGCTAGTTTTTGAGCTACAGGTGAGCCACATAAGTTAATTAATTTGATACTATTGGTTTTAGCTTATGGTTTGTTATGCTCATCTAGACAGTTCAAAAATGTTCATCAGAAGCCATCCTTGGTGCTTGAATAGCAGGGAAACAGTCACTAGCAAAGTCTGTCACCACTGTAAACTGAGTCTATAAGCACTCAAGCAAATACATTATAGCTTACCCAAGTATCACATTTGATACAAATCAGGTTCATCCAGTAAGAAAACTTGTTCCAGCAGCACACTCGGGTAGTCAGAGATAGCAATGTTCTTCATGACTCAAATGCCTAATTCTTATCACAAGTATTAGGTAACTGAGCCATGAAGAATACTGCTGTCCTCCAACTACCTGAGTATGCTACTTGAGCAAGTTTCTTACAGGATGAAACCTGGTCATTTGTACTAAATGTGATACTTGGGAAAGCTGCAATTGTTTCCATGTATTTGTGTGAGTGCTTATAGACTCTGTTTATGACTGTGACAAACTTTACTAGTAATTAATTAGGTAATTTGTATGCATTTGTGACATTTTATGCACAACCAGTTACCCACATTTCCAGATCCAGAGATCTTAGGCCCCAGCTTGCGCATGCCATACTGCAGCTATTCTGTCCAAAAATAGCTGCATTATTAAAGTACAACAATAAAGGTTTAGCATGGAAATACATTTGCCACCCTAACTATGGGGCACTGCCATGCCCCTATAATAAATATTATTGCAAAAAACTACACTAGTGCAGACACGGGTTGAAAATCATGGAAGTGCACAAAGTAAGGAAATGAAAACAATAGGGTTTGGAGTCTCAGGAGTGTTCTCAAATGAGTGATGTTCTGTTCCTTGGAGTTTTCAACCCTAATGACCACCCCCTTCCCCAACTCTTAGCTTCGTGACCCACGCACAAGCTACAAGTCCAAGTCTATGCCCCTTAGGTCTGGTTCTTAGAGCTAGACAACTATGGCTTTCCACATGGGGCCCATAAATCTGACAAAATGTTCTTTTCACAGGGTCCTCAGGGTTCTGTGAAATGCAGGAGATCATGCATAACTTTCTTCATACAAGGCCCTGTGCAGTGCATGAGATCTTGTATAACTCTCTGCGCAGAGGACCCTGTGGCCCCTGCATGAAGCAGGAGGTCAATATGATTCATAACCTTCAGTGCAGAAGGCCCTGTGGACCCTGTGCAAAGCAATGTACACTGCAAGAGCAGGCACTCTTCACCAACAGAGACACTTAAGGCTCAAAAGAAAAGTGTTTGCAAGGCGTAGCATGTTTATTCAAGTGACTGAACAGGAACAACAATGCCAATGCCTTCAGATCATGTGCTCCTTCTTCACAGCCAACATGTTAGTAGTGCTGCATCTCTTTTATACAGCCAGATTTAATGGAATGTACTTTATTAAAGGAGTACTAGCACCCATTAGTCTATATACATACAACAGTTACAAAGTACGTGTACAGTGCAACTTTATAAATAAAGTGCAAGTAGTGAAAAAGCATCAGTGCTAAAATTCATTAAAGCAGCAGTGCAATGAAAATAGATTTTTCTGAAAAGCTAATAATAAAAATATTAGCTTACCTTACCTATCAAATCTACCTGTCTAGGCACCTCCTATGCAGCGCACCATGAGGTTTTTTTTTTATTTTCTTGATCCTAACACTTGCCAGGTCCACTATGCTATTTCCATGCTAAATGTGGCGGCCACCTTTTTTTCTTGAGAGCAAACTACCTTAAAACATTTATAAAATACTCATATTTGGCTGGGACTAGCAAATATCACCAGCAAAGAAAACGGAAAATGCCTGTAATCTTTTATAGTGAAAAAGAGGTGGGGTCAACATTTTAGCCCATTTTCATTGCGCTGCTCCTTTAACAAAGAAATTCAATGTATTCAAGGCAAAAAGACATGCTTCAAATGCTCCAGAAAGTCTTTAATTCAAAAGGCTGACCAGAACTGAAACAGATGTAATTAGTTCAAGTCACTTTAGATTGGGGAAAGAAGAGATTATGCTGTTAGATAATCAATGTAACTACTGGTATCCTAAATACAATACAGTACCCACGTTATTATTACAAGACACAAGACCTAATTATAAATTACATATCTGCATTAGCTACACACTGACAGTTTACCTCTCAACTAGGACTGAGCATCATTCATTTAAGGAAAGGAGACAAATCAAAAGATCCGTTTAACCTAGGCTATTCCCTGGCCCCAAGGTGATAGACTTAAAAAAACTCGCAGTGCAGAACCAGGTTATCAAAATCATCACCCGCTGGACTAATTGGGCTGACTTTGTCAATTCCTTTAAAGGTGACACAGTAATCTGTGGGTGACATGGCCTGCTTAAAGTGCAGTGCTGCAGCATGTTTCACATTTTTATTTGCTATTGCTCTGTAGTGTTCCCCATTCTGATTTTGCATTGGTGGATGATTTTGCAGATATAGAATGTCCCACACTTGCATGTGGCCAGATACACTTCCCATGCTGTATTGCAGGTGATTAACTGCCATATATTATAAGTTTTGTCATTGAGGGGGTTCTAAAAACAGGTACCTGGTGATATCATGTTGCAGTAAAAGAACCTTTAGAGGCATGCACCAGGGTCTCTGTAAAGTCTGGTTTTAGTCCCACCATTCAGCTGTGACCTATACCAAGATCATCTTTTAACTGTGTTATCCTGTATGCCATTCTGCGCCTCTTGTACCCATTAGTGTTTGTCCCCCAGGACATGACAACTGCTTTTAAAATTTTCTCCACACAATGGACTTGTGCTGAAAATTTTTGTCACAAAATTAAACCACTTCGTTTCTGGTTCTGCCTCCCTTTCTTGTGTGAGTAGCTTAGTTCTGATTTGTTTTTTAGCAAACTTACATGGAGTATGAACACATTCACTACTGTACCCTAGTTCTTGAACTCTGTTAAAAGAGATCCCTAGTTCCTTGTTGGAAATCCTTCTCCATGCTGCAGTTTCTATGCAAATGTAGAAACTAACCTTTGGGGATGTTTGTAACTGTGACATCACTGGCAGCTCAATGATAACAATAGTGTGTTTCAGTCTGTAGGCCAACAAAAAATGTTTGGGAGAGCATTACCCCCCTTCATCCCTAGAGATGACAACATCCAAAAAGTTAATGCTGTCTCTATTGGCTTCAAATTTAAATCGGAGATTGGGGTTCAATTTGCAGATGTAAATCTCAAAGCATTGTAATTCCTGAAAAGACCCATGTCACACAACAACCTAACCTCATCTTCAGTATATCCCAGCCACAGGCATAGTTCTGCATTGTGGATGAACTATTGCTCCCAAAGGCCAACATATAAACTATTCACACTGGCATACCTCTCAACCTTTTGTCCCCCAAATGTGGAACATTGTCTCTCAAACTGTGGAACAAATGAACAAAATGTGGAACACTTAATCAAATCTTTACCCAAGAAGCTTAGAACACTGTTAAAATGTTTGCATTTATATTCAGAAAGTCTGTTATTAACTGAATAATATATTTTTTGCATCATTTACTATAGATTTTTGCTTTAAAATGTTAACATTGAATGTGGGGCAAGTCCTCACAATGTGGAACAGCGAACTTTTGTGAAGTCAAATGAGGAACGTTCCCTGAAATATGGTACAGTTGAGAGGTATACACACTGGGGGCAAAGGTCACCACATGGTTGTACTCCTAATTTGTAAGTAACATGGATCTATGAAAGTGAACATGTTGAATTTGAGAACACATTCAGAAAGCTTGATCAAGCATTCAGTTGAGAGAATTGCCCCAATAGGTCTTTGATTTAAATAATGGGTGATGGCATCCAGTGCTGCCTCACAGGGGATGTTGGTATAGAGAGATTTAATATTTAACATGACTATGTATGTCTCTGGCTCTAATACCAAGTCATCTGCCACTCTTATAATCTCTTTTGTGTCCTTGCTGTAAGATATTAAGGGCTCCATGATGGGTCTGATTTGATAATTTACATATTCCAAAAGGGGCTCAAGCAAGCTCATTAACTATGAACCTATCAGGGAGTTTGTTAAGGGAACTGTGAATCTTAGGGAGAGTATATAGTGTGGTTCTCACATGGTATGGTGAGATTAATAAAAAAAATCCCTCACCTTGGAGTCAAGGGGCAGGATTCACGAAACAAAAATGGACTAAGTCCCACTCTGCAACCCTAGTTGCATGCCAAAATTGGCTGAGCTGCGGAGCGGCCGATCCTCAGCTGCAGCAGTTGCGGATAGTGCTACTGCGGGTCCCACTGACTGTAGCAGCCTCCTGCAGCTGTGGTGCTGTCCCTGGCAACCGCACCGCAAGCTGCCGTATTCCATGGAGCCGGTCATACTCTGGCTCCACCTTTGTGAATACCCGCAGCTGAGGGTGACCTGCGGCTTCGCAAGTGGAAACCCACTAGTGGCGAGGTTTTTCTGCAGCTGAGCGACCTTCCCCCACTTTTGTGAATCCTGCCCAATGTCTCTTTAAAGAAAGCAGAATTTATTGCCTTGTGCAATATCCACTTAACCAATGAAACAAACTGCCCCTGGAGATTAGAAAAGCACCTACTGTGATAGCATTTAAAGCCTTATTAAATAATTATCTGCATGATATCTGCACCTGCCTTTGAATGTCATGGTTTCGTTCCTGCATTCGATACCATTAGTATATCACACTGACAATCTGAAACCTCTGGTTTTCCTCTTCAGACATTTGTATGTTTTACTGTCAGTGAATGGTAAGCCTTCCTTCAATATTGTCAGTATGTAAACTGTCAAACTGAAACCTTATGTTCAATATATACCTGTATACCTCATAAGAAACCTTGATACTAAGCAGGCCAACTTTGTAAACAGGACTGCAATGTCCTAACGGTTCTATCCTGTTGAAAAATAAAGATTCTGTCTATCTATCTATCTATCTATCTATCTATCTATCTATCTATCTATCTATCTGTCTGTCTGTCTGTCTGTCTGTCTGTCTGTCTGTCTGTCTGTCTATCTAAAGTCTTTAGTTTGATCCATATCTATTTTACAATAAATACTAGAGTCATTACATTGCCTTTTAATTTCTCTGATGTAATTATTTTGGGCTTCATCTATAGATTTTTAGGCCCAGTCTTTCTTCTACCCTTACTGAAAAAATATAAGGTTTATGACTGATTGTGCATGCTTTGTAAGAATAACATAAAAAATGAACTTAGTGTCAAACTTGCTGTAAGTTCTTTGCATGACTATGCAAGAATTTGTTTCTTGCATGAATAAATGCAAGTTTATTACAAATATACGCAAGCTCTTTGCAAGATTACAATATAAGTTAGAACTTTAGTCATGAAATCTGCAACTTTAAAATGCGGTGTTGTACAAACTAATTATACATGCATGTTTCTTGACTAGTGTTAAGTACAGGATTTTTTCCTCACACTATTCTTGCAATCATGTATACACGTTTGTAAGAATAGTGCAGGAAAAAAAAATCCCTTTCTTACACTAGTCCAGAAACATGCAAGTATAAAATGTAGTGTTTAAGGATGAATGACACTTAGTAAGACTTGATCAAGGAACATTGCTCTACTCTGTATACATATGGCTAAGAATGCATGTCTTCACAGTACTGTTACAAATCTTTAGGTACACTCTCAGCTGCAAAATGCTACATGCATATCAGTAAAACCTTTTCAAAAATGTACTGTTCAGCTAATATTACGCATATCTTTCTTAGATTTCTCCTGTCATTACCAAGGAAATTTGTTA
The DNA here is from genome assembly GCA_016271365.2 of Neoceratodus forsteri. Classification (NCBI taxonomy): domain Eukaryota; kingdom Metazoa; phylum Chordata; order Ceratodontiformes; family Ceratodontidae; genus Neoceratodus; species Neoceratodus forsteri. The sequence goes on along the minus strand of CM028136.1, from coordinate 561,767,923 downwards.
TGAAATCAGGGTCTTAATCCTTTACAATTCATCTACCCTTGTTTCTTATTCCCCTCTTGAATTTAATTAGTCATGTAATCACTGCAATGCCACAAGTATAAGAGTGTATTATGACCCCAGGTGTATGTTAATAATGATGTGGAGACTATCCTAAGTGTTGTACTGTAAGAGCGGTGCTGTGCATTCATGTCAAAAACATTGGGAGCAGAATGAAGATGTTTCCTTTTAAAAAGGTAAAAATATGTAAGAATTTATCCTGGGTTTTGCTTGTGTATTTGTTTATATACTTCTTTGCAATATATTTGCACAGTGCTGTGTCAGTAGTGTAGTAGGTTGCACTCCCTCATCTAGAGCCAGAGGGTCATAGGTTCTAGTCCCACATCAGTATGTAGAACCACTGCTGTAATCCCAAACACAGTTTTCTTGCATCTCATGATATTGGCAAGGAATTTTTTGTGCTTGAAGTAAGGAATTTTTATTACATGAATTTTTCATGCAAGAAAAATGTCACAATCCTTACACTTTCTTTGTATGTAATTCTTACATAAAAACTTGCACGTAGCTTTCATGTGACAGCATATATCCTTGTATGTTTACCAGTCAAAGTATTTACAAAGTTCTTGCCTTTTTTGGTAGGGGTAGTGAGGTTTTTATATGTAAAATGCAACAAATTATCATACAGATTCCTCGGGTAATTTTCACATTCAGATAGGTCTTGAAAGTTCCAAATAGCAGCAGTTGGTGGTGGATAAAAAAGTTGATTTCTTTTTAAATGGAGCTGCTTGTTCTGGCTCAGATGTGGGCTATAAGTTAAGGATTTCTTGTGATTGAAGGTTCATGAACCCCTTGGTTTTTGTCTTTTGAGTTGTAGTTTTGTTAAAATTTGACTTTAAACTTAACTTTCTGCAAGTCATATATAAGTCCACTACGGTACCACATGTGTTAATTGGGGTAGTGGACAGAAAGCATAGACCTTTATTTAAGACTTGTTCTTCTACTTCAGTTAGCTGGTAATTAAAAAGGTATATTACCTCAAGTTCTGAGGTTGTTGATGTCTCCGACATGCCTGGTTGCATTGATTCCCATGTCCTGGTCTTCTTCCCCCTGCACAATCCTCCTTGTCTGCCATCCATATACTTCATTTGGAAACCCTGTATCGAGTTTCTCACTGACTGTGACACAGGTTCTGGCTTGCTGCTTCTGTTCTGCTGCATCCTGAAAAAGTGAGCTGTCTGAGCTCTCTCTCTCTCTCTCTCTCTGTCACTGGGGTCAGTATTGAAGTTGAGGGATACTTTTTCATTGCACTTTAGAATGCTTTTGGCTGATTTGGTGATTCCTTTCAGGTGTGCTCTCTTGTTATTTTCATAATCCTCTTCATTCCTGAGGAATTTCTTTTATTTCTATGCCTTCAGCTCTTTCCCTAATTTTGCAGTATTGTCTTTTAAATTCTGATCAAAGCAGTTAAATTCAAAATGACATGCACATAACAGAACTTGTTCTCATTCTGCTTAATAGCGGTAGGTAGATCTTCTTGCATTTCAGTGCTGTCTTCTAGAATGAGACTGATTAATTTCAGAGATACTTGCCTGAGTATTTCTCTCAACCTGGTAATGAAATTTTCTTTTTTCTGGTTATACGATAGATTTTAGTAAATCCTTTGGCCTCTAGGAATGTGTGATACTTGTATATACACTTCTAGGCTAAACTGATTCCAATATGATCTGCAGGTTTTCAATGCAATTTTTTTACAGGTCTTTGAAAGCATCCCACAAAGTACTGGGTTCTTCACTTTGTTCTGTATTATCTTGTTCAGTGGTTTCAGCTTAAAGTGTATTCATAGCATTTCCTGAGGTTAGCAGTCTGGTCACATAATCTAAACAATCTTCACATGGGGGCTTCAAATTAGGAATCCCTTCAAGGGATATTTTACCTTAGTTTAGTATGCCCTCATTCAGTCACCACACGCTCTCTAGCCTGCATCTTCAAAAAACAGTTTTCAGTAACTAAGACACTACAATCCTGTACTTACACTTAAATGTATGAACTTTCAACTAGGACAAAGGGCTGCACAAGGAATGTGGTGTTCCCAGTCAAAACTGTAGCACTGTACACTGTACTGGGTCGTGCCTGAAAATAGTCATTTTTGTGCCTAGTGCACTTACCCGGTTATCAAAAATGAAATAAATAAATAAACTAAAGAATGGGCACTCACCACCATCATAGAGGCTTGATGCTCAAAATGTACATTTTTGCAAGGTGTAGAGTATTATTCAGGTAAACAAATAGGAACAACAATGCCTTATGTGTTCTGGATCATGTGATCCTTCTTCAGAGGTGATGTGTTAGTGGTGCTGTCTCCCCATTATACAGCCAAATTTAAAGGTATATATTCTATTAAAGGAGTACTAGAACCCCATAGCCTACATACTGTACATACAGCAATTACAAAGTGCATGTGTAGTACAACTTAAGTAGTGAAAAAAGTGTCCGTTTAAAAATGTTGTCACAAAGAAAAAAACAATTTATTAACGGTAAACAGTCCTTTTTCAAATGCTTCAAAAAAGTCCTTGATCCCAAAAGGCTGTTCAGAACTGAAATAGATGTAATTAGTTCAAGCCACACCAGGCAGGGAAAAGAAGAGATCATATTGCTATTATGAGCACCACAACTACCTGCATCCTAAATATAATGCATCACCATCCTCATTAATGTAAGACACAAAACAACGTAATTATGAACTATACATCTACAATAGTTACATACCTCTGCAAAGCAGATCATTCATGATTTTTGTTATACAGTAAGCATATGCGCTTGACCAATACCTTGTCTTTAGGCAACGGAGCAAGGGGCTAGGGAAACGGAGTGGGCATTAGGATTATAAAACCTAGGGAACACCACAGCACCAATTTGACAAGACTTCTGAGACTCTAAACTCTCATGTTTTCATATCCTTGCCTTGTGCCCTTTATGTTCTTCAACCTTAATGTCTTCATTAACATAGCTTTTTAATGAATTTACTTTCTGTGATAGTGCGATCATATTGTCATTTGTGCAGCTCCCAGAGGGAGCTGCACAAAACAGAATAAACAAGATAAGCTTGTCACTAACCACTTTCATGCCAGGAAAATCAAGGCCCTCCCATCCAGGTGATGTGCCAAGACAAGGTCCATATGACCTAATGCAGGCTGATACCAAAGACTGTCATGCCAGGATGTACAGGGTTCTCCAGGCTCTGCATCAAGACAAAGATCTAGCTGGCTACATGCGGGGCCCTGTTGGCCCTGTGCACAGGCAGACACCAAAGACTAGCATGCCACGACACAATGTCCTAATCCAACATTTTCTAAAACATCTTAAAAAAAATTAAAGAAAGCAAAAACACCTCATGAAAGCATTTCCATATGTCACAAAAGCTATCTCATGAAAGCAACAATCTGTTTTTGGTTTCTTGACTCATGACTCTGCAATTGTTTTTTTTGCTATTTGACAATTTTTGTCCAGGAAAGACACATTAAGCTGAGGCTTGTTTCCAGATACATCCTGGAAGCACAGAGAAATTAAATAACTTGCTCATGATCACATGGTATGCAAGTGGTGGCTGTGGTATTCAAGCCCACTTCTCTCTACATCTGCAGCTCAGTTCTCTTAACCACTATGTTATACTGCATCCCAAGGGCAATGTTCCAACAAAACACATCTAAAAGAATCCCCCACATAACTTAAATGGAACTGTCCACGTTCGATTGGGCCCCACCTCTGTGTGAAGCAGGGCCCGATTAGCATTTTCATAAATAGCAGCATTTTTTTTTTTACTTACTATGCCATATTTTATTTAAAATTGTATATGGTTGATCCTGCACCCTCCCCACTGGCATTTTACAACTTAGAGCCTTTCACGGCATGCCCACAACCACCCACAGCTACACCCAGTATAACGTGTTATGCGGGGAGCAGCTGGTGTGCGTCCATAGGATTACTATATTGCTGTAGCTTCAAATAGCTCTGGTTTGGAGCCTACCTGTTTCCATGCTTTATCAAAACCAGGTACAGACAGGCAGGTGACTGCCAGTCTATACCTGGTCTCAGTATAACACAGGTACATATAAGCTCCAAATCAGGGCTATTTGAAGCTACAGCAATACAATTATCCTATGGACACACACACCGGCTGCTCCCAGCATGACACGTCATGCTGGGGACAGCCATGGGTGGTTGTGGGCATGACACAAAGGGCTCTAAGTTGTAAAATGCCAGTGGGGAGGTGCAGGATCAACCAGATACAATTTTAAATACAATATGGCATAGTAACTAAAAAAAATGCTACTATTTATGAAACTGCTAATCGGGCCCTGTTTCACACAGAGGTGGGGCCCGACTGGACATGGATGTTTCCCTTAAAAATGTCAGATACACAAGTTGCGACTGTGAAATCCACCTTGTTTTTAAATTGTTATTGCGTTATCATTTTCCTGAATTTGAAACGGTCACAAAACAAAAAGAACATACAAAGGCACACACGTGAGTAATGAAAGCATACTCATAAAACCATAAAATATTCAAGTTTTCATTACTTTTAAAAAATATATATTTCCAGCAAATAAAGAAAATATCTACCTATAAAAAATTCCAGTGATACATCCTTTAAGGCTGATATGTGGACCATGCAAACCACCCATCATCCTACATTTCTGTTTTCAGTGAGCAAAAATGTGTGTGCTTTTCATGCTTTTGTATCACTAACTCATATGAAAGCTAATTTGTTTACCTCACAAAAGCATTTTTTCATTATGTGTTCATTTAACAACATAGATTCTACCATACTGTCCTGCTCAGCTATCCTATACGCTGATGATCTTGTCCTCTACTCCAGCGCCGACAAAGTCAACATCATCAACGAAAACCTCTCCTCGGATTTCAGGAATGTGCAAACATGGCTAAATACAAATAAGCTCATCCTCAACACTAAAAAGGCACAAGCCATGCTACTTGGCACTACCCCCAAACTTAGGGCCTGTAAGGAACCCCTCATAGTCCATGACTTTTGGGGGGTCTCTCATCAACTGTGTCACATCCTTCAAATACCTGGGAGTCCTCTTTGATAAATCCCTTGATTTCAGTCTGCACATACAATCAACATGCAAAGCTACAAATGCCAAACTTGGAATCACCTACAAGACTAGTCACCTGCTAACACCATCCACTAAACTGGCTATTGCCAAGGGTATTCTGCTTCCAGCGCTGACATATGGTGTCTCCACTTTTGCTAATGCCCATAAGACTGCTCTCCTTAAATGGGATGTCGCATACAACAACATATGTCGGTATGCCTCCTCTTCACATCGCCTCAAGTACCACTGCACACTGTATAACAAACTGACCTGGCACTCCCCTTCTGCCTACTGACTTTACTCCCTAGGGACCCTCACAGACTCTGTAATCTGAAACCAAACACCCTCCTCCCTTGCAGCTCTATTTGTTCCACTGACACCTGCTCGTGGACTACGCTTGGCAAATAAATTTCTACTTACCGTACCCAGGTGTCTTACTTCTAAAGGCTCTGGAGCATTTCACTGCACTGCCCCAGCTACCTGGAGCTCCCTCCCATCTGCCCTAAGACAGGCAAACTCCCACCCAATATTCAAAATGAACTATATTGCCACCTCTCCCGGGACCCTTGCACATGCTTTGATCCCACTTGAGGCCTCACAGCTAGCCACCCTACCTCGACCAGGACACTGCTGCACTTCTGAACAATCTTTGCCTTATTTTTGTCTTAATAGCTGCCACTTAGTCTAGTCTCAGTTGTTATTTGCTTGTTCTACTGTCACCTTGTGTCATCTCTACCTAGCCATATGTATAATCTCTAGTACTGTCTGAATTGATCTGTATTCTTACCTACATGTACTACATACTATGTAACCATATACTATGTAATTGTATAATCTCATCTCTTTTATGTATGTATTCTCCCAGGTCGTGCCTGAAAATAGTCAACTCTTGGCTAACGCACCTAACCCGGTTAACAAAAACTAAATAAATAAAATTTGTTTTTTTAATCATATTTCCAGAAAAATAGACAATATCTACCCATAACAAATACCAGGGATTCTTCTTTTAAGGCTGACATATCACCCACGCAAATAACAAGCCACACATCCACCTACATTTTCTGTTTTCTGTGAGTAAAGAGTTGTATGGCTTTTATGCTTTCATATCATTAACTAATTCAAAAGTAAATTTTTCCCTTAAGAAAAGCATTTTTTCATTCAAAACTTAACAAAAAGCTTTTGCGAAAATCCATTTATCCTTAGAATGCTCATTATTGCTACTGAGCATTAAAGTTACAGTGAAGTTTTATTCCACTGGCAAAGTTGCCACAAAGTGGCAAAATTAACATCTGCGGAGTTTCACAAAGTTTTCTCTACCCTCAGCAACTTTGACTTTGCCCAATATCGCTGTGTTTTCCATGTGAAAAGTGCAATTCTACCCATGAAGTGTGGAATTTCACCCACTAATGGCAAAATTTCACCCATGAATGGTGAAATTCCACCATTTGTGGTGAAATTCCACACTTTGTGGATGGATCTGCACTTTGCGATCTGCTAAATTCATGGATTACTTCATGGAGTGAATTTAGCCAACTTTGTCCATCTCTACTAAGCATGTACGAAAACAGAACACATTTTTGCGAGTATCTCAAAAATGGCACTACTTTGGGAAAAAATGAATTAGCAAAGCACCATTATTGGGCCAAAATTTAGAAAAACTGAAAGTTATAGATTTTAAATCCTATCATTTTTTGCATTAGGTGAGTACAAATACAGGTCTGAATTTTGGTGAATTTATGTATTTTCAGCCTTCTAGAATTGATTATTACAAAATGTACTGTATCTAGTGATCCTGGTATTGACTCCATGCATGCCAGTTTTCAGTCAAATTGGTCAAACAACAACCACAAAAATATGGGCTTAACATTAAAGTACCTACTCAAATACACTGGTGATACAGCACCTGTATTCTATGTGTGTGTGTGTGCAGTGTGTGTGTAGATAGATAGATAGATAGATAGATATGTATATACAGTATGTGCCATTTTCAATGGACACACTTAGTTCAGACAGCCAGTTTTACCAGACAAATTTTGAAAGCCAAAACCATTGCCATGGAGGGTTCATTATAAACTTACAGTAGCTGATACAATGGAATATGGCTGCCTGCTATACCAAATGCCTGGGTAGCAGCTGATGGTGATGACAGACCTTCTGACACCTATCTGACTAAAGCTGTGGAGGTGTTAAGGGGGACTCCCTGCCATTATCTGATTGCTCAGTTCTAGCTAACAAAGTGTTACTCCTCCCTCCCCTTCTGGTAGCTTGATGTGAGTGGCTGAGAAAGTTGCTTCACTCTAAGGCATGAAAGTCTTTCATGAGAGCCTTTCTTGCTTGCTTTAAATTTAAATTAGCATTTACATGAAGTACAGTATGCTCTCAATGTGTTTGGTGGCTTATGAACTAGGGCGACAGTGGAGCAATGGTGCAGGGATGCTGGCACAAGAGTAAAGGCAGCTGTGAGTTTAGCGTCATTTCTCAGCCACGTTCAGTAAAGTCTCAATCATCTTTTTCTTCTTGTTTGTTTTAAATTTAAAATTAATTTCTGTGTCTAGTTTAGTTTAAATTTTCATGTACAGTACAGTATGCTCTTGGTGAGTTGGGCAGGTTATGAACAGTGTCGGAAATGGAGCAATGAAGTGGGACTGCATGCACAAGAGAAAAGACAGCTGTGAATTTAGTGTTGTTTAACCCCCCCAGTAAAATCACAGTCCTTTTCTTCTTGTTTGTTTTAAATTTAACTTTCATTTCTGTTTCTAGTTTAGTTTAATACAGAAAAGTATGATCTTGGTGAGTTGGGTGGATTACTAATGATGGAGGCAACAGAGCAGCAGAGCAGCGAGCAGGCTGCAGGCTGGCAGAAAAGCAGTTGTGAGTTTAACTCACATTTCTTTTTAAAAATGCATTTAATTAATTTTAATTCCTCTGCATAACTCACTCTTCATGTTTGTCACTCCATTTGGTGAGCATACAGGAGACTGCACTTTGCTTTCTAGGGGCAGGTGGGCTGCGAGCAGGCGAAGAAGCAGTTGTAAGTTTAACTCCCCATTTCTTTTAAAAATGCACTTAATACATTTTAATGCCTCTGCATCATTTGTTCTTCATGTTTATCTCTATATTTGAGACCCACTGAAAAAAACATACAGAACATGCTTTCATGCATATCTTAGACAACTGCTTACAATGGACAAAACAGAATTACACAGAATAGTCTGTTATAAGTGGGTTGCACTGTATTTATTATACAGGTTCTGTAACACCTGTGTATAAGGGTTGAGAAAGCACTTTATGGTTTAACCCCAATTTTTGTACCTCAATAACTTTGCCTCCATTCAACTGATTTAATTGAACTTTGGAATGCACAGAGATAGTGCAAGGATATCTGGACCCTGAAAAATTCATGGCAATCAGTTTGTGGAGTGCAAAGTTACAGAGGAGCAAAAAACCCAACAAATTACATAAATTAAGATCCTTTTTTCTTACCTATAATTGAAAAAACTAGGAGGATTTGAAACCTGAAACTTGCAGATTTTATAGAGTTTGGCCCACGGTGTGTGTTTTTGCATTTTTTTAATCATACAAACTTAAGTAGTTGTTAAAATATTTAAGAAAAACTGTTTCGTTTGTGAGCACGCACAGTTTAAAAAAAATCAGTGTTCTAAAGATAATTGAAGTTTTATGACAGCATGAAGTCATTTGGTCATATTATGGAAATGTGCTTATTTAGGAGCTTTTAAGGTCAGCTTCTTGTCTACATGTGTTGTTCAGCTGTTTTTGTTCAGCAGGGACAGGGATACCTGTCAGTGCATAGCCCCTCCCCTGCTGAGTGTGCTGTGCATGTGCATGTTTTTTTTCCCAAGGACTGTCTGTCATTAGCTGCATGAGCATCTTTATTTATTTGAATGGAACACTGGGGTGCCCAGTCCATGGTGCCAGTTTAATTTTAAGAATATAGTCTGACACCAAGGTGCCCTCCCCCAATGTCAGTTCAATTCTCCCTCCCCTCTATAAGGTCCCCCAAACCCCCATAATTTCATGTTGCCAGCACCAGGGTGCCCAATCCCCCATGTTGGCATATACAACCTCCTTCCCTGACCCAGCAGTCTGGGACACTGGGGTGCCCACTACTGGTGCCCACAAATATCATACTAACACTGGGGTGCCCAGTCTCTAGTGTCAGATGTACTGTACTTGCAATAAAGAAAACCATCCCACAATGTGTTTTTCTTTTTTTTTTTAACCCTGAAATAAAGAAAACAGATCCTCGTCTGTTGCTGTCCCCATCCACACCCTGCCCCCCCCACTCAGCATGCACCACCCCACGCATACCCTTACCATATATGTACCCAGCTGAGGTCCAATGCCATAATCCTCTCAGGATCAGAGTCACATCTTCACTCTTTAATGTCCGACTGAGAATGGAGGAAAATAAGAGCCACATAAAGTACTTCAATACATTTTGAACTTTTCTTCATAACTTCCCAATCCCTCACTCTGCTCTAACAATTGGGTCCTCTTCGCTTGTGCCCTATTCCCCACCTCTCCTACATTATGCGCTTGATATCTTCTATCTGGTATGCCTACCCTCTCCCTAACATTTCCCACTACAAAATGCACAGTTTTTGGGCTTGGATCCTGCACAAGTTCATTATCCATGACTCCTTGTAGTTCTATGTTCAATGTATATTACCTGTAAATGCGCATTTTTACTATAATAGCAGCTATTTTTACTGTTTGTACTATTGTAACTTGTCTTTCTGTATTATTACTATAGGACCACAGGTCCACCTTGTAAATGAGCTTGCTCAATGGTGCCCGCCTGGATAAATAAAGATATTGATTGATTGATTGATTGACTTGATCATTTTTTCATATCTTTTGCTCAAATTTTTGACATGGACTTATTGATACCCCACCTCATGAACAATGCTGGTAAAATTATGTAAATCAAGCCAGAAAGGTAATTTTGCAGTCGCTGCATTAAATCACCTTTTGGGCCAGATTTACATAATTTATTTATTTTTTATTTGAAAAAGTTTCACCAGGAATTGCATCATGAGCTGTAATAGCTCCTTTCCAGATGAGTTCTTGGGAAGGGGGGGATACAAAGGAGGGTACAGTAAACATTGCAGATTCTATAGTGAATATAGAAAACATATAACATAATACATCAGGATGAAGAGAGAGAAAACAATACCATAACAAACAACTTAATATTATAGCATATAAAGCAGCGTAACAAGGAGATAATCATAATACACTAACAGAACAGACTAAGCAGTACAGATAAACAGTGCAAAACATTTGATTTCAGAGAAACCAAAAGAGCACTACACGTAAAGTGCAAGATTAAGTAATTCCATGAGTTAGGCTTAGACAGAAGTGCTATAGCTAGCCAAATTAATTGTGATTGTACAGTCATGACAGTGAAGAGTGAGAGAGAGCAGGTAAAGGTAATTTTCCTCTTTGGGAAGCTGAGAACCTCACAAGGGGACAGGGTATAGGCATGAGGGAAGGGATGGGATAGAACAACTTGTTTGGGCTTTGTAGAAGGGGAGAGAGTAGCACTAGAGGGGGATGAGAGGAATTAGGTGCAGTTACAAGATGGGGCTAAGAGCTGACAGAGGAGGAAGGATAAGGAGAGGGAGGACTGAGTGGAGCGGATATCTAAATGGGGAGTTTAAATGAGAAGGTGACTCGCCCAGACATGGTATGCCCAGAGGGAAGGGCGAGAGCCCTGTGCAGAGGAATGGAGGGTATAAAGGGGGGGTTGGTGGGACAGAGATGAGAGACTGCAGCTAGGGTGGCAGGGAGCCAAACCAGTATTTCCCAATTAGGGTAGCACTATGTGCAAGGCATCTGGCACTGAGGGATGAGAAGAAGAGTGAGGTATAGAGGTCACAGTGGTGACTACAAGGTAGACAGTTAAGAGCAAACTGGCAGAAGGAGTTGAAAAGAGTATCCAGTCTGGATAGGGTGGACTTGGGGGCAGAGCTGTAGATGGTATCTCCAAAGTCGAAGATAGAGAGGATCATCTTTTGGACGATCTCTTTCTGGGATTGAGGTAGAAGACAGCTGGGCTGTCTGTATAGAGCACCGAGTTTGGGGAGTAGCTTTTTTGTGGATGGCATCCACATGCACTACAAAATCAAGATTTGTGTTGAGCCAAAGCCTTAGGTATTTGAAAGAGGAAACTTTTTCCAGTACCGAACCATCGAGGGTATGGAAGTTGGGAGAGACTTCAAGCCTGGTGAGTTTTTGTCTGGTGTCAAAAGTCATGGAGACAGTTTTTTTTTGAATTTAGGGAGAATAGATTTTGGTGGAACCAGTGCTGGACATGTTGAAGTCCAACTGTAGACTGGTCGCCACCTCTGAGGGGGAAGCACCAGAGGTAAATAACATAGTGTCATCTGCATACATGTGATGTGGATACTAGCAGATGAACAGGCATCGGGTAGGTCAGTTCAGGAGTATGGAGAAAGTATTGGTCCAAGTACTGAGCCTTGGGGGACACCAGTGGTGACTGGTAGAGGTGAGGAAAGGGAGTTACTGACCCTGATAGACAGGGTCCTGCCCATGAGGTAGGACCAGAACCAACTGATGGTGGAGGCAGAGAGGCCTGTCATGGTCAGCTTGCTTAGGAGAAGGGAGTGAGCAACAGAGTCGAAGGCTTTGGCCAAACTGACAAAGATGGCAGATGTGATGCATCCCTGATCCATGCCAGAGAGAGAATGGAGTCAGTGAGCTGGAAGAGGGAGGTGGTAGTGGAGTGGACCTTGTGAAACCCATACTGGAAGGGGGTGAAGAAGGAGGAAGAGTTAAGGAAAGTGGTGAGCTGGACCAGAGTCAGGTGCTCCTGATGTTTAGCCAGGATTGGGAGTAGAACTATAGGGAGATAGTTGCCAGGGTTGGAGAGGTCACCACCCCTAGGAAGGGGACAAAAGTGGCAACCTTCCAAGCATCAGAAACAGTGGCTAGCAAGAAGGCTAGATTCAAGATGGTGGCCAGAGGGTAGGCTATGGCGTGAGCTGAGAGATGAAATAGCTTGGGGTTGAGCCCATCCAGGCTTTTTGTCATATGAAGATTTAGGGCTAGTAATTCTCACAGGGTGTGGACAGAGGAGACAGGTTTGAAGGAAAAACCTGATGATGAGGGGGACTGAGTGGAGGGAAGGGGATGGGTGGTTGGGCAGGCAGTGGGGGGTAAGGAAGCAAAGAGGGATTAGGCACAGGTAGTAGAAAAGGTGCTAAATTCAGCCACCACAGAGGAGGGGTCAGAGACAGAGCAGTTGTAAATTTTTAAAACTGGAGGAGGGGATTGTGGGGAGAATAAGGCATGAACAACCTTCCAGAATTTGGAGGGATTGTTTAGGTTATCCTGAAAGGAGGAGTTAAAATACTCCATCTTGGCAAGCTGGGTAGCCCTGGTGCAAGTGTTGTGGAGGGAGTGATAATTCTGCAGATCCTTAAGAGCTCCTGAGACTTTAAACACTGCTCAGGCCTGGTCTAGAGCATGCTGACATGCTAGCAGCTTGGCAGAAACCAAGGGGAGGTGATTGCCATGGACCCTTGTCTTTCTGAGTGGGGCATGGCAGTTTCAAGCACTCAGGAATTGTGCACTGGAGTAACTCAAAGCTGAGTCCACAGAGGAAGCATTTGTAATGGATGACCAGTCAGTACTGGTAAGATCATTGTGGAGGGAGGAAAGGTCAAGGGAGTGGAAGAAACGAAGGTTGGGAATAATTGGGGTGGGGAATTCTACCCGGTGGATTTTCCGCACACAGTATATTATATGTTGGTCACTGAACGCGTCCGGGAGTAAGCCTGAGGAGATGATTCGGTGTGAGTGAGATGTCATTACCCAGTCAATTAGTGTATATTTGTGGTTTAGGCATGTAGGCTCTTTAATGATGTGTTTTAGATTTAGTGACGAGATTAGATTACAGATATTAGATTGGGTGCTGGACAATCTCAGTTAATATTGAAAGCCCCATTGATGTAGAGTTCACCAGAGGTGGCAAGGGTGGTGAGAGAAGAGAGGTCTGTGACAGAGGGAGAGGAAGAGGCAGTAAGGCTGGGGCAGCAGTAGACACTGCCCACAAAGTTGGGAAGGGAGCAGGGTAGAGATAGTTTTACTAACAGAAGTTCATAGGCAGAGAGGGAACGCTGTGGAATGGCAGACTGAGAATTGGATAGAGGTGGAAACATACACACTCACTCCTCCACCCCTGGATGATTTGTCCTGATGGATCATGGAGTACCCTGGGAAGGAGATGGCAGAGTCAGGGATTTTAGAGCTGAGCCAGGACTCTGTGATGATGAGGACAGAGGTTTTTAAATTGGGTATAAGGGGTTGAAGCAGGTCAATTTTAGGGAGAAGGCTTCTAATATTTAGATGGACTTAACATAGCCCTATAGGCAGTTTGGAGGGAGGGGTGGAGGAAAGACTGGGGTTGGATTCAATGTTGCCTGTGGTGAGGAGCAGTAAAACTGTAAGCAATCTGGTGAGAGTAGTCATCCATCTCCTAGGCAGGGATATTATGCAGGTGGAGGCAGGGATTGGCAGATTTGTGGAGCTGCTAAAATAAGATTTAAGTGCATGGAGGGACACCAAGTGAGTTACTGATGAGTGGAGGATGGAAGGGATTGGGCACCAGGGATAGTGGAGAAGGGGAGCAGCAGAAGGATGGAAGACTGGGGGAGAGGAAGAGGCACAGCATAGGATAGGAGATGGGGAGGTTGCTGGAAGAGAGGAGTGGGGGAGGGATGTGGGGGGACAGAAGGAAGGGAGGCAGATGAGTATATGGAGGAGCATGGTGGGGATGAGTTGTAAAGTAGCAGATGCCTGACGTACTGCTGTTCAAGCATCTAATTATTTTAAAGTGGGGAGCGGTGACACAAAAGGGTCTAGAATAGGTTTGGACAAGGTGGGGGTTAAGGGGCATAAAAAACTTAGAATGAGTATGGCCGCTTGGATGGCCTAATGGTTAGGGCTACCAGCTTCAATGTAGGAGGTTGAGGGTTCAGATCCTGGCAGGGACACAGAAAGAAACAGAAGGGAGCATTGCAAGGCTATGATTACTGAAGGTGAACTAGTACTGGTCAGGGCTAGGGAGATATATAGAAGGGGTTAAATTATGCTAAGGATGCTGAGTGCATAGTGTGTGTAACAGTGACTCCCAGTGGTGAAGCAGTATAAAAACAAAAGGAAAAGTGGGGAAATAGTTCCAAGGGGGAGCAGGTCACATGGCCAGAGCTACCTATAAGAGTAGTGTCTGCCGAGAGTGGGGCAGTCACTGCATAAGTGGCAATGGGCCGGCACAGCACAGCTCTGCTGACTCAAATGAAAACAGTGATGAGAGGGCTCCTTATACCTTTAGCTTGCTGTGCTACTTGTGAGCATTCATTCCTTTGTTGAGGGATGGGGGGGGGATGTCCTGCAAATATAGCAGCCTTCAGCTTGCTGTGCTGCATGCGAGTGTCCATTCCTGTGTTGAGAGAGGGACCCTTGTTCATAAGGTGGGATCCCAAAAAGGCCACATTGAAAATCTGGACAACAAATATTGAAAAATAACCAAGTTATGAGTGTAGGTTAAAAATGTTCTATGTTCGCTCATTACTTTGGTCATGTTCAATATAGTGCCCCTAAATTTTCAGTATAGTCATTTTTTCACACCACCTCATAAGCATTACAGCTGTCATTGTTCACATCCTGGCTGAAACACCTGTGGCATGAAATGACATTTCAGCAGGTATTTGAAAATGTTCACCTCCTGGGTTCATGAAGTGGGGTCATAAGATGACTATGTTGACAATGTTGGGTCAAAATATTAAAAAAACAACGAAGTTATGAAGGCATTACTTATGTTTCTGCGTACGCTCATAACATTGATACTTTTTAATATTTCAACCCCAAATTTTCAGCATAGCCATTTTTTCACAATACCTCATGAGCATAATAGATGTTTTTTTTTTCAAATCCTGGCCGAGATGTGATTTCGCACTTCTGGAGCGATATTACATTTTGTCCACTATGTTATTAAATGCACCTATCATGTTCAGAAGGAGGGGTCATAAGAAGACTCTGTTGACATTTTGGGGGGCAAAATGTCACAAAAAAATGAAGTAACGTTGTTTGCAGAGTCATCTATTGGCCCAGTACAGACAACATTTCCTTCCTTTATCAGTGACCTAAGTTCAAGTGTGAGCTGATTTAATGGGCCAAGGCTGAGGGAGAGGTTCTGCAGCATGCAGCACTAGCCCCAGCCTGGGGAGAGGGCTGTGCATGAAGAAAATGAATCATTTCTGACTTGTTTGCTCAGGGAAGGGAATAGGCATTAGGTTTGACAACCCCAAAGAAGATCCCACCACTAATTCACCAATACTCCAGACACCCAAAACCTTAACGATTTTCATTTCCATACTTTGTGTGCTTTGCATTTTTCAACCCTAATGTCTGCATTAATGCAATTTTTTGCAATTGTAACAAATTAGATAGATAGATAGATAGATAGAAAGATAGATAGATAGATATTTAAAATAACTTTTGGCTGGAAAAGTCTCACTGAACTGAAGCTCAGTTCCAGCCGTGACCCTTCTGAACTGAAGAAGAAAAACAGAAAATCTGTAATTAGCAGCTTTAAAATGAATTAATTAAATAATAACTTTCCTGGTCTATATACTTAAGAAAATGGAAGTGGGACACTGCAAAGTATGTACATAGATGACTTGGAAAATGATACAACCCTAAAAGCACCCTGCATTAGCTACCATGTGTACTGAATGTTGATTGTGTACACACAGTTGTCACATACTGTAGGTCTTATGTGCATACTGGCAGCACCATTTGGGGTCCTTTCTACTGTTTAACATTACCCAACTGTTCCATGAAACAGTATAAAAAGTATCTGTTATAGCTCTTTTCATGAAATTCACATATAAATGAACAATTAAATATAAGTAATTAACAAAACAACAAAGGGCCCTATGTTTAAAATGCTTATTTTGGTGGCTGTATTCAAACTGGATAAATAATAGTGCAAACTGTGATGTTTTTCAATAACTTGTGAAAGAGACTGGAAGGAGTTCCTCATCAGCTGTGCACCCATTCAAATGGGCTTAAGTAAACTGTATTTGTGGCATAGTGAGGTGTATTACAAATGTAATTGTGGGTAATTTCTTAACTATTTTCTCCAATTTCAACAGTTTGAGTTTTTGACTAACTTTTACAGATTATGATTGTCAACATCAGTTTCTTTTAATAGTTCCCCTTTTTCTTGGCCATCACTGACCATAAACATTAAAGAAATGCTCTTACCACAGTAATTAAGTGGTTGGTTTGAAGGCAAGCCTACTACATAATAGGCCATTACTGGATTTTAAATGACTGCATTTACTCCTGCTCATCTATTTGCTATGCAGCTGGCTCTGACTTTGGTTCTGACCTCCACCAGTCCTGCCTCCCAAGTCTACACTATGTCTTTAATCTGTGGAATCTTGGTTCTTACAGCCTGCCAGCTAACTGTAGAATAATTTTATCAGATGGAAATGGAGACAAAAAACACAAAAATAGCTTGGGTGAGGCTAAACCACAAGTATCACACCCAGGGTTCCAATCCAACACCCACAACCCAACATACTGAAACTAAAAATTGAAAACAGTAAACAAAACCCGCCAGAGCACAACTAAAGTACTGTTTGCTTAAACAACCACATACAATATCTGAAAATAGAATGTTCTTAGGTGTTTTTAGCAGCCTTGTCCTGCTGCCGTGGCCTGATTCTCCCACTGTTCGAACAGGGCCCTACTCTCAATTGTCAGTGCTCTGTTGCCATTTGGTAGCAGAGTGACATCCACAACTTTATGCCCTACAGTACCATGCACAGTGGGAATCACTAGCTTTACCCACATGGCTACTAAACAAATGTTACTGTGCAGTAGGGGTGTACCTTATCACAAATATTCAGTGAGTATCTGTGCTTGGCTCCCCCTCGACTGAGATACAGATGTGGCACATAGATGAGTCCTAACAAAGACAAAAATGAAACATATATCTATGTCTGCTGTTCTTAGCCTCTGCAGATTGTTTGAGAAGCACTTTAGTACTATTCAGTCCTGCTTTAAGTAAGCAATAAGACATGATGAGGTGTGCATTAGATAGTTCTAATGTATGGCTAGGGGGACGTAGTGAGGCACCAGGCCACAGGCTGAGTGCATCCAGTCCCCTAGCCGTGCATTAGAACTGTCTGCACATCTCCGGAGTGGCGTATTGCACTTATAAAATGGGCCTGTGTATTCTAAATGGGGTTCTAGTTTTAGCTGTGCATTAGACACATCTAATGCATGGCTAACAACCAACCAGATTGCTTGAAATCCTTTGCCCATTTTATAAGTGGACATGCTAGTTCCTTTATGGTGATTTGCGTTTGTGGGGTATGTGTTATTTTGTATTTCTATGAAACCTAACTAACAATGCCCTTCCAGGATAACCCTTGCTTCAGTGCTTCTGCGCTGAGGTTCTGTGTCTTTTAAATTACTGGGACCTTTTGGGCTCACTGTAATTCGAACCCACAGGATCAAGTATGGATGGTCCCCCCTCCCTCTTGGCTAGCAAAATATTAGGCACACTGATGAGTCCTAGCAAGAAGAGAACAGAGGTCTGTGTATGCAGTTCACAGCCTTTGCAGATTATTTGAGAGGTGCTTTGGCACCATTCAGTTCTGCTTTAAATGGGCCAGCTGGTTCATTCAAGATGATTTGCACATTCTTCCTCTGATGCTTTTTATTAGTGGGGCATGTGTAATTATGTATGTCTTTATATACCTCCCTGCCTTATGACCTAAATCTCCTTCACCTCTTTGGGCCAACAGATGTCTGCTCTGCCATTCCCTTGGGATAATTAGTACAGTTACAGTTCCATCCTTGCTGCTCAGTGAATTCCTCCAATTGCAACAACCAGTAGTGAACTGTTCAGTTTATCAGTCTCAGGTGCACGCCTGTTGGGGGGGGGGGGGTTAGGCAGAGTGTCGTAATAGAACATTTATATGTAAGACATTTTTAACCCATGCACTATATTCAGTTTACACAGGACTAATAAACACAGGTATCAGATTCTTGTTTTTAGCTACATGGCTTTTAAAAAAGAACACTTCTTTCTTTTCTGGTAAAGGTTCGTTGAATTAACTTTCAGCTTTATACCTGTGCTTTTCAAGGACATCTGTGTTTTTTCATATATCACCTGTTTTTCTTATCTCACCTCTTTTTTGTTTTTGCAGTGTTGCATATGTATGCCACTTCTTGAACCACCCATAGAAACACGGAAACATAGACGCTGACGTCAGATAAAGACTGCTTGGCCCACCTGGTCTGTCTATTTTTCCCCTACCTTCTGCATTACTGCAGACCCTACTTGATCTCCAGCTCTGCCTCCTTGTTCCCTTATACCTATCCCATGCTTTCTTGAATCCCACTACAGTTTATGACCCCAAACCTCCACTGGGAGGCTGTTCCAGGCATCCAGCACTCTTTCTGTAAAGAAATACTTCTTCACATGTCCCCTGAGTCTAGCCCCCGTCAGCTTCATTGCATGACCCCTCATTCTTGAGCATCTATTTTTCTGAAAAATGCTTCCCTTTTGTACCTTATTTATACCTGTGAGGTGTTTGAAAGTCTCCAACATAGCCCCCCTTTCCTCCAGGGCATACATATTGAGGTCCTTCAGTTTCTCCTCAGAGGGCTTCTCATGCAGACCTTGCACCATTTTAGTTGCCCTCTTCTGGACTGCCTCAACTCTGGCAATGCCCTTCTGGAGATGAGGTCTCCAGAACTGGATACCGTCTGATCTATACAGAAGCAACACCACATCCCTCCTGCTAGTGATACCTCTCCTATGTACCCCAGCATCCCACTAGCTCTCACAAATGCCTTATCACACTGCCTGGCCACCTTTATGTCATCAGATATGATTACCCCAAGGTCTCTTTCCTGTTTGGTGGTCGTCAATACCTCTCCTCCCATTATGTACTCCACCCTGGGTTTCTGTGTCTTAAGTGCAGGAACTTGTACTTTTTTTGCATTGAAACTTAGCTGCCATACTCTTCACCACTCCTCTAACCTTCTCAGATCACTACTTATTTTTTCCACCCCACCTGGAGTATCTAACCTATTGCAGATTTTAATGTCATCCACAAAAAGGCACATCTTCTCATCCAGCTCCTCAGCAATGTCACTAATAAAGACAATAAAGAGGACAAATCCCAGTACTGATTCCTGTGGCACCCTGCTGGTCACCCTCCCTTCCTTGGAGTGAACTCCATTTACCACCACCCTCTGTCACCTATCCCCTAACCATTTTCTTACTGTCCGTTGTGTTAGGACTGACAACTCACTAAACTCACTTTTTGGTATGTTACAGTAGGACTGGACATTGACTAAACATAATGCTAGATGTGCTGGGACTAGGAATTCAGTGAAACCCACTGTATGGTATGGCAGAACTTGGAAACCCAGAGACTGCAATATTGGGACCTAGACACATTAAAAACCTACTATCCCATATGTTGGGATCAGGATACTTGCTGAAAACCCATTCATTTTGTTGAGACCAGAAAGCCTCAATAAAGCTCACTGAAACTCCCAGTCCATCTGATATATTGTACTGGATGCAGGAAAGTCACTGAAGCCCCCAATCTAATATGTTGTAGAAATTATGCTGTAGAAGTAGTAGTCACTTTGTATTTGTAAAATGCTCATCCAGAGCCTGAAGCACTTGAAAATTAAACTTTTTCAAAACAGAAATGGGAAAATCTGAAATATACAACACATTTTGGGTACTGTGTAATAAGTTGTCCTTTCAGCTTGGAGAGACACAACTCCAGCTCTTGCTAGGTAGCAAACCTAGGACCCTGATTCCTAAAACATCAGTTCTTACTATTCATCCTGCAAGACCCCGGGGCCCTTTCCAGCTGGGAGATTGCAATGCTCCATTGACTTTTTATACCGTACTTGCTCTTTTAGAGTCCAGCACTAGAGCCCTCTATTTCTGACACAATTACTCAGCTCTCGTCTTGTCTGTAAGTCATTGTTTTTATCCTAGATGGCATTGCTTTGCCTGGACTGTCTGTTTTCATTCACAGAAAAACAGGAAGCTCAATAAAATTTGCAGCCAATATATTGGGATCTGGGAAGGAACACCATGTATTCCTCTATTCAATACTGTATATGGTGGCATGGAATTGTACTGAACCCACTGTTTGATGGGATTTAGCTAGGAAACTCTTTAGAACCTCCCTGTTCACTATGTTTGGATTTGGAAAGTCAGGGAATCCCCTCTCTGATATATTGGGACCTAAACACTCACTGAAACCCCTGTGTAACATGAAGATTAAGGAAGTAATGTTATTCCCTTTAGATAGTTGCTGTCCCTGAGTAGCTGTGTTAGAAATTACATTCCCAGCTCACAGAAATCCAATCTGAAGTGAAACTAATGGCCTTTGCTATGAATGATATATTGTGAAAAGTTGTATGTGTAGGAAACAGCCAAATACCAGATGGAGGGATTCCAGTTTTGGCAAGAGAAGGGTTTTGTCTTTTACAAAGCTTAGGGTTATTGGAAACAAGGAAAACTCATCACTTTGACTTGTATCCCAGGATTGCAGATAAAGTTCAACACATATTTAATTAAATACTCAGAATCCTAACTTAAATGTATATAAATGTTTAGCACTGCAGTATAGATAAAATACTTTTTACACGGGAACCTTTAGCTTGGGAACATTTTTCATGTTTTATTTCCTCTAAGGCTTCAGCAGGCATTTTACAGTAATGTTTGTACAGTTCTAACCCTGCTTTAGTGCAACTAATAAGAGGTAAAATCTTGCATTGTGAGAGAAGCAGATACATATTATAAAGACACACCAAACATGCGCTGTTCTTTAGCTTATCATACAGTATTCTGTAAGTGGCATTTCTTGACATCACTTACCTGTAGTTTTACTTAAAATATGCAAGGCTGCACAATAAAGTATGTTTAACCAAAATAAAGAGATCCTTTATTTTAATCTTATGTTACCGATCATTACCTAATTTCGTCCATTGATCATCTATATTTTTCCTAAGAGGATAAAGCTATAGCTCTATGATAGTGAATACCTTTTAACACGAAATACTTCCTCTACAATGTTTTTTTTTTCTTTCTTTTTATGAGTCCCCTAAAATGTGTGTGTGTGTGTTTGGGGGGGTGATGGCAATAACAGACAGAAGAAATATGGAGATTACAGTAATATGTAGTGTATGTGAGTACATTCAAGATAATACAATAAATTTAGATATAAATAAGGAGCCATGCTGCCCTTGAAGCTAATAAATTAGATCATGGTGAAAACATATGTTAATAAAAAGAGGGCCACAACCCTTGCCCAGACTACTGAGAGTTCTTAGGCCTATGCTAACAAGGGTGTGCAGTGGAACAAGCATATGGAATGCACTTCTGAAAAATAGCTATAGACATAAACAAAAAAGTGAGACGTCAGACTGTGGTCTCATAAGCCTTTATCACACACTCATGCAGTTAACTCTGCTAGTTGCTCTGTAATGGTGTTAAGGTTCGAAATTAAGCAGATAATATGAAGTACCTCACTGTATTATGCATTTGCATAGCAGTAAGAAACAAAGGCATTTTTGAAAGGTTTTATTTCATTTAAAGCATGTACAGTTGCTATATTGGAGAATGCCTACCATCTAAAGAGGCAGTTTGCTTATTTTTAGTGGGCCACATTTTCCCCAGATACCTGAACCTCACCAATCCCCTTCCCGCCCAAATGTGCTAATGTTTAAATCTGGTCTGAAACGCAGAATTTCTTGAAAATTAAATCTTGAGAAGGTCTTTTATTTTGCATCAAATTAGAATTTTGTGACTGTACATGACCACAGAATATGGATAGACAGTACAGTATGATAAGAAGGCTTTTCCAGTTCCTAGGTCAAGTGGGGAGGTCAGAGTTGAGAAATTAAGTTCTGTTGCTACTGCACATCTTTAATTATGTAGCAGCCACACCCAAAAATATCCACTGATATTTTTCCCTGCATGGCTCTTTTGAATACACTGTACTCTTCACTAGTACATGGAATTTTAACTAGGTTTGTGGACCACCAATGGTCCTAGGATACACTTTGCTGGTTGGGGGTGGGCAACTGCAAAGTGATATGTCTTACAGCACCTGGAAACCACCTTTTCTTCTGGGAAAGACATGAATAGAGTTATGTTTTTTGTTTCTTTCTAACAAATAATAGTGACTATTAACTATGTATTGTACCTTATGAATGAGGGTGTAGCATCTCCTTCATAGAAGTTACCTGGTTACTTTGCAGCTATATGTTACATTCTTATTACTGGTACAAAACGATCAACTTTTGTGGGAGTTCTTAGCACTGGGTGAACCTCCGTGGATTACAAAACCTTAAAGAGCATCTATTTAGACTTTATTTAAAAATGCCGAGCTGTCCCAGTGGTGCAGAGGGTTGAGGCACTGGCGCCTTACCTCATCCCACGCTGGCGACCTGGGTTCGGGAATGGACTCAGGTCGTCAGGGGCTGGCAGGGATGGGAGAGGATCGAGCATCCGTAGGACTGCTCTTCTCTCCTTGGGGCGGGTAGTGGGGTCTTGTCGCGCTGCAGTGGCCTCTGGTGGAGACCAGGAGCACTGCTGACGCATGCAAGAAAGAGGAGGGAATAACCAGAAAAGTGGAAATACCGCTTCATGGTAGCCGGATGACGGCTGCCTGGCACTCTGAGACCATCAAAGGTCCTACTGAGCTCCCTGCCTCAGCAGCATCCCTAGGGCTAAAGAAATAGGGGCTGGTTTGCCCTTGGCTGGTGCCTTCCCCCTCGGAGGAGGGGGACCCATCCGGTGAAAAGGGTTACGCCGGGTCACCCTGGGGATTGGCTGCGATCTGAGGCAGGCGGAGTCTCAGAGGATGGATGGATCAGGGGACAGCCTTAGCAAGCCTGAAGGAGTGGCTGCTGAGGAGCATGTAGGGGGATGAGAAAAAGATCACTCAAAAAAAATGCCAGAAGCAGCTTTACTGCTCACTGATTTACGAAGGAGAATCCAATAATTTATTCAGGATGGGAATTTTGGAAAGTAAGGATATTTTCTCCAAGGAGCAAAATCCCTTCCACTTCCTTACTCTAGCACTCCAGTGCTGTTCATTGAAGTAAATGGGGGCAAAGTCTTAAGAACTTAAAAACTTAAGAGTGCTGTATGTTTGAAATCAAGGCCACAGGGTGTTGTTAGCTGAGTAGTGACTTAGATTTCAAACAAAAGACTCCCTAAAGTATAGAGAAATGTTCTTGATGTCCTCATTTTAGTCAGTGGACTAGAGTGCTCCATCCAAATACATTACACAACATCAATACTTCGAAGCAGGCATCAGAGAAAGGAAACAGAAGGTATCAGGTTAATGGTCCCACAGAACAAAAATATGATCCCTTTCAAAGGTGTCATTCTGAATATATTCTAGGATTCTCCTGGTTGCATTAGTGGGAGGTCAGGCTACTTGTGCCTTTGAGGGGGGGATCTTTTGAGTTGAACATGATCAATGCTCTTTAATACCTGGCTTCATATCCCAAACCTCTGCAGAATACAGTACACAGTTCTTCCAGGTGCTTGGTGACTCATTTGTTATGCTAAGTGTCTCAAGAAGCACACATATAGCAGTTTGTCTTGTGACACAGGAAATACTGTTCTTTGTCATGACCAGGGCACCTGGTGTTCTGTGGCACTTTGTCCTCATTTCCGCAGCAGTGCTCCATGGCTTCTGCAGCAGCATTTTGGATATCTGCAGCATAATTTATTCATTTCTGTGGCAGAATGCAGTCCTGCTATTGGTTAAAAAAATTATGTGATGTCATCAATGACATCACATACTAAGCATAAAGGAGGGGCTTCAGGATAAACAAGACAGGGACAGGAGCCAGGCACTATGGAAAAAACATATATGTGAATGAAAATTCACCAAGAACAATGAATTCTGTAGTACTACATGTATTCTGCAGCATGATGTAAATTCTGCAGAAAATTCCACGGCTGCAGAATTGCAGAATTCCGGGGCTTGGTCATGACACAAAATGACAAACTTGATAAAGCAGAGCTGCTGGGAACCTGAAAGTAGCTGGCCTCATCCTCATCCTGAATCTTAACAACCAGATTTACGTAAATATCACTCAGAAGCACTTGGATACAGTATATATAATAACGGTTTTCACAGTTTTAGTCTTTATCAGTGGTATTTTCTCTAAAAGGTTTTAAAACTCACTGTTTAAAATTGTGCATGCTCTGTATCATACTCCTCCTATGTTATTTAAATGGGAAATGCTGAGTTCACCCCTTTGTATAAGATGTAATGGTGGGGAAGACACTGTGACACATATTCTTTGGAATTGTCCCAAAGCTCAACCTCTCTGGCAAAGTATTCAGGAAGCATTGGACCTATTTTTAGGTCTCTCTGATTCTTTTACCAAGACTCGTTTCTTGTTGAGCGTGGACTTCTATGCACTGATGGGCATCAGGTGATATCAATTCACCTTAATCACCATTGCCACTAAAAAATGTATTCTTAGACACTGGATGGGTCAGTCTATTTCAGTAGCTCTCAAATGGTGAGGCCAGCCTCCCAAGGGAGGCACCAATCTATTGCAGGGGTGGCCCAGTCAAGTCTGAGAACGTACAGTATAAAGTTTTAGATGCTTTGTGTGAAGGTGTGACGCAAACTAAATATGGATAATGACAGGTGACTTTCTTTACTGATGCACAAATTGGTGATCAGGAATGGCCCATTGAGCTAAATCATGTTTCTGGGTGTGTATTTATATACAAATTGGTGATTGGGAAAAGCACATTGAGTCCAAGCTTGTTTCTACAGTAGGTGTTTCTATGTAAATAGTGACTGGGAAGGCACACGCGGAGCCAATGCTTGTTTTCAGATGTGACTTAGGGTTAGGTACAGGAAGTTGCTTAACAACAGGGAGGCAGTATAGCGCAGTGGTGTAAGGCTCTGAGCTGCAAATCTGGAGACCTGGGTTTGAATTCCACAGCCTCCACTTGCATACTGTGTGACCTTGAGCAAGTCACTTAACTTCCCTGTGTTCCCAGTTCACACCTGCAAACAAGCTTTCAGCTTAGTGTGTTACTCCTGGTAAAACAATTGAAAAAAACAGGTAATGGGGGAGAGTGGTGAAGGCGGCTAGGATGGTTGTTCAGATAGAGGGGAAACAGACAAAGTAACAAGGGTCTAAGAGTCAGAAAAGTGAAGTGACAAGGATAACCTGGGGTGAGGGGTTGGGGGGAGAGAATAATAAGTTGAATAAAAAGAGAATGTACTCAGTCAGCTTTATTAGTCTCACTTTATTGCTGGTGTACTGTGCAAAGTACAGTGAAGGCCACCAGGTTGAAGTGCAGTGTCACAGTTTCTGCACGATATTTTTCCTGTGGGGAGGCCCAAGATTATTTCCAAATTTGAGGGAGGCTCAAAATCTTTTTCATGGCTTGGGGGAGGCTCACTATAACAAAATGTGAGAACTAATGGCCTTCAATTTCTGAGTGGCATAAGGAGATGCTGGATATGCTGAGGATGGAAGTATTTGGTGTCTATGCACCACTGCTTTCAGTCATATCTTAATCACTGGGCCTGTTTGGATGCGTAGATATCCACCCTAGGATGCCCTACTACATCCTCAGTTGATTCTCGGGGGTGTTTATGGGGGAGGAGTTGGGAGGGTTGACTTGGGTGGAAGAGTATGGTAAAACTCACTGTCCTCTGCTCCAGTTACAGTCTTGTGCTCCACTCACAGTCACAACTCATAGCTCTCTGCTTACTCCACACTGTCATGTATAAGCTAACAGTACAATCCAAGTATCAATGGGACAGAGTGGCATCAAGCTGCCCTATGAGGAAGCAGGACCCCAATGCAAATGAGACATGGCATCTCAGTTAGGCTATCCTGTGTAAATAAGTTGCTTGTAAGCTAGACATATGTACATTTGAAGTCTAGCTACTGTCACAATGAGTGGAAAAAGGTGAAGTAATTTAAATCTGATCAGAAAGATGAACTACATAAATAATGCATGAGGGCACATATAGTACTTTCCAATTTATGTGATTTTTGTAAACACATGCAGTCGAAAGCATCATACGCAGAGTGCTGGACTAAGAAAGCTGTAGCAATCTGCATGTGCTGCAGGTGTCTGTGTGGTAGTGAAGATTCTTTATAACAGATCAAACAAACAAATGAAGTACAGTGCATTAAAAACGCATGGTCTGCGTTTGTCAATTTATTGTCCAAAAATAAAGAAAATAAAGGATATTTACAGAAAGGAAAATAAGAGGGTGCTAGTCCCTCACACCAACGTAAATCATCAGGATATAATTCTTCAACCAAATATCAATAAAAGAATTCCTGAAATCTTCCTTCTATTCATTGTGTAAACCTCCACACTTAGCTCTTGCTCAGTTGCAGATCAGAATGCAACTGACCATCTTACTCACTTCCATACTATCTAACTAGCCCTCTGGTGGACTACCTTATATAGCTGCCTGATGTGACATCAGAGGTCATGTTATACCATTATTAACAGAAAAACAATATTTTCAACCTATACATTTCCTATAATCATGACCTAGTATTCCTGGCTTTTTACTATCCTCCATGTCCATCAGACATCTTCTTAAGGAGTCTCTAGTTTGAAGGAAGAGGATAAAATATCATTAATTACAGGGGCACGACATCACACTTGGGAGCTGGCTCCTCCCCTACTGTGACATTACTAACTGCTTCTCCCATAAATACAGTCATTTCAGGGGCTGCCAGCCCTATAGCAGGACCTCTGAACATATCTCCCGGTAATTAACTTATACTTTTTAATTTTTGCTGGCTCATTATAACAACTGCAAGCTTTTATTTCAGTGTTCAGTAGGTATCACTAGTCTTGGAAAATGTAAATAGATAAGGGCACGCTCCTTATCTATTTACTCTTGCAAAAACTGGATTCACTACTCTTATTAGAAAATAATCATTTGTACTAACAATATAATAATACTTCATTTCAAGGGGGCAGACATTTATACAGGCTTCCATAATACTGCTTGTAACTTCAAATATATTCTTTCCCCATTCAGCAACCAACTTGTGCTGCATAATACAGCCTTGCAAAACAGCTGTTTGCTGAAATCTTTGCAGTCGTCGGCTAATATTTCATTTTTAAATCTCATTTGTGCAGCCAGAAAATACACTTCTTTGCTGTACCTGAAACATACAGCAATTCTTTATTTGGGCATCATAGGGATTTTATTATCATACACTCACTTCATTCTCTTTAGGGAGACTTATTGTTCATATTTCCTTACTGGGAGTGACTCAGACAACACTCGTCATGGTGCACAGAAGCACCGAACCACTTGGGGCACTTCTCATGCATTTACTGGGGCTCTGCATCTATCTTTACTCTGCAGAGTCATCCTGTTTACTGGAAAACTGCACAGGGTGGTTAACTAAACATTTTGTTTACTTATTCTAGTTATTCCTGCAGGATCATGCAACCGTGCGATTGTGCGAATGTTCGAATGCTCGTACATTCATTGCGCAATCGTGCAGCTCAGACCCATATTGGGCATACAGCATTAAACAACAGGGGAACCATTTAACTTTCATTATGGCACATTTCTTGACACAGGAGCTGCTTTTTAACTGGACACTCAGGCATTTTTACCAACGGGATAGAAAAGAAAAGAAGATAAGTTTTCAGGTTGGCCACCCTGATAGGGAAAAGAAAGGATAGTCAGAAAAAAAGAGAAGAAAGGACGGAGTGAAAGAGAAAACATTAGGGAATTGCCTGTTTTAATTCCTTATTCTGGCACAGTCTGACCCAGCCAAATATGTTACATTACTTGACACAGCATAGGGCTGCTCCATTATTTCTACATCTTCAGCTTCAAGAAAAGGGCAAAAGCCGGCAATGGTAAACACAGACCCTAACTACAGCCAACACCTGGGATTCCAGAGTCAGCAATTTAAGCTGAATCCTATCAGGTTAGGCAGCTACTGTTGCTTTAGCTTCTTGGGAGCCCATATACTTAAGATCTTGCTACTGTTGTATTAAGTGGAAAGAAGCATGGTAATTTAAGTGCCGAACATAAGGAACAATATGTAGCATGCATAATGATACACAAAAACAGATGCTTTCCAATTTGTGCATTTTCTGTAAGCAAACATACAACAAACACCTCAAACCCAACAAAGAACAGATGGGTATGCAAACCCATTGTGTGTGTGTGGGGAGAGGGGTCACGCTGCCTAGGAGATATCTGAAGTTTTTTCCTACCACATCCACAAGAATAAGATGCAGTGAGACAGAGTGAGGAGACAAACTTCAGCATTCTGCACCAGTTGCAGGTGCCTAACCTTCTTGAGTATACTACACTACTTAAGACAAGATCTGGTCAGAGCCAAAATGTCTGCAGGATTTGACCTGATAAGGAATAAATGTAGTGTGCATGACCCACTCTGATCTCGGAAGTTCTCGTTTCCCCTTGATCTTCTGTCAACTACATGAACATAAAACTACATAAAAACACATTTTATAGGGTTGTCAGTTTGTGGTAAAAGGGTGAAAAAAACATTTAATTAGGGTGAGGGAGCTGTTCTACAAATCCAGTCTGCTTCATCAGTCTGAAATATTTTGCATACAATAGAAGGACATCAGTATTTGTTTTAAGTGAAAACACGTTCTATACAAAGAGAAGAAAATGTAATAAAATTATCTCTGCTTAGTTTTAGATCTGTTTTTCTTCTGTATTTCCTTCAATGGAGATGGTTATAGCATTGCATGGCCAAGCATTGGTCGTGTTTCTGGACAGTAGCAGAACGCTGCTGCTGCTGAAGATGGGGGATACTCTAACACTGCCTACATAACACAGCTGGCCACCGAGTCCTCATCTGTAATAACAGACATTACATTATAGCTGCATTACAGCTTGTAAGATCATTGGTGGAGACATGTGTCACAACTGTTACCATCTGTGCTCACGAGAAAAACAGAAAAAGCTTACCTAAAACCAATGCAACT
This sequence comes from Neoceratodus forsteri, assembly GCA_016271365.2. NCBI lineage: Eukaryota > Metazoa > Chordata > Ceratodontiformes > Ceratodontidae > Neoceratodus > Neoceratodus forsteri. The sequence continues at coordinate 561,738,694 of CM028136.1, read as the reverse complement.
ACGGTCCCGACTAATACCCAGTTCTTCCTCAGGGAACTTTTGAAGTCACATCCTTTCCCTGATTTCTTCCTCATGATTAAAAATTAGAGTTCTGTCAGCTCCAGGTAAAGGGGTCAATACCAAAACAAGTCCTTAAAATGCAAGGCCATTTTCAGTGATAGATATGGTAATGCACGTGCTGTCCTCTCTCTCTATCTTTCACTCTCTCTTGGGCTGTACTGCTCTGTTGTGCTCCCACTGGTCCCGGCTCCTGACGGGCAGAATGAAAGTGTAAAAGCAGGCACCCTGCTGGATATAGCTGCATTGCCACCTGCAAAAGTTCATGGATTGTTAAACCTACCTGCGATGGGTGTGGGAAGGGGGTGGAGGTGTACAGCACACAGTGGGAGACTGTAGGAGGGTTTGTTTACAACCATAGTAAACCGTAGTAAACTCTGTGTAGGGCAGAGTTGGGATGGGTTAAACATACTCTGCGGGGAAGGGCACGGAGACATGAAGCGGCAAGAAAAATGGAGCTGTTTAACTACCATGCCTTTTACAGCCAGCATAGTACTTGGGCTGGGCTCTCCGTGGAAGAAATACTGTTGTGCGGACGGAAAACATGACGTAGATCCTTTTCTGATGCAAAACATCTGCAAGGTCTGCCCACTGCAGACGTAAAAATTTAATTTTTGTGAGTGACTCATCAGAGAGGGGACAGATGTTCAAGCTGACATGCTGTTGTGGCTCAGCTGATATACCGGTCTCACTGACTCACTGTTCTCAATGACTTTACTGTCAGGCTGTTCATCCTGTGCTTCTCTCCTTCTTCCCAAATCGACTCCAAACATTCAGAAGCTACTCTCAAACTTAAAAATACACACACACACACACACACACACACACACACACACACACAATAAATATGCTCACCATTACCAAAACTGATCCTTCTTGATCTCTAAGGCGTACTGCTTTCAGATAAAAAATAGAAGAAATCAATCACCATCTATTGTGATATGAAAACAAAACTTCCTAATAATGCAGCCCTGTGATGGTTTTGATTGTGTACAGCGTTTATCTAGAAGTTATTAGTGTTGTTCGTATTGTACATTATTTTAACACATTTATAACGCTAGGGTGGTTGCATATTTCTAAATGCAGCTGTATTAGTTGGGTACTATAGTTTTTGCGATCTCTGTATTATATTGTTAGTACAAGACAACATCAGTGTCTGCCATAAACTGATGTTGCCTTGCGCTAACAATATAATACAGAGATCACAAAAACTACAGCACCCAACTAATACAGCTGCATTAAGAAATATGCAACCACCCTAGTGTTATAAAAGTGTTAAAATAATGTAAAATGCCATGCAGTTTGTTGGCTCCATTTCAGATCGCTGCCGGAGTGGGAGCAGAACATCGGGACTGGATGACAGTTGTTGAACTAATTTTGACTTGACCTCACCTACACTAAAAGTGGTATAGCAACCCATGAATACAAAAGGAGCATCGTCGTCTCTGCAGCACCCCCTTCCCCTCCTCCCACCACACACAGACACATTAGCCAGAGAACACAGTGTGATGCTTAAGTAAGATGGATCCTTTAATTAGTACATCTGATAATTCAGCATTGTAAATATGTCATTATATGTTCCAGTTAGAGCAAACAAATGCTCACAGGAAAGACATTTTTATCTGTTTACAATTTACAAAAGGTAATACATGCATAGGAATTCACAGTGATTTAAGTGGTCAACGGGAGCACTGTTTGTAAAGCAAACGCTAAGAATTGTAAAAGGAATTAATTTAGACATTTATTTGTGTTATACAAGTGAATGGAATTGTTCAGTGTTTTTGAATTCAGCTATTTTAGCCTCTTATTTTAAGTATGAATATTTTGAAGTGACAGAATGATTTAGTAGCATGAATTGCCCGGCTTTGTAATTATACTCTTTGGGCTGGATATTCAAACTGTGCCATTCTTAGGTGCAAGCCCTTGCGCCGCGCAAAATAGTTGCGGGGGGGTGTGGCTGGGCGATATTCAAAGGTTGCTCTATTGAGCAACTCCGCTGAATATCACCCAACCACAACCACTAATGCATGGCGCCAAATGGAACTTAAGCCACCATAAGTTGTCAGAGTGGAGCATACAACTTGCGGTGGCACAAGTACCATTGCACCATGTGCAAAATCCCCATATTCAAAAGGTGACATGCAAATGGGGCCATAATTCATGCAAGGTGCAGGGGGGGCCATTTGCATCTGATTATGGCCCCATTTGCATGCCATTAGCATGCAGGTGCATCGATCCCCGAGGACTTGCGCCTGGCGCCCTGCCAGGCAGCAGCCATCGGGGTCCGTCGCCCCCTGCAGCCCGATCGCAGGCAAAAGAGTGAAATCCCACCACCACCCCCACTGGCCCGATCGCGGGCAACAGCAGAAATTTCCCCCACCAGCCCGTCCGCGGGCTGCATTAGTTAAAACAACCCCCGAATACATCCCTGGTGGTCCAGTGGACTGAAAAGCCTGATTGCGGGCTGTATCGTGTAAATACACCCCCTCCCGAACATAGCCCTGGTGGTCAGTGGACCGAAACTCCGATCGCGGGATGTATAGCAGTAAATACCCCCAACACATCCCTGGTGCTAGTGTCCCCACCCCACCCACCCATGAAGCCCACCACCCGATGAATGAATTTCATTCACAAAACTGGACTGTCTTATGCGGTATGGGCTGCCGTCCCATTGGCTCTTGCTCTGCACCAATGGGCGTGCAGCCCTCAAACGATCAGTCGGTGGGTGCGAGGCGGCAGGCGAGTGGATGCTGCCGCCCACGGCTGCCGGGGAAGCGGGGTGGTGGGGCTTCATTGGTGGGTGGGGTGGGGGACACTAGGCACCAGGGATGTGTTGGGTATTTACTGCATACATCCATGATCGGGAGTTTGGTCCACTGGACCACCAGGGCTATGTTCGGGAGGGTTTACAGCTTACATCCCACGAACCGGAGTTTCGGTCCACTGGACCACCAGGGCTATGTTCGGGAGGGGGGTTGTATTTTACACTGATACAGCCTGCAATCAGGCTTTTGGTCCACTGGACCACCAGGATGTATTCGAGGGGGTTGTTTTTAAACTAATGCAGCCCGTGGTCAGGCTGGTGGGGACATTTCTGCTGTTGCCTGCAGTCAGACCCAGTGGGGGGTGGTGGTGGGATTTTCACTCTTTTGCCTTGATCGGGCTGCAGGGGGCACAGGGAGTGGGTTGGGGCCAGCCACAGGTGGCAGCTGCTGTGTTGAGCCCTGCAATGCAGCAGCTCACCTGTGGGTGGCCCTCGACTTGAGCCTTTTTTGGCTCAAAGTTGTGCAGGCACAGGTTGGGGGTTGCGCCTGCACAACTCTGCACAGCCCGGCTGAATATCGGGCTGTGCAGTTTATGCATGGTTCCTCCCCCTCCAGTTCAGCATGCATTCATTTGCATTGCGCTGTTGCTCAGCATGTTTTCTGTGGCAACTGCCTCCTGCTGAATATCACAGAATGGAGCAAGTTTGGACTTGCGCAGGCGCAACCCTATTGTGCATGGCGCAACCCTTTTGAATATCCGGCCCATAAGATATAGGCGAGTAAGAGTTTTGCTTCAGATTGAAATAAATACTTTATTAAAAAGGCACCAAAGTAAATTGGTTTCAAATTAAATTGCATAATTTAAAAGTTAAGAATGGAGGGTGTTTCTTATGCCCTGTGAGTTTGTTAGTCAACATGACTGAATTTTTAAATGCACAAGGTAAATTGGTTTAAACTGAAATGGCACAATTAAAGTCTCTCTGGTATCCTTACTGCAAGGAGCTGGTCTCCTGCAATTAAAATACAAAATAAGACTGGTGTCCTGGGTGCAGAGGGAGGGCATGGAAAGGAAGGCAGTTGAGAACCCGAAGTTTCAGCAGACTCCGGGAGCTTGTTTCTGAAATTGCTATATTGGGAGCCTCCCTGGAATTTAAACTTGGCTTATTTTTCAAATGGGCCATATGACTGGCTCAGTATCATTTTTTCTGTCTGTTCAAATAATGTCTCACTGCTAGGAGTGGGTCTCCTGCATTTTAATTACAAAAAGTCTCTCCGATATCCTTTCTTCATGGAGCAGGTCTCAAGTGCTGTGCTTGGGAGTGGATGGGGCACACGGAGTGGCCAAACAGTAAGGTGGTGTAGAAACACCGCAAGCAGTGTGTACAGTACTTGAGAGGGAGGGTCAACATGGGACACAACTGAAGGGAGTGGAAACTGGGTAAACACTGGGATAAATAAAATAACAAAAGAAGAAATCATACCAGGTTAAATTCTTGAGAAAAAAAGTCACAACATTGCTGTGCAAGAAAAGTGGACGGGGCACAGAGGGCAGAGAAACAGTAATGCCGTGCTGGGACATGGACAGGGTAACACTGCAGTGCATGGGTTATGGGTATGGTGCTTTGGAGGGAGGTTCCACATGTCACACTGCGAGACATGTCTCAACTGATGGTGTGGTGCTTTGGAAGGAGGCAAAAAAGAGAGGGGGAAGCCGGGATAAATAAAGGGATGAAATGCTGCTTTGAGAGAATGCAACCAAGGTACAGGAGGGATTTAATAAATAAATAAAAAAAGGTGAAATGCTGTGCAAAAGTTATAAGACTTGCATTACAATATATAATAATAGAAAGTGGATGGGGAAGAAGGAGCAAATTAACACTATGGCAGAGAAGGGGCTGCTTCAAGTGGGTATAACATTTCCGCTGCAGGATCACCATGGGACATGAAACAGGAGAATTACTTGCAGTAATGATGCACTGGATGTGGTGGTAATTTTGAACAAACAGGTTCAGAATTATTATGTGTTGTTTTTTAATTATGGGGATTAAATGTTTGTGCACACGAGTCTTTGCAGAGCATGCTCCACACTTACATTTGCACTGATGGCATGCAAATAATAATGATTTTTGAGAAATGTAACTGGAACTAGTAGAGGGTAAATACCAGGGCATGGGAGCTGTGAATCGATGGACATCAGAAAAACAGAAACCATTTCAATAAATGACATTGCAATAAGGAAGAAAAGGAATGTGTCAGCAGACATCACTTTATATGGTACTGCATGTACTGTCCTCTCTCTCTCTCTCTCTCTCTCTATCTTTCACTCTTTCTCGGGCTGTACTGCTCCATTGTGCTCCCGCTGGTCCCAGGCAGGATGAAAGTGTAAAAGCAGGTGCCCTGCTGGATAAGGTATGGATTGTTAAACCTACCTGCGATGGGTGTGGAGAGGGGGTGGAGGCACACAGTGCACAGTGGGAGACTGCAGGAGGGTTTGTTTACAACCATAGTAAACCGTAGTAAACTTTGTGTGGGGCGGAGTTGGGGTGGGTTAAACATACTCTGTGGGGGCACCTCTGGAGACGTGAAGCAGCAAGAAAAATAGGGCTGTTTAACTACCATGCCTTATACAGTCAGCATAGTACTTGGGCTGGGCTCTCTGCAGAAGAAATACTGTTGTGCGGACGGAAAACATGTCATAGGTCCTTTTCTGATGCAAAACATCTGCAGGCTCCACCCACTGCAGACATAACAACATAGGGTTTTAGCACTATTTCCACATCTTTGAATTTAGGAAAACAATGAAATCTGGAAGTGCTAAAACCAGCCCCTAGATAAAGCTGGCATTTGGGACACAAAATCAGCATTTTAGCCTGAATTCTATATGAAAAAAGTAGCTACTATACCATTAGCTTCCTGGGAGCTCATATACCTGAAGTCTTACTAATGCAATACTGAGTAGAAAGACATAAAATAATTTGAAAGCTATTCAGAAAGAAGAACAATGTGCAGATGCATAAATAATACAAAAAAGCAGATATGGTACTTTCCAATATGTGTTGTTTCTGTTATCACACATACAACCCATCACCTCAAACTCAGCACAAAATCATTATGAGTACGTAATTCCATGTGTGTGGAAGGGGGAGCGGGGGGTGAGCTACCTAGTAAATATCTGTTTTTTTTCCTACTGAAATCCACAAAAACTAAATGCAGGGTGTTCAGGTGAAGAGACAAGTGCTGTCATTCTGCACCAGCTACAGGTGTCTGACCTGACTGAATACACTATTCTTCTTAAAATATGATAGGGTTGAACCAGTATTTCTGTATCTTCATCTTCAAGAAAGGGGTGAAATCTGGCAATGGTAAACACAGCCCCTAGAAACAGCCCACACCCCTGGGATTCCAGAGTCAGTAGTGAAAGCTGAATCCCATAAGAATGGGAAGCCACTGTTGCTTTGGGTTCCTGGGAACACACAGACTTGAAGTCATTGGGTGGGATATTCTGACTGCGCCATGCTGTGGTGCAAGCCTGGGTGCAGCACAACCGGGATGTGGCAGGGCGCTGACAGGGTGATATTCAACAGTGCTGCACCATGGCTCAGCACCATTGAAAATTGCTCTGTGGCCACCCACATAGTGCATGGTGCAGTGGCACTGCACCAGTGCAAGTGGTCAGAGAGGAGCAGGGGGATGCACTAGCACAAGTGCCATTGCACTGGGTGCATCAACCGCGGTATTCAGCAGTGGACATGCAAATGGGACCATAATGCAAGCAAGGTACAAAAAGGACCATATGCATATCATTATGACTCCATTTGCATGCAGGTGCGCCGATACCCAGCGACTTGCACATGGCGCCCTGCAAGGCAGCAGCCATCAGGGACCGATGCCCCCTGCCCCCACTGGTAACATGCTCCAACACCCGATCGCGAGCCGTAAATAGTATATAACTCCTGGTGGTCCAGTGGACCACACCCCTTGCCCAATTGCAGGCAGTAATAACATTTAACCTCCCTGGTGGTCCAGTGGACCTCTCTCCATCCCTGATCGTGAGCTGTAATATTTAAAACACTCCCTGGTGGTCTAGAGGTACCTGTACCCTCCTCCCAACCCGCCCACTCAGTCCCGCCACCCTGCCTCCCTGGTCAGCGGCAGGTGGCAGCACCCCACCTGTAAGCCGCCTGGCCTCCCACCAACTGACGGTGTACAGTACAGCTGTACGCCCATTGGTCCACAGCATGGGCCAATGGGCATGCACACTGTACCATACTACACAGTCCCAATATATGAATGGATCCATTCACAACACACCCTACAAACTTTGGAAGTATCCTATTAAGGTTCTTATGTCTACTTCCCACCCACCCAACCACACGCCTTACCCTCACCACCCAAGGACAGTCTACAGGTACAAAGCCATAGATCAATGGTATGGTAGCTTATACAGGGTCCACATATTAAAAATGGTATATAGCAACCATAATCCCCCCTCTATTACTTTCATGCATGTTGGGCAAACAACATGTCCAGAGTTATGAGACACAAGTGTGGTATTTCATACAAATTTTTCATCTGTAATTAGAATACTTTTTGGGTGGATATCTGTGAAAGTTTACATCCATTATTACTTGTGCCTTACGTGGCACACAATATAGTATACCTTTCATAAAACAGCAGAATTGTTACAAATTTGAAAGTACTACACACATTCATAATTGTCAGTTTTTGTAGGGCTCAAAAATCATTTAATGGGCACATAATCAGTTGGGTAATATGACTGATTGGGGTCTCCCTGGCCACAAGAGTAGTTTCAGGCTGGGGATTAGGGTTGCTATATATTAATTTTAATATACGGACCCAGTATGAGGTACCATACCATTGATTTATGGCTTTGTATCTGTAGACTGTCCTAGGGTGGTGATGGTAGCTCAGTAGCAGGTCACACACCTCTGGAGCCTAAAAATCAAAAGGTCCAAGTCTTTATTAAATAACACAGAGTCAAAGAAATTGTTTAGGTAGTATTAAACAAAGTGGTCATAGAACCAGTGCTGTTCCTAGACCTAGTGCATATCCTTTACAGCCTGATGTATATATACAAGTGTTATGTTTGAATGTGTGATCTTAATGACTAGCAATGTGACTGTATTCTCTATCAATGTTGCTGTTCATTTTACCTGCAGCATGTTTAGTGGGCAGATTAAATTAATAATGTTTGATTCAGTCCCCGATCCCCCCAATTTTGCTGATAAATGCTCCTTTACAGCACTAGATCTTACTTTTGTCTATTAAGACTAAACACCTATCTCTTATTTCAGATGCATCATTTTATTTATAAAATTTGATGAACATGCATCTCTTCTGACCAGGCTCCCAGCATAAAACAAAGACATGTCTGCTGTACCAACCTGTTAGGTGTTTTATTTTGTGTCTGAGTAGCAACAAAGACTGAGTGAGGGCATGAGTGAAAAAGATAAATCAATAGAGAGAATTTTTATTTTTTACAATCTGATAGCACTGAGTGATACAAGCGCCTTTTACATGGAGCAGCGCTGACATCACAGTGGTTCTCAACCACTCGCTCTGCTCAATCTGTGCCACTGCCTTCTGCCTCTACACTAGAGGGGCTTGCACCCTTCTCGTGGTTCTTCTGGCCTTTCCTTCCATCTTCCCAGCTGGCTGAGAGCCCAAGACTTCTGTCTTGAGGTGGGGGCGGGGTGGGGGGTTCACATGACCCATAGTACCCAAGTTCAGCTAAAGATATAAACAAATACTGGAAAGAAAGTTGAACACAGGAAAGTAGTTCATTTTCATAATCAGGGGCTGAAAAGTACTTTAAAAGCACCATGAAAGTGGAGCCATGATACTGGGCATGTGCTTATGCATATTCATATCCCTTGGAATTAGCCTAGGAAATCGAGGACTCTCTCATGAGAGGCTATCCTTGAACTGATGTGGGTTCTGTGACTGGATTGCAGAGTCCCCACTGAGCAGCATGAAATGCTGAAACACAATGGTGAACCAAGAAAAACAAATGCTAAGACAGTGAATGCTCTCCTCCAGTGTGGTGTGGCTCACTTGCAGATGACAACAAGGGTAACATTACCATTGCTCTGCCCCCACTCAATGCAGGAAACAGGTCAATTGATGAATAGCTACGATTCCGCTTATGAATTAGCAGTACTGAACAGTCTGCAGTACCTGAGCTGCATAAAGAATTATGTTTGACAGGTCTGCTAATAATTTTTTCTTGGTACTGCCTGTGTAATTAAAAAAAATGTATATGTCAAGGGTTGTGTGTTTCTGTTTCTTCACTGACATTTCATCATTTTAGAATAACACATGCAGTTTTATCATGGCTGTTACTGCTCATCATGATGGCTTTTTTCTTTGTTCTCTACTGTTCTGGATCTAATAACACCAAGAATTTGCAATTTTAAAGCATTAAATATATGGTCATGTATTATATGTGGATACATTTCAGGATGCATTTCTTACTTTGCTAGCACTGTGTTACCTGTCTATGCCCCCAACCAGCACCACCACCACCACCACCTCCAACCACTTTAATGTCTAGTTAAAAATGAACTGCACTGGGACAGAAAAGTTGGACTTATACTAATTACAGGGTCAGTGTTGGTAGGAAGTTAAATGATTCCCTTTAATTGCACTGAACTGTTATCAAAAATATTTGAAACCAAAAAAGACATGGTATGATTGAATATATTATAGGGATGTGGTAGTGCCCCTATAATTATGGTTGTACCATGACTTAATGTTAAACTCCAGTTTTTGCACCTTAATAATTTTGGCATTCTTTGACAAAACCTCTCAAACTTTCACATGCTCCGTCATTCTGCCAGTGTCTCAAAACATGGAAAGCTTTGTAATGGCATCTTGTATAGTTTTTGTGATATGGAGTGGTACAAAAGTGTAAAATTGTCACTTTTGTCCTATACTTAACATGGGATTTTTTTCTCTCATCTACAGCCCAGAGTGGGGGAGTTGCATTATACATAAAACAAGATATTATATCAACCAATATTACTGATAAAATCAAAACTAATGTTGGTATTGAATCATTATGGGTTTAAATAAATGAGGTATCAGTAAGGCTGTAATAGTCAGATGTATATAGATACCACCAGATAGTTCAATGGAATTTACAAAACAAATATTGGAAGAGATACGCTCTGCTGGTGAAATGGGGGACATCATTACAATGGGTGACTTTACCATCCCTGATATACATTGGATAGAAAATCACTCAAACACCAGACTTGGTACACTACTTCTTGACATCTGTAATGAGGTAAATTTAATTCAATGTGTCAACAAACCAACAAGAGGTCAGGAGATTCTGGATTTAGTTATAGCTTCTACCCCAATTTCTATTAGTAAGTGTGTCACAGGTCCCCCAATAGCAAACAGTGATCATAATACTGTTAGATTTACTGCTAATTACCCATATAACCCTTAAAAAAGTAGTACCACAATATACCTCTTAAACAACACCAATTATGATGAGATTAATAACATCATGGAAAATATTCCATGGAAAGAATTGCTACATAATAAAACTACAGAAGAGATGTGGGAAATTATCAAAAATATTATGCATAACATGGCAAAAGAGAATATCCCCATAGTCAAAAAAGTCAAGAACCAAAAAAGAACTAAATGGATGAACAGATGAATAAATAGGTTAGGAAAAAAAATAAACTACATAAGAAGTACATGAGAACTGGTACTAACTTTGCACTAGAGGCTTTTAAAACAGTACAAAAACAATGCAAAGCTAAAATCAGGAAGGCTAAGAGGCATGCTGAAAAAAAAACTGGCTATTAACGCAAATAAAACAAATTGCAAGCCATTTTATGCACATATAAGTTCCATAAATAAACCAACTAATGAAGTTGGTCCTAATAATCACAACTCGACCATAATAACTGAAAACAAACAAATGGCAGAAGCTTTTAATCAATATTTTTGTAGTGTTTATAAATAGGGCAAGAAAAAATCAAATGGGAAAAGGTTAATTCTGACTGTCAAATTGAAATAACAACAGAGGAAATCAATGAAAGGATAAGTAAATTAAAAAGAAATGCATCTCCATGGCCAGATAAAATCTCACCCAGACTATTACAGATCATGTCATCACATTTATTGTTACCCCTAAAGCTCTTATTTGAGCATTCAGTTAGGACAGCTACAGTGTCTGACAATTGGAAATTGGCACATATAGTACCAATATTCAAAAAAAGGAAATACAGATCAAATGCAGAATTATCGTCCAATCAGCCTTACCAGTGTAACAGGCAAAATATTAGAAAGTGTAATAAAGGACAGAATATTAATATCATTAAGTGATATTGATCCCTTGGAGCACAGTTTCACAAAAGGTAGAAGTTGCTCCACTAATTTGTTAACCTTCTATGAAAAGGTCAGTCAAAAGCTGGACAGAAGTATCCCCTGTGACATTATCTATTTGGATTTTGCCAAGGCCTTTGACCTTACTCCACACTGGGGCTATAACTGAAAAGTTGCAACTTCATAAGGTTGATAAAGTCTCTACTTTACTGGATTATAGAATGGCTACTAGAAAGCACAATGTGATAGAATGGTCATGTTTCTATGTCTGGGAATGTACTAACTGGTGTGCCCCAGGGATCTGTCCTGGACCTGGTTTTCTTTCACATCTTTATTTCTGATATGGCTTTGAACCTTAATTCATGGTGCATTAAATATGCAGATAATAGCAAAATTCATGGCCAGTGTAACATCAGGGATGATTATATTAGAATACAACATGATTTGGAAAAAGTAGTGTAACGAACTAAGAAATGGGATATGACATTAAACCTAAATAAAAGCAAAGTGATGCATTTTGGTACAAAAACAAAAAGCATAACTTTGCATATAATTGGTGGGCATCTTCTTGGAAATACGGAATATGAAAGAGATCTTGGAATTAATATTATAAAGGATATAGTTCCTCAGAACAAATATTGGATGCAACAAATTGAGCAAGCAAAATAATATGGTCAATAAAAAGAAATATTGTATCTAGGTCAAGTGATGTTTGATGCCACTGTATAGATCATATATATGCCCACACCTGGAATATTCTTCACAAATATGGAACCCATACAAGTTAGGAGAGAGGAAAAGATTGGAGAAAGTGCAATAAAGGTTCTTGAAGATGGTAAAAGAATACAAGAAAATAGCATATGAGGATAGGTTAAAATCCTTAAATCTCATGTCCCTTGAAACACGTTGAGCTCATTGAGATTTATTTATGTAAGATATCATACAAGACCCATAACCAATGTGTGACTTAGAAACTGAATTTAAGGATATATGAATTGAGACACAAGGCCATCCCTTACAGATGAAAGGAAAACAATTCTGTACTAATATCAGGAAATACTTTTTCACTAACAAAATTGTAAATTTATGGAATATGCTTCCTTATGAAGTAATTTTGGCAAACAGTAAGAAAGCTTTCAAGTCAAACTTAGACAAACATACTAGCTGGAGGAAACTTAAGGTACTTTGTACAAAGAATGGAGCATTAATGGGCTCACAGGCCTGCTTGTTCCAAACTCTGACCTTAGTAAATTAGGAAATTAAACGTTTTCCTGAAATTTTCAGGGATGATAGAGTCTGTGCCAATGGTATGCTTTTGGATAGTTTAATGAAAAGATATCTCACCACTTTTAAATGTTAACATTTTTTGTGATAGTGGCTAGATGGGCAGGTTACTGAAGACCATTCAAATTGTTATTAGTAAAGGATTTGCTCTGAGAAATAGCGTTCGTGCTGTCAGCCATCTTGTTTTTTTTTCTCATTTGAAAACTGCTTTTCAATATACTGAAAGTACTGCTTGGAAATTAATGAACAAGACCTGTATTTCAGTCTCCCTTACATGTTTTGTTCATTTTTTGTCTTATTATGTTGACACGAAGAGGGCAACTGTTTGTTTTTGTGGGGAGAATCATTGCGCCTGTCACTCACTAAAGTAAGGCTAGTTTGAACAGTAAACAACCATTTGAACATTTTAACAGTTTGAACTTTACTGTTCAATCTGAAAAGACTTTGAACAGTAAAGTTCAATAATACATTGAATGATTCTTCCCCCAAAAAACATACATTTGCTCATTACATTGTAGTAGAAGTAGATGCAAAATATAAAATATAGAACCCCCCTGATTTTTGTCCCCATAGTCTGATTTTTAACCTGGTGTCTAGTAGCAGCCCCCCTCCCTGATCCCTGCCACCTTAATGCTCTTTCTTTCCCTGGTGTCTAGTGACACCCCCCAACTGTTGTCCCCAGGTCTCTTGGGAGGAATTCCAGGCCCTGGGTAGAGGTTCAGACACTGGGGCCCCCACCCACCTCCAGCCAGCCAGCATCCATTAATTTTCAAATAGAGCTTATTCACTCCATCCCTGTGTATGAAGCCTGCTGTGCTACAGCACTGCAGTACAAATACATTCCACCTCCATCCCTGTTCCTAAACGCTCTCAGATCTGAGCAAACTGAGCAAACTACAACAATCTCAGTTTCAGATCTTTATTTAAGAGTGTCAGTGGCTCAGTAGGTAGCACACTCGCCTCTGAGGCTGGGAGATCAGAGGGCTGTGGGTTCAGTTACCACATCTGGCACTTGGGTTAATATCCCAGTACTGACACTGTAGTGCAGCATGAGAGGGGTGCTGCATTTCTGAGGTGCCGTCTTTCGGATGAGATGTTAAACCGAGGTCCCATCTGCCTGGATTGGTGGTAGTTCAGGTGGATGTTAAAGATCCCATGGCACTTATCGAAAAGAGTGGGGAATTTCCCGGTGTCCTGTGAAATTTCCCTCATTCACTAAAAATACCACCAACAGCTTAATCTGGTTCAAGGTCAGTTGGCATTCATCTGTATCCCCCTCCCCCGGGTCGTGCCTGAAAATAGGCAGGATTTGTCTAGTGCACTTACCCGGTCAACAAAAGCTAAATAAAAATAAAATAAATAATAAATAAATTTAACATGAAACATGGAATATCATATTATTGTACTGCATTGAAGGGGTAATTAATTATATGTCAACAACAAGCACAACTTGCAAACAAGTGTTTCAGTTTCCATCCCCACCACAAGCTAATTAAGCCCAATCAAAATCCATGACAATAAACACTGAAAATAATATGGTTTGATTTTTTATTTGTCTGAGTTCCTTAAGATAGAGCTGCTGCCAGCCTACTGTCTGAGTTGACTCCCAAGATGAGAAAATGGACCACTATGACACTGATTCAGAACAGAAACCAGGTAACTGAAAAAAAAAACAGCTACTTAATGCAATGTATGTATTTATGTACCTCAAAGAAAATTATAGGCACAAAGTGTTATAGATGGCAAATGTTATAGATAAAATACTGTATGAGCACAAATGGACATTATCCAGGGGGTTATCATGAACTGCTGTTCATGTTTCTAAATGATCAGATATTGTTTTAAATATCACACAGTGTTACCTGCCAGGGCAAATTGTGCTTGGGCTATATTGTGACTTGATTTCTCTCAATTTGTGGAAAGTTGCTCCTTCTGAAAAATGTTAGAATTAGGAGTAATAAGAAGGTCTGGATAACTCTTAAGCTACGCTCATTGATAAGATCACATAACAAGGCTTAGAAGTTGTTCAGAAAGATTAAACAACTACAGTACCAACTAAAATATAAAAAACTACGAAACAAGTGTCAGTCCACAACACATGTTGGTAAGACTGGGTTTTTTTAGAGAGAAACTGACTAAAGTTAATGATAATTCAAAAGCTACCTGGAATACTTTTAATATAATTCTATGTAAGTCAAAGGGTACTAACAGTTATTACATTGAAGTTGATGGTTCAGTAGTTTCAAATCCCATAGAGATAGCTGAAATATTTAACACCCATGTTTCTAATCTGGAGAGGTTTAGACCCGATGTTACAAATTTAAATGGCGCCGCCTCTGCCTGTGACAGTGATACAGGAGTTAGGGCTGAAAATATTGTTCCTAGTTTCTACTTTAGTTATCTTTCACCTACAAATGTTTATAAATATATGCTTAGAATGAATCCTTAATCTTGTCTTGGTTTTGATAGTTTAGGCTACAGGATTTAAAAGATAGTTGGTTATCAAATTACCCCATTACTCACTAAACTTTTTAATTTCTCATTGTGTCATGGTCTATTTCCCAGTAGATGGAAAAGTGCATTGGTGAAGCCTATATTTAAATCTGGAAGTGAAATCAATTTGAATAATTATTGTCCTATCTGATTACTGGCTCCACTGTCAAAGGTATTGGAGATGGTGGTTTCCAATAGGTGACCAAGCATTTTGAGAAATATGAACTATGGTCAGAGTCACAGCATGGTTTCTGCCATAAGCACAACATTGAGACTGCCCTGGTGAGGTTCACTGGCCAGGTCGGTAGGGAAATAGATGAAGGTAAGCTTGTTGCCTCAGCCTTTGTGGACCTCACCAAGGCATTCGAAATGGTGGACCATGCTGAGCAATGGAAATTGTTGCCTGGTGTCCATTTCTCATATGATGTGGTTGCCTGGTTTAGAAACTACCTGTCTGGTAGAAATCAAAGAATCTCAATCAATGGGGTTATCATGGATTGAATCACATAAATTAGTATTAAACTCAGTTAAAACTAAATCAATGGTTTTCTCAAGTGTTAAAAAATATCTAGTTTCTGAGTTACTTTTATGTGATAATTTTGGTAATCAAATTGAACAAATGACAATCTTTAAGTATCTGGGCCTGTTACTGGACTCACATTTTTCATATGAGCATCACATTATTGAGTTAATGAATAAGTTGCATAAGAGATTGGGTTACCTTTTTAGAATACAGAAAAATCTTACAGAAATCAGACAGTTAACCTATAGCTTATTATTATCAGTGTTGGTTTATGGCTCAGTTATATATTCTTACACTTCTGAAGGAATGCTAGCTAGATTGAGGTCAACTTATCACAGTATTATCTGGTTTGCCACAGGTTATCCTAAGTCCACACATCACTGTTTATTATATAATTCAATCAACTGCTTATCTTTGACCGACTGTTTTAATTTTTGTTCTTTATTGTTTCTGCAAAAAATTCATCTGGATTTGTTTCCTAACAATATTACTGCCTTTTTTCCTAGAAATGACCACTCAGTACAACGTAATACAAGAATGCAAAGCAGACCTTCATTCATGGTTCCTTTATATCTTACTAAGTTTGCTCAGGATTCTTTAACATTCTCTCCTATTATTCGCTATAACAAACTCTCCAGTACTGCTGTTGGCTGTCCTAAAATGTCTAGATTTAAGATTGCTCTAAGGAGTTATATGTTTACAAATTCTGTGTGTAAATGTTCTGATTGACTTTTTAGATGATTGTATTTATTTGCCTTTTGTATTTTGTATACTGCATGTATTTGTTACTCTGGACATCGGTGCAAATGGGTTTTTAGTGCACAGATTTTTTCAGTATAACAAAGAAATGAACGAAATTAAATTATGACATTTAACTAAAAGGACTGTATAGCTTTTGTTTATGAAGTTGCTGCAGACTGGTTGTAGGTATTTTTTTTTTTTTGTAATTAGCTCTGCCCCCCCATTTTATTTTTCATTTGGTGCTTTAACTCTTTTGCCAAGATAAGAAGACCCTGCTTGGCCTAGTAATCTGATTTGTTTTCCTGGTGTCTACTGGCACCCCCCATCTCTGATCTCATATCTGAAAAAAAGAAAACATCTCTCAATGATTTTTTTAAGCTGAAAAAATAAAAAGGTCCTGACCCCCTCCCCACCCCCACCTCCCACTCAGCACCCACCACCCCACACACCCTAGTACACCTCCACACACCCTCACTCACTTCAACAGGTCTCAGGTTTGAGAGTTGCTCTCTGATCGAAGACACATCTTGCTGCTGGAACTGGCGATTGTAATATGAGACAGTAAAGTAAATGCAATTCACTGTATTTCAATGGGGGTTTCAACTTTTATGCATAACACAGCCATGTTTTTACATTTTTACACCAAATTTTCAATATGGCCTTTTGGAGATCCTACCTCATGAACAATAGGACTGTCATTACACAACTTCCACCTGAAAGGTGATTTCATGGTTACTTGGCGAATTCACCTGCTGGGGAGAATTTGAAAAATTTTCCTGTCCTTGTTCAAGAGGTGGGATCATTAGAAGGCTATGTTGAAAATCTGGGGGTCAGAATGTATAAACATGGCAGAGTTATGTCTATTCATTGCAATTATGCTATGCATGCTCATAATTTTGGAAATGTTACATATTTTGACACCACATTTTCAACATAGCCCTTAATTGCCCTACCTCTTGAATGTCACAGCTGTCATTTTTCAAATCCTGGTCAAAATGTGTTTTGCATCTGTGGTGCGGAATTGCATTGCAGTGGCATGGAATCAGGTTTTGGTGGTGATTTGAAAATTTTCAGCAATGAGTACATGAGGTGGGGTAATAAGAAGGTTATGCTAGCCGGCCCAGTGGTGCTGAGGCTGAGGCTCTGGTCGGCATACCTCGTGCTATGCTCAGAAAGGAAGAGATGAGGCAGGCACTTGAGGTAGGGTGCACCGACACATGTGCACTGTCCTCTGAGGCATCACTGCGTGCCTCATCTCTGAGGATGCACCAGAAAAAAGGAAAAAAGGGTCAGGGTGCAGCAGAGTGAAGCCGGTCCCCAGGTACCAGCCCTGCAAATGTCAACCACCTCCAGCACTGGATTCATGCATTCGGTGGGTCAAGGAGATCCCCGCCACCTTACCATGGGGGGTATAGCCATGGGGTAGCTGGCAAGGTGAGTCATGAGTAGGGGACAGGGCTGGGGAGCCAGCAGGATACATAACCACCTGACCAGGGGGAGAATAAATGAAGTAAGTATAAAAAAAGAAGGTTATGCTGATAATTTGGTTGCTGTGGTGCTACAGATGGAAGGGCCCTGCACTTCCATGACAACATACATATATACATCTATGGAGGGATGGTAGTCCAGGGCCCAGAGGGCCCTGTACTCCCACAGGCAAAGAAGGACATGACTACTCTAATGATACGAATAGACTATCTCAAAAAGAATGGACATTCATTCCAAAAAACTGTGTTAATGCATCAGTTAGAGTTCAGGATAAATTGCAAAAAGTAGGGAACTATGACGTTAGGGGTTTCAACCCTAACATCCACCCCACACTAGAGACAGCACATCAGGCATGCCGTGGGGTTGTCAAACCTAACACTCACCCCATTTTCATTCAGTGTACACATCAATTCCTATTTAGTGATGGAATGGTGTGAGTGTTAGGCTTGACAAGCCCATGGCACACCTGGTTTGCTGCCTCCAGTGTGGGGTGGGGGTGTTAGGGTTGAAAATCCTAACATCATATTTCCCTACTTTTGCACTTTATGCTGAACCCTAACTGATGCATTAACTTTATTTTAGCAATGAAAATACACACACACACACACATTTTATACATATATATATATATATATATATATATATATATATATATATGTATATATATATACAGTATTTCAGGATTACTAAATGAATTCATATGTTTTTAAAGGTTACTGGATGTAAATTAGGGTTACTGGGTTAAAATCCTGCAACACCCACTGAAATGGTGACCACAATGTGCATTCTCAGAAGCACACCAATGTTATACAGTTAAAGTATTTATGCCCTGTCATTTAAGTTTCAGTAGAGTTCTAAGAGGGAATCCACCCAGCTTTGTGGTGTTTACTTTTAGGATGGAACATGTATAACATACATTAGGATGTTGAATGTGTGGTTTCTTTGTGTTTGCCATGTAGCATTCTAGGTGGCTTGGAAATGCTATTGTGGTACCACAGCAAATATGCAGTGGGAATTACTAAAATTACTTATATTATAAGCAGCTAAATTACCTGGAGTAATATGCATGAAATTTTATTTTCCAATAAAAATGATATGGGTGCATTACCTTTTGAGGTCAAGCAGGTTTACATTCTAATATGTGCTTTGAAACCTACAGTAGAACACCCCACCACCACCACCACAAGTTACAGAAGTGATGCACACCAGGATTAAACCCAATTCTGCAGCATGCTGTAGCAAAGTTACTGCAGTAAACAATGTAATTTCAATGGGAATTAGTCTGTTTTATCATGGAGGAAACTATGACATTGTTTCCATTAAAATTACATTGTTTACTGCAGTAACACTGCTGCAGCATGCTGCAGGATTGGGTCTAACCCTTTTGAACTTCACTGTAAAGGTTCTGCAAAGCTGATGTTTTGGATTGTCCCCAGACTAGAAGCTCATTACTGAGGATATACCTGTGTAGAATTTGTTTATGGCATATACTGTAAATTGTTTAGTGACCATTTGTTTGAGAAGAAACCACAAACATATAAGTGAAACCTGAGCTGAAATGCATTGCAGTGTGGATGGATTCCACTCCCTCCTTACAACATAGCTAGAGGCAGACAGGGAGGGGAAACACAGTTTAGCAAATGAAGAAAACCTGGCTAGTTAGAGTTTAAAATACATATGGTGATGGCACATTAAACAACTGCAGATTCCAAACCTCCCCAAACCACAATTGTTAGAGTTAACACTTAAAATGCATATGGCAGTGGTGGCCAATACATCTTGTATTGGGATCCATTTTGGTGGATCTCAAGACGGCTCCGAGATCTATCAACAATAAAGTAAACAAAAAATAGAATAATTATGCTCATCAGTTGTAAAGATCTTCATTGATTCAAAAATGCAACCTTTGCCCCAAGATCCATCAAAAATCTCTTGAGATACACCAGTGGATCAAGATCCATCTATTGGCCACCACTGATGCATGGTGATGGCACATTAAACAAATACAGATTCCAAACCTCCCCTGTATATGTGTGTGCGTGTGTGTGTGTGTGTGTGTGTGTGTGTGTGTGTGTGTGCATGTGTGTGTGTGTATGAGACAGGGAGGGAGGGAGAGAGATGTGTGTGCTTGTGTGTCCTAAGGTATTGAACCAAGATAAGGAATATTCACTGTAAAATAAATCTATTAGTGGCTTACTCCCAGAAAATATAGTGGCATTTATTTAGCAAGGACTGTTGTTTTAGTTTTTAAATAGCAAATTATATTGAACTTTTTGTGAAAAAGGAAGGAATCTCTGGTTAAATTACCTTGCCATTGCCATAAACTATGGAACCTGAGCTCAAACACATTGCAGAGTGGATGGAGTCCACTCCCTCCTAACAGCACAGCTGGGGAAGGGGGGGAGAAACACAGTTTAGCAAATGCGGAAAACCTGAACTTGATTTCATTACATTCACTCGTAATGACAAAACTGTGCTGTGTTAGGAATTTAGACTCATTTTTCTGATGATAGCAAGATGTCTGCATGGCTCTGCCCACACAGCTATAAAAACATTTCACTTACACATTGGTACACTTGTAACTTATAACCCATTTCTGTCTTTTAAAATAACACTGGGCAACTAATTGAAACACATCACATCAATAGTCATTCTGGGACTAGTGCAACAGCACTTCTGTAGCCTTATAGTCTAGTCTTTCTCTTCATGTTTGCATTTTCATTAGGAATTCTGATACTGATGCCACTGTGTGCTGTCATGCTACTTCATTAGACCAGAAACAGTAAATTTAAGCAGAGAGAGAGAGAGAGGTGTTGAACCAGATTTCATTGGCTCATCTTAGGTAGACAGGCTATTATAGTTAAAGTCTCTGCTTTCTGATTCAGACTCATAGCTTTTGTTTTCCTGCCACTGTCTCCAGCACTCAAATGTATATAGCTGTGAAAGACATTGCACAGCTATACACCTTTGAGTGCTAATTGATGGATACTCCACCTGCAACAGATGGTATACATAGACCTGTATGTATGGTTGTTTTTACCACACTTCCTATAGCAGTAGTTTTGGCCAATGTAATTTTCCCACAATACCCAACAGCCAGTGACTACTGAGAACAATATACAGTACATGGCAGAGACTCTAATACAGCACATGATCAGTAATTGCTGATATTTATTTCCCCATCCCTGGTTATTAAGACACATGACGTGGGCCACTCACCACTGGGAGATTATAGTAAAATCCTGTGTAAAATTATCTTAAAAATGTGTCCTGCATTTTCCACTCCTATGTCGAGGTATAGGGTAGACCCACATTTTAACAAAACTAATGCTAGATGGGTTTAAATCAATTGTGTCCCTGATTTGGATTCTGCTGTATCATTTTTGAAGTTGTGTAATGTACGTGCATCTTTTCTTTGTAAAAAAAAAAGTAAAAATAGAAAGGGAGTTTGCCATGGATAAACAAAAACATTTTAAAATTATTAAGGATGAGGGACAGAGCATGACAACAAGCTCATAAATTAAACCTAGATAGTGACTGGACTTTTAATTTATTGTATAACAAGTGCAAAAGCTTAATTAAAATTTTAAAGGCTAAAATCCCATTGATTTCTGGAAGACACTATAAGAGTTCAAAATTACAATATTTATCAATGCCTTGCATGCTATAATTTTAGATTGTGAGGTTATGACTGATTTTTGTCAAATGGCTAACTGTTTAACCTCTTATTTTACAAACTTAACTCTACCCATCTTTAGTGCTGATCCAGAACTTAGGCTTGATTTCCCAAATACCCCAACCTATTAGATAAGGAATAATAATTCTCACTTTTAGGTTCAAAGTTTTTGAAACATAGGACATTTGCTAGTCTTAAAAAACATCCCTGGTGGACCTGATGACATTGAGGCATCACATGAAGCGGAAGCTGTAGATGTTATTGACTGCTTCTTAAATTGAAGTTTGTGTTGTGGGATATTTTCCACAAATTGGAAGTTGGTAAAAATAAGTCCTGTTTTGAAAGGGGGTTCTAGCCAAGTGAGGTCAATCACTGCAGACCTATAGCTTTGCTCACTCTGGTTTTAAATAGCATAGAGAAAGAAGTGCATAAACAATTCTGTTCCTATTTATCCACCTATGATTTATTGTCAACACAGCAGTCTGGCTTCAGGCCATTCCATTCCATCACAATGGCCTTGTTGGATTTCACAGACACTGTCGCCTTAGCAATGGAACTTAAGCAGTGTGTGGGGTAGTGTTCATGAATCTAACCAAGGCCTTTGATATAGTGGATCATTCACTTCTGCCTACATAAAATGTTCAACACTGTGGTGAATAGAAAGGTCTTATACTGGTTTGGCTCCTATTTAAAGAAATGAAACCAGTTGGCTTGTGTAAATGGTTTAAACCTGATCATTAATAATATAAATAAAGGAGTCCCATCAAAATCCATCTTGGGGTTCTTACTGCTTGTGTTCTTTACAAATAATGTAATTTTGTCATCAATTGTAATTTATTCTAATATAAAATGTATGCATCTGACAGGGTGCTCCTTACTGTGGCACCTAACCCTGCTGAGGCCAGGGGAAAGTTACAACTGGAATTTTATAAGCTACAATGCTGGCTGTGGAAAATAATCTCATAACCAACATCATGAAAACAAATTCAATATTCCTTAGGTTATCAGCCATGTTAAAAAAAATGAGACAGTCAAGAGTTTAAAATACAACTTTAAATGACTCAGTGTAAGAACATGTTGGCTCTTATAAATATTTATGATTATGGATAGATCTGGAACTTACTTTTAATCTGAACATAAATGTATTATACAGCAAAGTCTCCCAAAAACTGTGGGTCTTTGGGACACATAGACACAACCTGTTAACTGATACCAGACAAAAAGTTGCAACATAATCAATATTTCCTCAGACTACAGTATCCTCATTTTCCACTTTGCCAGTAAAGCTAACCTGTGAAAATCTGAGAGTTTATCATAAAGTTTCTAGATTTTCTTTATATTTTGTTAGTCAGCCTAGAGAGATGCCCACTGTTCACTACTCAGAAATTTAAAATGGGCTTACTTTTTATAAGAAGGAAGTAGTTATGGTTCATTTTTATACAAATATATGAATGGCATAGCTCCTGGGTTTTATCCAGTATTTTAACTCCCTCAGACACACAATATACTTTGAGGGAAATTCCTAAAAAGGGGTTGATCATACCTAAAGTAAAGTCATGGTCTGGTCATATGACCTCCTCCAATGTGGCAGCCTCCTTGTAGAATACACTGCCTATACTGTTATAGCAACTACCTACCCAAGGTCATTTCAAGTCCATTATCCTTGACTGAATACCTTTTGTCTGTCGCTGTACTTGAATTTTATGTTTTTATTAGGTTGAAACTGATGTTTTGTAATGTTATACTAGGTGACCCAGAAAATGGGTTTGCACCCAGTGGTCCAATTCTGTTCAAACATAAATAAATAAATTCATTCATTCATTCATTCAGTCATGTAGATTTATTGTGGAGTCAGTGAGGAAACCAAAGACTTCTGGAGAGGCTCCATGCTTCACATAACACAGCAGACAGAATTATACTTGGATGTGAAATAAGGAGTAACAGGAAATATATATTTGAAAAACTAAGCTGGCAAACACTGAAAACAAGAAAAAATATACACAGAGCAACAGTGATGTACTTCTGTTTAAAAGGCAGAGCCCTGTATTACTTGGCAGAAATATTCCAGGCACTGTCAAGTGTCTACTTCCAGCAGACCAAAAGCAACATAAATGGAAATCATTTATCCCTAAAGTTAGAAACAGCTACATCAAAGACCAATTTGTGTGGACAGGTTATACACAGCAAAGCCTTACTCCCAATAACATCTGGGCAGCTACTGACCTTACCACTTTTAAGAGATCGTTACTAAATGCTTCGAAACTGATGCCATATACAACTAAACTTGGAAATGTGAAACC